>OY283139.1:468360-1684491 GCA_958299785.1 Medicago lupulina
CCCACTCTCGGGGGATCTAATGGCAATGAGGCAAGTGATTTCATTTTTCATGTCAAACGACAGTATATACCTTGTCTCTATAAACACCATACGCAGTACATAAAATTGAAGATATTGAATTCACACACATTATGGGACTTCACCTTGTTGAGGATTTATCATCCTAGTGGTAGTAATCACTTTTTTAGTTAAATTTGGGAACATATCAACTTTAAATGTTTGAAAACTCATTTGTGTGCTTATGCAGATAAATTTACTTGTGTTTTAACTGGCAGTCTAAACTATTAACAAAGCGTTTGTATATTGGTTTGCAGGGGTCGTCAAATTCCCATAAAGATGATAATGATAGACCTAAAGTAAGTATGCTTATGATGTATAATGTATATTTAAATGCTTGTCGCAGCCCTTTAATAAGCAAAGAGTCTACTACATGGTTGCAGGTGAGGATGCAGTCGTATATTGAAATGCAGATTTTTGGGAAAAGATGGAAAGATGCAGCAAAAAAGGACCAATGTTGGATTGATCCGTATGAACAACAACAGGCAAATCAGACTAGTCATTAGTCTGTTTTGTGAGGTTTTATCATATCAAAATCCAAGTTCATTTCATGGTCAACGTTTCTAACTGACCGAAGTCGCACACACCATATCATATTTTGATGAATGAAAGCACGCGTGATTGGTTTCCAGTCGATTTTTTTAGTTGATGTTTCAAAGATTTTACAGGAACTATTATACTTCCCCTTTGTGATTTCAGTCATTCATTCCCTTAAATATTGGTGTACATAAGGGTGGTATAGAGGTGTTAATAGGAAGAATGACAGAAAAAGTGTTTGATAGTAGTTTTTTTCGCCCCTCTGAAGGTCAATTTAAATAGGTCTCATGGCCGAAATATTATCAAAATGTTATTATTCGGATTCATATGATTTATATTTTCTCAGCTCAAAACTCTAGTTAACTGTTGTTGTGTTATTTCTTGTTACTTCCGGTTGAAACCATTCGGTGGAAATGTTTTGTTTGATGCACGATAAAATGGAGAATCCTTGTAGTATCTTTTAAAATAGGCATAGGAGGCAGTGAAATATAGCTTGTAATAGTCTTCTAAAATAGAGAATGCTAAATTACATAAACCACGCATCCTTTTCTTTTCTTTTTTGACAAAATTAAGAACACACACATATATATCATTTAATAATATTTTTTGCAAAGTATCACTCAAATAGGGTGCACCAAATATTTGCAAGGAACATACACTAAGGTCTCAAGTCAACACCATCAAACCAAACCCAAGTGGGTTAATAATAAATTACATGTTTTAATATGAAGGCCTCTCAAAAGAAAATGTTCTAATACAAAGAATAGTCTGTGTAAAAAAAGGAGAATAACACAGAGGAACATTTTAGATGGAATCTTTATTGTAAATGAATTGGTCGCAAAGGCAAAGCAAAAGAAAAGAGATGAGGAGATGTTTATTATAGTTGACTTTAGAAAAGCTTATGATTCAAACGATGAGATAATATGGAGTACGTGATGCAAGAATGAGTTTCCATAGAAATGGAGAAATATTGTGGAGTGTTTAAATTTAGCTCCAATATAATTAAGTACTTGTTAATGAAATCCCAAACAAGAAATTTGATATGGAGAGAGGGTTGAGACAAGAAGACTCAATGTCTTCATTTCTTTTTTTCTTTTTCTTTTACGGACTGAAGGTCTAAATGTCATGATGAGTAAAGTGGTGGACAAGAGATTGTTTGGAGGATATAAGTTCAGGTTGAATGAGGGGTATCAACGATCACATCTACAATTTGTTGATATTGTTAGTAATATTTTAGACTCATTAGTTGGAGTAAAGTTTCTTATGAAGTCTTCAAAAAATTTATAGTAGGTCATAAGCTCAGATTAGTTACAGCTACTCTTGTTAATCCTTGTTAGAGATTTTTCACGCAATGACCAATTAGGTCCAATTGTGTGAGAATGGGATGTTGTCTGATGCTGAGACTCTATTTCAAGAGCTGTTTTCCATGTTTTTGGTCCCAGACGTCCCCACCCACAGGATTTCAATAGATAAATGTTCGACAAAATGATATGGTTGATGCTAATCTAGAGTGGTCGCGACCTTCGGCAACAAGGTTTTTGACGAATCGATTACAATGGTAAAGCTAGGATATTGTGATCAAGGGACTGTGTGCTGAAGGTGTGGTGTTGTGGACACTACTGCCTTGTGGGAATGTGTGACCGAGATTTTTAAGAATGATGGGAGGGGTGAGGAGATTGAGAGACTACTATACATGAACTGAGTTGATTACAAACCTCGTCCAAGACCTGCATAAACGTGTTCATATGAACGTTAGTAAAACTATAACAATAGAATACTCTTATTTGGTTGTAACACGATCCCGTTCAAATTATATATTTGACAAGCTGCAAGAGACAGGGGCAGGTTTTGTCTTAGGGGTTGTGATGGAACAGTTAACAAAAGGGGAAGGTATTAATAGTGTCCCACTGATG
Source organism: Medicago lupulina (assembly GCA_958299785.1). Lineage (NCBI taxonomy): Eukaryota > Viridiplantae > Streptophyta > Magnoliopsida > Fabales > Fabaceae > Medicago > Medicago lupulina. Next base: position 470,868 of record OY283139.1, read on the forward strand.
TTGATCTGGGTTATTGGGGGTGGTGTGTCATGTGGGTAACTGTTACACATTGTCTTGCTAGTCTTCCAGCAATAGTCATGAATGGAATTCTCTTGCATGTTTTCTCAATTACACAATGAATTTTGGTGCTTCAATGATCCATAGGTAAAAATGTTAAAACAGAAGCAAGAAATGGTTTGCTGAGACTTAATACTGCTCAAGTTTCATGCTTTCAATATACAAGTATTAGAATAGTGTCCCTATGATCATCCAAAATACTAATTTAACTATATTATATTGCTTAGGTTTCACAATAGTATAACCCTCATTAATTAATGACACATTTTCAACAACAATACATAAATTTTGCTTATTACACATAAAAGAGTTGCAAAACTCAACAAATTTATGAACAAAATCATGAATGTTTGGTAACTAAATGCCACCCTTTCTGTTGTTTAGCCTTATAGACCGAAGTTAATTTATCAGAGGGCATGTAACTGTGTACTGCCAGTACCAGAAACTGAAGATATAACCCCAAAAAAAAAAAGCACAAGGGAATAAGGAATTGAGACTTGGTGAAAAGATAAAATTTCTCTATTGATAGATTCCTTAATGGAAGGAACAAAATGCAGTTAGTTTCTGCAACAATATGATATTCTGTAGCAGAGAACCCAAATTCTCTAACAATACCTGTACAAACAGATCTACCAATGCGAAATGATTTCTTACTTACTGAAGTTGTGAAATCCTCTACCAAAATCTAGGGACTAAGACTAAAAGAATGAGTTAAACATCTTACCTCTTGTACATACATCAATAGAAAAAATTAAAAGTTCATGACTTCGGAAGAGAGGTCAAGCAAGGGCTCCAATGCACTGGGATCAAACTTGCGAGCAAAGAGGTAACAAATGGAAGTCATATCTGAATTATATGGACAAAGGGAACCATTGTTCCTTATAGCCTGTATAAAACCGACAGTTATATTGTCCCTCCCGTAGGTTGCCGGATGAGGACCGAGCATTGACCAGTCGACCCATGTGACTGTTCTGTTTGAATTAAGGGAACCATGGAACATATTCAGGAAGGTTGGAAGGTAGTGTTCATCTGGGTAGCAAGCAGGCTTACAGTATTTACGGAAGAGGGAAAAGTATTGGGTGTCAGAGACTATATAAACAGCAAGAGCACGGTTGAGTTCAAACCATTGAGAGCCTTTGCGCCAGTGTTTAAGCTGAATATCAGGAAGCATATTGCGGCTGTAGCGGCCTCGGCCATAACGGGAAGGATCATCATATGACTCAACAAAGCTGTGTGCAGAATCAACGAGATATCTGTAAACAGTAGGGAAGTTGTAGACCGGGATGCAACTCTCTGAGAGTAGAACAAAGCGCTCATTTGAAAAGTCGAGCAGTGCGTTGGCTAGTAGGCGCCTCTCCGCATCGGCCAGCGTAACTGTTCCCCAAGAAACAGCCTGTCAATAACACAAAAGTCATAAGAATAGAATACTCTCTATTTTTATTACAAATAACATAAATGAATGAATGTTATAGTTTATGATTTAGAGTGAGTGAAAATATGAGTATGTTGCGGTTTATGATTCATTCATACATGGTGAATACTACGGTACCCTACAAACAATTCATTTAAAGTAATTCTAATTTGGTCACATCTATCTACCCAACCCAATAAAAGCAAAAAACTTTCCTTGATGTGAGTTACATACATACCTGACTTGGGATGTTGCGTCGATAAAAGGGAGAAGAATCTGAAACGTTGAGAATATAACCAGGAGGAGCGTGGATATAAATGTTGAAGAGATGGGAGTGGCCTTGAAAGAATCTCTCCCAGAGTGGCAACAAGGGTAAAGGTCCCCTGGTGAGGTACATGAAAGCGAGTTTAGGTACACGAGCGTAGGGATAGTGGTATTTCTTAGGAACCAAGGAAGCCTTCCAGAAAAGTTGGTCGTCGGAGAAGGTGTGGGTGATGTTGGAAGGATGAAGAAAGGACTCCAACATATCGTCATCTTCCATCGCGGAGGGTGGTGGTGGAGGAGGAGGAGAAGGAGGTTCAACGATTGTACAATTACAGTTACAGTTGTTATTGTTGGGTTGTTGTTGTTGGAGGGTGTGAATAGTATCGAGATTGAAGACATCAGAAGAAGAAGAAGGTTGTTGAGAAATGAAATGAAGGTAGTTATTATTGTTGTGACTATTGAAGTAGTGAATGTGAGAAGTGGTGGTTAAACCGATAACGACACCAGCAGCAAAAACAAGTAACAATGTAACAAGTTGTTGTACCAATCTAACCAAACCAGAGTGCTGTTGCTTCGTTGGATCTCTGTCTCCTTCTTCTCCTCCTCCACGCATCCTCGCCATTCAATTCAATTCAATCCAATCCAATCCAATCAAATCACAGCACAATGCCGCTGCTATCAATCAATTGAATATTATTATGATTATTAGGGTACCGTACCGTACGCACGTAGAGATTATTAACTAACTAACTAACAGAGACGGATCCGGTCCTCCTACCATAACTACCAAGTATCGAAGATATTGAAAATGGAAGGAATAGAACAAGAACAAGACAAACGCGAACGAATGTTGTTGTTGTCGCTTCGTTTGTTTGTTTTTTTGCTGTTTTGGGATGTCTGTCTCTCTATCTGGTCTGTTCAGGCAAAGACAAATCCAAAGGGAAAGGGAATACAATAATAATAGAGACGACGCCTTATCCCACTCACACGCTCATTTATTCTATTGGGTCTTGTGCCTCTAGTCATTGGTTAAAGAATTCAGAAATACAAAATTTGTCTTAGAAACATAAATTGTTACTCCCTCCGTCCCTTAATATAACCACCTATTGCTTTTTTCACATTTCTTAAGAAATGTTGTTGGTGTAGTTAATGTGTCTGTTTTATAGTACAATTTTACAAAATTACCCTCATTAAAGAGATAAAGTGAAAAGTCAATTTATTGTACTTTTAGAATTAGTAGTAGTATTAAATAAGGGTATCTATGGAAAAAAATAATTAATGTGTGTTGTAATTTGAAAAGGGGGTTATATTTAGGGACAAAAAAAAAACAAAAGGGGGGTTATATTAAGGGACGGAGGGAGTACTTTTGATCGGTTAATTATTACACTATTTTTTAATAAAATCTTATTTCTTTTAGCTGCTTAACCAATGTCTTTGGGGTACCGGTTAACATTGTCTTATTCTAATACTTATATTTTTCACTAAATTATCTTTGGTGTATCAATCTATTCAATCAATAATACTCTCACGAAAATTTATGTATTTAATTTAAAATTTGGATCGCATACATCCATTTTTGTTGACTCGAATGTTCTTTTATAACAATGATTGGAGAGAGTATTAATTTTTCATATTCCAAGTGGTATTTTTTTGACAAACACAAACTAATACTAGTATTTTTTTTTAGGGGAACTAATACCAGTATTAACGAGAGATATATTTGAAAAAAAAAGTTAATAAATATATCTAAAAGTTTTTAAATGATTTTATAGTTAAGGACAGAGAGTACATTTTTTTGTCTTGCATTTATTTTCTTTCGCTTGTACTCTTCTTTTAAACTATTTTGTCATAATTTTATAATATTTTATCACAACATATAAGCAAACTTGTTTGTTCCCCTTAAAGACAAAAAACAAGGATACATCAAAACAAGGGTGGCATTTAGAATGCACAAATCTTTCAATTTGTGCACCATGCATAAATTTGTGCAGAAAAATAAAAGTTTCATTTTTACCTCCAGCTGTCCATCCAAACCTCCTACTGTTGTACTTTTTGTTTTTTCAATGGTGACAAAAAGTTAATATTTAATAATATTAACAATTTTACTATAACACCTTTTGTTTTTTCTTAAATCAAATCTACACCTCCCCTAAACCTCTATATTATACTAACTAAATCAATGGGTAAACCTCAATAGGAAAACGTACGTACCCACGAAAAAACGATATACTATAATCTTAATAAAAGCAATAATTAAAATGTATGAATGTCTTATTTATTTATTTTTTGACAAATGAGTGTTTTATTTTCCCCTAAAAAAAGAAATGTTTTATTTTTTCCACCTCCTTCAACAAAATAAATAAATGTTTTATTTTATTTTTTCACAAAATGATTTTTTTTTATTTATTAGTAACTCAATCTTAATTTTACAACAAAAAAAAAACTCAATCTTAATTTTTTTCCGTAATAAAGATAGCATCAAGTTCTTTTTTTACTAAAAAGATACCAGCAAGTTTTTTTTACACTGTGTTTGGATGGAGGGTTTAGGAGGGGAAGGGAGGGGAGGGCTTACTTTTCTTTTTTAAATTACGGACTTTATAAAATAATTTTTAGAAAATTGAATTAACAACATGATAAATAATCATATAATACTTCAAAAACACTTAATTTATTTTTAAAAAACATTTTACATTGTTTGCAATTTAAAAATTAAAAGTGAGCCCTCCTCTCCCTTCCCCTCCCAAACCCTCAATCCAAACGCACCCTAAACCATTAGTACTCCCTAAGATATCAAGAAGTTTTTACACTAAACCATTTGTGTAAGATCATTAGACTGAGCCATTTTTTGACAATGATAAGATTACTAATGTATTAGACTCGGCCAGTTCCAGTTTTATTCCCACGCCAACCAACCTCTCACTTTCAACATAATTCATTTTAGAACTTCCAATCCACCAGAATATAGTTTCAACCCTAAATCAATATAAACTATGATTTTTAAACATGTAATATGACCAGTAAGTATTCTAGCAACAACTAAGTCTACTGTATCCATTGAAGCCTTGTTGGAAAGCTTAAAATCACCGATTTAACAAAAACAACATGTACAAATAATGTCCTGGTTCAAAATCCGAAAATGCGTATACAAAAATCCTACAATACACTTTAGAGGAGAAAGATGGAGTAAATGGTCGTCGACCACTTTTCTGGCGCGGCAGAGGTGAACTCCAACACGGTGGTCGCCGACAAAGTTGCTCCGATTGCTAAATAAACGTAGGGGTTTTGTTGCTGACATCATGAGGAAGAAGATGGTGGGTTTGGTTTTCCCAATGGCAACTCACGGTGGTCGGAAAACAAGAGAGAAGGGGGAGATCTCAAAAATTAAACTTCTCCAATCTAAAAATAAATTGAGGGCTTTTGTAGAGGAAGAAGAGAGGAATTCAATGGAGGTGGCGGAGAATTTAAAGGGTGCCGGACGGAAGAGATATGGTGATTAGAAGTGGTGGTGGTGGTGACGAAAAAAGAAGAAAGAAGAAGAAGAAAGAGTCGTACAACAGAGGAAGAAGAAAATAAGGAGTGACTTTTGTTCTTTCTTTATTTTACTTTTAGATTTTGATTTGGGACTTTTCCTGAAAATTAAATGGGGGAAATGTGGGAGCCAAGTGAAAATAGTGAAATGGAGGGAATAGGAGGAAGATGAAATTTGATTATTTTAGCATAAGAGGGAAAGTGAAATGGGAGGGAGATAAAATTTGATTATCTTGGTATAAGAGGGAAAGTGAAATTTGATTATTTTGGCATAAGAGGGAAAGTGAAATAATTTCGCCAAAAAAATTGGTAAAACTGAAATTGAGTTTTTTATTTTTTTTGTGAAAATTTAATTCATTTCTTTATAATTTTCTTGCATGTTAATTTAATCTTTGAGAGGAAAAAAACTTAAATTGTTCTATAATATAGAGCCTGTATGTTATAGTTTTTTTAAGAAAAAAATCACTTTTAAAAATCTAAAAACTTAAATTGGAATTTGTTTGTTACGACTTTTTAAAAAAATGAGAATTCAACAAAAATCTAAAAACAACTTCAAATAAGAAATTGTTAAGAGCAACTTCTCAAAAAATAGATTTTTTTTTTAAAAGAAAGAGAAAATAATGGTCAAAATATTGAACTAAAGTTAGATGGAAAAAATGTTTATATGGTATGTTTGTTTATAAAGATTGTTTGGTTGAATAGAAATTAGATAGATGTAAATATATTATCTACTAAAAATATTAATACAATGACTAATCAAAGTCAAAACTCTCACCCTAACGACAAGATTCTTCGACCTAAACTATTTCAAAGATGTAACCAAGCTCACAACTCTCACCCTAATGACAAGATTCTTTAACCTAAACTATTTCAAAGATGTCAGAACGACTGATCAAACTCACAACTCTTACCCTAACTGAATGAATCTTTGAGCCAAATTACTTAGATGAACGTCCAATGACTAATCAAACCATTTATCGGTTGATCAAGCTCACAACTCTCACCCAAACAACAAGATTCTTTGATCTAAACTATTTCAAATATGTCAAAACGACTAATCAAACTCACAACTCTTACCCTAACTGAATGAATCTTGGAGTCAAAGTAGTTGGATGAACGTTCAAGGACTAATCAAACTCTTTATCAATTGATCAAGCATACAACTCTAACCCTAATGACAAGATTCTTCGACCTAAACTACTTCCAAGATTTCAAAACGACTCTTCAAACTCACAACGCTTACCCTAATTGAAAGAATCTTGTATTCAAAGTATTTGGATGAACGTTCAATGACTAATCAAACTTGTAACTCTCACCCTAATGACTATTTACTTAGATGTAAACTACTACAAATTCATAATGATTGATCAAACTCATAACTTTTACCCTAACTGAAAAAATCTTATAGTCAAAGTACTTAGATGATCGTTCATTGACTAATCAAACTCTTTACGGACTAACCAAACTTACAACTCTCACCCTAATGACAATTTTCTGTTACCTAAGATACTTCAAAAATGTTAGAACGACCGATCAAACTCACAACTCTTACCCTAACAAGTAGAATAGCATACAATAAGTACTTGGATGAATGTTTAATAACTAATCAAATTGTTCACAAACTAATCTTGCCTACAACTCTAACCCTAACGACAATAGTCTTCGACCTAAACTACTTGGAGGAGTGCTAATAGTTAGATCAAGAGGTCACGAAGACTTATCAAACCCACAACTCTTATCCTAATAACAAGGATCTTATACGAAAAGTACTTGGATGGATGTTAATTGATTAATCATGATATTCACTACGTGAATTGTATTGAATTATTTTTATCATTATTATTATAATTAACATGTATTACATCATAAATTTACTTTAACAATATTATATTGTAATGACAAAACTAATTTATAAATTAAATATAGATGAATGTTCAATGACAAATCCAATTTTTACCGACTAATCAAACTCACAACTCTTATCCTAATGACGAGATTCTTTGACCTAAGCTACTTCAAAGATGACACAACAACTGATCAAACTCACAACCTTTACCGTAACTGAAAGAAGCTTAGAGTGAAAGTACTTAAATGCATGTTCAATGACTAATCCAACTATTTATTGACCAATCAACCTTACAACTCTCACCATAATGACAAGTTACTTAGACCCAGACTACTACAAAGACTTCAGAACGATTGATCAAACTCACAACTCTTACCCTAACAGAAAGAATCTTGTAGTCAAAGTAGTTGGACGAACGGTCAATGACTGATCAAACTATCTATCGACTAACCAAGCTAACCCTAATGATAACTTTAGTCGTAATGTCAATAATATTTTAGCTAAACTAATTCAAAGATTTCAAAACAACTAATCAAACTCAAACTCTTACCCTAACTGAAAGAATCTTGGAGTCAAAATAGTTGGATGAACGATCAATGACCGATCACACTCTTCTTTTCGACTAACCAAGCTAACCCTAATGATAACTCTAGCCGTAATTACTAGAATCTTTGAGCTAAACTAATTCAACGATTTCAAAACGATTAATCAAACTCACAACTCTTAACCTAACTAAAAGAATCTTGGAGTCAAAGTACTTCGATGAACGTTCAATGACTGATCAAAGCTAACCCTATTATAACACTAAATTATAAATTAAATAAAGACAACATAATACTACAATAATTAAATAAACTCAAGGGTTAAAATACAAAAACAGATTCTTAAAAATACACAAACTTAAAATTTCTAACAAATAAATGTTTTGCGTATTTTAATGTCCAATTACCCTAACCCATTCAACAATAATGTACACACTTTGGTCACCAAAATAAAAAACTTGACATTTTATATTTATTCAATAATTAATCTATGTGGTCCTTAATATACATCACACACACTAAATTTGATTATAATAGTGATTAGATTGACTATTTATGACCCAATTTATTCATATTATAAATTTTAAAAAAATTAATAAATAATCCATTTACTCAAAACAATCTAATTAGTAAAATTTTATGCAATTGTTAAATATAAATTTTTGATAATTCAAAAAAATTCAATTTTCTCCATCCCAATAACCAGCGCGCGACCGCGCAGTTATAAAGCACGACCGCGCGTGTTCATTTATCAATCTCAGAAATCCGTGCACGGCCGTGGCGTTTTTACGCGCGACCGCGCGGCGTAAATAGATATCATGAATTTATAAGCCCAGCACAACATTTTCCTTATGGGCCTTGTTTGCCACTTAAAAGCCCATTTTAACATTTGCCAAAAACTAATAAAATACTCAAATTTATTCTTCACCTGGGACCCACATGTACCAACATCAACAAGTTACCCTTTCACTTTTCTCTCTAGATCTGAACCGTTGGAATAAAATACTAATATATCAATGGTCCATATTATTCCAAAAGTTTTCTACACAAATTTGTGCATCATGCACAAATTCTACAACTTTCCCATTGTAAACCCCACCCAAAACAAGAGACAAACTTGAAAGTGTACTCTCAAAAAGGAGCATAAAGAAAGGGAAAAAAAATCAAACAAAGATATATCAAAACAACTACCATGTCTTTTGAGTCGCAAGTGACCATAGCCACTTCAAAAGAAATATTTCTTTATCGGGTGAAAATTGTTTCTTCTAACCATCGGGTGGGTAGAGGTGTGGTTGTGGGTAAGGGTGTCCGTAAGTGGTTGGCATGGTGGAAGGACATGCAAGCGGGCAATGATATGGTTGGTGGGTAGAGGTGTGGTTGTGGGTAGGGGTGTTTGTAAGTGGTTGGCATGGTAGAAGAACATGCAAGCGGGTAATGAGATGGTTTAATGATCATTAATTTGTCTCGTTCTATTGGCAATAGAGTTGATACTTCGTGTTGGTTTGACCATTGATGGGTTCTATTGGTAATAGAGTTGATACTTCGTGTTGGTTTGACCATTGATGGAGAACCTCTTTTTAAATTTGTTGCGTTTGGTTTTGGGGCATTTTTGTTGCTTTTGGTTAGTGGTGTGTTGGGCTAGCATTGTTGTGGATAGACTATTACTTTTTTCATCCTATTTATTTCTTGCGCGTCCTATTTTTTTCTTCCGAAAATGCCTTCAAAATTTTTGGATTTCATAATCTGAATTCAGTTTTTCTTTTGTTATAGGGTAAAAAAATGAGTTACAGAATTTTTCGAATTATATAATCCGAAAACTTCAAAAAAAATAGGGCGCACTACTTGATTTTTTCGGATTATATAATCCGAACACCACTTAAACACCATTTTCAAGGGAAAAACAGTTCGGATTATATAATCTGAACTGTATCAGCACATGTTCTAAACATATTTCTAACATGAATTGTCATTTTATGCACAATATTAATCTTCTTAACTCTCATAAAAGGGACTTCTTACTGAACTTCTGTTTTGGATCATTGTTAGTTACTCTTAGTCAAAAATCGGGTTTTCGGGCTACTTGATCGGATTGCTCCGAAACTTCCCCAGAAAATCATAAAAAAATCAAGGATCAACATTGACGTTTATTTTTCTCATCGTCTACTCTTGCATATAATGTGTAACTTTAACTCAAATTTGACACATTAATATCTCTCTCTTAAAGTGTGAGACTCTATGCACATGTAATTTGGTGACATAGCCAAATAATGCAAAACTAAGTCACAACATGGTCAAAAAAATTGGGTTGGCGACGATTTCATTGAAAGAGGTTTACACTCCTTTCTTTCATGGGAATAAGGAAAACAAAGTAGAAAAAGAAAGAAGATGAAAAAAAGAATTACATGAGAGAAATTGTAAAGGAAAAAAATAAGGAGTGCGTGCTTTAACTACGAAAATATTTGGATTACGGAATATAGTGAGTTGTTTATTTTGTGAGTTTGTTGAAGGATTTGGATATTGTGGGGTAATTACTTTACCAAAAATTTCAACTCAATTAAAAAAAGTGTCATAATATTCTAAAGTTTCTAATAAGAACATATTTTGTCATCTGAATAGAACACATCTACACTTTTCCATTGTCTCATTTCCCCGAAAATGAAAGTCAAGGAATTTGAAACAAGGGAGGTTGAATAAAAAAAATACCAAGAGAGATAATGACTTCCAATAACTAAAATTTAAGATAAAAAATAAACAAATGACATCAAAACACTGACAAAAAGCGATTCATTGTAATTTTGGGACTTCCCTGGGATCATACTCTGTGTTTAATCATCATATTAAACAAAGAGAAACCACACAAGTGAAACTGATATCAAATGTCCACCCAAAACCTCAAGATATTAGGTATATGGGTCATCTCACTTATATGTAGTTCAAAATCTACTCTTCCATCCAATATAAAACTCTAACTCGCACTTGATACATTAACATCTCTTAATCAAGTGTGAATTCTCCGTGTCTGCAATTATGTGACACAATAAATTAGGTTAAATGCAGACACATGTTCAAAAAGGTTGGTTGATGGTGGTTTCATGGAGGGTGGTTTATGTTCCTTTCTTTTATAAGAAGAAAGAAAAGGAATTAGAAGAAAAACATATATGAAAAAGGAATTTGAACATGAGAGAAGGAAAGGGAAAAAAAAAGTATTGTGTGTTTTGTTCGTGAGAGTGTAGGAAATAGTGTGATTTTTTCGGTAATTTTATGAGTTTGTTGAACGATTTGAAGATTTTTGAGTCATTATTTTACCAAAAAAATAGACTCGATTTAAAAAACGTCACATAATTTTAATGTTTAATAAGCATTTACTTTGTCAACTCAGCATAACACATATGTAATTTTCCGTTGTCACTTGCCACCAAAAGGCCAAGAGTGAACGAATTTGAAATAATAGAGGTTGAATGAAAAAATTCACATGAAAGAGAATGACATCACAACTAAATTTAAAGATAAAAAAAATCAAACAAATGACATCCAAAAGCTAAAAAAATTGTGACTTTCGGGGAATCTTACGTTGAATTTGATCATCACATTAGAGTACAAGAATCCGCACAAGTGAGTTTGATACTACATTTTCACCCAAATTCTTAAAGCATTCATTATAAGAGTCTTATCATTTAATTGTTGCTCAACATCCACAATTGCATATAATGTAAAACTTTATCTTACACTTGACACATTAATATATCTCCCTCAATTGTAAGACTCTCCGCATCCGGGATCTGCCACGGAAACCACTTCTATTTCCCCATAAAGTTGAACCAGACTATGATACAGTCGTTGAACCTTATAAGGGAGCCAAAAGTGGATAGAGAACAACCACACCAATGAAAATAATATCACATCTTCATCCAATATATAAAATGTGAGAAAATTCTAACCCGTGCTTGGCACGGGTATCCATGCTAGTTATATAAATTTGAGGGTTTTCCTCAAAGCTTTACATGGAAATGTTTTTCTCAACATATTCATGTGACACGTGGCACTTTTAACAAACTCAACATTCTCATGACATGTGGCACCATGAAATAAACCAAGCATTCTCATGCACTTGGCATTTAATACTATTAACTTTATTTTTATTTGTGTTTTATAAAATTATTCTAATTTGATGTGTTTTTATTCATGGAATATAAAATGTAGTTTAATATATTTAAACTATTATTTTAATTGAATTGTTTCTTTTTACACACATACACACAAATCTATTCATATCTAAATTATTTTTGTGATTAAAATTTAAAGTAATAAAACCAAATAATACACTTCATTATATTTAGTATTTTCGTTCTTAAAAAAATAGCATATGTTGTATTTTTGTTAAGAAAAAAAAAGGATTTTATATGTTGTAATATTACTAAAAAAATGGATCAAGCAAAAATGTCATCATAATGTGAAAACAATAATGAAAACAAACTATTTATAAGAATTATTTTTTAATGAAACATTTAGTGAGAAAATATTTACTATTATCATTGACAAAAAATTTAATTGTTTTTTTAAATTGTTGATGCTTGGATCATTACATATATTATAATTAGAAAGAAAAAAAAACATAGTCAGAAGGAAAAAAAAAAAAGTCTCTATTTTTATGATACTTTTTAATGATTCTGTCACGTATATGTCAAAATTGTAACACCCCGTTTCCCAAAACAACGTATAATAAATATATAATCAGAGTAATCATCAATACGGGTATGTCACACTACTTTTCAAAATTATTTAAATAGAATATAAAACTATTTAAATGCCAACAAAACATCCTTATAAAAATTCTGCAGCGGAAATCTTTATTTTAAATCATTATCCAACAACTACATCAATATCCTTGGCACAAAGGCCTCAACATAATAAAATATTATCCATTAGTAATTAAATCTCTAACAACAATAAATACTTCAACAACATGTTTTCAAAAGTTGATACATAAAGGAATGAAAGAAAACATTGCAACGATTCCCCATCCCGTTACGTATCAGAGCCCTAAGACACCAGAGCCAACATCTCACTAGCCTTCGTTACCTGCACTTGCCCACAAGACGGCAATTCCAACAGAAGGGGTGAGTTCACAAATCAAAAATAATACATATATATATACATATATATATATATATATATATATATATATATATAAATCATCAAATTGAATTGAGACATCAACAAGTATTAACATCCATCAGCAACAACATCAACAATATCATCTCAACAATAACATTTCATTTCATCTTTGAATTACAACAACAACTCTTGTGGCGACATCTCACCAACAACAACTCCGACACCAAAGACTCTACAAAGACAACTCACACCGACAACAACTATGCAACGACATCAACTACTAATGCAATATGCATGTGGTACCATTTTACGCGCGTTGAATGACAAGCATTCTAGGGCATGAGCCCTCAACAGTTGGATGGTTAAAGCATCCCAGGGCATAAGCCCTCAACAGGTGAATGACTAGCATTCCAGGGCATAAGCCCTCAACGGGTGAATGATAAACATTCCAGGGCATGAGCCCCCAACGATGCATATGAGTATGAAAGACTCACGGTGTATATCAGCATACAACCCAACAACAACAACAACGACAACAACAACTGTGCCTAATTTATTTATGACACACTCCCCAACTTTGTCTAATGTGGCACAACAACGACACAACAACGACAACAACGGAAATCAACAATATAGCATATATAATTATATTTATTTATATATACAAGTATCCGCCTAGCTTCACTTCCATTTATAATAATTGATACATAAACAATTGTAACATAAATCAAAGGAACATTTTTCACAAGGGAATCAAATTTGATTAAACAAGACATAAGTTAAATACTCATAAAACACCTCAATTTAACCTCTCATACTTAAGTTTGAATTTTGGGAACTAATCATAGGTTTTGGACTAACTTGGAATAAGTTATGCTAAGTTTTCTTAAAGTTTTCCTCAAGACCCACTTGGACTATTTCCATCATAACTCAAAATCTAAAAATCATTTTCAAGTCAAACCAAGGCCATTAGAAAGCTAACTCGATTATCTACAACTTTCATGTTTACGTCAAAAGCCAGTTCAAAACAGAAACGGGTGGAAATGTGAATGTTTTCCAGTTTTGGCTGACAGAAAAATCGGTGGCCGAATTTTGCCGAATCAAAGCTGGAAAATCAGCCCAGAATTCGGTGGCCAATTTTGGCAATTCGGTGGCCGATTTCGGGCTTCACAGCTTACGAAAACAAACCAATTTTCACTCCAAAAACCCAATTTTGATCCCCCAATCACCCAAATTGATTTACTACAATGTTTATGGGTTCATTACACAACAAAACATCATAAACAAGTCACAGAAACATCATCAATAACACAATTTCATCAATAATGATCAACTTTTCATGTTCTTAAACCTAATTCCAAAAACAACTATTTTTCATCCAATTTCATGAAATCATACATATATATATTGACAATTGAAATGCTAACCCACCCTTACCTTAGATTGTTTTCCTGAAATCAAAGCCGCGTTCTTCTCCCTTCTCTAGGTTTTCTCCTCAAAAGCTTAGTTTCTACGTGAAAACGTTTTTGACCTTCTATTCCCTTTCTCAGCAAAACATAACCCCCTTTCTATTTTCTTTTAACTCCCTTAATTACCATAATTCTAATTAATTCCCCTTAACTCCAAAATAGCTCTAATTTAATCCTCCTTATAAATCATTATTTATTTCTACTTTAATATATCCCTCCACCACTTTAAATAATAATAGTAATAATAATAATAATAATACACTATAAAATACGTAATAACTCATAGCATCATAATATATATATATATATATATATATATATATATATATATATATATATTATAATTAATCAAATAAAATGCACCAAAGACACTAAATCAAACAAAATAGCAAACAATAAAAATAGGGCGTTACAAAAATCATTTTACCTCTAACTTAGCATTGGAGATTTTCTTAAAAAAAAAAAAAACTTAGAATAGAAGACTTTTTATGATACACATTTAATGACTATTAAAATAATTTATGGACATTGAAATTGATTCATAGCTAAATAATTTTGTAACTAAATTATCCTATGTGACAATTGTTTTTTTCAAAATGTTAAAAAAATAATGGTTATTATACCAAGTTACAGTCTGAATCAAGTCTATAAATTAGACATATGAGTTGACATAATTTCACATCACAATTTACAACTTTCATCACCGTTTTTATATTTAACATAATTAATTTTTTATCGAGTTTTTGTTTAAGATAATTTTAAAAAAATCAGTAAATAATTATAAAATTAATTTTAATTATAATCTATATCATATAAACATTTATTTTGCATAGAATCAATAGTCATTTTATCTATATTAAAAATAAAAATAATTTACACTTAAAAAAGAATTATTTTATGGTGTGTAAATGTAATTAACTTGCACTGCCTCTTCTGATTTGTTTAAAATTAAACCTCACAAATGAAGTTTAATTTTAAACCTCATTTACACACACATACACACAAATCTATTTATATCTAAATTATTTTTGTGATTAAAATTTAAAGTAACAAAACCAAATAATACACTTCATTATATTTAGTATTTTCGTTCTTAAAAAAAATAGTATATGTTGTATTTTTGTTAAGGAAAAAAAAGATTTTATATGTTGTAATATTACTAAAAAAACAGATCAAGCAAAAATGTCATCATAATGTGAAAACAATAATGAAAACAAACTAATAATAAGAATTATTTTTTAATGAAACATTTAGTGAGAAAATATTCACTATTATCATTGACAAAAAATTTAATTGTTTTTTTTAATTGTTGATGCTTGGATCATTACATATATTATAATTAGAAAAAAAATAGTCAGAAGGAAAAAAAAAAAAGGCCTCTATTTTTATGATACTTTTTAATGATTATGTCACGTATATGTCAAAATCACTTTACCTCTAACTTAGCATAGGAGATTTCCTTAAAAAAAGAAAAAACTTAGAATAGAATACCTTTTATGATACACATTTAATGGCTATTAAAATAATTTATGGGCATTGAAATTGATTCATAGCTAAATAATTTTGTAACTAAATTATCCTATATGACAATAGTTTTTTTCAAAATGTTAAAAATTTAATGGTTATTATACCAAGTTACAGTCTGAATCAAGTCTATAAATTAGACATATGAGTTGACATAATTTCACATTACAATTTACAACTCTCATCACCTTTTTTTATTTAACATAATTAATTTTTGATTGAGTTTTTGTTTAAGATGATTTTTAAAAAAAGCAGTAAATAATTATAAAAATAATTTTAATTATAATCTATATCATATAAACATTTATCTTGCATAGAATCAATAGTAATTTTATCTATATTAAAAATAAAAATAATTTACACTTAAAAAAGAATTATTGTATGGTGTGTATATGTAATTAACTTGCACTGCCTTTTTTGATTTGTTTAAAATTAAACCTCACAAATGAACATATTTCTTTTACTCCCTCTTTCCTATATGTTTCAATCATGTCATGAAACCAATTAGATCATAACATATGTCACATGAGATTTCTAAGCCAATTGAATTCTAACATGTGACATTTTTCTCATCATCATATTATTTAATGATGGTTAGGGATTCAAACATAATTTGATGGTTTTCCCTTTATATATAGTTGATGAAACTTGCATCATTTTCACCTCCTCACTTCTTTCACGCAATTTCTGATATCATGTTCGAAATCAATTTAGTAAAAGATTCATGGTTCTAATGAATTGCATGTATTTGATTCGTTTTTGTTTAGTTCGTTTGTGATGTAAATTGTAACTTATACATGTTTTCAATGAATATGGTTCTAATGTATGAATCAATATCTTAATCATGGAAAAAATATGTTTCTTATTGATATCATAGCTATTTATTTTGATGTGGTCGTTTTGGTTATATTCATTTTATTTGTTTTTGTTTTGATATATATTATTTTATATTGAAACTTAAAAACATGAATAGTAATTTGATGAAGTCTTCTCGCATCCTTCTCTTTTATTTTTATTACTGTGCAATATACATATAAGTTCACATTTCTGATTCCATTTTCATAAAGCACTATAACTAATAATTGTTAAAGAAATCAATGCATGAATAGTATATCATCTAGGTGTTCCATTTCCGTTGTTTTTAAAAATGAATCAATGTCCATGTTTGACTTCTCTTTCTTGAAAGAGAAATATTATATTGTCAAATAAAACATATAATTAAATTAAAGAAACAATTACATGACAATGAAAATTCATGAATGAATCTAAATGAAAAAAAAAAACCGTTCAACTAAGGCTTATAAAGTCTTCAAGAATATGTACATTAGAAAATTTCTTTTAATTAATACGTATTTAATTTAATCTTAACAAGAGTGAACCTATGATTTTATGCAAATCGTCTCCCCGTGTTAATTTCCTCTAGGATAAAAAATTGTTATAAAAAAAACCAAACAAATGGTTCATAAAAAAATCAACTTAATACCTATCAAGGACTCATTTCTTAAAAAAGACCCGTTTGTTACAACATTTTTTATAAAGACAAAATGTTTACGTATTAGTTTTTGTTTGTTACGTTTGAAAAAATAAAATCTAAAAATAAATGACTACAAATGTAAAAATGTGTGTATACAAAATTTAGGGATATCTCCTTCAAAAAAAAAGTTAGGGATATCTAATATGGAACAAGTGTAAAGGCGAGTCTTATTATTTTTTGCAAACTTTAATAAAATTTTGCATTTTCTTAAAAATAAAATATTGCATTAGGGTTCCTTTTAGATCACTTTTTGGATGTTCATATTAGATTGATTCAAACAATTAACTCAAATAATAAATATTTTTTAACGAAGTAAAAAAAAAGGGCATTTCGATCACGAAAACATGACGTATAAGCTAAGAGTAAAAATTGAGTCCTATAAATTCTATTGGATTTGATTAATTATATTTTCATTAATAATCACAACGTTTAGATCAATTCAAACATTTGATTTTATCTTAACCACTTTCAACGTCACAAACATGATTGATTGTGATGAGTTGTTACCATAAAACTTTCTAAACTAACATTCAAAATAAATATGTTTACATTAAAATGATCTACATCTATCATTCACATTGATATAAGTTCTTTCACGTCATTAGGGCACATCATGACAAATTAGCCTAAAATGTGACGAGGATAAAACTTTGGGAAAAAGTACAACTAGGGGACAAATAAATGGTTTTAAAAATAGACGGACTAAAGAAACATTTTCATTATAAAAAAAATAGGGAGATTAATAGTGGATTTAAGCCTTATTTTATTTTATTTTTAGTGTCTACCAAATAAACTCATGTAGTTTCAGTCCCTATTAAAATTAAATTTGTTTAATCATCCTTAAACTCTTAATTTTTTATTTTTTTTTTGCAATCAGAGTTAATGACATCCAAAAACTAAAAAAACAGTTCATCATAATGTTGGGCTTCCAGATGACCTAAACTAGGTTGGATAATCACATTAGGCTAAAAGCAATTACTCAAGTGAGACTGACGATGTATGTTCATCCAAATACATAAGACATTAGGTATATGGGTCATCCCACTTATATGTTTTTCATCATCTACTCTTACATCTAATGTGAAACTTTAACTCACATTTGACATATTAACATATCTTCCTGAAATGTGAAACTCTCTGCATATGTGATCTGGTAACATAACCAAATAAGATCATAGAATACATGTCAAGGCAAAAAAATAAGGGGTTGGTGGTGGTTTCGTGGAGAGATATTTTTATTCCTTTATTTCATGAGAAGAGAGAAAATTTGAAAAAGAAAGAAGATAACAAAAATAAATTTCACGGGTTAGAGAGTGTATGTTTTGTTTGTGACTGTTTAGAGAATAGAGTGAATTGTTGGTAATTTTATGGGTTTATTGAAGGAGTTGGAAATTTTTGTGTAAATGTTTTACCAAAAAATTAAAGTAAATAAAAAAATGCCACATTATTTTTGAATTTCTAATAATCATACATGTTTTCAACTCAACATAACACATATGTAGTTTTTCATATATCCCAGCAAAGACAAAAAAATGAAGGATTTTGAAATGATATAGGTTGTATAAAAAAATACAGAAAAAAAGAAAATGACATCTAATAACTAAATTTTAAGATAAAAAATTAGACAAATGACATTCAAAAACTAAAAAGAAAACACTTTATCATAATGCTAGAACTTGCATGTGAGCCTACACTAAGTTAGATCATCATATTAGGCCAATACCAACCATAAAAGTGAAATTGATACCACATCATTACACAAAATCTAAAGAAACTAAGTATATGAGTCATCACACTTATTTTCTATTCAAAATCTACTATTCAATTCAATGTAGAACGTAAATTCACACGTGACACATTAACATCTCTTAATCAAGTGTGTGACTACCCATGCTCGTAATCATGTGATATAGTTAAATAAGATCAAACAAAGGCACAAAGTGTTCATGATTGTGGGTTGAAAGTGAATTAATTGAAGAAGATTTATGTTCTTTTTTTTCATGAACAGAGAGAAAGGAAACTAGACAGAAAAAATGAATATGAAAAAGGGATTTGAGTAGTTATACGAATTTGTTGAAGAAGTTGGAGATATAATTGGGTAAATTATTTTAGCATAAAAATAGACTTAAAAAAAACGGCACATCATTTTAAAATGCTTAAGAAAGATGTATTTTGTCAAACTCAACATAACACTCCTACATTTTTCATTGTCACATCCTACCAAAGACCAAATGTGATGGAATTTGAAATAATAGAAGTTGAATAACAAATAGCATGAAAGTGAATGACATTCAAAAATTAAATTTAAAATAAAAAAATTAAACAAATGACATCTAAACACTAACAAAATAGTTCATCGTAATGTTGGGACTACAAATGGAGCCTACATTAAGTTGGATCATCATATTAAGTTAAGATAAATCACACAAGTGAGATTAACGCCGCATCTTCACTTAAAATGTATAATAAGTATGTATTTTGTCGATTCAACGCTGCACATCTACAATTTTCTATTGTGAGATTCTACCAAAGACCAAAAGAGAAGTAATTTAAAATAATAGATGTTGAATAAAAATTAGAATCAAAGCGAATGGTACCCAAAAGCTAAAATTGAAGAGTAAAAAATTAAACAAATAATGTATAAAACTAATTTAACAGTTCATCATAATGTTGTGACTTCTACGGGGATCTGAATTAGGTTGAGTAATCACATTAAGTTAAGATCAACCACAAAAGTGAGATTGACAACACATTTTCATTCAAAATCTTAAAGCATTAGGTATATGGATAAGCTCACGTTTATTTTTCTCATCGTCTACTCTTGCATATAATGTGTAACTTTAACTCAAATCTGACACATTAACATCTCTCTCTTAAGTGTGAGACTCTATGCACCTGTAATTTGGTGACATAACCAAATAATGCAAGACTAAGTCACAACATGGTAAAAAATATTGGGTTGGCGACGATTTCATTGAAAGAGGCTTACATTCCTTTCTTTCATGGGAATAAGGAAAACAAAGTAGAAAAAGAAAGAAGGTGAAAAAAAGAATTACATGAGAGAAATTGTAAAGGAAAAAATAAGGAGTGTGTGCTTTAACTGCGAGAATATTTGGATTACGGAATATAGTGAGTTGTTTATTTTGTGAGTTTGTTGAAGGATTTGGATATTTTGGGGTAATTACTTTACCAAAAATTTCAACTCAATTAAAAAAAGTGTCATAATATTCTAAAGTTTCTAATAAGAACATATTAACATCTCTCTCTTAAGTGTAACTTTAATTCAAATCTGACACATTAACATCTCTCTCTTAAGTGTGAAACTCTATGTACCTGTAATTTGGTGACATAGCCAAATAATGCAAGACTAAGTCACAACATGGTAAAAAAAATTGGGTTGGCGACGATTTCATTGAAAGAGGTTTACATTCCTTTCTTTCATGGGAATAAGGAAAACAAAGTAGAAAAAAAAAAGATGAAAAAAAGAATTACATGAGAGAAATTGTAAAGGAAAAAATAAGGAGTGTGTGCTTTAACTGCGAGAATATTTGGATTACGGAATATAGTGAGTTGTTTATTTTGTGAGTTTGTTGAAAGATTTTGGATATTTTGGGATAATTACTTTACCAAAAATTTCAACTCAATTAAAAAAAGTGTCATAATATTCTAAAGTTTCTAATAAGAACATATTTTGTCAACTCAGTATAACACATCTACACTTTTCTATTGTCTCATTTCACCGAAAATGAAAGTCAAGGAATTTGAAACAAGGAAGGTTGAATAAAAAAAATACCAAAAACGACATCAAAACACTGGCAAAAACGATTCATTGTAATTTTGGGACTTCCCTGGGATCATACTCTGAGTTTAATCATCATATTAAACAAAGAGAAACCACACAAGTGAAACTGATATCAAATGTCCACCCAAAACCTCAAGGTATTAGGTATATGGGTCATCTCATTTATATGTAGGCACAACATCTCTTAATCAAGTGTGAATTCTCCGCGTCTGCAATTATGTGACATAATAAATTAGGTCAAATGGAGGCACAACATGTTCAAAAAGGTTGGTTGATGGTGGTTTCATGGAGGGAGGTTTATGTTCCTTTCTTTTATAAGAAGAAAGAAAAGAAATTAGAAGAAAAACATATATGAAAAAAGAATTTGAACATGAGAGAAGGTAAGGGAAAAAAAGTATTGTGTGTTTTGTTTGTGAGTGTGTAGAAAATAGTGTGATTTTTTTCGGTAATTTTATGAGTTTGTTGAACGATTTTAAGATTTTTGAGTCATTATTTTACCAAAAAAACAGACTCGATTTAAAAAACATCACGAAATTTTAATGTTTAATAAGCATTTACTTTGTCAACTCAGCATAACACATATGTAATTTTCCATTGTCACTTGCCACCAAACGGCCAAGAGTGAACGAATTTAAAATAATAGAGGTTGAATGAAAAAATTCACATGAAAGAGAATGACATCACAAAACTAAATTTAAAGATAATAAAATCAAACAAATGACGTCCAAAAGCTAAAAAAAATGTGACTTTCGGGAAATCCTACATTGAATTTGATCATTACATTAGAGTACGAAAATCCGCACAAGTGAGTTTGATACTACATTTTCACCCAAATTCTTAAAGCAATCAGTATAAGAGTCTTATCATTTAATTGTTGCTCAGCATCCACAATTGAACATAATGTAAAACTTTATCTTACACTTGACACATTAATATATCTCCCTTAGTTGTAAGACTCTCCGCATCCAGGATCTGCCATCGGAACCACTTTTACTTCCCCATAAAGTTGAACAAGACTATGATACAGTCGTTGAACCTTATAGGAGAGCCAAAAGTGGATAAAGAACAACCACACTAATGAAAATAATATCACATCTTCATCCAATATATAAAATGTGAGAAAATTCTAACTCGTACTTAGCACGGGTATCCATGCTAGTATAAATAATATATCACTTCTCCTTTTAATATAATCTTGGCTTATTCGAAAAGAAAAAGAAAAAATTACGCTTAACAATCCCTTCCATGTGAGTTGCTACACGTGACTATAGCAATGACCATTGACTAACAATATCTATCCATCTAACATCAAACAACATTTCAGTTTCAGTTTAAGGAGCAACAAAGCCACCAAGTGAGAAATGCGTGAAGCTCCCTACTGGTCCGTGCTCACGTTTTCATTATCACTTTTTGTAAAGAGACAACATCACAATACATCCACCAAAGTAAACTCAACCCATATAAAGAAAAGTAGTGATATATATACAACCTTTTGTGACAATTTTGATGACAATTTTTATTTATTCTCTTTATTCGTTCAAAACAAAAGAGAGAGAAAAAAAAAATACGAATATAATATAAGTATAATAGAAAAAATTGTCAAAAAGTTGTAATAAAATGGTTGTACAAAAATAATTGTTTTATAAAAAATCTAAGTAAAATTAAATGGAACCGTGTTTCATTTTCATTTTCTATTAAAAATTAATGTCTCAACTTAAAAAAAGATGATCCTCAAATTTAAAGAATGCATATAAATATATCTACATTTACCTCTTTTTAAAAACGCTAAAGTGATTTTAATATTAAAAACCAAGAGATTTTAATATTAACAAACACAATAAGAAATAATGATATCAACGCCTCCGACATTTACTTTATTGGTGAGTGAAATCAACATGAACTTCGTCATTTCATGTGAAATTCATTTTTAAAATGTGATATTCACATTGATTTTATTTAATGGAAGAATAAATATTAGAGAGACAACTAAAAGGGAATATTGTTATCACTCCTCTTAAATTAGAGTTGTGTTAACTGATGATTTAAGAGTTTTCTTAAGAATTTTAAAAAGAAAAACAATTGATTTTACAGGTGATTGTTTTTATAAATATTTTAATGTTTAGAATACTCAGTTTTTTTTAATTGCAATAGAACAATTGTTTCTTAACAATTGTTTATTTACGGGATAGTTCGATAACTCAGCTAATTTGAGTTAAGAATTTAAGTGTTGAAGGTCTTTTAGCCACACTTTACACAAATTAATAATGAATAATTTTTTTTATTAAAAAAGGTAATAATAATCATTTTTTGTATAATAAAGATAATGATAATCTTTTTTTTAGGAAACAAAATGATGATCTTATCAAGTTAATCTTATTACGATAAATAAAAAGTTAAGATTTTTTGGGTCTTCTTAACAGTGTTTTTGGGCACTGGTTAAAGAATTTAAAAGCGAAAAATTTGTCTTAGAAATATAAGTTATTATACTACTTTTTATTAAAATCTTACTTCTTTTGACTGCTTAACCAATGTCCTTGGAATACTATTTAACATTCTTCAAAAAAATTAATGCAATAAGTGCAAAGTGAAGGTAGCCACAGTTGACTCAGCCGTAAAGACATTAATCTTCATTTGTCACAAATATCTATATCTATATTTATAATTTTAATATCTATGTATATATGTTTGTATGTATGTATCTATACTATGTTTCCTAAAAAAAAAAAAATTATACTATATATAAAGAAAATAACTTTTTTTTTTTTTAAAAAAAAACTTTTTCAGCTCTTTTGGACTGACTTTTTCTCTTTCCAAAAATGTTCTAAATTTTCAATACAAATAACACATATAATAAATAGATAAGAATAAATTTAAATATTAAAAAAAGTAACAAACATGAATTTTTTTTTACACCGTAACAAACATGATATGAATATTTATAAAAGGTGCAACAAATTAGATGTGTATATTTATACTTCCTTTTTTTATTATCTAAATCATACCCTTAAACAATTTTGTTCTATAATAAAGATTGTTGTTGGTCTCCTTAAAAAAAAGATTTAGATTATATATTTTTTGTTATATTGTTGATGTCTTTGAAATAGGCAATCATGGTTAGTTTGGTTTTTTACAACTTGAAAACAACAAATATTTATATTTTTAGTTTAATCAAAATTTCATTAAAAAAAAACTCGTTAATAATTTTCAAACGTTTTTGCTAGTCTATATAATATCGTTTGTAATTTACACGCAAATTTCTATAAAACATCGTTGATTATTTACACGCGTTAGGGCAATAAAAAGATCGGAATATATATCGTATAAATTTATTTGTTCCACTTTTTGTCTTTTTGTGAAAAGAAAAAAGATAGTTCCTCTTTTGACTATGATTTAATTTTTTTAGTTTATTATCGATTATTTGTGTGTTCCCCTTTTTGTGCAAAATTTGTTCCGCATTCTACTATATTATTGATTATGTACGTAAGTGATTAAAAACAAGGATCAGAAGCGACAGGACGGAGGGAGTGTTACATTGCATGCAGAGGATCGAATAGAGGCAGGGAGGCAGCAGCAGTCAGTTTGTTTGTTTGCTTGCATATATATTGGTATTGGTGTGTGTGATCGATAATCATATTATTATACGATCGATCAAAGAATTAATGCCATGGAGTCACTGCTAACAGAGGAAGAAAGGATTGAGATAAGAGATGATGATCACAAACAGCCGTTACTCCTCAGAAGCAGAATTAACAACTCTTCTCATTCTCAACTCGCCATCGTTGGAGCCAATATTTGCCGTATTCAGAGTCTTGATTACGAGTCAGTACTTCTTCTTCTCCTTTGATTTGGTCTTTTACAATCATTCATCAGAAAATCAAAATCTTTGTGAGTTCATAAAACCCAAAATCAATCAAATTTTTACGTGGGTGACATGATTTTGTGAAAGAAACAAATATGTATTTGCTTGTTTCAATTTAAATTGCTGCTTTTTATTCTTAAAAACACAGCCTGATTGTCCCTTAAGCAAAGTTGTTAACTATACAAGTTAATTTGTGAAATTATATGATTTTCCGAGCTAGATATCAATTTCGAGTAACTCGTAAACTCGAAATTTAAAGTTTACTCCGATTGGACTTGCGGTAAATTCGTTTGGAATTTTCATCTAATTTTTTCACATTCAGTTCAGTTCATTTTCTTTTTTATTAGTTTGATTTTGTTCATGTTATTTTTTAGAGTTTTTCTAGTAACACCCTTTTATTATCCGGTTGCACCCCAAATTGGCAAAAATACCCCTACTATGAAATTAAATTTTCAAACCAAACCATTTAACCCAAATTTATTTTCATGTTCTTCTTCTCCCATTCTTTTCGTTTTCAGTGAAATTGAATTGAATTTTCACACAAATAAACAATCATTAACCCCCCAAATAGACAGACATAGCAAAGAGGAAAAATTCGATGCTTAGTTTGAATTATGATTTTCGATTTCCATCACCATCCCTAATTATCAGCACAATCATCATTTCAAAACTTCTTTTCGAAACCCACAATTGATTGATAAAGGAGAAAAAAGAATGAAAAATATTCATATTAACAAATAAAAAGATACATAATCGCTATTGAAGGTTTAATTTCCATTCAATTTGATGTGCTTCCAACCTATGGGAAAAAATAACATGATATACTCTAAGTAGACTTAGTTCACGTAGCCTTTC
The DNA here is from genome assembly GCA_958299785.1 of Medicago lupulina. Taxonomy (NCBI): domain Eukaryota; kingdom Viridiplantae; phylum Streptophyta; class Magnoliopsida; order Fabales; family Fabaceae; genus Medicago; species Medicago lupulina. The sequence continues at coordinate 496,674 of OY283139.1, forward strand.
ACTTAGTATACGTGAATCGAATTCACGTAACAGGTTTGCAAAAAGTTAATTTAATTCACGTGCGTGTACGTGAATCAAATTCACGTAATAGGTTTGCAAAAAACATATTTTGAGTATATTGACTTTTTTCTGTTATATTACATATACAATACAGCTTTAACTTTTAATGGAAGAACTTGAGCTTTCATCTTTAACTCTTCATCAAACTTGATCATATATCTGTGATTGTTTGTTAACGAGATAAATGAAAATTTTAAGTGAGACATAAAAAAGATGTTTTATAAAAGTTATATGAAAAAGGACAATTTTGGTATTATAATTAAATTTTAAATGAATTTGGGTGTAACTAGATAGTTTTGGGGTGTTACTAGAAAAAGTCTATTTTTTATTTATTTTTTGTTATAACTGGGTTGAAATTTTGAATTATTGGTACAATTATTGTTTTGTATAAGTATATATGTCACGTATATTATTTTTAACATTATTTCAATATGAGTTTATATTTGATTTGATTATGTTGTGGTGCAAATTTGAATCCGCGTTACATCTTTTCTATGCGCTTAGTGTGTGAGTTTTTGGCTACTAGGCTCTATGAGAAGGAAAAAAGAAACATCTATTAATGTATAATTATTATTATTTTGACATAAAAGTATAATTGATTTTCAAAATCAATTTTATTTAAATTACATTTTACAAGATGAATTTTTTATTTTAATATTCATTTAATCAATATATTAAAATTAAATCTGTCTTGAATAATTTTTTTAATTCATTTAATCAATATAATAAAATTAAAGGTGGACTAATTTGGTTTTTCAAAAAATAAAATAAAAAATTCCTTAGAAAATATCTATAAGAATTCAATCTCAGACAATATTTTAATGTAATATGATCCGAAATTGATTCATTTAAGAAAACAACATTAAAGTGATATGGAGAATAAAGCTTTTATGTAGAATTGATTAGTATTTGAAGGGAAAAATAACTTGATTGTAAAAACAAATAATAAAATGAGATCCCTACATACCATACTCTCAGACAAGTGATGAGCTTTGATTTGCGACCTAAACACCCTAGTAGAGATTAGTCTAATGACCAAAACTTGTGTATATTCTCTATGAAGTCGCCTGGGGGGCCAAATTCTCTAACTATCGCGTTTTCTAGAAAAAAAAATGGGACGGTTTTGCAAATTAAAAATAGTGTAACAATGGAAGATGTTTTATTTTGTGCATAGCTTCATGGCTTACAGCTTTCAAAGTGTTTATTTAATTGCGATTATTGGTTTTGATACGACTTTTGCTGAGTTGTGTTAATATTTAATAAACTTTTGTTGTGTTTGTGTTTAATATAAGTATAATTAAGCTATATGTTAATTTTGGTGGCATGGACTATGCAGGTTAATTGAGAATGATCTATTGAAACAGGACTGGAGGTCAAGAACAAAGGTTGAGATATACCAATATGTTGTTCTGAAGTGGACCCTTGCACTTCTTATTGGTTTAATTACAGGACTTGTTGGATTCTTTAATAACCTTGGAGTTGAGAATATTGCTGGTTTCAAACTTCTACTCACCAACAATCTCATGCTCAAGCAAAAGTATCATGAGGCATTTGCAGTTTACGTTGGTTGTAACATGATTTTAGGGGTTGGTGCTGCCGCCCTGTGTGCTTACATTGCTCCTGCAGCTGCTGGCTCTGGCATACCAGAGGTGAAGGCATACCTCAACGGCATTGATGCACATTCTATATTGGCCCCATCTACCCTCTTTGTCAAGGTATGTAATTACTTTACTTCTAAGTTCGAATGGTTTTTGATTTGAATACATGGATACAACAACAAATAGTAGTTAACTAATGGATTGAAGTGGTGGACAGATATTTGGTTCGATTTTAGGAGTTGCTGCTGGTTTCATTGTGGGGAAAGAAGGACCCATGGTTCATACAGGTGCTTGCATTGCTAATTTACTCGGACAAGGTGGTTCGCGTAAATATCGACTCACATGGAAATGGCTCAGATACTTCAAAAATGATAGAGATAGGAGGGATTTGATCACGTGTGGTGCAGCTGCTGGTGTTGCCGCTGCCTTCCGTGCCCCCGTTGGTGGTGTTCTGTTCGCACTCGAAGAAGCAGCTTCATGGTGGAGGAGTGCTCTTCTGTGGCGCACATTCTTTACCACTGCAGTAGTAGCAGTCGTTTTGAGGAGTCTTATGCAATTCTGTCATCAGGGAGGAGGCAAATGTGGTCTGTTTGGAGAAGGGGGACTCATCATGTTTGATGTTAATTCTGCAAAGCCTGCCTACACCACACCTGACCTCCTCGCAGTTATATTTCTTGGAGTCATTGGAGGTCTCATGGGAAGCCTTTACAATTATCTTGTCGATAAAGTCCTTCGCACTTACGGTGCTATAAATGAGTATGTCTTTATATATATATATATATATATATATATATATATATATATATCTTTTACAATTACTAATCTGGTAATTAAGAGCTATAGCGTAGCGGAGTTTGAACAAATACCTATTGTTCTGTGATACGCTATAGTTTTAGTACACAATGCTATAAATAGTGGATATAGTTGCGCTATAATACTGGTGCTGCATAGTAAAATTGGATCAAGCTGTTGTATTTTTCGATTCGCAGTTGACAACACTGATTTTGGTGCATGCATCTTGACTAATAATAACTTAATTGAATTGCAGGAGAGGTCCAATATTCAAGATTCTACTGGTGATGATTATCTCGTTTGTAACCTCCTGTATTCGATTTGGGCTTCCATTGCTATCAAAGTGTGTGCCATGTCCAGGGGAGTGTCCCAGCTCCCCAACCGGAGGCTTCTCAATACACTACAACAATTTTCAGTGTCCACCAAACCACTACAATGATCTCAGCTCTCTATTTTTCACTACCAACGACGATGCCATCCGCAACCTATTCAATGATGGCTCCGCCTCTGCTAATGCCGGATTTCAGCTATCAAGTCTCATAATTTTCTTCGTGGCAATATACTTGCTTGGAATTGTGACATACGGTGTTGCCATTCCCTCTGGACTCTTCATTCCCGTCATACTTGCTGGAGCTTCTTACGGGCGTCTTATAGGGACTGTGATGGCTCCGTTCACTGCTCTTGATACGGGTTTGTTTGCTCTCCTTGGAGCCGCATCTTTCCTTGGTGGCACCATGAGAATGACAGTTTCTCTATGTGTCATACTTCTTGAGCTCACTAATAACTTGTTGATGCTACCATTGGTCATGTTGGTTCTCCTCATTTCTAAGACAGTGGCTGATTGTTTTAACAAAGGTGTTTATGATCAGATTGTGGAGTTGAAGGGGCTACCTTATATGGAAGCACATGCAGAGCCATACATGAGGAATTTAGTGGCGGGGGATGTTGTTTCTGGTCCACTGTTTTCTTTTTGTGGGATCGAAAAAGTGGGGAATATATTGCACGCTTTGAAAGTGACAGAACATCACGGATTTCCAGTAGTTGACGAGCCTCCTTTGACGGATGCTCCCGAGTTGTGCGGGTTGGTGTTGAGGTCTCATCTTTTGGTGCTTCTCAAGCACAAGACATTGTTCACGAGGGAGAGGGTGATGACAGGATCTACCATTATGAACAAGGTTAAGGCAAGTGATTTTGCAAAACCAGGTTTGGGAAGAGGGATAAGGGTGAAGGATTTGGACATTTCACAAGAGGAGATGGAAATGTTTGTTGATCTTCATCCAATCACAAATACTTCTCCATATACTGTTGTTGAAACAATGTCTCTTGCAAAAGCTGCTCTTCTTTTTCGGGAGCTTGGACTCAGGCATTTGCTAGTTGTGCCTAAGAAACCAGGAGTAAGTAAATCTCTTTTGCAATACTCTTACCTTTATTTATCTGTGTTGTTGTTAATTAGAGTTGAATGACGAATTACCTTTATTATTATAACTAATATTTGTAAATGTTACACATTGTGCAGAGGCCTCCAATTGTTGGGATCCTGACAAGGCATGATTTCATGCACGACTATATCTTGGGCCTATTCCCCAACTTGAATCCCCGCAAGTAGCCACATCAAATCCTATCAACAATAATTATAGCTTCGTGGAAACAGTAATTATACAAGAGACCAATCCAGATCTTTACTGAGAAAGTAATAGGAATATATATTCATACATGGACATCATATGAATTATTATCATTAATGCTTTTTTACTTTACAATAGCATGAATTTTCTTCTTTTTTTTTTTTGTTGACAAAATGAGGTTTCAATGTTAGTATCTTTGGCAATTTTGGTTTAGATTTACATCACCATCTTTTATATGATTGACTGAACGTGAAAATCTACAAAAATACACACAACAAAATCAAATGACAACCTATCCATCCTCAAGTTTTGATGTCAAAAATGTTCTCTTTTTGGTCTTAACTCTCGGATTCTTAAAAGAGAGTGAGTCTTTGATGGGTATTATTTATTTATATTTAAAAATATTTACATTGTTAAACCAATCTTCATCTTTCATCCTTTTTTACTATTGATATTTGTACATGACCGTAATGTACTACAAAAAATTCTCATCACTCAACACAACTGTTATTTTGATTAATCAATGATATAGAAATCTTGAATCCATTTTTGAGTTGTGAAGTTTGTTTTGATCATATTAAACAGCTGTAAAACTTTTTTCGATCAATTAACTATTTTTTTTTTGTTACGATCAATTAACTCTTTGAGAAGTAGCTTATCAAAAAAAAAATTACATAAGAAAATGCTACGTGAAAATCATTTTGAATAAATATACTCACTCGGTTCCTTTTGAAGTGTCGTTTAGAATATTAGCACTAGATTAGCAAAGTGTATTTTTTACACATTTTTCTTCCTATTATATCTTCATTTTAATCTATCAATAATTTTTTATTTTTTTCACACACTTTCTCTTTCCAATAAATTTAATATGTTATTTTTCTCTTGTAACAAATATTATTTCATTCTCCAACAAATTTCTATTTTTTATTTTTTGCACTCTCATAACAAACCCTCAAATTTTGCGAATCTTCGCAAAGTGTATTTTTTACACATTTTTCTTCCTATTATATCTTCATTTTAATCTATCAATAATTTTTTTTTTCACACACTTTCTCTTTCCAATAAATTTAATATGTTATTTTTCTCTTGTAACAAATATTATTTCATTCTCCAACAAATTTCTATTTTTTATTTTTTGCACACTCTCATAACAAACCCTCAAATTTTGCGAATCTTCAAAAACCCTCATGAAATTGTCTTCTGCGTAGACCAAAGGTTAGTTCATGTCATATGGGATAATTGCCTTTTTTTTTGTCTAAAATATGTGTGATTATAAAAAAGACAAATGCCCCTTCAAAATTAAAACTTATGTGTAAATATCCGTCTTAAATTTTGAACTTATGTGCAAATACCCTCAAATTTAAAATTTTGAAGGTAATTGACTGCTGTTTGATAGTTTTAAGAGGGTTTTAACAAGACGTTACAATTTCGAAGATAATTGATTATTCACTCTTTATTAAGAGCTTGTTTGTTATAGATTTTAAAAAAAAAATTATTCTTTGTATTTGTAAAAATGGATTTTTTTAAAAATTTACTTAAAAATAATGGAAGTTATTTTAAACTGATTCGTCATAAGTTAAAAATTATATTTTGACATTCACTAACTTAAATATTCACTGTTAGAGATTATGCAGAGTAAAAAGTCACATATTTTTTCAAAGTGACATTTTTCGAAAATAATTTTTATGAAAAGCTATTTGAAATAGTTCTTTTTGGACATAGTTTCAAAATTTTAGTATAAAAAAAATTACAAAAAAAACTATTGACACAAATTTTTGATTCAAAAAAAAAAATGACTCTATGAAACTATATTAAATAAATAAGAGTTTTTCTATTCACACCCCATATATTTTTGGTTACACCCAAAAAAAATTAAAAGTTTTTTAAAATACCAAAATTGCCCTTTTATATAAATTTTCTTAAAATCTTAATTTTATTCATTGTCACTGAGTTTCACCCTCTTTTACTCACAAACGATCAAATAATATGATGTTCAATCAATTTCTATGGAAGATTAAAGAGTGAATCCAAATATCTTTCACACATACTTGATTGCATATAAGTAAATGAATTTCTTCTTCTTTTTCAATAATGCTAGTTTCAATTTTTTCTTCTTTTTCAACTGTAATGTACGAGGGTTTCAATTTACATTGTTGAGGTTAACTTTAATTCAGTTTAAGTAGGTACATGTAAACTAAGTTTACATGAACCTACTTAAACTGAGTTTACATGACTTACTTAAACTCAGTTTACATGACCTACTTAAACTAAGTTTACGAGAACCTGCTTAACTGACATGATCTACTTAAATTCAGTTTACATGAACCTACTTAAACTCAGTTTACATGACCTACTTAAACTTAGTTTACATGACCTGCTTAAATTGAGTTTACATGTACATATTTAAAATAAGATTACGTAGAATCATTGAACAAGATTGATATGTACACTTAAACTCAGTTTACATGACCTACTTAAACTAAGTTTACATGACCTACTTAAATTGAGTTTAAGTATGTACACTTAAATTAAGTTTACATGACCTACTTGAACTGAGTTTAAGAAAAATGGGTTTTGGGGTGTAACCAAGAGAGAAGGAAGAGGTTTTTTGAAAATCAAATTTTATGAAAGGGTAATTTTGTCATTTTAGGGTGTAACCATGAATATACATGGTGTAATTAGAAAAAGTCGATAAATAAATATGGGTGTTTGGGAAAGTGGCATGAATTGAATTATGGAGAGTGAGGAAGAGAAAGAGAGATTGGAGATGTTGTCGAATCGAAAGGAGAAGAGGAAGGCATTGAAGAAATTAAAGAGGAAGGAGAGAAGGAAAGAGATTGCTGAGAAAGAGCGTTTGGAGGAAGAAGCTCGACTCAACGATCCCGAAGAGGAGAGAAAGAGGATACTCTCGGAGCAACAAGAGGCGGAGAGAATCGAAAGGGATAGAATCGCTTTCGAAGAGAGGGAGAAAGCTTGGATTATCAAACAACAACAACAACAACAACGAGACCTTGAAGAACAAGAACTATCTCACAACAACGATAACGATATCAAAGAAGAAGAATATGAATCAGAAGATGATGATGATGATGGTCCTCCTGAGATTATTTGGCAAGGAAATGAAATTATTATCAAAAAGAAGAAAAAGGTGAACACCAATTCTCTATCTCTATTCGAATTTCGATTCAATCCAATCCAATCATTTATCGTTTCTTTTCTTTGCAGGAGCAGCATGATCATCATGATAATAGACCTACATCAAATCCCTTTCCCCCGGAATCTCCCTCTCAACCTCTGCATAATGTTGCTCAACAACTACCTAATTTCGGAACTGAACTGGTTACTAACTTAACTTCATTACTTACTAGTTTTATTATTATTAGAACAACTCACTCACTCACTCTGCTTCTTTGGTTGTGACAGGATAAATCTCACTGTCCCTTTCATCTTAAAACTGCAGCATGTCGTTTTGGTGACCGATGTAGCAGGGTCCATTTCTACCCTCATAACTCCTGCACCCTTCTCATCAAAAACATGTACAATGGTCCTGGACTTGCTTGGGAACAAGATGAAGGCCTTGAGGTCTGTTCGTCTGCCTCCGTATCCTATTCCTATTCCTTCTAAAAGGGAGACAGAATCTATTCTATTTATACATATTTCTTCTGTTCCTTTGACTCTATAATTATCAGTTCAGATATATACATTTTCGTGGAGGCTCCCTATTTTGGCTTTGCTTACCTGCTGTATCCTACTTGACAACCTTAGGATTAAGATGGCAAATACTTATTTCCATCCCTTACTCAATCTATTTTCTTCATTTCACTTCTTTTATTCTAACATTTTATGCATTGTTTTATATGAGTGTCAACACAATATTTTAAACTAGATTCATTCAATGTCATCTGTAGAAGAACGAAATTCTTTCTAACAAAAGTTACATGTCCTTGTTCCTTAACCATAAGTAGTTGTCAGGCAGTAGCCCAGTCATGGCTTGAGGAGCTATGATGCAGACTAATGCTCGTGCCCTTCAAAGGGTTTGAGATTGCAGCAGCAAAACCTAAAAAACGTGGATGCAGTTAGTGATTCTTAAAATACATTGCTGTTGTGAATTTTTTAGTGTACTGTGGGAGGGAAGGGAGGGTTTTGCGCATGACTTTGCCAACATTTGTCTGTCTTGTTTGAGTTTACTGTGCCAAGATTGGTTAGTTAATAGAATCTCTTAGTCTGTTTTACAAATCATGCCCTGCATTCTGTTTTCATTTTTTTGTTGGTTCTTGTATGATTGTATGGAAGCATCCTATATTCTGTTAGAGTAAGTGAATCTCCTGTTACATTTCATATCAGATATATCACTGTTTGGGGGTTAATATATAATATTCACCATTTTATTTCAATCTAATATATACATATATATATGAAATTCCAGAATTTTAGTAGACCCAACACTTAGTCCTTGAATCTTCCAATTGTATTAAGAGTAATACTCTGGCTAACTAGTGGCCGTCGATATCAGTTTTTGTCATATGGTAGTAATATTTTCAATACATATTAGATATAATAAGAAGAAAAAAAAAATCGACACAAAATAACCTACTTTTTTTTAATAAAGTTATTTACTACTTTTAAAAAATAACACATATTAAGTCAATATAAAAATGCGCTATCAATGGAACCCTTATCATTAAGTAGTTCCAGGGAAGGTTGGCAAGTCCTTTTCTAAGTAGTGCGAAATAGTTGCATGAACATCAAGAAGGATCGACATCTACATATACAAAAAAAAATTATATGATCCAAGTGTCAAAATACTTACCTTTTCTGCACTATTATTTTGTGTGTGTTGTTGTATTATAATTAAATATTTAAGATCCTGTTTGACTTGTTAACCCTCTTTTTCAGTATACAGATGAGGAGGTTGAACGCTGTTTTGAAGAGTTTTATGAAGATGTTCACACAGAGTTCCTGAAGTTTGGTGAAATTGTGAACTTCAAGGTACTTTTTTACTACTATATATTTTTCTATTTATATACATTTACATGTTTCTCAAAGATTTTTTGTCCCTTTCTCCTTTTTGTGAAACCTATTATCTATATATCCCTGTCAGGTGTGTAAAAATGGTTCTTTTCACCTGCGAGGAAATGTCTACGTACATTATAAGTTGTTGGATTCCGCTCTGCTTGCTTATAACTCAGTTAATGGTCGCTACTTCGCTGGGAAACAGGTATTGCATTCCTTTCTCTTGTTTGTGCCAGATGAATATCTTGAATGTTGCCGGTACAATTGGATGAATTTCAAGAAACCATAGTTGTCAATTTCTTGCTTATGGAGTGGCCTTTGGTTGCTGCAAACTTCCATAGGCGATGTCACGATTTTCAGTAGTAGCAGTTACAGCCAGAAGTATACTAATTTGCAGAACAAATTGGTCATTGAAGCCACTATCTTTCACATGGGAAAAAGCTCAATTTACCTTCTTGCTGTGTTGTTTCTGTCTGAGAAAAAACAAACATGGAATTTCAATTAACACAAACCCTTGCCTATTTCGTTTCCACCAATGCCTGCTCGCATTTTCCCTGCCAACTCTGGTGGTTTTCTACATTCCACTGCTCTCCAACTTCATGTATCACAGCATTGCTTGGTCATTGTTCTTTTCTCTCCAACTGTGCTGATGTCAAGTCCAGTCTGTTTTTTGGTCTTCATTTTGTTGGGGTGTGTTGCTCTGTGTTGTGGTCTGGGGTTGATCACTATGTATGAGAGCTCTAAGTGGAAAGATGATTCACGTTCAGAAATTTGCTTGGGACATTGTCCCTACTGTTCTAGCTTACTTACTAATTTCTTGATTTTGTACTTATGTCCTGTGACTTATGATATATCTAAGGAAAGCATGAAGAAATATTTTATTTTTAAGTTGGTAGATAGAAAATTTTGGGATTTTATGTTAAGTGTACAGAATACTTGAAATTTAGCGGCATTGTTCAAATTTTTATCTGGCTATGGTTTATGGCAGGTGAGCTGTAAATTTGTTAATTTAACAAGATGGAAGGTTGCCATTTGTGGCGAGTATATGAAATCGGGTTACAAGGTATAGAATAATACAATGACTATATTTTATTTTGTCTTTTGGATCCAGCCAAGTGCGCCCGGTTCATTTGTGCAAATCATATGACCTTTGTTCTTGGTGGGCTTCAAGTTAAGCTTTACAATAAATAAAATGATGCAAAAAAAGTTTATGTTGTCAGATTGATGATGTTCTTTTCTTTCATATCTTAACAGACTTGCTCCCATGGAACAGCTTGCAATTTTATCCACTGTTTCCGTAATCCTGGCGGAGACTATGAATGGGCAGATTCTGACAAACCACCCCCAAAATTTTGGGTAAAGGAGATGGTTGCTTTATTTGGTCATTCTGATAATTGTGAGATGTCAAGGGTCCATGGAAATTTTAGTGCGCTGAAGCACTCCAGCAATATCCTAGAAACAGATTCTGACAGGTGTGCTTTCAATTGATTAGTAGAACTGAGAACCTATATAAACGATTGTAAATTTAGAGAAGCTGTTGTTATGTTTGGCATGATGAAGGAAAATCAGTGTTTATGATTGGCGTTTTAAAGGCAAAATATTTAAGAGAAAACATGATGCAACTTGTATTGGTGTAGTAATATTTATTGACAATTCAAAGGATCAAGGTGAAGAATCTGTCAGGCAGAACGTTGTGATGTGATTGCGGCAGGCAGCCACGATTTTGACGAGATCCTCAAAGTACTGACTTGGTTTATATAGTCTTCCATGAAGGAAATAAAACCCCACTTGAAAATCATCTTAAGATGTCAGTCAAATAAAAAATTTGAAGTTTACGCTATACAGCTTTGCTTTTTCACTTGTGCTGCATTAAAGGAAAAATCTAGTTTTACTGGCGGTAAAATTTGTGGGTGTAGAGAAAATATAACTTGAAATACCTTCTTCTGATTGAAATTTAAGTTATTCAATCTGTCTTGATTTAAGCTGTCTTAGTTTGTTAAAGATGTATTTTTTACTAAATTTTTGTTTAATGATGTTAGTCTTTTCTATTTGCATGTCTAAATTGTATTTGTTCTTATAGTATCATAATCCTTTCATAGGTATCACTCAAGAAGATCAAGATCTAGGGAGATGGGTCGATTAAATGGCGATTGTTCTAGTAGAAGAAAACAGGAGGATGAAAGAAAGCAAAGAACTCTTGATGAGGAATGGAATTCCAACTTTAAAGACAATCATAAAAGAAAATACAGAAACAATACTTCTGATTCTGATTCTGATTCTGACAGGGAAGGGTTAGAAGAGGTAGATAGGAAAAAGTATCATGAACACACTAGGAAAAGCTCATTTAATAGGAACAAGGATGACAATAGCAGAAGGCATGAAGAGTATTCTGATGTGGATAGGGTTACTATAAACAGGGACAATGAAAAGCAGAATGATAGAAAAGGAAGGAACTCACAAAAGTGGAACCGGGATAGTAGGGGCTGGATTTATGAGGCTGGATGTGATGAGGATAGAGACGGAGATGGAAGAAGACATCATAGTAGCCGAAGGAAAGGATCGAGACATCAGAGCAGGGACAACAGTAATGTAACTGATGAATCTGAATCTGACAAAGATAGAGGCCATGAAGAGTATTCTGATGTGGATTGGGATACTATGAGTAGGGACAATGAAAAGCAGCATGGCAGTAAAGGAAGGAACTCGCAAAAGTGGAACAGGGATAGTAGATACCGGATTTATGAGGCTGGATCAGATGAGGATAGACATAGAAAAAGGCGCCATAGTAGCCTAAGGAAAGGATCAAGACATCGGAGCAGGGACAGCTGTAATGTAGCTGACGAGTCTGAATCTGATAAAGATAGAGGACATGAGTATTCTGATGTGGATTGGGATACTATGAGTAGGGACAATGAAAAGCAGCATGACAGCAAAGGAAGGAACTCACAAAAGTGGAGCTTGGGTACTAGGTATCGGATTCATGAGGCTGAACCAGATGAGGATAAACATAGGAAAAGGCACCATAGTAGCCAAAGGAAAGGATTGAAACATCAGAGCAGGGACAACAGTAAGGTAACTGATAAATCTGAATCCGGCAAAGATAGAGACCATGAAGAGTATTCTGATGTGGATTGGGATACTACGAGTAGGGACAATGAAAAGCAGCATGACAGCAAAGGAAAGAACTCACAAAAGAGGAACGGGGATAGTAGGTACCAGATTGATGAGGCTGGATCAGATGAGGATAGACATAGAAAAAAGCACCTTGGTAGCCAAATGAAAGAATCTAGACATCAGAGTGGGGACAGCTGTTATGGAATCGATGAATCTGACAAAGATAGAGAGATGGAAGCACAGCATGATTACTCTAGGAAAAGCTCGAGACACAAAACATCTGGTCTTCAAGACTACTGTGAAGACTATGAAAACGAAAATGACAAAGTTGATGGGGGTTGGTCTCAGAGACAGTGACCGACGAGCACATCATCACAAAAAGAAAAGATTGAAATACCAGAAGAAATTGGATTCCACCAATGGAGAGTTATCTTGCAAGAACCCAAGCGAAGACAGGCAAGAACAAAGCAAAGGAAGTGATAATCACTTATAATGTACTGAAGGTTCTGAACCTCATTATACTGAAAATACTAGTCTTGATCTTGGTGGTAGTCACAGTCCATGAGATGTCCGTTCAATGTTAAGAGTCTCTCCTTGTAATCTCAATGGATAGAGTTCAAATATTTTTGGGAATGGTCATTGTTTTCAATTTAATTAATAATAATAACTTTATCTTAAAATAGTTGTATACAGATGAACTTAGTGTCCCTAATGCGATGGTTCTATAAAATTTCAACCATGCGGGATGTTTATATTATTATGAATGAGATCTTATTGAAATTATACTTTAAATAAATATCGTTGGATGGTCAAGATGTTTATTATATTATTGAAAATGTTAAACAATTTTTCTTTTGTGTAAACTCTCCAGTCTTAGGGAAAAATGAGTCATGTTAATATGGAGTTTGGGTAGGAGATAAATAAGTTCGGCAAGAATTGTTTTAGGAAAGAATTGAATTCAGATACTGTTGAACAAATCATCTTTAATGAAAGCCATAAACCACTCTCATTCAATTGATTGGTTTGTTAGCAAATATATGATTTAAAATAAAGTACGAATTTAATGTAATAATAATAGTATAAAATATTATTTATAATTTCTTAAAAACTTTTTTGATGGCTTGTTGTTTGATATTTTTAGCTAAAAATGTAGTTAAAATTTGAATTCATATGCATCAAATTCAATTTTTTTATATATTTGTATTTGATGAGTAATCAATCTATAAATTATTTTTTAATTCCTTAAGTCGGGTTCGTGTGCGGTACGGCACAGCAGAGCACAGCACACGCTTAGTTCGTAAGTAGTTAAGTTTGCAAATTGCAACAAAGAAAGATTGCGATCGATGCATTGCATTGTATGTTGTTGCTTCTTAATAGTAATATACTCTGTTCTTTAACCCATTGCATCCGATTCAATTGATTAGGTTAATGTAATGGGTTGTATATGTTCAAAACCCAAATCCTCTAATGAATACGTTGCCCAAAACCATTTCATTGTCAATCATGCCATTTCTTCAAACACTTCCTCTGATCATGATCATGATCATGAACAAGAAAAAAGGGTTACCATTACAACTCTCAGTAATGGCGAAAGGGGATCCCTTGTTGTTGCTGGCTGGCCTTCTTGGCTCACTGCTGTCGCCGCTGAAGCCGTCACTGGCTGGATACCTCGCACAGCTGACTCTTTTCACAAATTGGACAAGGTATTTCATTTCTCATATCATTCCTTTTTCCTATTCCACACTGCTAATTCATGCAAACTAAATTGTTGCAGATTGGTCAAGGTACTTACAGCACTGTTTACAGAGCTCGTGATCTTCAAACTAACAAAATTGTTGCTTTGAAGAAAGTTAAATTCGCTAATATGGATCCTCAAAGTGTCCGTTTTATGGCTAGAGAAATTATTCTCCTCCGGAGGCTTCATCATCCAAATGTCATCAAACTTGAAGGGATCATAACTTCAACCCTTTCCGGTACCTTGTACCTTATTTTTGAATATATGGACCATGATTTTACCGGCCTTGCAACAATGCCCGCCAACAAATTTACCGAATCACAGGTAGGTTAAGGAATTGCTAAATTTATGTTTATGCCAAAAACATTGCTTTCTCCTTTTCTATTTGCTTTTACAAATCAAAACCATTCTATCCGCTCGATGGAACCTTTTCATCATTTTTAATTGAATCATTTCTCTAGGATTCCACTGGTATATTAAGATATGTTGAAATTGATATTTGAACTTGTCTAGTACCTTGTCGTGCACCCAATTAACAATGCACTTAATTTCTCTATCACGCAGTCATTTAACTTCTTAAAAAGAGGCCATTGTGCTAAGTGTAATGTCTAATGTCTTTTTTAATTTTTCTATTCACCTTTCCTTTTGCTTCTTTTTATTTTCCCATTGCGTCAATATTTTTTTTTATCATGCTGCAGATCAAGTGTTATATGCTACAGCTTCTTTGTGGTCTTGAACATTGTCACAGTCGCGGTGTTATGCATCGTGACATCAAGGGCTCAAATCTTCTGCTTGACAATAATGGCAATCTGAAGATTGCTGATTTTGGGCTTGCAACTCTGTTTCAGCCATCTCAAGGGCAGCCTTTAACAAGTCGTGTAGTAACCTTGTGGTACCGACCACCTGAACTTTTACTTGGAGCTGCAGATTATGGAGCTTCTGTGGATTTGTGGAGTGCTGGTTGTATTCTTGCAGAAATGTTCACCAGGAAGCCCATAATGCCTGGACGAACTGAGGTAAAATTCATCTTTTGTTCCCCTCTAACCCCTAGAGCAAGCTGAGAACTGAAGAAAAATTATTGTAAAATGGAATGTATTATTTGCTGAATGTGATTGGTTACAAGGGTTCCCCTCTAACCCCTAGAGCAAGCTGAGAAATGAGAAGAATTCCCTCTGCCCTGCAAAAGCTGAAGATAAAATGGAATATCAACAAATGCCTTCTACCCATCATGTCATCACCCTATATTCCTCTTGGCCCATAGCTAACTCTTCCCCCACTCTCTTATGCAATCCCTTCTTTACCAATTCTAGAATATATCTTCCATATTTTGGTTCCCCTGCTAAGAGTGTCAATTGGACCCATACCCACTTTGGGTCGAACAGTATGTGGGACACTACGGCTTATCGAACATACTGAAGCCTTTGCATATGTTATCTTGAGCATTCCAGATTATGATGAAATAAATGTCAAACTAATAATAGGTCCTTTTTATCCACTTCTTGTATTTGTAATGGAAGATAAATTTACTGATTCACTTGGTATAAAACCATTAGAAACGTAAATCATCATTGCGTATCTATTATGTTAGTTTTATAACCACTTAACTTATCTGCAACCATGTTGCCGATGAGAAAAAGGAGCTTACAAGTAAAGAAGGGTCTTATACGAAAGAGAAGCTAGTATGCTTTATAGTCTTGTTTGTAATACTGAATTTTTTTCAGTATTTCTTTTCATTCAATTATCTTGTTGGCATAGATATATTTCTCTGTTTTAAGTGGGCGGTGGACACTAAGATCTGGTAATCTGTCATTATAGGTGGAGCAACTGCATAAAATCTTCAAGCTCTGTGGATCTCCTTCTGAAGAATACTGGAAGAAGTCAAAGCTACCACATGCAACAATTTTTAAACCTCAACAACCTTACAAACGTGTTGTTTCTGAGACATTCAAGAATTTTCCTTCATCGGCACTGACCCTCTTGGAAGTCTTACTTGCTATTGAACCAAAAGACCGAGGAACTGCATCTTCAGCACTTCAGAATGAGGTAGCTATAAGTTGTATTCTCAGTGAATTGACTCAACAGTTTGTTTACCAACTGTTTTTCTTAGTCAATGACATTTTGTGTCTAGTTCTTCACATCAAAGCCACTTCCTTGTGATCCATCAACTTTGCCAAAGTACCCACCAAGTAAGGAGTTTGATGCCAAACTTCGAGAAGAGGAAGCGAGAAGGTATTCTTTCTTTGATTCTTGTTATCATCATAGATTCTCGTGCGATTTTGCATATCTGATGCTTGCATTATCTGCAGAAATAGCAAAACATTGTGCTGCTAGTGTAGTAGGGTATGCTTTGATGATAATTTGTCTTTTATATTGACATGGGAAACTAAAATCTCTAGGGGAATGGAATTATTTATTTTCAAAATTTGATGTGCAATCAATGACTAGAATGATAGAAAGGCTCTCATTTCTCCCTTTGGCATTCTCTTGGAGACATTTGTTTTTCTGAACCTAGGTTTTTTGGCCGCCTTTATTTTGAGATAGCACATTTATTCTGTTTTGTTTCTATAATCTTTTTCTTTAACAATACTTGTTATTTGTCTGTGTCGCTTCTGTTTTTACTATTTATTTTAAAACAGACGACGAGCAGCAAATAAAGGACATGTAAGACAGGAATCAGTTGGAAGGAATTTTAAAGAGCCTAAAGTTGTGCCAGCACCTGATGCTAATGTTGAGATTCAGTCATCAATAGAGGTACTTTAAATCATAAAGTCAGTGTTAATGGAACTTCTTTGCTAGAATTGTTTGGATTTGCCTGATTCATTATTTTCCATGTGATTTTTTTTTTCCTGCAGAAGAAACAAGGGCAGTGTAATTCAAAATGCATTAGTGAGAAATACAATCCTGAAGAGGAAGGAGGTTATGGCTTCCCTCTTGAACCTGCAAAGTTAAGATCACGTAATATCTTCTCTCATTCGGGCCAGTCAATGCATCCAAGTGCATATGGATCGTCGCGCAATATGAATTTGAAAGAGGAAGCTGCTCTTTCTGGCCCTGATCGTGTTTTCACATCAAGAAAAATTGAATTGAGAAAACAAAATTCTTATTGGCATGGTAGTACTGCACAATTGTCAAGTTTTTCTAATTCAGTTGCAATTCGAGGTGATTCACGACTTGATATGAGTGGAGACTGTAGTTTGAATTCACAGTGGCTAGAGGATCAGTTTGATACGAGATATGGTCATTTGGATGATGGTGAGTCCAATCAGTTACTGGATGGAACCAAACATTCTCGCAAGAAAGACTTCCATCTGTTCGGAAAGGATCGTGCCATGGTAAAGAAATTATTTACAAACACTAATTTGCGCAATTGTTCTATTATTTTGGAGTCAGCACTACATGGAACTCTCTGATATTATGGAAGAGGATGAACTTGATAGATGTTGAGACTATGGAACTCTCTAATAATGACTTGCTTTTATTTGTTGTTTGTTGCAGGGTTGTGCTCCCAAAAATGGCCACATGCTCAACTATTCTGGACCACTTCTGCCTCCAGAGGATAATCTTGAAGAGATCCTTAAGGAGCATGAAAGACAAATCCAACAAGCTGTGCGCAAAGCTCGTCTGGTTAAGGAAAATAAAAAGGCTGATAGTGAGAATGACCAAACTGAGTCACTATTTCACTTTCACCAAGTGCGAAGTGGCAAGTGACATTTCAAAGGGTTTTGATGCATTTAATTTGGGATATAAACATTTTATTTTGGAAACTTGTCAAAATGTTGATGCTAAGAGATGGTGACTAAAACTTGTGAGGCTTCAATGTACTTTTTTTTTTTTTTTGAAATAGGCTTCAATGTACTTATACACATAGGATATTCACAACTACCATAGAAGGTATTGTACATTACAAAGATCTAACCAACAAACTTTCATGTTTCACGAAGGTCTGTAGTCTATAGAGCAGATGGCGATTGATTGTATAAAAGTTCAATGGTTTATTAAAGAGAAGTGATATTTATACAACCACTTTGGGACAACTTCTTAACAAATTTCTTTCTCATACTCACATGTTTTTATTCTTTATTTTCCTTTTTCTCTCTCCATTGTTTTTGACCAATAGAAAGTGAGAAACAAATGTTGTCATGAAAGTTGTTGCAAATGGTTGTTCAAATATCACTACCTTTATTAAATTAACACGCTAGTGGGTTGTTTCATTTGAGATTGTGAGGTCATTTCCATAGAATTATAGTATTACCTTGTACATTTGCCAAATTACTTTCCCTTTTTCATTTAATGCATAGGATAATTGGTTATTCAAATTTAATGTGTATGTTGAGAGGTACTTCCTAGGTCATTATTATAAGCAAAAGCTCACTTTTTAGGTTCATTTAATAAATAATGTATGTGGTCTACATGTAGACTACATACATCATTTATTAAATAAATCTTAAAAATGAACTTTTACTTATGATATTGACCGGGGAGAGTATTTATTAAAATGTGAATTTCAGTAAATTTTTATACCGAAATTCTTATGCTAATATAAGTAAAACAAGACTTATTATGATTGATTAAATATAGTGTAAACGATTTTTTTTAAGGAAAGTGTAAACTATCTTATTCGCAAAACATTGTAGGACTATCAATCTCAAATAAGATCATGATATTATGAAAAATTCAAAAAGATATTTAGTTCTTTCAAATTGATGTTTGGTTCAATTAAATTTTATTTATATTAGTTCTTCTAAGAGTATGTTAGGATTTAATTGATATAATAAATAAATAGTTAAAAATAAGTATGAAATTGATAGTAAATGATTAAATATATGACTAACTTGACAATTTAATATAGTCAAAAATTGTCATGAAATATTTATAATCCCATAGATTTAGTTAATGAGTTATTTACTTTTTAAATCTATTTGTTGTTGTAAAAAAATCTATTTATTTCATATAAATGTAAATCAATTGGTAGCTAACTCAAGAAACATTATTGTTTACCAAATGAATCTAGCTAACCACAAAAGTACTTAACAAAACGAAAAAGTATTTATTTGGTATAAAAAAAATGTATTTATAAAGTAATGTGTGATGATTTAAAAAAAAGAAAAAAAAAAGAATAAAGGAAGCAAAGTTGAGTTAAAGTTAGATTTAGTGAAAGAAAAAGTATTAAGCGGCGGGTTGAGTGGAGAATTGGGAAAGAATAGAGTTTGAATTGAATTGAAGAGAACGAAACGAAAGGCATTGATTCACTATGAGCAACAACGAATAGTAAGTTTTGTTGGTTCAATGAACTGAACTGAGTGACTCCAATTTCATTTAATTTATGATGATTTTGATTTTGATTTCAGTGATTACCTGTTTAAACTTCTGATTATCGGAGATTCCTCCGTTGGAAAATCTTGCTTGCTTCTCAGATTTGCTGTTAGTTCTCTCTCTCTCTCTTTCTTTCTTTTTTCATTCTCGCTCTGCTCACTTCACCAATTTCTTGTTTTTCTTTTTTCAGGATGACTCATATGATGACACCTACATTAGTACCATCGGCGTTGATTTCGTAATGAATTCACACTATTTTCTTTCGTATGCTATGCGACTCATTGATATTTTGATTTTGATTTTGATTTTGACTTTGATGGATTTGGCAGAAAATCAGAACTGTTGAACTTGAAGGCAAAACCGCCAAGCTGCAGATTGTCAGTTCTCTTCATTTTCATTCCGCCGCCGCTGTGCGTTTTTAATCATAATTAATTAATTGTCTACTTTGATTGTTTAGTGGGATACTGCTGGACAGGAGCGATTCAGGACTATTACTAGCAGTTATTATAGAGGAGCACATGGAATCATTATTGTTTATGATGTCACTGATATCGAATCTTTCAACAATGTCAAACAGTGGTTACATGAAATTCATAGATATGCTAATCACTCTGTCTCCAAGCTTCTTGTTGGGAATAAATGCGATCTCACCGACAACAAGCTTGTTCACACCCACACTGCCAAGGCATTTGCGGATGACCTTGGTATCCCTTTCCTTGAGACAAGTGCTAAAGACTCCATCAATGTCGAGCAGGCTTTCTTAACTATGGCCGCCGAGATTAAGAACAAGTAATTCTCATTTCCAATCATATCTATTTCTTCCCATTTATATGACAAGTATTAACTGACTTGTTTTGAATATACAGGATGGGAAGCCAACCAACTGGTAGTAAGTCAGCAGAATCTGTTCAGTTGAAGGGGCAGCCAATCCCACAGAACACCAACTGTTGTGGTTAAACTTAGGTTCAACTTGTAAATTTCCATCTCTTTCTCAACTCTTATAGAGTTATAGTAAAATAGAGTGACCGTGTTTCTTTAATCTGTTATGACATACATGTTTCAGTCACTGCCAAAATACTATCATCTATTAATGTCATGCATGCAATATATAAATAGATTGATTGATGAAGAGATACAACAACAACCATCAAGCTTTATCCAACTAAGTGGGGTCGGTCACATGAATCAAATTATGCCATGATATTTGAATCCATATTGAAAGGTTGTTGCTGCAGTGTTTTATGTTGTGTAATATAGACATAGATAGATTATATATAGGTGATATTTTCTTATTTTTGACGAAAAATAAATGATACTCTCAAGTTCTACAAAAGCCAACATCCACGATGATAACGAAAAATACTAGTAGCTTTGGAGTCTATGAGGATGCTGGTGCTGAGGCAGATTTTGTGTTGAGACTTATATAATTTTTTATAACTTTTGTGACAACTTTCTCTCTCAAACTCACATTATTCTTTTACTTTCTCTCTCTATTACTTTAGTTTTTGTGTCACTACCTACATTTCTTTGTAAATTTTAGTTGTCTAAGAAGTTGTCCCAAAAAAAGTTGTTCAAATAACATTCCGTTATAAAATTATTGTTTGTCTAAACAGTAGTCACAAATTATTCTTAAAAGTGTTACAAAATAATATATGACCACATTTGAAAACATAAGGACTTTAGTTTTTAGCTCGTAGTTTTTACAATAGGAATTATGAGCACAACTAAAAACCAAAAGACTTTCAAGCCTCTAGATTTTAACTTGTAAGAAAGTGATGTGCTGCTTGACACTTGACAATAGCACACGGCAGAGAAATCACAAACATGTGACTAAAAATGAATTAATATGTTCTGCGAAATCAGTCCATCAATTTTTACACAAACGGATTTCATATTTTTGATTAATTGGGCATAATAAATGAATTCCAGGCGAACCCGGTAAAGAGGAACAACAATCATAACAGTGTTTTAGAAACTTAGTAGAAATTGAGTTGAAAGTGGGGCTGATTACTCACCACACATAGCACAAGCATAAATAAGAAGGAAAAACAAAGTTGAAAAAGAAAAGGAATGATAAAAAAAACAAAATGATCCTGATTCGTGATCATTAATTAAGAATAAGAAAATGGAATATACTATAAATAATATATCTCCTTCCCTCTCTACTCCATTGAGGTTGAAGAAGTTAAGTTCAAGATGTACAACAGGGCTTGTTTGTATTGGTGGTTTCGGATCCCCCAATGGCGATGGTCTTGCCTTCTTTAATATTGGCAGCAGCAGCAGCAGGTTCATTGGCGGAAGACAAGGACTTCTTGCTGATTATGCGGTAAATCTCTCCAAGGGTTGTCTGGAAAGCCTTCTCAACATTGGTGGCTTCAAGAGCAGATGTCTCAATGAAAGAAAGGCCTTCCTTTTCAGCATAGGTCTGAGCATCCTCAGTGGCAACGGCACGTAGATGCTTGAGATCGGTTTTGTTGCCAATTAACATGATAACAATATTAGCATCGGCATGGTCCCTGAGTTCCTTTAGCCATCTGGTGACATTGTCAAAGGTAGTGGGTTTGGTGACATCGTAGACGAGAAGAGCACCGAGGGCACCGCGATAGTAGGCACTGGTAATGGCTCTGTAGCGTTCCTGCCCAGCAGTGTCCCATATCTGAGCTTTCACAGTTCTTCCCTCAACCTGACAACGAACAAACACATATTCATTTTCTTTCACTTTGGATATAATATCAACTAAAAATGGATCAATAAATGCAGGAGCGAGATCTGAGATCTAGTCATAAAGTAATACTAATAATGAGAGAGAATTTAGATTTATAAGAAACCTGAAGGGTACGAGTAGCGAATTCAACGCCAATAGTAGACTTGGACTCAAGACAAAATTCATTGCGAGTGAATCGGGATAGAAGATTCGATTTACCAACTCCAGAATCGCCTATCAGTACTACCTTGAACAGATAATCGTATTCCTCCTCTCCAACTCCACGACTACTCATCCTCTCCCCTTTTCTTTCTTTCCTTTTTCCACTCTCTCTCTCTCTCTCTTATTTATTCACATCATCCCTTTCTTTTTCTTTTGTTTTTTTTTATTGCAATTTTAATTCCCTTTTTCATGGTATAATTCTCTATTTTAAAATTAATTTCTTTTGGTTCTCTCATCAATTTTTTTATTTAAAATATGGTAATATAATATGTCTTATTTTACATGAAGTTTTTAAGGGGATTCACTTACATTCTCATCAAATCTTTTTTCATACTCCGATTGTATACCACTTTATTTATTTACTTTTTTGTTGCATGAGAAATGGAAAAAAAAAAAAAACTACTCCCTAAGGAAGTAGACGTCTAGGGCGTCTACAATGTTGCAGAGAAAAGAGCATGACAAGGCTCATGCAATCGAGCAAGATATTTGAAACTTCTAGTTTTCAACATGTATTCACTTCTTGAAGAATATGATGAAGCGAAATCTCTCACTCTTTACTCGTATACTCTTTCATAATCTTTAACTTGTTACAATAATGATGAGTCCCCTCTTTCACTAACTAAACATGTAAAGAATTTGTGCGACATATTTCTAAAACCAACTTTCCAACAAAGCTTGAGCATTACTATAAGAGCTTGGACTCAACATGTAGATTGTTTGACCAACCTACACTTCCATAAAAAACTAAGGGTTTTGTTAAACGGTGCCCTTAGGGCACTGATTAAGGAATCTAAAAGTATAAAATTTATCTTGAAAATATAAACTGTTACTTTTGACAAACTAGTTATTACACCATTTTTTAATAAAATCTTACTTCTTTCGATAGCTTAACCAATGCCCCGTAGGCACTGGTTAACATTATCCAAAAACTAAGGACGGTCTTCCATGTAAATGAGCCGTTAAGATTTTTCAAGAACAATTCACCATCTTTTAAATAAATATCTGATAATAAAGAAACCTATAATTTATTCATTCTCAGATTAAAAAACACCTCATTCTTAAAAATGCAACAATTTATAGTTTTAACAACTTTAGTCCCACTCACAATATACATGGACTTCTTCTTCGTCCCACTCTAAACAAAATTCCTTAAACTCATGTCAAGTCTTTTTTTTTAACACGCCAAACTAACCCACCGAAATTGACACTAGGAAGAATCGAATCTGAGACCATGAGAGAAACGTACTCCAAAGTTTTAAGTCAACACCACTAAACCAACCTAAGTGGATTCATTCTTGTTAAGTCTATCACATGCAAACTAGGGGAACCAATTAATTTGTATGATATAAGACGGGATATCAGTCAACACAACATTAGCTAAAGTAACACGACCCAATTTATCAAGGAGTTTACCTTTCCACAAAGCGAGCTTAGACACCACTTTATCATAAACCTCCATGAATTACCTATCTAATAGTCATTCTATGGTGCAGTCTGAAGCCCCAAATTCTATTCAAGTTTATCAGTGAACTTAATGTTTGCTATGTTTTCATGCTATCCCCGTTGATGGTACTACTCAAATTGTTAGAAGTGTAAACTATATTTGTCGATTTAAACATGTAGATTAAATCTAACAACACATTTAAACCAGAATCAATAAGCGGAAGCAGTTTAGAGCATTTACCTCCAGCCATTGCTTGATGAAAAAGACCTCACTGCTGATGCTTGCTGCTATCACGGACTGATTTCACTGCTGTTCCAAACCTTCACTTTGCTCAAACTCGATGGTGCAGTATTATGAAGAGAGAAAGTAGGTTCAGTAACCATGAAGTGGTGAATACGTTTTTAATTTATAGCCCCTTGCCCATCATAAGGTTCTGAAACGTGTTGCACTTATTGAGGGAGCGTGAAATTGATCATGGGATAAGTGGGAAGAATCAGTGGACCACTTCAGAAGATATTTCCCTAAAAACTAGCTTTCCACAACAACTCAATATTGACCAAAATATTGGCACATGTGGAAAAGGGAAAACGGAAAAATATCTAACAAGAAGCATATGTTATGGACTTGGAAAGACTAATCTTTAAACCTGGAAAATGAGCAAAAACCATTTAAAAAAGTTAGAGATAAAACGAGCTTCAGAATTCTTAGCCCACTCTTAGTAAGATAGTGAAGATACCAATTCTTATATGGTATCACCTTATCAATTATATGACCCAATCTCTTGAAAATTGTTTTTCTCCATTTTGTTTTTGCTCATTCACATGTCTACATGAGTTAACTCGATATAAAAAATGTTCAACGTAAATTAACACACGTTTAAAAAGTCAAACGTGAGTTAACTTACGTTGAATATAGTTAAAGAAATGAGCAATTTTAAAAGGGATAAGAGCAATTTTTCAATCTCTCCCAACACATCACGAATAAATAAGGACATAAAGGGTTTCCAAGACACATGCCCCAAACCGGTGTAAACAACTAAATCTTATTCTCATTCCAGAGAAGAGAAAATGATTTAGATGAAATGTAAGGGAAGTGATAAATGGACAGAGCATAAACACTTCATAATAATATGGTGTAAAATATTCCAACCCACCTAATCAAACTTATTGATCACATCTCCCTTTTTCTCTTAGATTTATGCATATGGCAGATGAATTCATGGAGAATAATGGCATTGTCCGTATTTCCCCTTCCCAAAATAAATATAATTTGAAGATCCCATTCAACATAGGTCGGAAGCGAGCCCAAGTTTGTAATTCACATCACATAAATTAAAAAGCCTGGACTTTTGTAAGGAGTGAGGGTTATCCATTATGAGAATGAACATCACAAGAGTTGCAACATAATGATCAATGATCCCCCTTTTGAAAATGGTACTAACAAAGAAGCATACATCATTACCAATAAACCCCGTAGAACATCTAAGAAAAGATTGGTTGGAATCCATCTATCTAGACCTGGAGCTTTGTAGGACTTCATGCTCATGAGAGCTTGATAAATCTCTGTTACTAATAAACACTGATAAGCTTGTCTTGTGCACTTCCCCTAGAGGATTAGGATCCACAATCGCAGAAGGATGCACAGTATTTTCCTTGGAACAAAAAAAATCCTTAAAAGAACTTTAAAACTTCTTCAACAACATTGTTTGTACACCATTCACCTGGAAGAGTGATCCCACTTTTTTTTTTCTTTTTCGATAGATAGTAGTTTGAGTATGGAGAAAATTAAAGAGTAGTGTTATTTAAACATTCATTTGTTTGACAACCAAATGGACAACCATGTTTTTACAAAGAAAATATGTGTTGGTACGAAAATCAAAGTAATAGAGAGAGAAAGTAAAACTATAATATGAGTATGAGAGAGAAAGTTGTTACAAAAGTTGTTATAAAATGATTGTAGAAATATTATTTCTCAAAATTAAAACAATGTTCCTACTTCCAAAATGAACCCAATTCTCTATAT
This sequence comes from Medicago lupulina, assembly GCA_958299785.1. Classification (NCBI taxonomy): domain Eukaryota; kingdom Viridiplantae; phylum Streptophyta; class Magnoliopsida; order Fabales; family Fabaceae; genus Medicago; species Medicago lupulina. The sequence continues at coordinate 522,316 of OY283139.1, forward strand.
ATTTTTGGAACCAAAGGGTTTCTTTTTGGAAAAGAAGTTGTTAATTACCGCTTTTGATCCTTTTAGTTCGAAAAAATTCTCAAGTTAGTTCTTTAACTTTCGAAAGTTTCAATTTGGTTCTTTTAGTTTGACAAAATTCCCAAGTTAGTCCTTTAAATTTCAAAAGTTTCAAATAGGTGATTTTAATTTGACATAATTTCTAAATTAGTCTTTTAAATTTTAAACTAAAATGACTTATTTGGGTCCCAAGTTAGTCATTTAATTAGAGGATGGTTTTGCTTTTGTTGCTCCAATTAATTAGTAGTTGTTGCAGATTTTTATTGGTTATGGTACTAATTTTTGTGTTACAATGTATTGCTTATTCTGGTGTGTTGCTTTGTTGGTCATATTGCTTATTTGCGACTGTGTCAACATGTTTTTAGCTTTTATTATCATGGTAAGGGTGTTTTTTTTTTTTGTTGGTTTGTATGGTGTCTTTCATTGTTAAGACACTTAGCGTGTTTCTCTTTGGATTGTTGTGTGCCTTTGCATACTGTTTTCTATCTTGTATGTAAAGGTTACTTGCACTCTACGTTGCATAGGTACGGTTAGGACATATGACATTTCTCAGAAAAGCTAAGGTACGGGTATATCAACATAAATATTTTTTTTAATTTAAAATAACATAAAATGAGAAAATTATATTTTTGCACGAGGGAAGGAAGGTATGATGAATAGATAGCAGTGAATAAGAAAATATCTTATAATCAAGTGAGAACAAAAGCTTAACAAAGATTAGCTTTTATACAATACGAAGAAAGAAGATAAGAAGATATATTGTACAGTAAAATAAATGGTTTAACAAGGCTCGAGTGCTTGACTTCTCTATTTCTCTAACTATTGGCAAACAAGAAAAGGTGAACATTGAGTAAGCAGCAGTTCAATAGTATAGAAACTATAATTGCTATTAATTCTCATGAAAAACCTCGTTTTCTCAACAAAAAAAACTTGGTGCGTCATAGATACATACTGTACGTGTACTAGTACCCGCGAAGTACCCGTTACGGGTACGTTTTACAAATTGGAGTACCTGTGCTTTAAAGCTTGCACTCTTTGTGCTTAGGTTACATTTATTAATAAATTTTGTCTTTTTTTTGAAAAAAAGAACCGTAGTTTATTTACTAGTTGTGTATTTTATATTTTGAATCATGGTTATAATCATCGAGTCTCTTTTGAAATTATTTGGATAATAATTCACGGTTTACATCTCCTCCATTCCACATGCATGTTGTAAGTAAAAAAATATGCTATCGAAACAAATAATAATTAAAAATATTAAAAGAAGCATCTCCTTTGAGATTAGATGTTGATCCATAATTTGGTTGTGTTCTTTTTTTAATGATTAATAATTAATAATACTCTTGCTTCCCTGTTAAAAAAGAAAAATGTTAACGAGTGTTTTCGATGTAATTTTTAAACACTGTAATTGGTAAGTTTTTAATAAAAAAATTGTGTATTAAATGCATTGGAAATTGTCATAGTTGACTTTTTAAAAAAATATTTACTAAATCTGAGATGCTTAAAGAGTGTCTCAGGGACACTCGTTAACAAGACCCTTAAAAAAATACATTTGATAGTTAATTTAGCAAGACATATTGTATACTTTGTTGATTTAAAAATTGCAAGTATGAGGACGGAAGTAATAAAAATAAAAATGAGAATTGTGGGTTGGGTGGGCTTATGAAGGATGGGCCTGATGAGAGTACCCGACCCGGTAAAGGGTTTAGAGTATAAACGAAAACCTAGTTTCATCTCATCTCTCACTCAGCTCTCGTCTCGTTATTCTTTTTCTTTTCTGATCAGATCTCAACCGAGAGCTGCGCGTCGGAAGCCATGGCTTTGGTTAGTATACTCATACTCACTTTCTTCTTCGTTTTCTATTTTCAATTACTTATTATTATGATTTTATTTTAGATCCTTCACGCTACCAACGGAAACAAAAATGTCTACAAAACTCAGATTGCTGCTGAATATGTTGGTGTTCAAGTTCAATTGACTCCTGATTTTCAGATGGGTGTTTCTAACAAAACCCCTCAATTTATCAACATGAACCCTATTGGAAAGGTATTCTTCATTCTTTCACTATATAATCAATCAATCAATCAATATCAATTATTATTCTTTCTTTCTTTCAGGTTCCGGTCTTGGAAACCCCCGATGGTCCTGTCTTTGAGAGTAACGCCATTGCTCGCTATGGTATTATGCTTTCTGCACTTTACTTTACACATGCTTTATTTATCTCTTGTTGTAATATTTTCTAATTTACTTTTTTTGCAGTTGCCCGATTGGGTCACAACAACTTGTTTGGATCATCCCTCATTGATCAGGTAACTTTTTTATATCTGGTCGTGTGGTGTCATGGTTTCAATTGTAAATTATGTTTTTTTAGATGTTAACTCACTATGTTTACAACTTTATAATTTGAAACACTTATATTAAATTTATTAGAGTAGATTCATTTATGTCATATGATATCAATATCAGCCAAAGCTCTCTTGCTGCTATACTATATTGATATTGTGGAATCTTATTTCACACTGGTTATTAAAATACCACCCTCAAATATCCAAAATCTAGGAACTGCTTCATTAAAATAGCAATTAAAAAATGAATCTTATACAAACAGGTGTAAGCTTTTTCTCATTCCTGTTTTGGTTTTGTAAAGGGAAGAAAACAAAGATGAACACCCCTACCTTAGTTATTCATTGAATCTAACAAAACATTCAATAACCTGATCTATGTTCCTCAAAAGGATAAGAATAGATGAATACCAAATCATTAGTTAGAATCGGCATTGTGAGGATTGTAGTTTAGATGAAATCTTCAATTAACACTTACTTTTTCTCTCATCTCCATTGTAAGACAAAAAAACTGTTTTCATAGAGATCAAGTAATTTAGCCAGAAAAGATTGCAGTTTAGATGAAATCTTAAATTCACACTTACTTTTTCTCTGATTACTATTGCAAGTGAAAAAAAACTGTTTTCGTAATTTTTTAGACTTGATGTTAAATATAAATTAAATTTACAGAAGTATCCTTTTTTATATTTATTGGGAAAATTCAACCAACTACCAAGATTAAATCTATTTTAATTGGTTGAAGTATCCCTTGTATGTGGTTTATATAGAGACTGTAAATTTAATCTATTTTAATTTTTTAGACTTGATGTGGTTTACAGTCTATATTTTTTTTTTCCTCAAAAAAAATATAGACTGTAAATTTGCAAAGGACCAAAAGGTTGCATATCCCTGTGTTCTATTATTACTGTACTTGGTTTAACTTCCCTGTCCGTCTAAGTCAAATGGAAGTTATTTGGATTTTGTTGTTTCAGGCCCACATTGACCAGTGGATTGATTTTTCTTCTTTTGAGATTGATGCCAACATTATGAAGTTGTACCTGCCAAGACTTGGATTTGCCACTTACTTTCCTCCAGTAAGTTGTGTGCCATGTTGTTTTTTTTCAATATTAATTTGCTTTTTTTATCTTGTTTGAAGTTTCTAGTCTTGAGTATTGATAGCAATTATATAATATTTGAGTTGGCCGCAATTATTCACAAATGTTTTCTGAAATCAATCAATTAGTTTGTTTACAAACAATCGATGTATCTCTTCTAACATCTCAGACAGTACACTGTTATCTTTCGAGAGGCTTTTGCAATACAAACTTCCCCTTTTTTGAAATTTGTGTCTAAATGAAGGACTGGTAAATCAACTACTCAAAAGTGTTTTTGCAATACCAACTCCCCCTTTTTGAAAATATTCAGCATGTGCTTTCTGAAATCAATTAGTTTGGTCATTAACAATCAATGTATCTCTTTTAACATCTCAGTTGGTACATGTTTATTATTTGAGTTTCTGCAATACCAACTTCCCCTTTTACTGAATATTTTCCCTTTTTGAAATTTGTGTCTAATTGAAGGTAGAGGAGAATGCAATTTCTTCGCTGAAGAGAGCACTTGAGGCATTGAACGCTCATCTTGCTCACAATACCTACTTGGTTGGGCATTCTGTTACCCTTGCTGACATTATAACAACATCCAACTTGTATATTGGTTTCGCTAAACTCTTGGTTAAGAGCTTCACCTCAGAGTTTCCTCATGTTGAGAGATACTTTTGGACCTTGGTCAACCAGCCCAATTTCCGAAAGATATTAGGTCAGGTTAAGCAGACTGAGGCTATGCCACCTATTCCATCTGCTAAGAAGCCCGCCCAGCAGCCCAAGGAATCTAAGCCCAAAACCAAAGATGAACCAAAGAAAGTGGCTAAATCAGAGCCCGAAAAGCCCGAAGTTGAAGAGGAGGCACCAAAGCCCAAACCCAAGAATCCTCTTGACCTTCTTCCTCCAAGTAAGATGATATTGGATGACTGGAAAAGACTCTACTCTAACACTAAGAGGAACTTCCGTGAGGTCGCAATCAAAGGTATTGTAGTCACACTCCTGTAGTTTCTTTTTTTCAAGCTTTGTAGCTTCTAGGATTATGGTTGTAGCTTATATCCTTTGGAAATATACTATTCTCTGTTTTTCAAAACTTGATTCTTTTTATCATGACTGTACTGTTGCAAAGATTGTCAAAATTTGTTAATGAGATTCGGTGATCTAATTCCTCTGTTTGATTTGCAGGATTCTGGGACATGTATGATCCAGAGGGATACTCTCTCTGGTTCTGTGATTACAAATACAATGATGAGAACACTGTTTCTTTTGTGACACTGAACAAGGTTGGTGGATTTCTTCAGAGGATGGATTTGGCTCGCAAGTATGCTTTTGGAAAGATGCTTATAATTGGATCAGAGCCTCCATTTAAGGTGAAGGGGTTGTGGCTTTTCCGTGGACAAGAGGTTCCAAAATTTGTCATCGATGAATGCTATGACATGGAGCTCTATGAGTGGACCAAGGTTGACATCTCTGATGAAGTTCAGAAAGAGCGTGCCAGCCAGATGATTGAAGATGCTGAACCATTTGAGGGAGAGGCTCTTTTGGATGCCAAGTGCTTTAAGTGAAAACTAGTTCCAGGAGTATGGTTTTGTCATAACTTTTTGGTAGAGTTCTGTTTTTTTCCTATTTTCTGCTATAGTGTTGAAGGTCTGATACATTGTGATTTTATCAACGTTGAAACTTAAATGCTTGATTGTGGTAGCTTAATTCCGATGGTAACAAGACCAGAGTTACAAATTCTATATTTCTCTTTCGACTTAGGCATGTATGAAATTTTGTTTGATTCTCTGAACAGGACTGGTGCAAGGTCCGCACCTTTTTTTCTTTTCCTTCTTTCTTCATTTTATTTTCGGATTTTTTTTATACCTTTTATACTTTTATTTTATTTTTACATGTAAAGCATTTAGTCTATTTTTGTCTTCAAATTTTGAGAATAAAAGAGAAATTTTTGTCTTTGCAGGTAGCCCTCCTAAATAAGGATTAAAATTGAATAAATTTCGTGTAGGAATTAAAGCTGTCTTTTTCTATCAAGTGGTTTAGTTAGCTAATAATCAATTAAGGCGTCCAAATTAACTACACTAGAAATTCATTTTGTTTTTTTAAGGAACTCTAGAAATGCTTTGATGCGTTTATCAATTGTACTAATGTGTTATAAATGAAATAGGCATTAATTTTTTGTTTTTGAGAGGCATTATTAATTATGCAATAATATATAAATAGAATACTATATAATAGGGTTATTATTTGGGTGGGGTTTAGCATGGGAATGGAGAATTGTTTTCCATCATGGAAAAGATTTTTTTAATGATCAGATTAAAGAGGAACACAGTTTTTATGATAGTCTGTCAATACCATATCATCCATCAGCACTCTCTACTCCACTCCCCCCACTCATGATGCACTCACCCACCACCATCACACTGTTTTCCTTCTGATTTAGTCTCACGCCAACAACAGGAATAATTTTTCTTTACTCTTGTGAACTCTACTTAACATTGGTAGTAATAATTTATACAAAAGCAAATAATTGTTGGAGCTCAATCTCATCTCCTCTGTCAAACCTTCTCTTGTCGAGACACAAAAATGCCAAACCCTCCTATACTTTCTTGTGTTCAATTGGTCTATTGCACAAGAACCCAACAATATATCTACTCCAGTCAAATAAGCCGCTTCAGATCTAAATCTAGATCTGGTCCTTCTCTTGAATTTTTTGAATAAAACTCTGTATTAACCTTCATGACACAATGGAGATTCGATTGGCAGTTTAGCAATACTTCTTAAATTCAATAACCTTCAACCTTTTTTTTTGTTACGGAAGCTTCAACTTTTTCTTGTGGCATTTGGGTTTTAGAGAAATGGGTTTTTGTGGCTCTTACATTGTTGGCTCAACATCATGAGTAGACAAATGGAAATTCCCATTCTTTCGAATTTCAGTACTGGTTGGAAGTTTGAAGCAACATATCTCCATTTTCTAAGTTTTTGGGTTAGGTTTGAATGTCAAACCCTGAACATGATGAATTCTAAGAATCCTATTTTAATCTAATTGAGTTTTCTATTTTAAATAAAAAATATAATTTTTCAGGATATTAAAATTCATGTAAGTTCTCAGATAAATGTCACAGCGATGCAGCACCGGTGCCGGTGGGCAAGGAGGGAGATGAGTTTGTAGAGGACATGTGTTAGATTTGATACCGAAGGACCATGATAAAAATATGTTCTTTAGTTGATCTAATGATTCAAATTTACTTTCCCATAGTGGAAAACAACTCTCCATTCCCATACTAAATGCTACCTATTATTTGTATGTAGTAAGAAAAAGGGGTTTTGAAGACGGTAGTTTTTTCAATGAACAACCAAAACGGTAGATATAAAGAGGAATATTTTTTTGTTGGGTGCAAAAGAAGGCGAAAACCTGGAAGGAAAAAAAACTAAACAATTAAACGAACATTCCTACTTATGCAAGCTCTGGAAATATCATCAAAGATGAGACTATTAAGCTCACTAGGAGGGGTTTCCAAAACAACAAAATCCCAAAAATCTGTGGTAAGGCTGAAATTAGCAAGCCAATAAACACTTCTATTGTCTTCTCATCAAGTATGATGAATCTCAACATGCCAACTATGGTCCAACATATTTTTTAATGTGGCAATGCTTGAAAATCAGAGTTAGAAGTTTCAAACTGATACCACTAGTCTTGTGACTCGTCTGTTTAAGACGCGTTATTTTTCTAATAGTGCGGTTTCCTGGGTTCTTGACTTGGTGCCAACCCCAATAATATGTGGAGAAGTATCTTTAGTGCTAAAATGGTGGTGATACAGGGTGCTAGATGACATGAAAAAAAAAAAAAGAATATTTTAAGTGGTTGCATATGGGAAGAAGGCAAAAGTGGCATCAAAAGATTTGAAATTGAAAATAATGAGATCGCCGCTGAGTTTCCTTCTTGCTTACTCTTCTTCTTCACTTCTCATTCTAGGTTGCTTCTTTTTCCCTTTCCAATTTATTTATTTTTGCAATTTCTTCATTCCCAATAATATATATGAGATTATTAACATGGAATGCTTTTTATTGTGGATGTCTTGCGTATTGATTTACAATACCTTCTCCTAATGCTACAAACAGTTGTAACTTTGCTTATATTAATTGTGTGTGTTACAATCTACGGGGTTTAGTGATAAAGGCTCAAAGCAGTGCTTCTATGATTCATCTTATTGTCTTAATTGTGGTTGTGCTATTATCTTCGTTATCATTTTTACTTTTTAAGTTGTGGCGTAAGAAGAAAAGGGAAGACCAATATGCTCGTCTCTTGAAATTGTTTCAAGAGGATGATGAGTTAGGGTGAGCTTGAGCTTGGCCTCAGGGACTAACTCAACACTATGTCTGCTTGTATTCTATTATATTCAATCCTATTCTATTCCATTTCATTCCATCATTTATTAATTTATTCTTGCATCTTTTACACAACAAATTTTCATTTCTAATAATTACACATATATCGATTCTCTTTATCATCATTTTTATTCCCGGTCCCCTGTTGGGATTCCGTAGTATTACTACAATCATCAGTTTTTCCTTATGTTGTTTGATGCAAAAACTAACTTCTCATAATTCAATTCAATATACACTTTTGTTTTGTAGTCCTACTAAATTACTCCATCTTCCTAAGATTTACTAAAAGCATTTTTTTTTGTGGTGACCGGGGGTTTGAACCCCGGATCTTGCATATATCATGCAACGTCCATACCATCTGAGCAAGCATATATTAATGTCAAGTTAGTCCCTCATTTTCGGTATAATTCTAAATTCATAGTTGATTTTTTTAAGGCAAGTGTATTCAACACATTTTGAAAGCCTCACGTGAATGTCACCTAATAAAAGTGGGATTGTTGAAAAGAGAGTTAGAGTAAAAGTTTCTAACACTATCTGTTTTAATACAATTCTAAATTGATACTAGTAATTAAGTTTGCAAAACGTTTTGTAAGTTGCTCCAGTGTCTAAGTCTATTAGTTAACATAATTAAAGGCACTGATACTTACGTATCTACTTGCTCATAAATCGAATCGATATACACGCCTAGTCTGCTAGTTATGAATAGTAAGCTGCTCTCCTGCAAAGTTAGTGATAATATAGGATAAATAATGCCAGTAGCATCTTGAATTTAGCATTAACAATGAAAATATCGCAAGATCATCACTTCAAAAGGATTGCCTTCATCGCTGTTTTTTCTTTTCTTTTCATATTTCACAGTCAAATTCCGGTACATAAAACTACTACAATGGTCACTTGCAAACTCGAAATAATGAAATGAAATGACAATCATTAAACAATGTCAACATTATTGATGTCACAATACAATCAAAGCCACTACTACATTTGTTTTATTTAGCTTGAGAGTCAATACCATGCATATTTAGATATACACATGTAAGAAATTCAATAATTTGACAATGCAATTTTTATAAAAAAAGAAATAAAAAAAAAAGTATCAAACTAGAAGTATGCTACTAGGTAGCACCCGCAACTTAGTTAAGACTGTACTATAACTTAGTAATACGACAGTCAATATTCTAGCGGTTAATACAGCAAAGAATAGACATCAAAACGAAATAGAGAAAGTAAGCGGATAAACCATCGACCAGCCCTGCAAGCAGGTTGAGGAGATTCAGACCCTAAGGTGTTTCTGGTGAATAAAGTCAGCAGAAAAGCCACCATAAATTCTAAATCAGATGGTCATAATCTAGCTTGGGAAAAATGTAAGATTGACTGTAAACATACTGGGTCATCTTCCTGTCTTGGCACGTTTCATTCCATTACTATTGAAAGGTGACATACTTGGACTCATACTAGGGCTCATGCTTGGACTTTCCTCCCTCAAAGTACCATTGATCATAGCTAATTCCCTCAATTGCTGCTTCTTGTAGTGATCAAGTGATTCATCCTGGCAGGTTACCAAGTATTAGAAAGACTAGCCCTTAAAAAGGGAGAGGTGCAGTTAATTAAAGCAATCAGATGTGAAAATAATCTATACCACAGGCTTCAAAAGATTTTCTAGTACTGCCACAGCATGGTCCAAGCGGGAATTGATTATATCCTCAGGAAACTCTGCCTCCACCAACAAGTGCAATGGCTCTTTAAGGTGCTCATACCCAGGTTTATCTTTAAGCTTCTCTTCCTATGATAATGAAAATATAGGAAAGGTGAAACACATCAGGAGAAATGAGGCGGTGTGAAGCTCCATTCGTATGAGAAATAAAAAAGCAGCAGGATGGGGAATCAAATGCAAAATACCAAGTTGAAAGATGTAACAACTTGAAGAATTGCCTAAATTTATTTAGTCAATATTAAGAAAAATAGTGTGCTTTATGTTGGTCGAATCACTTTGTGCAAGTCAATGAATAGAAATTTACAGATAATAATGTTTAAAAAAATCAAGTTACTGAAATTAGTACTATATAATTATTCAAATTGAAGGAGAAACCAAAATGTAGCAATTGCAAGGTAAAAGGTGCCAACAATAAATCCACCACAGAACTGAAGGACACTACAATGGTAAGAGCTTTATTGAATCAAGTTCCCTCTTTTATAGTTCTTTAGAGTGCATACTTAAATACAAATTTTACCTTGATCGAATCCTTCACAGAGCCACAGCCTCTGATGTAAACCCTACATTCTGTCATGGCTTCCACTCTTTTCAACGAGTTCCCACGAGGTCCCAGAATTCGACCAACAAAATTATACTGCTGTGATATGAGTAAAAAAAAAAACTATTACATTGAGAAGATAAACAGATATGATTCGGAGTAAAAAAAACACGGTGCAGACTTACATTTGGATATTTGTCGACAGGGACGTCAAGCCTGATAACTCTCTTCACTATAGGAGCCGTCGGAATTCCTTGTGGCCCATGCCAACCCACTGGAGATGCTTGAAAGGATCCCATTCTTTGGATATTCCCATTGTCCTGCATAGGGAACATTGGTATTGTATAAAACTCCCCTTCTATAGACAGAAGTTGTGATCAAAACTCAAACTCTCTTGCCACCAATTTTCCTCACAACGCAATAGAGTTTTTTTATCACGCCTGGTATATTGCCCAAGTGTGAGCATTTAGTCTATCAATGCATATGTTAAGACACTCATTATTTCAATGCCCTAAAGAGCCAAAGTCTAGCAACAAATAGCTACAAGAACAGTACGACTGCCTAAAATAGACCCATGATGGGTTTGGCCCTTTCGTGATCTTGCTATTACAAGATCTTTATAGCACTAGGTTTATGTAGGATTACAGAGCTATTTAGGAAGCATATTGACTTGTTTTAAGGAAGTTAAGATATATAGCATTTTCCTCTAAGACTTGTTCAGAACTTAAGATCAAGAAGGCAGGTCGAAAACCTAAGATCAATTTTGAAAAATGGTAATTGAAGTGCTGAGTTCCTAGTTCTTCTAAGCGCAACGCAGCATACTTCTAGTATCCTGGATGTTTTTCGTGATGAAATGTCCTACAAAAACAAGTTACACTTGTGCATTCTGATGCTTCTCATACATATCCTTAGAAGACCTGCATCACTGCTTCGTATACGGGCCATTTTTTAATGCTTGTATTTTAATTTTAAAAATGAAAAATGGAAAACAAAAGGAACAGATGTGTGCAATGCATTACCTCTCTATGGGGCCAGTCGAAATCCATAGGCCTGGTAATAGGATGTTGAGGTAAGGGGGGCCTAAAAGGAGTAGTAGAAGAGTCAGGGTGGTCATGTTCCATAATAAAGCCGCTGGCACCGGATGAGATACGTCTGATTTCCTGAGTTAAGAGTCGGGTAGATTGTGGGAGAACTTGCAAAAAGGGTCCCAACTTTTGTCTCTCAGCCAAGAGTTCAGCCAGATATCTAAAAATGATTGATTGAATGATTAATAAAAAAAAATAATAATAAATTGATGGGAAAGTAAGGAGGGGAGAGAAATCAAAGCACCTTTCGCGGTCGGAGAACCTGATAGGAGAAGGAGGGAGTCCATGGCCATGACCATGTGGGGGATGAGGAGGAGAAGGAGCAGGAGCATGAGCATGAGGAGGGAATTGGAAATAACTTCCATTATTATTCCCAGATTGGGGGATCCACTCTCCCATCTTCTATCCTTCTTCTTCTTCTGCAATCAATCAATCAATCAATCTCCAACAACATAAAACAAAACCCTAGTTAAGTACTAAGTAGGACCCACACACACGCCATTCATTCATTCAGAATTTCAGATACTACTAATCAGTTATAGTTGCTTACAACCTAATATTTATCAAACAAGGATCAAATTCGAAGAATGGTATGGAAATTGAAAATGAGAGATGACAATAATAAAAACGGAACGGAAGATTAGAACGATAAAAGATTGATTTAGTTTACTTACAGAGAAGAGAAGTGAGTGAGTGAAGGTGAGCCACGACACCACAGTCAATCACCACGCCACACTGCCAAACTCCAAACTCCAAACGCAGCGAAGCCAAGAGAAACCCAACTGCTGCCGTCTCTCCCTCTTTATATTTCTTTTTTTCTTTTTTCTTTTTATTTAATTATTATTCACACTTATATTTCTTCACTTACTTTCACCGTCAAACAACTAATAATTGTTACCCAACTAAATCCGGTCCTAATCAAATCAGGCGAATAAAGTCGGTAGGGTTGACTGATTTGGTCCCATTACTCTTATTGAAGTGGATACACATGAATCGGTTCGGTTTGGTTCATGGTTTTTAGGTCAAAGACTAATAATTCCTATATATATGTAGACCTAACCGTGTTTGACTCGAGAAAATTGTTTAATAGACTCGTTCATTTGCTCAAGCCCCTCAAACTCCCCATAACACCCTTTCATTTATAACTCCCTCCATCACTTGGTTTTCGGAGTTACAATCAAATCAACCTTGATATAACATAATAACGGAGTTTCTGTTTCCTTTAATGCATTTTTTAAGAAAGCTCCCTCTAAAGATCATACCTTGACACGTCAAAACACATTTCTTAATTCTATTGTTATTCTGTGTTCATCTACGCTCACTTATACCCATTTTACTAACAATTAAGTGCTAATTTTTTATGTCATAATATTTATGATTTTTTTTGGTCGATAAGTAGTTCTTATTAATGTTATTAATTGCTAAATTGTCTCACATATGTGTAAGAGTCGGGATTCAAACTCTAAATTCCTCATTTCTCCACACTTTAAAAAGTGTTGATCTAGCCACTTGGCTATTGAACAAAAAAAAATGTTTTTTTGATAGAAAAAATTGTATACCTTATTCTACGGAAGAAAAAAAAAAGGAAAAAGGATTTGGAATTGTCTGGATACGAGATAAAAAAGAGTGGTGGTTAGGGGAAAGTGTAAAGCAAAAAAAGGAAAGGAAGCGCAAAACGCAAACCGTATATGCTATGCTGATACTGGTAGTATTAATTTAATTTAATACACGAAACGGGCACGCACGAAATGAATGTTGTTCTTGTGTCGTGGTTATGGGTGAAATTAGGGCACACAATTTAATTAATTTATTTGTGATTGAATTGAATCGAGAAGATGTGATTGATTGAATCCAATAATTGAATTGAATCGAATCGAAGCGATGTCGGATCGTACGAAGGTGGTGATTCGGCACTTGCCTCCAACAATCACACAAGACTCTCTTTTACACTTAATCGATTCCTCCTTCGCTGGTCGTTACAATTGGCTCTCTTTCCATCCTCCCAAAATCACCAGGTAGCTACTTTTACTAATTCTATTCTGTTCTATTCAATTCCGTGTTCCTCAATTCAATTCAATTACTTTCTTTCAGCCACAACCATTCCTCTAGAGCTTACATTGACTTCAATACCCCCGATGACGTTATAGATTTTGCTCACTTCTTCAATGGTCATGTCTTTCTCAATGAAAAAGGAACATATTTCAAAGTCACTGTTGAATATTCTCCTTCACAGCGTGTTCCAAACCACTCTTCTAAAAACCCGCCTGACGCTCGTGATGGTACCATATTTAAAGATCCCGACTATCTCCAATTTCTTCAACAAATTGCAAAGCCTGTTGAGAATCTTCCCAGTGCTGAAATACAATTGGACAAAAGGGAAGCCCAACGATCTACTGGGAAAGATGTTCCTATAGTCACACCACTCATGGACTTTGTGCGCCACAAAAGAGCTACCAAGAATGGACCGCGGGTAATTTTTCTTTATCATTTTTTCCCTGTTATAGCTATAACCTCCATCCTTTCCTTACTTCATATCTTTGCAGCAGAGATCATTGTCTAATGGAAAAGTCACCAGAAGAACAGGCACAACATCAAATGGGAGCTCTAGTTCTGCCCCATCAAGACGCGGTTACACAAAGAATAGAGTTTCCACCACAATGGTATTATGCATTTATGCTTTCACGAGTTTACAAAGAAAAATACTTTTTGGTTACAGTTGCAAATAATCACACTAACTTGGATGAATAATTTTGTTTATTTACCTGATTTTTCAATTAAATATTGCTTGGCTGGAAAAGATTTTCAGTTTATGGTTCTTAGGAGAAATCAAGTACTAGTAGTCTAGAATCGAAAGATATAAATTAATTTCTATTGGGTGTACAACAAGGTTTCTTCCTGAAGATAATATCATGATCCTTCGATTATACTCGATAGTTATAGTGTTAAGAAAATCATAGATTTTATTTTAGGAAAATGATAACAAGTTGCCCTGCAGCATTTGTTAAGGAACCAAATATAGTAAAACTATCTTCGGACTTGTGTAGTCAACCTCTTGAAAGTGTAAAAAAATACTCTTTTCAATACAAAATTTTCTTTTTTTGTTTCCTTAACAAGTGTCCCACAGGCACTAGTTAGCATGACGATTTATTTTATTACTCACATGAGAATTGGAAGTAGCCATAGTTTCAAATGTTAGTTAAAACTCGCTTATCCTTTTGTTTCAACTTTGCATTTTGCTTTACTTACAATGCTAGACTTCAGAATCTTCCAAGCAATTTTTTCATTGCAAAGGAAAGTTAGAGACACATAGTTAATTACTAATAAAATGTTTTTGTCTCAACTTTTAGAATAATGGAAACAACATGAGTATTTGATACTTCTCCGGTCGCAATTGCTTGCACATATCCATATGAAGTAACAACACTTGGTTCTTACTCTCTTGTGTTTTAACATGTCAAACTTCTGCTTTTCTGATGAACAGTATGTTGCAAGGGACCCAGGGAAAAGTTCAGCTGTAAAAGACAAATCAACTTATATTTTGGTTCCCAGGCAAGGTGATCAAAATCCTTCAAATATAGCTTCTTCAGATGGAAACCAAACTTTTGATGAGAATGGTGAGGTTGATATTTTGTTCAACTTTTCATGCGCAACTTTTTCTCTGTTTTCTTCGGGGTTTTCTTTTATTGTTCGTAGTCAACATTTAATTTAATGTAACTTCTGATATTAATATCTCTCACCTTTTGGTGCCCCCCTCCCTTTGACGTTGTTTAGAAGTGGCTCTCATTCTCTAAAGATTCTGATATGTTAGTATTTCTATTATTGAAGTAACTGCATGTTTTTGTATTAGCTATGGGAATTTTCTTACCACCTTCTCCATCATTTCAGGAATTGCTGGAAGTAATGATTCTGGGAAGAAGAAGTTACTGCTTCTTAAAGGGAATCAAAGAGAAACAATTACTGTAAGCTTCTGATTGTTATCTTCATAATTCTGCTCTATTTATGTGTGGCCTATGTTGCAAAAGGATTGACATAAGTTGCAGAATACTCCCTTTTCCTGTTGAAGGTCAACACGCGCCAATAGACAGCCTGGCTTAGGTTGAATGTAAAGTTGTTGGTTGTTCTTATTCTGATTGGAAGCAACTTGAATTTATTCCTTTAGACAAACTCTTTTTTAATAAACAGGCAAATTTCAGCCAATCTTAAAATTCTTGTATTAATATGTGTAATTGCTGATAAACTAAGGTTGTAATTTCATCTTACTCCTGTTAAGAATGTTAACCAGAGATCATAGGCTAAATATGTTTCTGACGAGTCTCGCATACACATCAATGAGCTTTACAAACCACTAATAAAAATGTGAATTGAAGATATAATGATACAATAGATTTCATAGGTCAAATGATACTTCTTACCAAAGTGACTGCCAGGATTTGTTTCCTATAATCTAATGCTCTATTGCTGCTTGATTTCTGACATATAATCAGTAATGCATTATAGATTCTGGTATGGATTGTGTTTTAGTTCATTGCTAGTCCTTGTTGGATTCATATGTCAGGCTCACATTTTTACTACAGCTCTTTTATGAGTCTATTTTGCTTTTGTTTGTTTCTTATTATGCAGGTATCTGACTCAGATAGCATGTCACAGCATCATACATCTTCAACTAAAACAATTCTCAGTTCTACAGCTCTTAAACAGAATCAGCGGCATGAAGGTAGTGGAAGGATTATTAAAAGCATACTCACAAACAAGGATTTTCGACAAAATCAGTCTTCCAGGTCCCATTCTGAGCGGCAGATCCAAACATCTAATCTAGAAAGAGAAAAACAATCCACTCGCCCTGTACATGTGCAATTGATTTTGAAGGGTACTGATGGTGCGCCAGAGAATAGGATTACTGTGCATGGTTTACATGTTTCTAGTGAGCGACAGGAGAGGCGTTTTAGACATAAGGATCGACCTGACCGCGGTGTTTGGACAAGTCGTTCCAATGGAGGTGATGAATCTCTGTCATCCTCGGCTTCTTCACAAGTAGGTCCCATGGAAGGTACACACTTTACTTTTTTACTTTGCAATTGTGGGTTAATCCTCTTCGCTTATGTAAAAGGGGAAAGATTGAAAATCACTTTTGAACACCTATACAACTGAGTCCTGACAAATTAATGCGCAAAATATTACCGTGTTGTTAAGTCTGTTACAGCCTTCTTACAGTTACATGTTCTTCATGAGTGGAAATTTTTATTGTATTGTATGAAAATAGGAGGTCATACAGTGTTGAAACATGACGCACCAAGTGCAAGAAGTGGGGAGGTAAAATCTCTTGGAAGTTTCCGTGCCAGTCATTCATCAGAAAATGGTTGGTTTTTGGCTTTGGAAAGCAGAATCTAAATATTTTTATGCTTACATTCAGGTGAATATATGTTTTAATTTCACCGCTCGTGATTATTTAGGTTTCAGTAAGCATTTTGGTCGTCGTGGACCAATACATGGGGTGAAGGATGTTGATGGCTATTCGATTTCGAGTGAGGGAAAGCATCCTAGAAAATCTAGTACCTCTGCTTATGGTTCCAATGAGGTACCTAAATTTGATTTCTGCATTGTAACACTGCATATCTTTTCTGGTTCAATAAATGATCAAATCTCTTTAAATTGCAGAAACAAGTTTGGGTCCAAAAAACAAGTTCTGGGACCTAGAGTATTTAGATTGGTGAGACACGTTCCTTTCATCAAGCCTTTAGTTTCATAGCTTACAATGGTGCTTGTTGACGAGCCAATCTTAAAACTTAGATGATTGATATTCTCTATGACGTTTTCAAATTTCTTAGTGCAGCATCATCATTCTAGGATATAATTATGACCATATTACTCTAGATCCAGCTATCATTGTTTTTTGTGTATCTTACTGTCAACCAATTTTCTCTATAATGTTATTATTAGTTCTTTTGAATATTTTAACCATAAAATGTGATTTCACTTGCTTTTAATGAGGATATGGATAGGGATGGCAAAGTGGGCCGGCCCGCTCCGTTTAGGCCTGCCCCATCTAAGCCCGTTAAAAACGAGACGAGCCGAGTCAAAATTAGTGACCGAGTCCAAAATCTCACCCCGCCCCGTTTAGTGGCGGACTTGCGAGTTGGCGGGCCGGCCCGCCAAACAAAAAACTTTTTTTGATTTTTTTTTTTACAACTTAATTGTTACAAAAAAAACTATGTTGCTTTTATAATAAAAAAAGATAAAAGAATAGGTAGCAAATAAATTTGTGAAAAACAAAATAATTAACAAATTATCGAATTCAACATTATAACTAATAGCAAAATAAGGCAAATGCGGAACATAAACAAATCATAAAATAAATCCAACAACCAAATTAAATCCAAAAGGATAAAATAAGTCTCAAAATAAATAAACTCAACAACCAAGATAAATCGAAAAACATAAAATAAGTTCCAAAATAAATTCAACAACCAAAATAAATCCAAATGCATAAAATAAGTCTCAAAATAAACTAAACAACTAAGATAAATCCAAAAGCATAAAACAAGTCTCAAAATAATCGCAGCAACAACATAATTCTTTTATAAAGTCAATCAACTCCAAGTAAATCATCATCTAAGTTATGAATATATGGTGCACCTCCTCCTCCTCCTGTTGTCGTCATAACATAATTGTTTCCAACGAGTTAAGCGGGCTGCCCCGCCCCGCCCCGTTTTTCAACGAGACGAGTCGAGCCGAGTCAACTATAAAAAACGAGTTCAAAACTTTGACTCAGCCCGCCAAAAATAACGAGCCAAACGGGCTGGCCCGGTGGGTCAAGACCGTTTTGCCACCCCTAGATATGGATGATGTTCTTTTGGCTTGACTTTCTTTAATATATAGTATAGTGATGTAGCTGCATATGATGTGGTGTATTCTATTTCTTTTTTCTTCTGGGCGATGGCCCTTTACTTTGATGCCTTTCCGTAGAAGTTTTAACAGTATTTCAATAATTGCTTTATGTTTACCAAGTCAATATGGAAAATCTATGCCTCATTCACATGCTCATGTAAATTTTAGCTTAATCTATTTTTCTTGTATTTACTGGTGCCAAAGTTGATGATTTTCCCATGCAGTGCTAAGCTTGCTGACATACAGTTTTGGAGCATGCATACATTTGCTAGCGGCCGGATTCTGTCTCTTTTTGGTTGACAGATTCTTATAATTGAAGGATTTAGTGTGGTTAAAAGTTAAAACAATTCTTTTACAATACACGGGAGGAAAGTACTGTTATGCTTTTGATTTGGCTTAAAATATATGGACATAACTTCATTGAAGATGGCTTCGAGTTAGAAAGGGAATTGAAAGCAGTGGAATCACAGTGCGCGGTGTCTCATTTTCAAGTTACCTGTTTGAAGAATTATGGATAGATCATAGTCTGACAAGTTGTCTGGCTTTATATCTTAAGTAGTTTTAGTGTAAATATTCCTTCAATATATACAATCCCTTATTAGCTAAGGGTATTGGTATCCTTAGTTTCTATTTATACAGTCTCTTATTTTAGCTGTTTGCCAAATACAAGTCAACACTTGCTGGTATCTTTGGTTTTTTGTTGACAGTGAGGTTTCTTGTAGAGCTGAAATGCCTTAGATGGTGATATGGTGTGTTATTATTGTGTGGATTTCAATTTTCTATAAAATATCAATGTACAGTATGGTGTTGCATATCTGAGCATATCAAAGCTTTTATATTATAATGTTGCTTGTTTCTTGATTATGTTATCCACCGTGTGAAAGGCCAATCCTTCAAATTTATAATCAAAGTTAACATTTGTACCTTTTGTTCAATATGACCTGCTGCTCGAATAGATGGAACATTTTAAACCATGATTATTTATACAATTTTATTTTTTAAGAAGATCCTTTGAGCTGCTGGTTGGGGGGTTTTGACGGGCATGTGCCTTAGATTATAAAGTGAATTGGATTTGGGGAACTCTAACGCTTGCCCACTTTCTTGCTTTAGTTTTTTTTTAAATAACTTTCTTGCTTTAGTTGGTGCTTTATAAACGTACATATAGAATTTCTAATATTAATTAGACATTTATACACTAAAGCTATAGTAATGGACACCATTCTACACTACTTTCTCGGCCCCAATGGATCTACTCTTTGAGCATTTTCAACTACGAAGCCAAACACTATCATTATCCTCCATTTATGTAAATCTCTACAATGTTACATCCCTTTTAAGAACCATTATTTTTACTCTATTCATGATATCTCTCTCTAAAAGGTTCCCAATATTAATTGGTATTTCATACATTTTCCAATTATTTATTTGATCTCTTTTGCATTGACGCTGTTATTTTTTTTATTCTAAAACATCCAAGAACAATCTGTCTTTAAAATCTCACTCTAAGCTACCAGTTTCTAAAACCTTTTTTTGAAGAAAAAAAAAACATTTTTCAAAGTTTTATATTTGTTTGCTACAGTTTACAAATAAAATTAGAATTTTAAAAAAAATATTCAGGAGCTTTTAAAGAGAAATTAGCTTTGAAAAAAAAAAGTAATCAGAAAACATCAAACACAAAATAGCTTAATTTTTTAAAAAAATCTCTTAAAATTAAGCTCTAAATTATTGAACATTTTTATTCATAATCTATAAACAAACAAGTACATCCAAAAATGCGGGAGCACCCAATGGAATACGTTCGAAAAGAATTTTTTTCACAAACGAAAAACCTTTAGAATATTGAAAGAATCATTTAGAGTTGTTTAGTAAAGCAGCACTGCCTTGTGCATAATTTTTCATATAGAACTGAAGTTATTTGAATCTAAATCCATTTACAAAAAAAAAATGTTATAATCCAGTGGTTCAAATTTGAGAACATTTTTAATGTGTAATTTTAGGTTCGATCCCATATTACCACACTTCGTATGTTTATTTCAGTATGTGTTGGGTCAATGGCAAAATGAAAAGAAAAATAGTCGTAAATATTCATTTTTCTCAATCCTCCCTGATTTATACAAGGTTTTCGATTTTTCAAGTTCATTCATATATTTCATTTAATTATTACCTACCTTTCTTATACTGTTTTTCTTAGCGGCGTGACACTATATGCTTTCATCCCGGAACCATTTTTGCTATGAACGTTATTAACCTCTAAAACCTTAATTAAAAAGAGAGTTTAATTGATTAAAATTTGCGCATTTATTGCACCTTAACTAGGCAATGTTGTATCTGTTAGAAAAACACGTTAATAAAACTACACTAACAACAACTAATGAGATTTTTATAATAATTTTTTCTTTCTCTCTTAGCCAAATTAAGACTTTGTTTTATAAGTTGTCCGATAAGTACTACTACAATTTTTTATGTTCATAGATCATTACTCTTCATTTAATTCCTCTAAAAAAATGCATTCATTTATTTATCACCGCCAAAAATCAGAATAAAGATTGGCACAACAAAAAACATTGGGAATTTGGGAAGGGGGATGGAATTGAAAGCATGTATGCAAATAAAACACAGAAATTTTCATCAAAACTTCAGAATCTAGATTAAGTGCATAATGATAACTGGTACAAAAACGAAAGACAGAAAACAATATCCTTTAACAAAAAACAGAAAGTGTAATACTGAGTAAAAATGGAGTAAAAGCAATGTCAAGCACGAACTCCCCTAAGGCTAACCATGCGGGTAGAAGTATCTCCGTGGGATCCCCTCAATGTTGAACCCCCTTGAGTCCTCCCTGAATTCTGATAGCCGCCTCCACCCGTTCCCCGTCCTTTAGAATAGCCGCCACTCCCACCAGCTTGACTGAACGATAATGCCCTTCCTCCACCGTATCCCGTGCGTCCACTGCCTTGCCTTGTTTGAGAATAGGACAAGTCTTGCCACCTGCCACCTGAAGACGTTCCACTACCACCGCCAGCAGCTGCAGCGGCATAATCCTGCCCATCTCTCCGCCTTGGAGGCAGATCCAACCCACCGCCGCCTAACCTTGCTTCTGTAGCTCTTTCATTACTCTCTGCAAGGATAGATAATTTCTCAGTCAACTGGAATGCCAAAGCCTGCACCCTTGAGTGTTCAACATTTCGGAAAATAATGCACCCAGTTGGCTGATCCCAGCTTGCATGAAGCTCCTCATTGATCATCATCCTACTGACAATACTATGCACACGAGGAAGAGAGAGATCGAAAAAATTTGTGAGCTGAACCACGCTCAAAGAATCATATGACGAAGAGAAGGTAAATAGGTATGTCCGAAGTGCCTCTTCCTTGATTTTGTCCTTCAGCATTTCTAGCACGGCGTCTCGATTTTTCACAAATTTCCATACGTCAAGAGATGCAATAATGTCAAAGGCCTTCTGGAAATCTCCATTAATAAGAACCCTTGTGGCAGCCATAACATGATCCCTGACAGTTTCAGGAGGACCGGTGAATGTTTGTTTCTCACTGACCTCAAGCAAGCGTCGGAAATTTTTACTGATGATCTTACGCTTTGCATCATGAACATTGGCCGCCATGTTGGGAACTTCCAGCAGCATAGCAGATGTAAGATGCACTGATTCCAGGAGCTCAAGATTTATATGCATATGATATGGCATCTGGCGTCTTCTTTCCAACCGTTCCTGAAAGATAATTAAAGAATAGTTAACAGTATGTCAAAGATTAAACCCTCACATTTCCATGGCAGCTGAAAGAAACTGACCCGGTAGATAGAAATACAGCAAAAGTTGCCGATTAGGATTTCCAAAAATCCAATATAAAGTATTAGCCTTTATTGTTTTAGTGGTATTCACAACGTCGTAAAAATCGTAATCCAAAATTTTGTGGTTTGAACCTACCGAGACAGAAAACCTTCTGTGATATCTAATAGAATGTATTCATCTTTTTTTTAAGAAATGAAAAAAATGGGATGCTCTGATTTCACTATATGGTTATCTAAAAATCTCACAAAAGTTCCCTCATCAATTTCAGTTATGCTAAAATTCAGGCACACTTTGTTAGCAAAACTGAACTACCAATGGCAAAAATAAAAAATCTTGAATCAAGTGGGGTAAGGGCATAGCTTCCCCTCATGCTTTATTAGTTTAACACTATCCTTTCCTTTTCCCTTAATTTGCTATGGTATATACAACAGGGAGACTCTAACGCAGTATTTGTAAACAAAATAGTCCCCCTCAGTAACAAGATAAAAATGAAAAATAACCTTAGAAACAAAAACAAAAGATACGTGATTCAATTGAATATGACGATTCAAATGAAATTCAGCAGCAAAGAGAACGGAGAAATATGCAGCCAACAATCAAATTTAATTTCTGTTTGAAATAGCCCAGTTGAGCAATGATATTATATCTCAAAATTGATTAATGCCCACTCAATGTCAATGTAAAGATAAATAAGGTAGCTAAACTACAATCCAGATCACCTTTTATTTTTTCTATTTCTATGAAAAATCAAACAGAGATTTCTTTAGAGCAGTGACAATGGTTCTATTATAATTATATTACTGAACATCAGATATAATGTAAGCACCTGTATGCACTTAACTACAATAAGTATGTTAATAAAGCCATGTTATCAGACATCTATTTGAAAAAAATGCTGGGATTTAGTACCTGTTCTGGAGTCTTTTCATGATAACGGCTCTGTGAAACTCCTTGCGCAAGCAATTCTTTCACACGTCCGCCAGAATAAAGTTCCGACAAACAGCCATGCGCTTCAGAAACCAGGCCAACCCGAAAAGCACATAGACCTAACTGTGACATAGCCCTGTTAAAAAGTATTTGTGTCGAAATGTCCATGTGGTGAACATTTTCTTGCAAATGACTCATAAGCAACAAATCACGGGATACTGTGAACTCATCAAGAAGAGCATGGTGATATATATCACAAAGCATTGCGCGTGCTTTAGTGCGCTCATCTCCGTATTTGTATATCAGTGATACTAACACATCCATTAAGGTCCTGCTATTTTCTGGGAAGGTGGGTTTCCGCGCCACAAGTTCCGGTGTAACAACAAATGGAGCAGGAATTCTTGTATCCTCAAAACCTTTTGACTCCTCACTCATCTCTCCATTATCTCCCTCTACTGTCATCTCAGCCAGTTTTCTCGTTGCTTCGTAAACCTCATGTGGTTTGTAGTAAATGAGTTCAACCCTCTTCAAAGCCACCTTAGAAGAAGCTTTGAAATCTCCAATGCTTTCAAGATATTCCTGGACATTCTGTGCAAGAACAACAAACTGAGGCTCATCCCTGAGTCTCTCAACATATTCACGTGTGTGGGGATCAATGCACTGCAAGCTCTTGAAAAACTCGGCATCTATTTTTTCTAAGAATGCAACTAAGTTACCCCAGACATGAATTGGTCCGTCATAGTCATCCCCTTTCTTAGTTTCATTCTCATCTAGTTCCACAGAATCATCAACCTTTATGTTTGGGTGCTGCACGAGAATGTCGAGAATGACCAGCATGTTCTGCACACACTTTTTCCACACATTTATGGGCATATGGCCACTGAGGCCTGGATTAACATCAAACTGAGCAGAAACCACACTGAAAAGAATTTGCAGCTTCTGAGCAGGTGTTTTAGCAACTTTTGTTAGGAAGGTAAGCTGCTCAACCTGTTCAAACCTTCCAGTTCCCTTCCTGCCCCTGGCTTCCAGAATCTCTTTGAACTTCTTGTTCACAGTGTCCCATGTGATCTCACTAGGCTTTTTCATGAACATTTTCTCCAAAAGCCTGTCTTTCTTGCTAAGCTTTTGATCCCAAGGCGCATCACCATCATCACCAGGCCCGTCATTACCAAGCTCGGAAGTTTCGGAATCGGATACGGGCTCCGGCTTCCTGAGCTGATCAGGTTCAATAATCTCATCATCGGTCATATATTCGTCAGAGTCCTCGTCGTCTTCATCCTTTTCCCCCTCACTCTCAGGACTCTCCCTGCATTTGATAATCAAGTCCTCGTATTGCTTGTTGTTCTTCTTCAATTTCTGTTTCATAGAGTTGAAGGCTTTGGCATTGCTGGGACTCATCTTCTTTTTGGCATCCTTGTTAGCAGAAGCCTGAGCTAGGAAATCTTCAAGCATTACAAGAGCCTTGATGTAGAGATTGGGGATCTTTTGGGACTCGATAACACGCATAACTTTTTCGAGCTGTTTGTTGATCTTGTCAAAGCTCTCTTGTAAGCTGACCCAGTCATTGATCTTGATAGCATTCTTGATCTGATCAACGGTGGAAGACATCTCATCAAAACGCTTATCTTTAGCAGATTTAACGACGCGCTTTTGGCCATCATCATCATCGCTGTCATCAGCATTACCACCAACGTAGTATTTGCTTTTACCGCTGGGATCTATTGGAGCGGGTTCAGTATCACTGGGTTCATCATCAATATCAGTGGGTTCATCGTCGGTATCACTGTGATCACCACCCTAACGATAGAATAGAGCATATTATTGGATGACAGTGAGCGAGTGCAAATAAAACAACAAGAGTAAGAAATGAACATAACATACCTGGTAAAAGAATCTGGAAGTCATGGTAATGTCAGATTATAGCTCAATTGTTGCGTTTGTCGAATAGGGTTAAGGCTATCGTAATCGTACCTCTTGTCTGGGAGATGCTCAAGAACCCTAAATCAACAACAGGTTAGCCGCTGCAAGATAGATAGATACGGTGTTCGGGTTTTCTAGTTTGGGCCCTTTCAATTCAATGGGCCAAACCTAGATGTAGATATAGTGCCTTCTATCCGCACCCTAACCTCTTTTTTTACATAACAACTTGTACAATACCGTTATCTTATATCTTATACCAACGTTCAAACGGTCACGCGTGTCTATCTCTCTACTTTTTATATTGTTGTGCTAACACGTGTAAATTATAACTAATGTTTTTTCTCTAAAAAAAATAAAGTTATTAAAGACCTGATGTATATAATAGTTGAACAAACAAAAATTAAATTGGGAACCTTTCCTCATGCACAAACCGATTTCTTCATATCTTATTTGTGTGTTTTATACCTTTCTTCTATTGATGCAAAATTGGCATGTGTGGTCTCTAGACTGTAAATTGTTTTCGAGAGTTAACTTCAAGTAGTTTGTTTTGTCGATCTTGAAATATCCAATGTTTCGTATGTTGTGAATCCACACTTTCTACACCAGTCAGTCTCTTGAGGCGATAATTATTTTCGTAAATATTAAAGAGTTCATTGTTTTGCTACATGAATCTGAAGGTGAGAAAAACATAAGGGGGGTTGAATTCGGTTAGCTTTTTCTTCGATTTTCTTAAGTTGAAAAGCACAAACCATAAGCAGTTCACGAACAGCTTCTGAAGTGATGTTCAGAACTAGGTTGCAGCGGATAAAAACAGAGAGAGAGAGAAAGAGAGAGAGAGAGAGAGAAGACACAAAGCAATTATACAAGTTTCTTCCACAAACCGAAAGTAGTCTTGTCCCCCTTGCACTTCCAAGGAAAGTTCACTAAAATGTAATATTTGATTACAAATGCTCGTTGCTAAACTTAGCAAGAGACTTCAAATGCTCAAGCACAACAACAAGAGACTTTCAATGCTCAAGAACACAATCAAGAGACTTATATGCTCAAGCACACAAACAAGAGACTTATAATCAAACAGACTTGCAAAGAAAAATGTTTGACACTGAACACTTGATATACAATCAAAGGTGCTCACAATGCAAATCAGATACACACTCATTAAGACTCTAGAATTTCTAAGATATGGACTTTGAAAAGAAATTTCAAGTGAACTTTTGGATGTTGAACAATTTTGACAGAGTTTTGGCGTTTTCAAATTGTTGTAGAGTCTTATTGTTCTTCAAGTTTTCACTTCTTTATATAGAGGTGTGAAATGAACGTTAAGTTGTCAGCACATCAAAAAAGAGTCGGTTGAAGCTTTGATGAATCACCAATGATTCATTGTCTGATATGGTTATTGTCCTATGAAGGATCAATTTCAAATGCATTCCATGTATGAAGGAACATTGTTGCAGACAGAGCTGTTATCCTTGTCTTGCAGCAGAGACAAACTCTGTGTAGTGGAGGTATTGGTTGTACACTTCGTACAATTGTACTTTGTCAACGCTTAACAAAGAAACAGGCGTCCAATGCTTTTGAATTCTTTTGAGTTAGCCGTTGTTACTTTTTTCCACTCTTTCGCAATATTAAGACGACATTGAATCCATTGATTAGCTTTTAAATCTTTAAGTTTGCATCTTCTGATGAACTTTAGCTTATGGTGATATTCAGCTTCTGATGAACTTGCTTATGATGACGTCATCACTTCAGGAGCGCTATGTCTTCAAGAGCACTTTTGACTTCAGGAGCAGTTCTTCTTCAGATGCTTTTAAGCTTCCTTTTTGTTAAATTCTTTGTTCTCTTTTGTTCATCCAGAATCTATAAATGGTCTCAAAATTTTTGTCTATGGTCCTGTACACTTTAACAAATATTAACATATCCAATTAACAATTTTTTTAATACTTTGTTATCACTCAAAACTTTTAAGGTAATGTTAAACACATTTTGTTTCAACAAAATCCATTATAGTACTCTTGACAAAAAAAAAAACCATTATAATACCCCATGCCATAAAAAAAATGTAACAAGTGAAATAATAAGATTTTGTTAAATTTGAATATATAAATGTTTTACCGTTAAAGTCCATATAAGGAAACCATATTTTTTAATGTGAAAAGTGTATACTAGTTATAACAATAGATCACTACAAGAGATTTGACATTTTAAGCAAGTGATCACGAACATCAATATATATATATATATATATATATGTATTTTTATGAATATATATTATATGGTCAATCTGGTTGTACGAATATTATTTAGGTTAATAGTCATTTTGGTTATAATTATTAAATTTATTGAAATTCTAAAATAATTTTTTATTGTGCACCATGTTAGTCAAAATAGTCTCATACATTAAAATGCTATGTTAATATTATGACACTAGTCTCTTTTTTTTTTTGAGCAATGACATTAGTCTCTTAATACACTTACATATTGTCATATTAGTCTTTATATGAAAAGAATTAACGTCAATAATGAAGGACTATTTTAGCTTTAAGGATTGTTGTGATTAACTAAGTGTACAATTTTGATATATTTAATGATTATTACTACCAATCATGAGATTAAAATAACTATTTTCCTTTATTATTTTGATCTTTTAATGAGGTTAATTTTTTTTATTAAAAAAATGAAGTTAATTTTATAATTTAAAAAAACTTATTTTCATAACAAAAACGCTTATTGGTCTAATTTATTTATTTCTATCTCTATAAAAATAAAAATGGAAAGTGGGTAGAGCGAACGTGGAAGAAGCAAGCAGTTGAAAGTGGTCCATCAAAAATGAGTCCGGATCTGCTCCAGTACCCAACCTGTCCAGTTTCCCAGTTAGTATCACAGATGCATGACACGTGCTAATTATAATTTCGACGGTTCGGATTAAAATTTAAACTAGTTCTCGATTTGCCTCATCATCTTGTCGTCTCAGCTGAAAACCAATTTCCCAATTCCAATCACCGTCTCTCCTTTGTCCATTTATTAACAGAATGGTGTGGTCGTGGGTTGGGTTTTGCAATCTGAGTCTTTGATTGGAAGCAAATTACAATCTTTCACCATCACATTTTGTTTGAGGCATTCTGTTTAAAATACTTCAAAAATCAAGAAACTCACAATCTTTCCTCAAACACACCGTTTCAAAAGGACGCAGGAATTTAACTCAATTTTATACATATAAAAAAAGGTGGATTTATAAAGGGGAAGTTGTCCTTTTCGATATGTTCCTTGAAGGAAAAAGAGGAAACACAATGACAGTGGCTTCGGCGTTGCTGTCGAGCGATTCAAGGTGTTGCGGCCACTCAAGGTACGGCGGCGGAGCGAGTTAACTGTGTTGCGGAATGGTGAGCGTAACACTGTTATGGATTTGAGAACTGAAAGGTGAACTGTTTATATTTTTTAATCTGAACCGTTGAAATTTTAATTGCCACTTGTCATGTATCTGCATCACAAACCGGGAAACTGGACACATTGAGTACTGGAGCAGATCCGGACTCATAAAATATATATATATATATAAAGTAGAATAAATGAATGAATGAATAGTAAGTAAGAGGGAAAAAAAGAGTAAAGTAGATTGAATTTGCGATCCATCATCGGTCGAGAAATGAAGTGAATTATGCAACTGCTTCTCACCATCGTTCCCCGTTGCAGTTGCAGGTACCTACCTTTTCATTCTTATCTTTAATTTCCATAGTTTTATTTAGATCTGATCTGATCAAATCTAATTCACGTTTTGCTTTGCTTTATTTTGTAGTTAGTTAATTTGATAGATAGTATTATTCGACTGAGTGAGTGAAGTATTATGGCGTCTGCTAGCCTTGGAAATGGCGGTATCGGCAGCAGTTCAAGGTCTGCTGCTGCCTTAAGAGCTGCTTCTTCCACTTCTTCTTCCGTCGATTGGCTTGGCAGAGAGATGCTTCACATGAACCTCAATCGTGATCATGACGACCACGACGACGATGATGCCAGAGAGAGCGAGCCTGACATCATTGATGGTGTTGGTGCTGAAACTGGACATGTTATACGAACAAGCATTGCTGCACGAAACGGTCAATCTAAGCAGGTCTGTCTCATTTCGTATTCGAAAACTAACTCCTGTTCTGTGATTATATTATGTCACCATTTTTCTTTTTCGACCTCACAGAATGTTAGTTACATTGCGGAGCACGTAGTTGGGACAGGCTCTTTCGGAACTGTTTTTCAAGTAAGCCATCAGTTTGCTTGCTTTTCATATTGTTTGCAAATGTTATGCTGTTATCACACACAAACATCTTTTTTCAGGCTAAATGTAGAGAAACAGGAGAGATTGTTGCCATCAAGAAGGTTCTCCAGGACAAGCGTTACAAGAACAGAGAGTTACAGATTATGCAAATGCTTGACCATCCAAATATTGTCGCCCTCAGGCATTGTTTCTTTTCAACCACTGATAAAGAGGAACTTTACTTGAATCTTGTACTTGAATATGTTCCTGAAACCGTCAATCGTATTGCAAGAAACTATAGCAGGATTAACCAGCGAATGCCTTTGATATACGTGAAACTTTATACGTACCAGGTATCTAGTTACTTCCTTGTTAGTTAGATTTAGGAATGGCATATACATTATACACGTAAAATTACTAAGTCACAGTCCCCCAAAATATTTGATGATTATAATATTTAAATATAAACTACATTCTGCACGTAGCAAGATATCGTAAAATTAATATATGATCAGCCCATGAAAACCTAACTATTTTAATCCCTGTCTGATTGTCTTTCTCATATTCATATATTACATTTCTCAATTTTAGATTTATCTCATCTGGATAAGTTGAGTTCCGGTTTCACACACGAAATTCTTTTTCAAAAGAATCGTAACTAAAAATTATTTTTCAAACAAAATCATAAAAACATTAAAATAACAAATCATAATTGATACCGCTTTTTATATATGGGTGATAGACTTTTAGAAGGGAAGAAAATAAAAGTATAAAGTTTGCACAGTTCAAATCGCTGGTCGATTGGTGACGTGGTGATCAGCATACTCCTAATTTTGCTTCTCATTGGTGGAAGGACCTTATGAAGTTGGATGTGGGGGACAACTTGAATTGGTTCAACTCGGAGGTGAGTAGAAGAGTTGGAAATGGCGACAAAACTAGACGTACCATTCCACATTAAGTACCCAGGGCTTTTCTCTTTGTCTAAATAAAAAGAGGCGATGGTGGCCGAGCTTCGGGTGGTGAATGCGACGGGGAGCCATTGGGCGTTCTCTTGGAGACGCTCGTTCTTTGTTTGGGAGGAAGCCATTTATGCCGATTTATTGGAGGATTTAGCAGGTTTCGTGGGTTCTCAAGACCGGGACAAATGGAGGTGGAGGTTGGAGGAGGACGGGGTGTTTACGGTGAAATCTTTGTATTCGAAGTTGGTAGGAATGTGGCTGGGGGAGGGGTCTTTTGCGTAGGGGCAGTTGAGGGTGTTCACTTATATTTGGAAGAGTCCGGCTCCGGCGAAAGTTGTGGCTTTCTCTTGGACCTTGGAAGTTACTTCGAGATAGGATACTTTCGAGGACCAATCTCTCTAGGAGGCGCTCTTTACCACCGGACACCTCTTTGAATTGTGTCTTATGTGACCGAGCATTGGAGTCTTCTGCACACTTATTTCTTTTCTGTAAGGTGTCTATCAAGGTTTGGACTGAGGTCTTGAGATGGCTTGGCTTTAGTTACCAAACACCACCGGATTTGTTCTGCCATTGGCAGTGGTGGAATGCGGCTGCTCGAGGTAAGAAGGTTCGTAAAGGTTATCGAATTGTCTGGCACGCGGCGATTTGGAGCATTTTGAAAGCTAGAAATGATGCTATTTTCGAAAACTACGCATCCGGGATTGAGGAGGTTGTGGAGAATATTAAGGTCCTGTCGTGGAGGTGGATGTTGACTAGGTTAACGGTGCCGGCTTGCCTATTTTATGAGTGGTGTTGGAACCCAAAAGAGTGCCTTTTGAGGTAAGGGGCTTGGCGTTTTTGGTTCGGCGGTTAGGGTGGTGAAGCTAAGGTATGCCGCTGTTTGCTAGTTTTGATAGGTAGTATATATGGTAGCCTCACCATTGGAGTTTTTTGGAACCGCATGCCTGCTGGGTGGTTGCCTACTATTTTTTCTGTTTTGACAGCATTTTTTTGCTGCTGTTTCTGTGTAACAGAGCTGTGTGCTGTGTGTAGCGGCTGGGTTTTTGTTTATTGGGTGCGTGGCTAAGTTGTTGACAGCATCCTTGTATTTGTGTTGCTTTAAAGCGAGTGTTCGTGCGTCTTGCACAGTCTCGTCATTAATAAAACTTTGCCGATTCTAAAAATAAAATAAAAATAAAAATTGCTGGTCATTTTTTTCGTCCGTTGATAAATTTCTCTGTTCTTTTCTCTGCAGATATGCAGGGCCCTTGCTTACATACATAATTGCATTGGCATCTGTCATCGTGACATCAAACCTCAGAACCTACTTGTAAGACATTATTTGAATAACTGAATTTTCTTACATGGGACTCATTAAGTTTACTAAATACCTCATAGTGGGCTTGTTTATTATGATATTGTTTTTTCACATGCTAATTTTGAAGTTGAAACATTTCAACACTCTCTTATCAATTTAGATCGACACTGAAAGGAAACATTACTGAGATGACCACAAAGAAATAATTAATGAAAGATTGTTTTTACAGCTTGTTTGGTTCTGTTTCCTTTTTATTTTTGGTTAAGTGCTTGCCTGCCTGCTTGCTGCTATCCTTATATGTCTGCATTTTCAAATAAAGGTGACTTACTCTTTCAAAGATTTTTCAATTATAGTTTACTTTGATCAGTTGGTGATGTCTTCAACTTTTCTCCGATGTTTGCACTGGAATGGATAGTTTTACGAATGCTGGCTTTACTTTATACACTACATTATTTGTCCATGCCAGAGACAAACTGTTGCAAATGGTTGGAGCCCCCAAAACTGGCTTTATACCCCCAATCTTGATCAAAGAAACTGTTTTAGTATGTGAAGGACCTACTACCTCAAAACTTGAACTACTAGTTGGAGAGACAAGCAGTACAGATACAGCTTTATATTTCTAAGAGTATACATGTCACAAAGCTTTATGCATGCTGGTATCTCGTGTCACTGTTTTCTTGTTGAGATTATCTAGTGTATATTACACAAATTGTCTCTTTTGTTAATTTTATCATCTCATTTTCTCTACCAGAGGTCTGTTGTTCTCTATCGTGAATGGTATGTGAAGGTTTTTGAACCTTTACTACAGTAAGGGTAATACAGAACAATTCAATTATTAGTATTCATCTATTGTATATATCTGTTTAAAAATTGCTTGCAAAACAAACTTGAGTCTGGGGCACCTTGTTTTTCTTTTCTTCTTCCATGTTTGTTTCAATATAATTGATTGCATGAGATGATGCCATGTGGCCACCGTGTAAGAAATCTGGCACGTAGAGGAAAATACAGGATTAATTAAATACTTCTCTGGCTTTCTCTGCGACATGGAAAATTCTGGCAAGAGGATAATAAATATTATTATTTTGGCCAAGTATTGAACTACAGGATTGGATTTAAGTATTGTCCTTTTAAGGGGCATATCTGTTCCTTGTCACTGTCTTCAGACAGTCAATTTGAAAGTGCTTAATCCAGTTGGAAGATGATACAATATATACCATTATACCTGTGTTTGCATCAGTCAGTCAGTTACTAATGGTTGTTCTCGCTTGCCAGGTGAACCCGCACACCCATCAGCTGAAACTATGTGATTTTGGGAGTGCAAAAGTGTTGGTAAGATATAAAACCCATCGAACTGATGGTTGATGGAAGTTACTTTTCTGCCCCTCATGTTTCATTCTTGTTTTAATTCATTAGGTGAAAGGAGAACCTAATGTTTCATATATCTGTTCAAGATACTATCGTGCCCCAGAACTTATATTTGGTGCCACTGAATATACAACTGCCATAGATATATGGTCAACTGGTTGTGTAATGGCCGAATTACTTCTGGGCCAGGTGATTTGACACTCCCCCCTCAGTTCTTTGTTTTTCCATCGCCGTTCTCGTTTTCCTGAAATTCAACTTACATTGCAGCCCTTGTTTCCTGGAGAGAGCGGAGTTGATCAGCTAGTTGAAATCATCAAGGTGAGGATTTACCATCAATGTTTTTCAATCAGTCTTGATTTGGCCATGCAAGCATTATGTAATTCTTTCATATTTAATAAATGTGTGAACTGTTTTATCTAGACTTTATATGTACAATAAATTCAGTTGTTTCTGTCAGCAATTGGATTTGTTCCTATACATTCTGACTCAATGGAAGGGATATTTATTTTGATTTTTTGCAGTTATTTTTAGTCTTGATAAAATTTCTCAAAGCTTGATTAACTCTTGTTGGTTTGACCCTGGTAGAGTAGAGAAAAAACAAGTTTTACTTTATTTTGTAGTTTAGATTTCTCTAGTTCCTTTGTTGTAATATTGATGTATTAGTTTCATAACTCACTTTTCCCCATTGAAATCACAAGAAATTACTTACTATTCCATTTTTTTTTGTTATTTCAGGTTTTGGGAACTCCTACCAGGGAAGAGATTAAGTGCATGAACCCAAATTATACTGAATTTAAGTTTCCGCAGATAAAACCTCATCCATGGCACAAGGTTTACTCTCTTGTGCTTTGCTTGCATTCTGATGTTTATTGTTCAATGCTTGTAATTATTCAGGATTTAGGTTATTAATTATTTTATGCTTATTCTTTGTTGGCAAGTTAGATTCTAATATATGTTGAGCCTGTATTTCTAATGTACTATTAACATTTAATATCTTGAATGTTGATTGTTCCATGTGTGATAAAGGGAGATGTTTCATAGAAAAAAGATAATGACGTTTCGTATAAATGCGAACAAAGCATAATCCTTTCTAGAGTTGTATTTCCTCCATATCCCCCGGCAGTTTTAATTATATGAAAAGTTAAAATAAAAGTAGCATTCCTTCCTTTCCTACTATTCTTCATTTGGGGTGATAAAAACAAAGCTAGTATTGATGAGGTTGTGTTCTTGTTTTCTTTACGAGGATTGTATTTTGATATTATTTTATGCCGTGGGTGTTAGCGCATTGGTGGTTGCTTAGCATTGTATCCCAAAGGGACAGAGTTCAATCCTTGGTAGGGACATTTCCCTTCCCCTGTTTTTAAAAAAATATTAATAAATCAATAAAACAGTATTTTAATCTGACTTGTCTTTCTGAACTTTACCTCTGCATTACTTATTTTTCTGCACTTCTATCCCACTACATTTTCTCTCTCTATTTGATCCATGTACATGTGTGCCACATCCAAGTCTTACTTCAATTGTACGTGATATAAATTGATATGGTCCTAGTCCTGAGTTATTATGGCATTAGATAGATTTGAGTATGAATCATGTCGTCAACTTATTTATTTTTAAGTTTTGTATGCCCGCCTCACCGGATTGTTGATCTGACATGTGTTGGGATCAGTGTTGAAAAATATCAAGGACCATATGAGATTATTGCTAGATTAGTGTAGGTAGGTATAGATGGCATGTCTTCGTTCCCTGTCCGGAGATGCTAGGAGAGCTGAACACTAGTTCGTTAGCAATAAAAATTGTTCTAGGCTACATTTTTCAAAGTCAGGGATAGGCATTAATGGCTGGGTTGAATTCATATTATTATAAATTAGTCTCAGTAATGCACATGGGTCCGAAGTTATTCAGTTTGAGCAAATGCAAAAAATTCTGTGTATGTCCAGCCTACATTATCTAAAAGATTTCTTGTTTGCAAGAGGGATTGACTTTGACATTATACTGATTTGACAGGTCTTTCAGAAACGTTTGCCCCCAGAAGCAGTTGATCTTGTCTGTAGGTTCTTTCAGTACTCTCCTAATTTGAGATGCACTGCTGTAAGTTTAACTTCCCCGCTTTCTGTTCTTGTATTCTATTCTTGTCTTGTATGTACAATTATTATTGGAAAATTATTTGATGTTTGCCATCTTGTGGCTGCAGTTGGAAGCTTGCATTCACCCCTTCTTTGATGAATTAAGGGACCCAAACACCCGCCTTCCCAATGGTCGACCATTGCCTCCGCTGTTTAATTTTAAACCCCAGGGTGAGTCTAAGTGCTACGATAGACTCAGAGATGAGCACAACCTAAAATTGAAGTTCTCTGCATATTTGGTAGGTATCATGGTGGGCTGGGCAAAATCACGGCACCAAAATCACGGCACCGTGATTTTGCCAAACACACCGCGGTACCAAACAAGCTCTTAAAAACAACTCTATTTAAAGCAGTTAACCATTATATAATTGTGTGAAACCTTTACATGATTTGTTAGTAAATTGTGTTTCAAATGGATGAAAGGAAATGTAAATTTTTTGTTTTAGTTCCGTAGTTTGGGTCACCAACTCCCCGAGCCATGATCATAAAGGAAATTGTGTATGGTTCAAATTCTGCATATGCATAATACATATAACTTTAAGGACGAGCTTTTAATTTTTTACCAGACAAGGATGAGTTTTATGATGGTTGGTTTTTAATCATCAGTTGTAACCATATATATCTCTGGCCATAGGAGTGCACAATACAAGGTTTTCATACTTGGTTTTTTTTTTGGACAGGTTTTCACACTTTGTTCTTACTTTTGTTTTTGCATTTATAATTCTACATTCTTCCATATCTTACTGTATTATTTATTATTCGCTTGTTTTTGCCTCTAGTCCGTTTTAGAGTAATAGGATAAACCTTTGGAGAAACTATGAGCCTCTTTTTGTTTGAAAAAGTTGTTTTTTTATTTTCTGTTTTCATTAATAATTAGAAAAGCATCCATCTTTTTTATTAAATTTTTTATAATAATGTTTTAACCATTTTCTACGTATATACTGTATTTGCATGGAGATAATGTAAAGTGGAAATAATGTAAAGTTTTTTACAATTATTAGTGCTGTAAGAACCTTCCTGACTTATATGTTCATTGGTGCAGAACTTTCTGGTATTCCACCTGATGTCATCAACCGGCTTATTCCAGAACATGCTCGTAAACAGAATTTATTTATGGCTTTGCACACCTAGCAAATTTATTTTTGTCCTCGTTGCTTACTAGCGGGCTGTAAATCATCTGGTGTATCTGAGGAAGAGTGCTACAGAAAGAGTTCCTCCAAGGATTACATTTTTAATATTATGATGATTCTAATTTTTTTTTTGTCTTGACAAAGGAGCTGTTTTCTATTCTTGCTCAGGAGTGAACGTTTTCATGTATATTTATGGCAGGCCCTTTTGGCACATCCTATCTTATATATAGTGTAACTTGATAGTGTTCATGATATAGAGTGGTATACTCTGTATTAGTTTATAATATATTTTTATAGTTTTTAATTTAACATCTGACGAGCCTCGTGTCGTATGACTGAAATAATTTATCCCACCCAGTTCTGTTGTCCAATATCACGAGGAGAGATTATAAAAAAAATTGGGCAAAATGATGATTTTACCTACGTAAGGGTTCGTTTTAGGTCACAGACACAGTTGTGTCGAAATTACTTCACACTTTGTATGATCTTGCTTTTATGTAGTTGATGCGACTCTGGTAAACTATACTAGATGTGAATTAAGATGAGACGATAGATCCTGTTACCTCATAACAGTTTGGCAATCAAACCCGCAAATCATATTTATGAAACCATGATTCCAAGCAATATCAAGATCAAGACCATGAGAAATGACTTGAAGATTGACATTAAAATTTGAAATGAAACCACAACTTCTTGCAAAACCTGTGATCAGAAGCATTTCTCAAATGACCCCCAAAACTGGATCACCTCGGATTACCAATGAAGCTACTATCAACATTGACCTTTATCACATTCTCTGAGGGTTAGTGTTAGGAGACAAGTATAGGGGTTGAGACCTTGTTATAACCACCGAATGCCTTCTTGGTCGAGTGAAAAATAGTAGTTGCTTGACTAAGAATATTTCAGAGAAAGCGACTACGAGCATTGAAAGATTCTTTGTTGGTAATATACTTACTTAATACAGAAGACTCGCAAATAAAAATATTATGATGTTTCATTAAAGATATCGGTCATCTTCTTTTGATTTCTTGAGGAAGATCTGTTGTTTGTATTCCTTATTGACCTATTGTTGAGTTTATAACTCAATTTTCTCGATGATAATAAAGTGTCTGTGTGTATATATATATAAGAGTTTTGTTAGAAGACACATTTTTATGAAGGTGTTTTTAACAAGTTATCCTATAGACATTTGCTAAAAGACACCAACTAATTTTTATGAAGGTGTTTTTTAGCAAGTTTATAACTAAAAAGTGGATAACACACCTTGAGGTGTGGATTGCTAAAAAACATTCATGGGTAACTTCTAGCAAAACCTTATATATGGCTATGTTTGACCCAACTTTTTTTTAGGTTTAAAGCTACTTTACAATTAAAGTAATATATAAGGACTTTATAAATAAAGTTAAAGTTGTTTGATAATTTTAATTTTTTTTAACTTAAAAGCTATTTTTAAAGTAATAATTGTTTATATATATATATATATATATATATATATATATATATATATATATATAAGTTGAAAAAAAGATCATGTGTATTGTCATTTTATTTTAAGAAGGATAGTGCATATTGTTGTTTTCTTGTTTTTTTTTCTTTTACAAATGGTGTATATTTTGAGAGAAAAATGGTGTATATTGTTTTAACTAGTAGCCAGTAGTATTTTTCAAAAAAAAAGAAAAAAACTAGTAACCAGTAGTAGCCACCAACGTTTATGTGTTCAAAAGATTAATAAATAAAATATAAATGGTCTGAGTAGGTGTCGAAGTGGAAGTAGGCGAGAGTTTTGAAAAGTAGGTATTTATAACTTTTTTTCAAAGTCCATTATGCATTGTTTTTCTTCACTAAAAAAAAGGTTTTTGTTTTGTGTGGAACTTATTTTAATTTGTGTTTGACTCGACTTCTCCTTAAAATAAAAAGTGAAGTCAAGAAAAAGCCGGACAAAACGGTATCTATATATATGATTTTGCTAAAAGTCTCATAATATTTTTATTTGCGAGTCTTCTGTATCAAGTAATTATAACTTACATATAAATCAAACTTATACCTAAAAAAATTATGTATATTTTAGTTTATTTCTTACCTGTTCAAATCCAAACCAAACCTCAATCGAAATAATTGTACTTCATTTCATTGAGAAATATTTTTTCCAATAACTTAATTTTTAAAAAATTGAAAAATTGAAATAGTACTATAATATAAAATAAAAAATGAGTTATTGAAATTTGTTGTATGTTTTGAAATTGAGTAAAAATAAATTATGTGATGGAGCATGAAACAAATTGGCGGTTGGTTAGAGGATGAAACAGAGACCGTAGATTAGAAATGAAACGAGAAATGATGAGATGATTCTAGAATACGTGTAACGATATAAGGCGATGTAACCAAACCTATCCATCCTCACCAAAACAAAACCCATTTCCATTTGGTAGTTGTTGTTGTTTCTGCTGCCTCTTATCCCTTCAAACAACTCCTTCTCCTCCAAATTAGGGTTAGGGTTTCATCATCATCATCATCTACACAAATACAAACATGGCTTCCTCAAGTGCTGCCCAAATACACGGTCTCGGTTTCTCACCACTCCGAAAACCTTATTCTTCCACTTCCAATTCTTCTTCTAATTCC
Source organism: Medicago lupulina (assembly GCA_958299785.1). Lineage (NCBI taxonomy): Eukaryota > Viridiplantae > Streptophyta > Magnoliopsida > Fabales > Fabaceae > Medicago > Medicago lupulina. The sequence continues at coordinate 560,788 of OY283139.1, forward strand.
AAAACCCTTTTCTTCGGCCAACGTCTCAATTCTAATCACGCCACCTTCCCTCGCGCCACATTCCCCAAACTATCCACCAGCAGGAAGCCTTTCACCTTCCGTGTCGTCAATGAGAAAGTCGTCGGTATCGATTTGGGTACTACCAATTCCGCCGTCGCTGCCATGGAAGGTGGCAAACCTACCATCATCACCAACGCTGAAGGTCAACGTACCACTCCCTCTGTTGTTGCCTACACCAAGAACGGCGACAGACTCGTCGGTCAGATTGCCAAACGTCAGGCTGTCGTGAATCCCGAGAACACCTTCTTCTCTGTGAAGAGGTTCATTGGTAGGAAGATGTCTGAGGTTGACGAAGAGTCTAAGCAAGTCTCTTACAGAGTCATCAGAGACGATAACGGCAACGTCAAACTCGATTGTCCAGCTATTGGAAAATCATTTGCTGCTGAAGAAATTTCTGCTCAGGTACTTTTTCAATTACTCCATTATTATTCTATGTTATGTTCTTAGTTAGGTTAATTAATTAATATAATATAATATAATATAATATAGGTGTTGAGGAAGCTTGTAGATGATGCTTCAAAGTTTTTGAATGATAAAGTAACTAAGGCTGTAGTCACTGTGCCTGCATACTTCAATGATTCACAAAGGACTGCTACCAAGGATGCAGGCAGGATTGCTGGTCTTGAAGTTCTTCGAATTATCAATGAACCAACTGCTGCATCCTTGGCTTATGGTTTCGAAAGGAAAAACAATGAAACCATTTTGGTCTTTGACCTTGGTGGTGGTACTTTTGATGTCTCAGGTATTCTATTCTAGTGCCTGTTCTTGTTTATTTGATAAGGTTTGTTTGAGATATATAGTTGTTTATTTCTATTTCATTTTGTTTCAGTGCTTGAGGTTGGTGATGGAGTGTTTGAAGTGCTGTCTACTTCTGGTGATACACACTTGGGTGGTGATGATTTTGATAAGGTTCAACTTTTTCTTCAATACTCTTAAGTTGGTTTATGTGATTGATCAACATATCTTTACTTACGACTGTTCACTATAGAGAGTTGTTGATTGGTTGGCTGGAGACTTCAAGAGAGATGAAGGTATAGACCTTTTGAAGGACAAACAAGCTCTTCAGCGTCTTACCGAGACAGCTGAGAAAGCTAAAATGGAGCTTTCATCCCTCACTCAAACAAACATCAGGTATTTGCTTTGTCATCATGGACCAATCTTTAACCAATTCTGGTAGTTTACGAGTTTGCCTTTCAAGCATTGTACAAATTACTGAGCTATTAATAAACGTGTTTTCAGTTTGCCGTTCATAACTGCTACAGCAGATGGCCCCAAACATATTGAGACCACTCTTACAAGGGCTAAATTTGAGGAATTATGTTCAGATCTTCTCGACAGGTAATGATAATTTACGAATCTTTTGTTACCCTCTAACTTTGAACTGCTCTGCCCCTGATATTGAATGTCACAAACTGATTTTCAAGCTGATAGTATATTGTTGCTTCCTTGAAGCTTAATTGCAAAAGCTGAATAAATTAGTAATGCTTGTATTGTGTTTCAGACTCAGGACACCAGTGGAAAATTCATTGAGGGATGCAAAACTCTCAATTAAGGATATTGATGAGGTGATTCTTGTTGGTGGATCAACACGTATCCCTGCTGTTCAGGAGCTTGTAAAGAAGATGACTGGAAAAGATCCAAATGTCACTGTCAATCCAGATGAAGTGGTTGCCCTTGGGGCTGCAGTTCAGGTCGGGTTAGCTGTTCTCATCAAGGAACAAATTGATTTTTGTTGTTTTTTCTTTCCAATTTTGATAAGTTACACTGAAGTGGGAGAGAATGATGTTTCTCTGTGTACTATATTATATATTTGTTGATTATTATAATCAGTATTCTCATGTGTATTTTTTGATTGATTTAGGCTGGTGTCTTGGCTGGAGATGTCAGCGACATTGTGCTGTTAGATGTTTCTCCATTGTCTTTGGGTTTGGAAACTCTAGGTGGGGTGATGACAAAAATTATTCCCAGAAACACTACCCTTCCCACCTCAAAATCAGAGGTTTTCTCTACTGCTGCTGATGGACAAACCAGTGTAGAAATTAATGTTCTTCAGGGTGAGAGAGAATTTGTTAGGGACAATAAATCTCTTGGTAGCTTCCGCTTGGACGGTATTCCTCCTGCTCCCCGTGGGGTTCCCCAGATTGAAGTGAAGTTCGACATTGATGCAAATGGCATTCTGTCAGTTGCTGCCATAGACAAGGGCACAGGGAAGAAACAGGATATTACCATTACTGGTGCCAGCACCTTGCCTGGTGATGAGGTATATCTTCTAATCATTCATTTACTTGTATAAATTGTCTGTAATCTTTATCTGCTTACTACTTCTGGAAGATTTTTTTGTTACTCCAGCATTTATGTGGATAGCTGTTCTGGTGTTTATAATTATCTCTGGGATGATGTACAGGTTGAGAGGATGGTCAAGGAGGCTGAGAGATTTTCAAAGGAGGACAAAGAGAAGAGGGATGCAATAGACACAAAGAACCAGGCGGACTCTGTTGTCTACCAGACTGAGAAGCAATTGAAAGAGCTAGGAGAAAAGGTACCTGGCCCTGTGAAAGAAAAGGTGGAAGCAAAGCTGGTAGAGCTTAAAGATGCTATTTCTGGTGGTTCGACCCAAACTATTAAAGATGCTATGGCTGCCCTCAATCAGGAAGTTATGCAGCTTGGACAGTCCCTATATAACCAACCCGGAGCTGCAGATGCAGCAGGACCTACACCACCTGGTAGCGAGTCTGGCCCCTCAGAATCATCATCAGGCAAGGGACCAGATGGACCAGATGGGGATGTGATTGATGCTGATTTTACTGACTCTAAATGAGTTATAGAGATTATTTAATAGGATTGTTTTTATTTTATGCTTCTTCCGAGCTAAATTGGTAGTGATTTTTGTCAATGGAGAGCGAGGGTTTTATTATAATTAGACTTTTCTTATAGGTGCTCATTGACGTACGTTTCTGTATCTTTGGAAATTTTGTCTGTGAAATACAGGTATTATTGTGGATGGAATTTAAAATGTCCTAAGAAATGAGAAAAACTTAAGATGATTTTACAGATACCTATTAAGATACGAACCTGCATGGTTTTACAAATGATTGTTTGCATGTTAAACAGTAATGATGCAACTTTGTATAAACGATAGTGTCACGATTGGCTAGATTGTATGGCGGTGTAAGCTATCTGCTATACAAATTACCATTAGTGAGCCGGAAAGCAGTCTTCTTTTTAAAGCTTCCTTCACGCATCTTGGTATTCTGGTTTCTCCGGATTGTGTTACAAGTTCATGAAAAGCAGGGAGAGGCCATACATTAACACCGGGAGAGTATTCTCTTTGTTATTCTCTTTTAATAATTAATTCATATACTTATATATAATAGAATACATCTTTTTTTTTTCTTTTCATTTTCAATTATATCCTTAACTAATTTGTCTATGTAAGTATTATATTGTTGATATTATTAAAAGATACAAGTATACTATTATTTGTTACGATATGATAGTACAAAATAGAACTATTGTTCGTAGTTTACATGCACAATGAATAGTGTAGAGAATGCTAGTTAGTAATAAACATTATTAACAACCAATTCTCCAACATCGGAATCAAAGGGCACAATCTAACCTCCCAGTTTCTTAATCTTTAATCACAATGGCTAGTTTGGAAGCAAATAAAATGAAAATCATTATTTACGATTCATTGATTTACATACAACACCAGACAAATCTTGTTTAAATTTATGTACTTGTGAAACAAAGAATGTAGTTAGTTGTGAGAAGGGAGAGGAAAAAAGTGATTGTCATTCCCATATAGACATTCTGGGACTTCGGGGGGCGGATTGAACTCTTTCAAACCTAATATGACCAACAGAGTCATCCTGGTATGGATAAGCTTTATGTGGTCTGTTTGCTGTGCAGTAATAGTAATTAACACCCCTACTGCTGCTACTCATATTATTATCTGTCATCATATTCATATTCGTATTCATTGGAGATAACCTTCCCATCCCCATGCTTATCCCTTGTTCTTGTATGGGTCTGAATGCAATAGGGGGGTTGTGGTGATAATGACTATTACTACTAATACCATGATCATGCTGCTGCCACTGTTGGGGTGGTGATTGTCTATTATTATTGGTGCTTGTAATATTAGATAAATTGGGCGAGCTTCTCACTCTTTGTATTGTAACCCTACCCTTTAACTGCTGCAAACCGTGGTGGAAGGGCGAGTCTGTGTTCGTATGCTTATCTGGGGAGATTGATTTCGGTGAAGAACATGCGGATTGTGGTGCAAACTTAGACCTGGGGCTTGTGCGGACGATTCCATTGATGGCATCAATGTAGCGTTTCTCTAACAAATATGGTTCAAGAGATAGTGGATGTAGTCCTGGTGGTTGCCCTTGCATTTGATTATGACTGTTGAGCAAAAGTGGCTTCGAAGGAAATAAAAATGCGCGAAGCAATGGGGCTCCTCCGATCTCATGCCGATCATGTTCCTCAATCATGTGCTTCAGATCCTCATTTGTTCTAACGGACACCAATGCATCAAGCTCTTCAGGGATCACCTGGTACTTTAACACCACCTCTCCATCAACCATGCCACTCACCTTTTTCATCATATCTGATAACATACAACATTATTACAAACACACATCATTCATTTTCTTTTTTCATTACATTTTGAGTTTGATAGAGAAAGAAAGGAATAGAATATGAATGTTACCGGAGAAGGTGACGTCGCGAGGGATACAAATGACACGAGTCTCCCCGCCCACATACTTGAGGACCCCATCGGAGGAACGTGGTAGAACCTTTCCACCATAACTGCAAAGGAATTTTACTTTATTCTTCGGAGATTCGTCCCCTGTTTTCTCCATCTATTATTATTATTTTTTTCTCTCTACCCCTCAAAAGTGTAACAATGGAGAGTGATTTTGGGATCAAAGTAAAGGATATAGATAGATTAGATCAGATGATAGGAATGTATAAATATAGTTTGCTATTTCTGTGCTTTCATCTTTATCCTATTTATTATTAGCATTTCTCTCTGTTTTTTTCCCTCTTAATTCAACTTATAATAACTAACTTCACCTAGCAAAATTGAATGCACGTTTGACGTAGAAAATAACTTTATCCTCTCATATTTTATTATTACTATACCCTTTTACTTCATATATATTTTTATTATTTTATTTAGTACGTAATTAAAAATTTATGACATTGCACTATTATTATTAAGTTAATCCAAAAAAATTACTAATAGTTTCCTCTTTGGATTCCAGAAGAGGCATGGCATTCATTATTGGATTGGATGGTACAATGAACTTTGTTATATTCGATTCCAACCTATGCTTTACAATCACATCTCATTTCCCTTGCCGTGTTAATTGATGATGCACGTGTATATGTATGCACTCTTTCTTCTGCATCCTTGTTTGTTTTTTATTTTATTTTATGTCACTTGCAACTTTACACCTTATTATTGTTATGTTATAGATTATTATTATATATGATTGTCACTTGACACTTGATCAAATTTCTTTTTTTAATCTTAGGGTACACATACGATTCACTTTGTTTGTTGTGTGATAATGATATGGTTATTATTATTAAGTAAAGCTCAAGCACAACAAATCTTGATTAGATATCTATGTTGTTATGAAAGTAGGCCATATATATCATATAATAAAACCTACTTTTGCTTTTTACAAGTAGGAATTAACAAGGATATGACTTATGAGTAAAGGTCTAGGGATTGTGCCAAGTAGTTGAATTATGGAAAAGAAACTTTTGAAGAAAAAACAGGAATAAACTTGTGATTAAATGAGTTCTATATATGTTCCCTCAAGAACAGTTAATTCCACTTTGAATCTCATTAATAATACAATTATTACATAAGTAGCTAGCTAGAGTCCAAGCAGGCGCTTACAGGCTTTAAGGATCTTGCCTCCCCTGATCTGTCTTTTCTTCTCTAACTCATGATCTGATGCTATTGCCATGCTTTGATCATGGATCCTACAGTATCTCTCTGAAACTGATGAAGATCTTCTTATTGAGAATGCCCTCTTCATTGTCGCCTGAAATCCAGATGATGAAGAAGAAACTGAACAGCTCCTACCCAATATCACCCCAAATCTCTCTCCTTCATCTTCCTTCTTACTCTCACTCTGAGGGGGACAACCATTGTGAGCAGATTCTTCTTCGTGCTTGGTTGGGGGGACAGCTTTTCTTCTAACTGGTTTTGGTGTTTGAGGAAATGAGAAAAAATCAGAAAAATCTATGGATCTTGATTTGTGGGTACTACTACTACTACTACCACCAATCTTAGAATAAGCATTCATTTTCAGATGTACTACTACTAGTAGATAGATAGAGGTATACAACAACACAAGAGAAGAGAGTGTGAATGGTGGTAGCTAGCTATATAATGAGGACCAAACCAAATAATTGTTTGACTAAACTGTCGGATTCGTGAAGGAAGTGAATAGTAGTAATAGGACTAGATGTGTGTGCGCGCGGTTGAATTGAGACCTCTCTTTCACATGATCATGACTCACTCTATTGTTGTGTAGTGTTGTGTTGTGTCATAGTATCATAAAGGTAGATTTAGAAGAATTTGAGGTAAATTTAGTAGGAGACTTTAAGACTATTAATGGGTACCTGAATACGAGACCGTGACTTAGGAATTTCATTTTCCAAAGTTTTTTAACTGAAAAAGTAAAACATTCCCAATGCGTCATCAATTCAAGTTTTACACGCACGGTCAAAGTAACAAAAACTAAATTATTTTGAAGGTAAGGTTTTAACCATATTTGTCGGTTGACGTAATGGGTTGGAACTGGAAGTAACGTGTTCTCATGTGACGTTTTCGCCAATTTTGCATCTAACTCACCCCAGGATTTTGTACTAATCAACTATGTTTGACCATAAAAATTACTAGCACGTTTAATATATATTTTTTGCATTTTCATATGTATGATTTGAGATAATAAGACATAACATTTTGGGTTAATTATATTTAAAGTCCTTATAAATAGACGCGTTTTCAACATGAAATTGGTCCTCACCCTAACTTTCTTGTTGACTGAGCAAACAAAATTGCCAACTAGACGGACACATGGGCTGCCACATAGACACATAAAATGATGTGGCATGCCATGTTGTAAAATGATATTTAAATAAAAATATGATATTTATTTCATTTTAATTATTAATTATAATAAATTAAAATAAAACCCCTTTAAAAAAATAAACCAAAACAAGTAAATTACAAAAAAAAAAAAAACTCCTCATTCATCTTCCTTCCCAACACCCCATACTCCATCTCTTTCCAATCCAATCCAGTACTCAAATTTAAAAAAGATGCAGCAAGAACAGAGCATGAAAATGAAAAAGGGGGAAACATGGCAATAATCCCATGGTTTTGGGATTGTGTGGCATTACGGCAGTCACCACCGAACATTGCAAAACTCTCCTCGCCACCATCACCGGTTTCAATCACCTCTTCTTCCTTCAACGACAACACAACCTCTCCTCCAGTTACCTAAGTAATCATCTTCGTCCCTAACTTCATCACATTCTCTTCACCACCTCGTTCTCGACGGCGACGCTCTTCTAACCTTCGCTTGCAAACACGTCGTAGTTTCTACGACCTACGTTTCTGGGTTAAAAACGAATATTTATGGATTGCATTTGAAGTGCTATTTGGTTGTTGTTGGGTTTTCTAGAAGTAAATATTTTCATGAATTTGGGTTGACGAAAGAAACAAGAGATGCAAAGTTGGGGATATGAAAAGAGAGCAATTGAAACATGGCCATTGATGCCATGTGAATCGGTTGTTATTTATGGGTTTAACAACAACAACAAGGATGGGAGAAAAATTTATTGCTTCTGCTTTTATGGGTTTAAATGTGAAATTCAGATCTGATTTTGAGTTTGAATTGAAGATGGAGATGAAGTTGATCACTTTTTTCTTACTCTATGGTGAAGTTTTTTCTTAAATTGGTAAGATGTTGAGAGAAACAAACCCAGAAGTTTGTTGAATTGGAGATGGTGAGAGATAGATGGATCTAGTGATTTCTGGGTTTTTTTTCTTTGAAGATGAACATGGAATGGAAAAGATAACTCACGTATTTTTTTTTTGTCAAAAAACATATTTTTTTTATTTGTTTTAATTTGGTTTATTAATGATTGAAATGAATAAATATGAAAAATTTAATTTAATTATTATTTTTGCCACGATGGCATGCCACATAAATTAATGAGTCCACGTAGCATCCCATGTGGTGTTTATGTATTTTCTTCCATTTGTCCAGTCAGCATGAATTTAACAATAGGTACCAATTTTGCTAATGTTAAAAACGTGTCTATTTATAGGACTTTAAACATAATTAACCCTAACATTTTTGTATTGAGATTTAAAATAAAACGGATAGTCTGGCAATCGAGGTAAGGATAACTAAAGTTGACACGCTTAATTTTTTTCCATGTGCATAGGGTCTTAAACATGACAAAATGAGTCAAATTCATGGTAAGTGGACAATTATGTCTCAACTTCAACTTTGTTCTTCATGTCAAAGGATAGCAAACACGACTAAAATGTAAGAAGTATTGTAAGATATAAAGAAATGGTGTGTGGAATGGTAGCTATATAACGTGGAGACATGAGACGCCACATTTACGACAGAGCTGCCATATTCTCGCACACGTTGACTCCAGTTTAGCCGAGTAATGATATCAGAGGTACGATCTTTGTGAGACAAGATCATAGTTTATAGGACTTAGACTTTAATATTTTTAATTATAAATAGCATATACAAATTTCAGGGTAGGCATACTATTTCCCGTTGTTTTTGATAAACAAAATGTTATTTTTAAGTTTATATTGTTTCTCAAAAAAGGTTTGAATGTTTATCATGTTTTTGGATTTAAACATGAAGAAAGATGAAGATAACTGCTTTATTCGACGTAATCAAGAAGGTTTTCAAAATTAAAAGAAAACAACTTTAAAATATGAAAGTAAAGAAGTTTAAAAGAAAAAGATTTGCATTGAATAAGTAAAATGGTGTATCAAATCAAACATACATTCTTGTTACTCTTTTCTCTCCATAACTTGAATAATTCGAGTGTAACAAAATTGTTTTTGAATTGTGACTTCTATTTTCTATGAAAAACTATAAATAGAAATAATTGAAACTAACAACAATAAACTATAAGTCTTCGTCAAACTCAACATGCTTTCATGTGTCTTTGACCCTTGTTTTTGCTTATTCACCAAATATTTGAATCCAACTTGTCGAAACTGATCATACTTTAGAAAAATGTTAGGACTCATCACTATATGTCAAAGATAACTTACTTCTGGATTGACACCAAATGTAGAGCTTAACTTCGATTGAACAATTTCTCTGTCGAAATCAATCTTTAAAAATATAGGCTAACACACACTCAATCAAACAACTTATCTTACTTGTATTTATGCATGTTTTTTTGAGTTAAGACACTGACATAACAAAAAAACGCTTATATATAAACAAAAAATTAAAGTTGTAACAAACATTAAACACAAAGTTAAGGTGACATAGTTTGACTAGAAAATTCGAGTGATTACTTTTAAAAAAATGAATTACATATTTTTCTACTAGTCTAAATTATGAAATTGTTGTTTTTAGTGGTATAATTGTTAATTGGGAAATTTACGGTTGACAAGACAACATAAGAGAGGTTTGAAATCCCTGCAAATCAGAAGGTCTGCAAACATTTGTTAACCAACATGACAAAAATCATGCATGTCATTTTTGAAATCGTCGAAAACTAAAATCGTTAAAAAATTGTTTAAAGTCTCGCATAATAGACATATAATTTTAATTTTCTTGGGTGGGTCACTACACCACTTTGCAGGAATGTGCATATGCTGAAAAGTAAATTGACACAAAATTGTTTAAAATTTTGCTGAATGAACTTATAACTATTAATTTTTAAATTTTTTCGGGTGGGCCAAGGTCGCCGCCAAGTTAAGGAATCCACGTATGGGGAATATAATTTCCTCTTTTAAGTAATCGTTTGAAAAAAAAAAAAAATCATAGTTGAGAGCTGTTAGCCTAAATTTTGACTAACTTTCAAGTTCAATAAAAGAGACCAAAGTAAAAAAAAATTATAAATTTTATAGCCATTAAAAATATATTGGGGTAATAGTCACTTTTGTCCTTAAATGTATAACGAGTAGTCACAATTGTCTTTTAATGTATCAAAATTTCAAAATAGTCTATACTACGTTAGTCAAAATAGTCACTTGCGCTAAAATAATCTATCAATATTCATAATTACTCTTTTCGTATAGGGATTAAAATGACAATAAGTAATTATGTTGAAGGACTGATATGACATATTAATGAAACAATTTATTATCATGGATTATTTTGATTGACTAAGTGCACAATCAAAGACTATTTTGAAATTTCAATACATTGAAAGACTATTATGGCCAGTGGCGGATCTCTTCAAGGACCAGCGGTGGCCATGACACCCCCTAAAGGCACTAATTAAAAAAATTAATATATAAATTATGCATTAGAAATTGGTGAAAAATGGAATGTTTAACTTTTATGAAAGTCAAAACGTTGTTGTTTTTAATGATTTTTTATATATTTTTGACATCCTTAACCATCGGCCTTGAGGCACTAGTTAGCAAGACCATTTCCTTATTTACTATATTAGGTGTATTATATCAATCAAATTTCAACTGTTGTAGTGGAAAGGGGGTACCATAAATTGCTAGAGGTCACGTGGTCAACACTTCCACGTCTTCTTTTTACATATTTATCTTAAACTTTTACATATTGTTAAAAAAAACGTTTTTAAGAGGATTCAAACGCACATTCTCTTACTGCTTTCAAATAATTTATATCACTAGGTCAAATATTAATTATTGTTATTTTTTGAAATAATTTATACCACTAGGTCAAATATTAATTATTGTTATTTTTTGAAACCGTTTAATATATATTCCATAGAAGTTTGACACCTCCAACAAAATACTCTTTCAAAAAAAAAAAAAAACCTCCAACAAAATACCTCAAGATCTGCCAGTGATTATGACTATTTATTACACGTTTGGGAACCAAAATGACTATTACTCAAATTACATTTTAAATTTCATATGTATGCTTTTCTAAAAAAAAATCATACGTATACTATATTCACCTATACATATACAACAAAACCTCCACTAACATGTGACTTATTTTTTCATTTTTTTTTGATCGGTTATTTTTTAGATTGTGATTACATATGGTTTTTTAAAACTTGAGGGATCCATTTGTTTTTTAAATTAAAATTTTCAAAAGAAATTTGCAAAACCCTAGATCTAGAAAAAGGAAAAAAGAGATTTACTTATGGTTTGATTTGAATTTGCAACTAGATTTAGTTGTTCGGACTTGTCGGTTGTGATGTTGGGTTCAGAACCGTGTTGATGTTTGGTACGGTTTAAGTTGATTTTGATGTTGCTTTTGGATCTGTGTTGATATTTGGTACGATTTATGTTAATTTTGATAGAGATGCTTTTGTAAAAGCGTAAAAATATCATTAATACATAGGAAAGTTTAGAAAGAGTATTGTATCAAGGAAAGACATATAAACGGCGAGTCTTATAATTTAGGGAGAAAGAATAAGATAAATATAAAAAGTGAGTTTTTTTAAAAAAAAAAATATAAAAAGTGAGAGTCTTATTCTCATTTTACATTTTGTATACTTCATTAATGATTAAACGGTTGTGTTTTTCTAAGACAGTGGTCATAACCATATCAGTTTCATTAACAAGTGTGTCGAAACACTTTTTAAAGATTTTATTTTTTGAATTAGCACTTTTTAAAGATTTTAAAATAAGATATTATTTAATTAAAAATTGAAGTATTTTAATTTTCAATAATTTCTTTAACGTAAACTATATATCATTCAGGTACATCTACGAAGAGTAATATCTTAAACTTTATAGAACCTGAATGATAGACAAACTTTTCTTCAATAACTAGTAAAAGACCCGTGCGAAAAGCACGGGTCACGTAACACTGCGATAATTATATAAAAGATAATTAGATTGTTAAGATTGTAGAATGTTTATAGGTATTAAATAAAAATTATGAGTATCAATGTAATGTTTGTATTAAATATTTTTCTCTTATATATACAAAAATTTGTTAAATAGTTGAGTCACACCAGTTATTAATTTTATTTGCTTATATATGCGAAAACAATTTTTTATGTATATGAAAGTTAACGACCGATGACTATTTTCAAAATCAAAATTAATGTAATTTTTTAAATAAATAAATTTTTATTTTATATGCAAAAGATTGTTTTAGTGTTTGCACCGCACCCGTTGTAGATTTTATGTGCTTATATTTGTATAAACAAATTTTTATATACATAAATGAGAAAGTTGATATGATAAAATTTTGAAAACTAATGACTATTTTCAAAATCAAAATTAATGTATTATTTTTATTAGATAACTATTTATTTTATTTTATATGCAAAAAACTGTTCAATGTTTACACTGCACCCATTTTAGATTTTGTGTTTATATCTGCATAAACAAATTTTTATATGTATACATGAGAAAGATATGATAAAATTTTGAAAACTCGTGACTATTTTCAAAATCAAAATTAATGTAGTATTTTTACTAAATAATTTTTGTTTTTATTTTATATGCAAAAAATTATTCAATGTCTGCACCCCACCCGTTGTAGATTTTATCTACTTATATCTGATTAAACAAATTTTTATATACATATATGAGAAAGTCGATATGATAAAAAAAATTTAGAAACTCATTACTATTTTTAAAATATCAACATTAATATAGTGTCTACTAAATAAATTTATATTTTATATTTCAAACAGCGTTAAATATTTAAACCACACTCGTTGATCATTTTATTTGCTTATATATGCAGAAGAAATTTTTTATGTGCCGATATGTGATAGTTTATATGATAAAATTTTGAAAACTCGTTACTATTTTCAAATGTTTATATCTGCATAAACATATTTTATATACATATATGAGAAAGTCGATATGATAATATATTTGAAACTCATGATTATTTTTAATATATGAACATCATTGTAGTGTTTCTATTAAAAAAAATTATATTTTTTTTTATGCAAAACATCATTCAATGTTTGCTGGACGATTATAAAATTAAGGAGATTATGAGTTTTAATAAGGACGATCATGAAATTTTGTTGTACTTCAATTTTTATATATTGCTCCTAAAAAAATATTATACTGCTTTATCCGTAGATATGACCATTATCCTTAATTAATTTTTTAAAAAATAAATAAATTTGTTTCAGAGTTATCCGTGGAAATTGGTTACAATGACCCTTATGCGTAATTTTTTTTTTAAAAAGAATAAATTAAATTTTAGAAAATAACAATTATGCACATAGAAAATAAAGGATAATTAGTTCCACTTTTTTGTGGTTTTGAAAACAATAAAATCAGTTAAATTCTTCACAAAAGAAAAAAAACTAAGATAAATTGTTGATATATCTAAACTGTGTGTAGTTATCCATAAGGCTTATGTGTAGCTAAAAATTTGCTACTATTTTGCTACGTAGTTATAGAATTGGCACTTCAAAATTTAATTTAATTTAATTTAATTTAATTATTATTATTATTAAATAATAATTAAGTTAGTTTTAGTTTTTGCAAAATGACGATTAGACACTTGAATTTAAGCAAAACATGAGTTTTGAAAAGAACATAAATGAAATTTTGCTGGACACTAACTTTTATATATTGTTAGTAGAAGTAGATATATTGTTAGTAGATTTTCAATGATTTATATTTATAAAAACTTTATTTTCTTTGGATCGAAGGAAAAGCTTCCGTTAAAGATGTTTAAAAAATGTAATGGGGGGTTTTCGTGCATTTCTCCAAAAATATTATAAATGTTGGTTGGTACTTCGTGGTAGTGTTTTTGAGTATCAGTCATCAGTTTGGAAAAGTCAAATGAACACTACTCATCTTATGATTATGATTATTTTGACTTATTTAAAAAAAGTTCATTTTTCACACAAATTTGAAAAATGAAAAGTGTAATAAATGAAGCATGAAAAGTGTCCAAATTAGCATTTCCCAGTTGATTAAAAAATGAAATAAAATTGAAGAGTCTTGTGTGCAGTCTTACTTGTTATCTCTCTTCACACACAGACTTTATTAGGGTTTGCAAAAATCTCTCTCAGACGCAATCATCACTGATGGCACCTAAAACTGCTGAGATTGCAATTGGATCCATTGGTCGTGGATACGATATTTGTTCTGATATAAGGCTCAAGTTTTGTAAAGGAGATTCGATTGATTCTCGTTTGATTGAGATAGACGAAGATGACAATGTAAGAGAGGTTGTTTTACCTGGTGGTGTTTCATTACCAAATGTTTCCAAATTAATCAAATGTGATAAAGGCGAACGCACAAGGTTCAGGTCTGATGTTTTGTCTTTTCAACAGGTAAACCTTATTCCATTTCTTGCAATTCTATGATCTACTGCTCTTCCTAGCTCGTTGCTTTGCTTTCTTTTCAGATGACCGAGCAGTTCAATCAGGAGTTGTCTTTGACTGGCAAAATTCCCTCAGGCCTTTTCAATTCAATGTTTGAATTTTCTGGGAGTTGGCAGAAAGATGCAGCACATACCAAGACCCTTGCTTTTGATGGGGTGTTAATTACACTTTACACTTTTGCGTTAGAGAAGTCTCATATGCTACTCTGCGATCGTGTTAAAAAAGCTGTACCATCATCGTGGGACCCACCTGCATTAGCAAGGTCAGTTGGGTTTTGTAATTGCTGAAACTATCTTCGATTTCCATGTCAAGTCAATTGTTATTACCCTCTCATGTTGGTTGGTAATCCTTCCTTGATAGCTCATATTTAGGCAATACACACACTATTTTTGCATCTATCTGTGTTTTCTTCAGTTAGATTCAGTTTTGTTATGACCTTATTTCTGCTTTATCATATTCTGATTAAGCTGGGCATTGTTGGTGCATTCCAACTACAATCCAATTTTCACTTGATTAAGACTTATGTTGGCAATTGACACATCTCCTCTGGTTTCAGTTGTTTTTTGCATTTAAAGTTAGAATATGATA
Source organism: Medicago lupulina (assembly GCA_958299785.1). Classification (NCBI taxonomy): domain Eukaryota; kingdom Viridiplantae; phylum Streptophyta; class Magnoliopsida; order Fabales; family Fabaceae; genus Medicago; species Medicago lupulina. Next base: position 575,998 of record OY283139.1, read on the forward strand.
CTTGATAAATAGTTCTAGTTAAATTAGGACTGATTTAGGCCTGTAATATTCTCTTCAGTCTTAATTTAGTTTATACTTTATAGGTTCAATCTTTGTGTTGACTGAATGCAACAATTCCATCGTGGCTAACTAAAGAGTGCAACTTTAATTGATTGTCCTAGAGGTTATCTAATTCAATTAGGATTAACTCTCTACCCAGCTCCCATTTATTTTTTAATCCTATTTGGACTCGAGACTCTGGCCAACTATTGCTTTTCATGATTAAACCAGGTTTATCGATACCTTTGGCACTCATATTATTGTTGGTTTGAAGATGGGAGGAAAAGATGTAATATATTTAAAGCAGCAGCACTCATCAACTCTCCAACCTGCTGATGTTCAGAAAAAATTGAAAGAAATGGCAGATAAAAGGTTTCTAGATGCCAATGGTCAATACAGCTCAGCTTCTGATCAAGTTTTCCCAAATGAAAAGGTTTGTGAAATTATGCTTTTCCTTTTTAGGATATGTTAAAAATCCCAATATTGAGAATCATTATTATTCATTTTTCTTTCACATTTCTGTGTGTGATGTTCATTTATACAGATTATGACTAAAGATACAACTCGTGATATAATATCTCTTCATTTATTGACCAATAGACTCACTTTATCGCAAAGTACTTCCACAATAAGAATGAAATACAAATAATAAAAGCAGTAGCTAGCCTTGTACTGTGCTAGTTTTCCCACATGATTTTCCTGCCCCAAAGAGACTATAACCAGGGGTTCATATTTGTTTGAGACTTTCAGCCACATGTAGGTTGTTAGTTATACATTAAAGGCTCATATTAGTTATACATTCGAGACCTAGATCCTAGAAAACATGTGACTTGAGTGGAAGTTTAAGAGGAAAAGCTTTTAGTTTTGAGCCAGGAACAGTTTGTTATTCAGCCTGCTATGTAGATGCGCTGCTATTTCATGGAAGCATCGGAATATAGTTTTTTCTGAGTGGATGGTTCTGAGAATTGATTTTCTTACAAAGTTTTTTTTTGGATCTGTATATATTACTGTTAAACAATGGAAAATGGAAAAATAAAGGAAAAAGACAACTGCACAAACTATGTGAGGTATTGGTACAGTCTGGGGATGCGCTATTAAAAAAATGTTACTGCGAGGTCAAGATGTTATCCAATGACTTGTATGGGAGAATGAGGAGTGTGCGAGTATAAGGGTCCGTTAGTTTAAGATTTTTTAAAAATCATCTTTGATGTTTTAGTTATGTTTGTGTGTAAGCTTTTCTCAAAAATCATTTTTTGATAAAATATCTATTTTCATTAGTTTTTGAAAAAAAATCATTTTTAATAGAAGAGAGAGAAAAACATAGTTTATATTGGCTATGCTTTTTCAACCATATTAACGAAAAATTATTTTAAGATGCACAGTTTTCAACTTGAATGCTTTTTCAACCACGGTTTATGCTTTTCTTAAAAGTCTCTAAAGAATAATTTCCAAATTATTTACAGCAAAAATGATTTTGAAATAATCTAAAACAAACGGCCCCAAAATTTGTGCTAGTTTCATTGCTTAAATAAGCTATTTTTGATTTGTAATGTTTGTGAATCGTTGTTCCAAATTAATTGATTTCAAATGATAATCTCTTCTTTGTTACTTTAGTTCATGTCAACTCTTGTTAGGTTGGAGATACCCTAACAATTTTATTTTCGTCACAGTTTGGAATCAGGACGCAGAGACTAACATTTGCTAATATTAGTCCATCAAGTTCTTATTCACATAAGGAGGTATGCTTAGAACATTTACCTGGAGTATTTATATATTTATAATAGTATGTTCTTATATTTATATTTACAATAGTAGTTGTTTGTCCTTATATTATTTTTGTTTTTGCAGGATATAGTAAGCTTTTGCAAGAGGAGAGGTGGAAGTGATGACAAAAATTTATCGCATAATCAGTGGTTGCAGACCGTTCAGTTGGAGCCTGATGTGATCTCAATGTCCTTCATTCCAATTACGTCTCTGTTAAACGGAGTTCCAGGGAGTGGATTCTTGAGCCATGCCATAAACCTTTATTTACGATGTGAGCAAAGTTGCTAATTTTATTTGCATATATTCTACGTGAATGACATTACTACATTATTTTTATTTATAACTGTTGCCTGTGATGTTTTGGGCCAAGCTGTTATATTAGATAATTGCCCGGGATTTAAAAGTTATTAATAAATTATGTGTTCCTTTTATGTAAGTAGGGGGTTAGGAGGTAATTATGGTTTGTATTTGGTAGTTTTGGAAAAAGTTCATTCTCTGTTGAAGTTTTGCAACTCCTGGACAGCATGTTGCTACAGTTTCTGTAAAATTCTTAAAATTCCCTATATAGCATATCTATATTCTCTTTCCTCTAGCTAACTATGCTCTCAATTGTTGTTCACAAGTTAATATCTCGCCTAAAGGGGGATTCAACCCATATAAGCAGATCATTAGGAACTTTCAGGAACCACTTTAGTTTTTACAACTAACCAGACCCAGGAACCCATAATGCTTGTTGATGTTTTATTTCATTTTGGAGTTAATTTGCTTAGCTTTGAACGAGTTTATTGTTGTGCAAAATACTAAGCATCTACCTCCAAAACCAAATGACATTTTGTTGGAGAAATGTGTGTGCTAGCTTTAGGAGTGTGTATAGGTGGCTCCCACAAGGACTTGAAAAATGTTGAAGCATTGCTTTGTTGTAATATTAACTTATTAAGTATTGAAACATATGGACACCCTTATTACAGAATGGTAATTTATGATTCATATAGATTTAAGCCTGAATTTTGATTTCATGAAATTAAATTCCCATGGATCGCCCTCTTTTAAATTTGTTTCCTTCATTGTTTACCGATTATATGCAAATTACATGAACCAGTTTGAAATGTTTCATCATTCTGCATTGATACTTACAGATAAACCACCAATTGAAGAGCTCCACCAATTCTTGGAATTCCAGCTTCCCAGGCAGTGGGCACCTGTATTCAGTGATCTTCCTCTTGGTCCTCAATGGAAGCAACGGAGCTCTGCATCTTTACAGTTTAGCTTCATGGGGCCAAGGCTCTACGTGAACACCATACCGGTAATCTTTATTCCTCTGGACGTCTAGGTATTCAGTGGCAGACTGGAAGTGCCTCGTCTAATCATAATAAATCATGCTCATGTCCTTTGGTTTGTGTTGGAGGAAAATTACTAGATCAGTTTGAAGAAGCTTTTAGGATTTGTTTATATTCACATGTAACCTAGTCTTGCAAATAAAGATGCATCCTTTTAGTTCATGCAATATAAAACTAAAGTACTAAGCATATTTAATAGTTCATATCAATTCACCGTATTTTAACCTTGGACATTCTGAAGTTTGTTGTCATTTATTGATTTGGTTCTGTGTGTTCTGCAACATTTATTCTAAAGCCAGGAATACTTTTCATGTTATAACAGGTTGATGTAGGTAAGAGGCCAGTGACTGGTCTCCGTCTCTATCTTGAAGGTAAGAAAAGCAATCGGTTGGCCATCCACATGCAACACCTTTCATCTCTTCCAAAAATCTTCCAGCTTGAAGATGATTCAAATGAAAACTTCAAACGGAAGTCCTATGATAAGAGATTCTATGAGAAGGTTCAATGGAAGAATTTCTCTCATGTGTGCACTGCTCCTGTGGAGTCCGAGGAGGAGCTTTCAATAGTAACTGGAGCACAATTGCAAGTTGAGAATTATGGCTTTAAAAATATACTCTTCTTAAGACTTAAATTCTCAACTGTGTTGGGAGCTAAGGAGGTAAAACATCCCGAGTGGGATGGGTCTCCCGGGCTAGGGGCCAAGTCAGGACTTATATCCACTCTTATTAGCCAACACTTCACAGGGGCTTTTCAGAAGCCGCCTCCTCGTCCAGCAGATGTTAATATAAATTCAGCGGTCTATCCGGGCGGCCCTCCTGTTCCCGTACAAGCTCCCAAGCTTCTAAAATTTGTCGACACAACTGAGATGACCAGAGGACCGCAGGAGACTCCTGGCTATTGGGTTGTCACTGGAGCAAGACTTCTGGTTGAGAAGGGAAAAATTTCTTTACGGGTTAAGTATTCTTTGTTGACTATGATATTACCGGATGATGATGATGATGACATGTTGGATGATCAGTAGCTGACTTTGTTCTTCGTTAGGCCTTTCTTGCCTTCATCAGCAGAAAAGTGTTCATTTTTTTAGGAGGGAGAGGTTGGGAAAGAAAGGAGGGTATTTGTCATCAAGATAATTGGTTTTAGTTTTCCTAATCAGGTAGGGTGGCCTTTTTGCTGTGATTAAAACACATGTGAAGTTCGCAAAGAGATACATACAATGGAGGGATTTGTTTGATGAGATTGACGAGAAGGGATAAGTTGCAAGTTATTTAAGGAGTGTAGGGGCTTTCCACTGTTGTAATTCCGCTTTTAATGTAGACTTTTACAGTCCAGAAAAATGACTAGCTGATTTAATTCCACGGGTCTCTGGCGAATGATCTTCCTCTTGTTTTGATTAGATCACATGGAGAAATTATGTTGTAAACGCTAATGTATATCGATTTTATACGGTAAAAAAATATGTCTATTTTATTATTGTCGTTATTGATTTGGAAATTATGGACGAACTTTAGTGATCAAGAAATGGTAAAGTACATTAGGGACTTAGTGTGTATATAATGGTGAAGAGATCTAGGTTAGAATGTTTTTGTTCTAGAAGCAACTTTCATATTTAACTTGGTGTAATATTTTTGCTTCTAGTTGAATTAAAATTTTGAAATGAGCATAAGCTCAGTGATTTTAAAGACAGAACAGGAGTAACGAGGCATACAAGTGGTTAAAGTGAGTTAAAAAATGCACAGATAGATAGGATAGGATAGGAGAGTATCAAGAAAACATAATACGTCAGGTGAAGTATAAACACTAAAATGAAGGATGTTTAGTAAAAATAAATAAATAAAGGATGTTTTGTTGAACTTGATTAGAAAATTGTGTTGCAGTTTGACAAATTTGAAGAGCATCCGTCATCATTTACTCATAGATTATTGTTGAACCCAATAATCTCTTAGTCACTGTAATAATGTATACAGATGAACCGATTAATAACATTTTGTAGGTTAGAAAAATTTGTACTAGTAGTTGTTAAATACAAAATGATGTTTGGTGAGAAGGCCAATAAGCTCCTTCCCTTGGACAAGGCAGAGGAGTAGGTTGGGCAATATAAGTAGGATATTGCTGCCCTGGCATCAACACTGACAAATCACATGCATAAGACGATGATGGAACCTGTAATAATAAATTATACTTATGTTAAAAAAGTAAAAAACACATGAAACAGGTAGGTAATAAAAGGGACTTACTGATTGTGCATTTCCTTGTTTTGTGGTTGGTAGTGAGTGGTGTTCCTGATAAGTTGGCAGCATAGATTCTGGCGTGGAAGAAAAGTGTTGTGTGGGTTTAAACAAATGTTCAAATATGGCCATTATTAGAAACATTGAAATCAAAATGGCTGTGGCAACAAAACCAAATGATATTGCACTCATAGAAGTCCCAAAGCTTTTCCATGGACCTTCCTCATCAACTCCTCCTCCTGTCTGTGAATGTGATGGACCTGCGTTTGAAGCCGTGTATACGTTCCACATCTTTGATCTTTCACTGTTTAAATTGCTCATCCTAGCTATTCAACCTGTTTTGTCTTTGTTCTAATTCTAATTCCAAAGGGAAAAGCAACAGATAACTAGGATAAGCCAAGTTAGATGAGGATATATCAGAATGAAGTGTGGTATATATACTTACAAACCTTAAGTTTTTCACTATCAGAATGAAGTGTTAAATGCTTCACACAGACATGATACTAACCACGGTTAGCTAAGCTTTATAACCAATAAAAAAAATGTAAAGACAAAGGTGTATGATGAGAATTGTATTGCTATTGGTACACCTTTTCTAGTTATGTTTATGATCCTCAACTGATGCTTAACTTAATGAATACTATACAATACATACCTTGTCAGATGAAGCAAACTTAAAGAAATAAAAAAGAATAATGGGCCTTGCTGTCTCAAGAGGCAGAACAAGAATTTTAAATAAATAAATGCTTTGCTTTTAAAACATAAAAGTGACACTCATATTTAAGGATGGATTTCATCTCATCTCATGTAGTCTAGGTTGTTGTAGTTAATCCAAACCTTTAAGTCACATGAATAGTGGCTTGTGGGACAAGTGCAACCAATTATTTCCAACCACTCCTATTCCTCCTCCTATTACATTTGATATGACAACATTCCTTAAGATGAATCTCACTATTATCATTATTATTTATTATTATATCCATAAAGAAACATCAAATTTTATGATAAACATGACTATTCTTTAAAATTAACATATATCAAATCACTTAATAAAAAGAAATAGGCGCGGTTTGGCAAATACAGCTCAGATGGTAAAAAATTGTAGAGACATTTTTGATATGTTGGAGTAGGTTCGAACATGCGGTTCCACACTTTTGACACTTCTTATGCAACAAAAGAAAAAGGAGATACCCGTGGGTTTGGGAAAAACAGGAGACATGAGTCTTTTCATGACATCTTTGAGGATTAAAGCCTAAAGTCTCTCTTAGATATTGATAGTAAATTAAATTAATGTTAATTAGAATCCCTCCCTTCCCTGGCCTGCTAAAATCTACATAACCATTGACATGTAATGATGAGAAAGATTGCGCTATGAATCTTTCATAATCTCATAAAATCTCTCCAGTGATCATACATGAAGATATTATTATAAAAAGAATAGAAAAAGGCTGCTTCAGTATCGTGCAATACCAACTCATACATTACATAAAAATGGATGGTAAATGATTCTTACTAAGATATACTAATAAACAAATAATAATTAGGAAAAGGAAGTTGGACAGCTAAGCAGTAACAATAGAGCCATGATTCTAGTGAAGAAAGAAATGTGTTTATACTTTATAAGGAAAAAGGTGCAATGCGTTGATGTATTGTAGGCCACTTTTATTCCTCATGTCAAGCACAAAATAATTAACCTAGTTACTTAATTTAAGGGAGGGAACCCCCGTAGTTTTTATCAGAACAAGGTTAAAAGCCAATGACTATTAACATTTAACACGATAATAATTAAAAGTAATCACCGAAAAGAATGAAGCAATAATGAACAGAAAAATGATTAAAAATTAGTATATGTTTTGTCAACGAGGCAATGACAGTGTCTGTCTAAGGAATAAGAAAGCTTAACTAAAACTATATTCATAGACATAGTAAAAAAGGGAGTGATATATTATGAATTTGAGAAGAATGGGAGGGAGGGAAAAAGATTAGATTAGATTAGATGCAGACATCACATTCAAGGTACAGTACGTAATAATCAATTGGTGTTAGACGACATATTGCATGAAAGTGAAATGAACAACCCACCAATAATAATTATTGCTAAGTTGAAAATCAGAGAAGAGTGCAAAATTTGAAAAAGAACAAAATTACAATACACACAACACAACACATGCAGTGTTGAAAAGCATATAACATTAACAGCTAAATAAAAGGGTCGGTGGAGAAAAAGAAGAAGACTGTTGTGTTCGCCATTTATATGTAAGACATGTTTTTAACAAAAGAAGATGGCCCCATCCCCATGACAAGATAGCGCACTAAACAATATATATATATATATATATAATTGATTAATCTTAGCAACCTTGACTATTTACAACTAATTGTATATGGATTTCTTCTATACTGATGATGAACATTGAACATGAAGGGTAGGGAAGGTGTGCTACTGATGTGCAATCCACTGCTAATTTTTTATGATAAAAAAATACTACTTACTTTACATACATCTCTATCACGTTTATGCTCTGCAAGTTTCATCATCACACCCCAATTTCACGCTCCCTTCATGCAAGTTTCACAATTCAGATTATTATTGTAATAGTATAGTACTCTATACTAATATGAATACCAAATATCACTCTCTTGCTTGCTTTTTTTTTTTTTTTTTTTTAAAACTTGATATCCGATCCAAAAATCGACTAATATGAGGAGACCAATCCCACCGCCCTTTTGCGGAGGCCCCATCTAAAGCCAGAACAAAGCTCTGTATGGACTTACCATTAAAATTGACACTAGAAGAATCGAACCTGAGATCTTAAGAGGAGGAAACTTTAAGATCTTAAGTCAACCACTAGACCAACCCCAATATTATTATTGTTATTCCTGACTTTGTTATCACTTCACTCACCTCAAATACCAAATCATCCTTATATTATATATAATTGTCAAAATAATAAAAGAAACACAAAAAAGTCTTGGTATTTAACATGGATTGCTTAATTCTCTCTTTAATGTTTTATGCGTATGTGATGTAATGTGAATTGGAATTGCAGCCGGAGCTCAAGAGTATAAGAACAGGCAAAAGTTGCATCAATGACAATGAACTGGGATCCATGGAGTTACTTAAAACACAAACAAATGAGCAAAAATAGCCAATCAAATAAGTTACTCGCCTGAATATGTTTTTGTCCATATAAAATAATCATAGTTTGAAAATGAGTTGAGCCGAGTTGAACTTTGCTCAACTCAACTCAATACAATTTAATTCAGCTTAAAATTTGACTTGAGTTTAATACGAATATAATTTTTAGCTTAAACTCGACACAATTCAAATACATCAAAATTCGTCAATCAATTATTATGAAATTATTTATTATTAATATAAATTATGGTCTATTGTAATAAACACTAATTAATTGATGAATTTTGTTGTATTTTATTTCAGAACAGACCATGAGGGGTTGAACCATGTTGTTAAGCCTAACGAGAGATGTATGCTCTCATCCATTTAGTTATTTAAATGTTGTCCCATTTAAACGTTTGGCATATGGTGAATACCTAATCTGACTTCGAGACAGTTGTTAGGGTAGTTCAGTCACTCATTCTCAAAATCCTGATTCCCTCGTGATTAATCAAATCACATAGCTGCAAAAAATAATCTAACAAATCAAAGAATGATATAGTATATGTTTATGTCTAATAAAAAAAATATATTCCCTCCGTTTCAAACCTGTTATATATAAGAAAAAGGAATGTGTTATGGGTTTCTATATATGACATGTTTGAAACGGTAGTCAACTATCGTTGACCAATAAACAATAGTTAATTTTGTTGAAGGTATTTTCGTAGTTTAGTGTCTGGGAGCAAACAAAGGGTGCCTAAAGAGCAAGTTTCTCATCAAAATTGATAATTTCTATTTGTGGACAATATATCCGATTGGTGTGTATTTACATTTTGTTGGGCTTTTACTTTCAAACGATCCAAAATTTGTGCTTTTTCTAAATGTGTACCCTTGAAGTTGGGGTGGGGAAAATTCCTCCCATTTGTTAATGGCATATCTATGTACACCTCTTTAGTTACCAATGAATTTAGTTTTTCTAGTGAAAATCTCAATGACTTTGTAGCACTTACTTCTTGTAGGTACAGGCCTCCCTCCCGGTAGTTTTAACCCTTTTATTTGGCAAAAAGAGCTTATTATATTTCATATGTAGTTTTAACTTTATTCTTCTTCATGACTATATATATAGTATTTTTGTTATTTAAGAATCAGAATGTCTTCATATAATTATTAGTATGTATTCATTTCATTTCATTCCATTATACTGTTCACCTTCTCTACCACGGAATAAGAATCTGCCAAACACCAAAAAAAATATCGGAGATTCATTCCAATTCAACATCCACCACTAAAGCATGTTATTTGGTTTTGGTCGAAACATGGAACCAAACATTATGTTTAGTAGACCTGAGACACATTTTTCTTAGGTCATAGGCTGAATCAAGCTTTACCTAATATCATGAAAATATATATAACCAAGGAAACATCTAACTTGATCGGACCATTTGAACCATACTAACCAAATATAGAGAATATGGTTTGCATGTCGTCGTTATGGAGCTTCATCTAAGTGAATTGAATGTGTCCATTTGAATTTATTGACGGACAACTATGCTCGACATTGTTCACCGTTAATTTGATCCAATTGATTTTCAAGCAAGACATTGTGGCATCAATATGAACCCTAAATATATCAGGTTTTCTCTGTTTTAGTAATCTATATCTAGTTTAGTGTTCACATCTATTGTATAAATGTTCATTATTATGTGGTGTGGTTTGCAAATGAACCAAACACTTCTATTTATAAAAGTTTTCGTCTATTTCAGATATATAATATAAAACAATTTGGGAATTATTTTGGGTTATATAATTCGAAATGTGTCAGATTGTGGCCAATTTCTTTGTTAACAAGGTTGGTTGGTTTCATGCATTTTTTACCGTTTGACCACACTTTTTTTCTATTTTACATAGGTTCAAGGATCGTTCCTATATATAGTCTCTCATTCTTCACAATTTGTTATTCCAACTCACATTCACTCCTTATCTTTTGGGGCGGTTCTGATGTCAATGTTTCATTGTTGTCCTTTCATACGAAGGATCAACAAAAACCTTTGTGTCATCTTGTGGGGTAAGTGGGAACGATCAAAGTGGGTTGTCTAACATCAACGTGTATGCCATATCTGTTTGAATCTGGGATTGTTCAATCCAATTCTGAGCTTTTTTTACTCCATCATCTTGTGTTCCAAGAGTATTTGGAGGATGCACGAGAGATATGACAAGCCTTCTCCATCCTTCTCCCTGCATTTTATTGTGCTATAGACTTAGTTTTAGTTGCCAACATTTTGTACCACATATTGTTATATTAATGTATATGTATCATGAAATCATGTTCGATTAATAAAATATGATGAATTATTAAGTTTTGTTGATAATTTATATTTTGTTATTTTAAATTATGTCATTTTAATAATTTGAGTTGAATCTAAAGAAAACTGTTAGCGTCATGACCGGGGTTCGAACCTCGATACCTCCACTTGTGTGTGAGTTTATAATGGCTTTGCCACTTCGTCTATCTATAAAAAAAACTCTAAAGAATAAAGTTTATCTTAGGATTGATGCATTTAATACATTAAAATTTGAAAAAAGTAATTTTCGAACATAAAACGTACCAATTATTTTTATTTTATAATCTTAACAAGTGACTTTAAGGGCCCGTTTGGTTCGAGAGTTTTGGAGGGGAGGGGAGGGGAGATTTTTAATTTAAAGTGTTTGGTTCAATTTTTAGAAGGGGAGGGAAGGGGAGGGGTGCAAATTTTATTGCACTGCCAAATTTATCCCTAGATTAATTTAAAATCTCAATATTATCCTTGTAACAACAATTATTATTATTAGGTTATATTATCTTTGAAACAACTTTTACTATTATTAGGTTATAAGTTATATTATTTCGTAACAACTTTTATTTCATATTATTAACAACTTTTTCTTGTAACAACTTTTATTCCACATTATTAACAACTTTTATTATAATTACCGCTTGTAACAACCATATTACTAATCCATTATTTTGTCGTCTACATCGTGTTGTTATTGATTACATCGTTATTGTTTCGTTACTTTATTATCCTTATTTAATTAATTGTAAGGGTAAAACAGTAAAATAATGTTAAAATTCCTCCCCTCCCCTTGCAAACCAAACAAAAATTTAATTAAAATATCTCCCCTCCCCTTCTCTCCGTTAAAATTTCCCCCTTCTCTCCCCTCCTAATTCTCGAACTAAACGGACCCTAACTTGTTAGTAAAACCCCTTTTTTATTTCACAAGGTATGCATAGTATTTTCTCAGTCAAAATTTTAACTTTGGTTCGTTGCGGAAGTTTAGCCCTCATGTTCGACACAACTTCTTTTAATTGATTCTTTTCACTTTCAATCTATGTTTAAGGAGACAATGTGTCTAAAACAATTTTTCTTTAATATTATTTTATATCTGTAGTCTTTATTTATATTATTATTTTATTTCCACCTAATTACTCCATTTATCCAATAATATTTTTCACATTTGCAAGAAAATTTGGCTAAAATTAATTGTAATGTTAAAATTTAAATCTAGCATTAATTACTTATTTTTACTTTCTATTATACCCAAAAATTAATATTATATGCACAACTTTCAATTTTTATGTTTCATTTTAAATCTTTGATAGTGATAATCAATAAATAGTTAATGATGCTTTTTTACTAGACAATAGTTAATGAGCCTTATTATTTGATGCATACAAATTTCTTTTATTTTTCGTGCTATATTTTAGTAGCATCATGCACTTAGCTTATCTGGTTGTTGACTAGAAGCATGTGCATTTAAAAGCATGAGCATTCTATTTGGGGAACAAGTCTTGCATAATCATAAAACCAAACAAAAAATATTTGGGTACACACAAATAAAAAAAATTTAAAAAATAATAATTTAATCACATTATTTAACACTATTTAATTCTTTTCTCTTTAAATTTTGTGTAACTAAGTGCCTAAACATAATTTACTTGAGTTTGTGACTATACAAGTATTTATCATTTGGAAACACCATTGACTAAATTAAATGGGAATCTAAATGGGAGTATATTTATTTATATAAAGATACAAATTAGTAGTACTTTAGTAAGAGATTTCCCCACCGTTTGTAAACGGTAGGAAAGTCCAATAGTAATAAGCATTTATGAATGATATAAACTAGCAGCATGACAATGACATGGAAAGTCATAACATAGCATATGAGAATGAATGATGAATTAACTTATAGTTGAAGCAGATATGGCTATAAAAAAATTGAGAAGGCATGAGTGGCAATGATATCAAGAAAGACGATTGTGGACAAACACATTAGGATGTGACTTGGATTTCCACCAATTTTAAGATGATGCAAACCCCACAAGATATCAAGGTCAATTCTATTATAACATCCAATTATTTACTATCCTACTCTATTCTACTAGTTAGGCTCATATTCACGGGCATCTCTGGCTCCTTCATAATATAGGTACCCCAATTTACTCCCTTTTGCCCTCATCTTCTCATGTCTACTCTTTTTGTGGGGATTTATCTATTACCCTCACGTCTCATTCATATATATAGCCCAACTATGACAATTGACAAGGGATCATATATACCGTATATACTTTTAATAACGTGTTTTTGTTTTATCCTAAAAATAAATGTTATTTTAAATTTTTTAATTTTTAATTTTTTTTTGAAGGGTTATAATTTTTTAATTACTATATGAAATGTGTATTATTTGAAGTCATTATTTTGCACGTTATATTTACGATGATAATGGTTTGGCCAAATGAAGGTGCTCTGAATACAACCTCGTTAAGCCTGATGAATGAAGGTGCTCTGCATGACCAAATAGCCAAAAAATTTGGTACCGAACAAAGCCCCCGCACATCAAGCATGAAGGGCGAAGGCGCTCTGAATAACCTAATGAATAAACAATTTGTACCTTTGGAACGTGAATCCCAAATGACTAAATGGTCAAACACTCTCGGGGTTAATTATACGGGTAGCACTTAGGTGACATAGAATTGAGTGACATTGGTGACATTGGTCAATCACAATGTCACAATCTTTGTGAAGGAGAGAGGAAAATGCCACTTGTGACATTATGGTTGACCAATGTCACCAATGTCATCAATTCTATGTCACCCAAGTGCCATCCTTAATCATACGGTTCCCAGAGAAATAGACTCTAATAATATGAAGCAATGGCGTATCCAAGACCTTGGACTAGGGGATGCAGACTATTTTATCTAAATAATTTTTCGCTTCAAAAAGTTCTCTTATTACACCATAAACAACTTAGTTTTTACCTGTGTATCAATATATATCACAATTAAATTAAATGATATATGAGGTATTTTTTTATTCAATGGTGATTAAAACATTTGTACTTTTTGTTAGTAAAATTTAGTAAAATCTCATTAAAATAAATTTATTAAATTTATACTTTTTAAACGTCATTAAATTATGTAATATTCAAATTTTGGTGAAGTAATTTCAACGTTTAACATCGTCAGTCCTTTTTTTTTTTTTAAGAGTCATAGTCCTTGTAAACAAAAGAAATTGAAAACAAAAGAACATAAAATGCAAAATGTAAAACTTCAAGATATCATCCACGTCCAGTATATTATATATACATATGATGGAATTTCTCAAGAAACTTTATTGGTGTAGGGGCTGAATCTGGAAATAAACTTGTTTTCACGTTTAGTTGGAAAAATAAAAATAAAAAAGCAGAGATTTAATCAAATCAATTAAAGAAAGTAGAAAAATAAGGATGAATATTAAAAGCAAAAGTCAGATATAGTCGGTATTTATAATATTAAAACAGAAAAGCAATTGCATCTATAAAGAGTAAGCAGTAACTTTGATGTGAGAGAGTCTTAAAGCATGTGCAAAATTAAAATATCATAAGGGTGTGCAAAATACATGAAAACCATGGTTAATGGGCAAACATTGTGGTACCGAACAACAGTAACTAAAACCAGTCTTAAATGCTACTTAATTAATTTTCAAAACTCTTACAACATTTTTTGTTGAGTCGTGGATTTTACCGTCATATTAATATGTGGTTTTGAATGGCGATGCAGCAGCACACACGTGTGTGGGAATTGTTGTTGAAAATGATGTTATATAGAGACTAGAGTACTATTTGGGACAATTTTTGCAGTACATAAGTTAGTCAACAAGACAAATGGGATGGGAGATAGTGTTAATTATTACTCCCTCCGTACCTTAATATAGTTATCTATTGTTTTTTTCACATTTCTTAAGAAATGTTGTTGATGTAGTTAATGTGTCTGTTTTATAGTATAATTTTACAAAATTACCCTCATTAAAGAGATAATGTGAAAAGTCAATTTATTGTAATTTTAGAATTAGTAGTAGTATTAAATAAGAGTATATATAAAAAAAATAATTAATGTGTGTTGTAATTTGAAAAGGAGGTTATATTTAGGGACAAAAAAATAAACAAAAAGGGGGTTATATTAAGGGACGGAGGGAATATTAATTATCCTATGTGCCCTCTCATAAAAATGCAAAGGCGTGCAATCTAGGATAAAGATATAGTTAAATATCCTACACAATCTTCTTCGTTTTCAAGGACAATATATACCAAACTTGGAAGCATATAGTAACAAAAAATAAAAAAGTTTTTTGGTGATTATGAGGTCCAAATTGTTGGTAGCATGTGTTCTAATCAGGTTAATGACAAATTTATGAGGAGACTTTCGGTTCCATTAATGCCAACGTTTGTTTGTCTTATTTAACTTTCAAAGTTTTTGGGGTTAAGCTTTTGAGAAAGTGCAACTGAACTAATAATGTATTATTATGAAAAATGTGAGAAAGAGTGTGCAATTTAACTAACTAGTTTAATAACAGGTAGGAGCTAATAATGAGTGATTAATCCTTTTAACTGTGAAACAAGAAAACAAATGCAGAAGCATCTCACTCACTCACTCACAGATGGAACAGAGCAAAGCTTGAGTCAGCATTACAAGAATCAGATGAGACACAGATAATAATTTGGTACAAGAAGGCAGGCAGGCTCATGACACCCACCCACTCCCAGCAAGTAAACTGTAACTTTGAAAGAAAGGAACGGTAAACGGGTAAAGAGTAAAGAGTGATGCAGCCAGCAGGGGCAGGGCTGGTGTTTGTGTTTGGACCTTTCTATGATTAAAGACTGATTGCATTGAGAATTACTACTCACTGCTATCATTCTTGAAATCTGTGCCTTCCTTCATTTTCCTTTTTCTTTTCAGTTCACCACTTCATATTTTTTTTACCATATATGTGCTTAATGTATAAATGTTTTTTTTAAGACATATATACTACTTATTATGGTGTAAGAATTCAAAAGTGTCCCAAATCAAAAATTTCATTCACAAAATAAACCATTAAATACACCAATTATTTTTCTGAATATATGTCCATGACAAAAGTGAGTAGTAGATAAAAGGGGATGTATGTAGTGGCCTTACTTTAACTTCAAAGTTATAAAAAAAACAAAAAAAAAAAACTTTAACTTCAAAGTTCAAACAAGCAGTTTCCTTTATTTACAAGTGGCGGAAGTATTTTCTTTCTACGTTTATTTTTTCAATAATGTAATGTTGACACCTTTTCTTTTTCCTACTCTATTATACACATAATGTGAAAGGGCATTTTAATAATTTCATCCTATATAAAAGAGATTGTTAGGTGGGGTGGCGATGGCCACATGTCACATTTGTGTGTGGTGAAGATGTGTGCACCACCATTTAGTGGTCAATGTATCACCACTCTTATTTTTTCTCACTCCCTTTTCATCTTTACTTTTAATAATATTAAAATTTGGGTTGTTTAACTCAAACATATAAGAAATCAATTCATAAGATGAAAACTTACTTCACTTATAAACACATTTTTAAACCTGTCTGTCTCATCTACGTAGGACTCTTACACTCTTGTCAACATTTGAAGTAAACATGGTGATCTAATAGTAGGTGACCTAACATATCCTCCTTCATACTCATGATTGGTCATCTAAAGCGTGATTCAAGTGATCTGATCCAATGAAACTTGGATAGATTTTGTTATTTGTGTTGAACTTAACTCAACACATAAAAAACCAGTTTTTAAAGTGATGACTACCCTTCAGGTATAAACACATTTTAGGTCTATTTTATACAATATGAAACTCTTAACACACCAATTATCACACCCAAGTTTAGACTGTTGGAGCGTCAACGTTGATCCAAATATTGCTAATTAATAAGGTGTCGATTCATTGTTAAAACTTTGAACTTATAACTTCAAGAAAAATGATCCAAATATGCCATTTGGTACCACTTAAATTAGCTAATAATTTTCTTTGGCAAAACGACCGTAACTATGCACACTTTTCCACATTATCAAGCAAAACGACCATAAACAACATTTGTTAGTATGTTAATTTTTGTTAGTATGTTAATTGTTATGTTAGTTTTTTTCTCCTTGTCAGGACTTAAATTCTAAATCTCCAACTCCTTAACTCTTAGCTCAAACCAATTAAACTATTTAAAACCATGAATGTATGAGTTGGGGCGTTCGATGGAGTATGACTCAAGAAACTAACAAGTGGTTAAGTGGTAATGTTATAATTTGGACAATAATATTTAAATACAAGTTGTACATTGAAAATATTAATCTTTCACTGAAAATACAAAGGAGCTACAACTGCTATGCTATGTAGTCGAAATTATAGGCCGAATAATTTGTTATTAATAAGATTTGCGTTTAGTGTGTATTCATATTTGCCAGCTCTTTTCAAACAGATTGTTATTCCTACATTATGCATATAAGAATGAGGTCCGAGAGGCACCTTCCAAAGATGCTTCGTTTGTCCCTTAACACAAGTTTGGACCGGACTATGAAAGACAATTTGAGGAAACTGTTAAAGGTGTGTGTCCTTCAAAGGAAGCAGGCGTGAAAACCCCTTAGAACCTTTGTTTTTCTTGTGCTTGGCTAAGCTTTCATCAATTGTGTTTCTTCAAGTCAAAGAACAATCATGAGCTTACCATCCCAACGTTGATATATATGACATCAATTATGTTGTCTCTTTCATTTTGCTCACTGTCTTCATCATGATGCAACTCCTTTTTTCCTTTCGTTTTGTCTCCATAAGTTTGGGGCCATCTAATCTATATTTAGTTAAAGAAAATCTAATCTAATCATGTCAATATCACAATTACAAGCACAGCCTATTATGTGGGTAGGTAAAAAAAACATACTACTCACTCATTTGCTAGTGATTTATTTATTTTTCTAAATAAATATTTCCCATCTTTAAATTACAATCTCTAAGAAGAAAACTAGCATGATAAATCACAATAAAGAAACAGGGAAAATATTCCATTACTTGATTCGACTACATATCTAAATTAAGATTTACCTTTTCTGTCGATTGTCAATACTCAATTGAGTTATTACTTGGTACTACTAATCATCACAAATCTATCTTTTTTTTAATGGAATCATCATAAATCCAATTACTAAAATATATTGGAGTTTTCAAGGGATATAACTAACTGTTTGTCACGATTCCAGAAATAATTAGAAAAATGAAGTTGCCACTATTTTTATAGAATTTTGTCTTCAAGATTTTTTTTTTTTAGGGAATGTCTTTAAGAAATTGAAAAACACAATTATTTGATTTTTTTTCCCTGTTCGTTTATTTGGTTAGATCGTGTATTACTAGATAAACGAAGTCAATTCACCAAAAAGATAAATAATGAAGTGACAAGTCGCGCTTCTTTTAAGTTTAGAGTTATGCTATTTAGTAAGAACACAAATCACAATGTGATGATGAGTTCATTAAGCATGTGGAAAAAGACATATAAAAAATGCACTAAAAAAAGAATATTTTATTCTATTTTTTTAGTCCATTGACTATATATTTAATTCCAAGTCAACATCATATTTTCTAATTGAATTCTTCTATGAGCTATTATTATTCTCACTACTTCAATATTAACTAGTTGAAGATTAATGGCTTAAATCTCTAGTGTCTTTTAACTCATCATTGCAAACTTTGATACATGAAGTGGAGAATTAAGTCACTAGCTGCTCAAGGGACAATCTCGTTGGTTTTTATTGCTTCCAAAGTAGAGAATTATTTTGATTCATGGTACTAGCACAACAAAGACCAAATAAAACGTGATTTTAAATGTCCCAATCATTCAGTTTTATTCCAATGAAGATAAATGGGGCTGGTTCATAACGGTTTTAGAATTAAAAGGTGGCAGCTTGGTAGTAATTACTACATTTAAAGGTGGCAGCTTTGCAGCGGTTTTGGAATTTGTTTGGAGCAGCTTTTATCAATTGGAAATGAAGATAACAAACAAGTCACGTTAATTCTCAAAGAATAAACTTATGGTTATATTTTTGTAAGGCTGATTATATGCCATATAGATTAGGATTTAATTTATAAGTTTTATTTGAATTAATTAGGGACGGTTGAGTTTATTAGAGCTAGAACTCTATAAATTGTAACTTTTTTTTTATGAAATAAGATAAGTAGAATTTTGATAAAAATATACCTTTTGTGTATGTGTGAGAGTGTCTCTCTCTTTGAGTTCTTGGATTAGAACTTGTTTATCAAATCTTATCAATGACTTTCTTACCATTGTGGCGATTCTTCTTGGTTTAGCAATTATTCTTGGATTAGAAGTGATTGTGAGGCCTTCTTTACCATTTCTTTCCCCAAATCCATCATTTTATTTTATTTTTATCCTATACGATTTCTGTCCTTCATCACAATGACACATAGAATGTGTTGGTTGTTAGGGGGTGTTCGCGGGTAGCATTAATGTCATGCGACATTGGTCAACTATAATGTTACAAGTGATTTTCATTTCTCCCTCACACTATTTTTTTGTTTTTTGTACACTTGTGTCATTGCGGTTGACCAATGTCACATGACATTGAGGTAAAATATCATCTGATCGAAAATGAAAATATAATCATATGCAGTTCGATTCGATTTGAATGACTCTTTGAAAAAAATCTGAACCGATTCGATCCAAATATATGCAGTTTAATTTGGATCGGTTTTCGATATCCAAAAGAGTAACTCACACATCTCTCCTCTAAAAGAAGCTTGAATTACACTCTCTATCCCTCTTATGTTAAAATGTATACTCTCTTCCCTTTGAAAAGAAAAATTTATACTCACTCCTCTATGAGATGCTTGAATTACAAACTCCCTTTAATAATTAAATATGTACTACACTTTAATCCATATTAACATCAATCAATATTTTTTTATATATACTAATTTTGAACCACCATTTAAAAAACTAACATAGACATAACGATTAATGACTGGTCCAGTAATGTGATCAACAACTCATGTGGTTTGTTGTGGATCAATAAACTTGCTACAAGTACATTTTTTGCAAGCTTTCTCTGTAAAATTCAATAAACGCATCACAAAAATTCCGCATTTACACAGCTAGTGTGTTTAGATTTGTCCAATCTTGGTCGGACGATCTAGATTCAAGTTTAGAATCTTAAATTTATAAAATAAAAATCAAATTAGTATTTTTAGACCGGTCGATCAAGATCGGACAGCTTGAACGAAGTTGACTAGATGAATGTGGCTTCCTCGTGACGGCAGGGCATGATCCCCCTTTACTACTAAGTACTGGAAGGCCGTGGGGTTCATTGACATGACACGATGCACTATCTTTCCAAATGATTGTAGCGTGTTCTCTAGACGGAATGCAATTGTGATCTATGATTTCATCAAGACATGGGAAGAGACCAACATTGCACCGTACTTTTAATCTTATCCTTGTAATGCAAGGCAAAGGACAAACACGCATGGCATGCATGCCTCTTAGTTTCTGTTTCTATGTCACATTTTCTTGAGTTGAGTACAAGTAAGGTGCATGCATTACATATGCATATGATTCATCATTATTACTATACGGTACTTACTTTGGTCCCATTCAGTTTATTCCTTAAACTTAGCCCAACTTTTAGTAAGTAAATATTTTTGGTTTTAAGAGGAGATTCTTTGTGTTATTTCATTTGGGATGCATGCCGCCGAACCATTGACATTCCAAGCAGCTTCTTCTGCATGCTCTGACTCTGAGAGAAAGTTACAGAAGAACCTGATTCTTTCCTTTTGGGAAATACACCTCATGTTGTTTGATGCAAACCACGTTCTTCCTCTCTCTATTTTTTCATGTAATTTCTAACATAGCTTTTACAGATCAATATCAAGAGGAATAAAGTTTCTAAGGAACAAAGCAAAATAAATTTTGTAATCAAATTATGAGTCACCTTATAATACTCTAGATGCTGTGCAGTTGAACAATCTTTGGCACACACTGCCAAGGTTAATCCAAAAACATTCTGCCAAAACTAATGACAAAACAATTTTGGAACCATTGTGTGTCATATTTTTATTGTCAATTCTCAGGATACATGGCTTATCACTTTGCTTACTTCCATTATATGTCCTTGTTCATAATCAAATGAATTATAAGGGTTAAATATGTTATACTCTCCTCAAAATTCATAGTTTTTTTTTGTTGTTTTAACGTATTTTTGGAATCAGTGTTTTTGTTAAATTCACTGTAAATCCAAAGATAACATAATTTTTTTCGGCACCGGAGATTAAAAACACAAATCTTTTATAATATTTAATCTTTAAAATCAATAACACTTGACTAAACAAATATTATTTCTCTTCCAGAAAAAATAAACTATTGTTTTCCCTATAGTGATTAGTGACAACTTATTTGACAATTTGTGAAGTGGGTAAATAAGACGGGACATAGAATGTTTTTGGAAAAGTGAAATTAAATTGTTTCTACTTGTTGGAATTTAGGCATGCATACACATTGATCTCTAAGCTACACTCCAAGTAAGTGAGCACAATTATGACAATAATAAGGGCCGATACCAATAGATAGAAGAGAGACAGTGACGCCTCAAAGGGACACTAAAACTGATAGAGACACCACCTTCTTGCCATTAGATTTGTGCATCAAAGGTTTACATTGTTGTAAAGTTCAAATATGAGAGAGAGAGAGAGAAATATTGAATTGAAACAAGAGCACTCTTTCCCATGACATTTTATTTTTCCTTTCCTTTCGACCTTGTGAATGAATATGAGTTCATTCAATTCAAGGTTAATAGTAATACTACAATAGCACTCTTTTCCATGTTATTGTGTTTTTCTTTCTCTTTTACTTTTCTTTTCTTTTCTTTTGAACTAGTGGAATATCAAAGGAAGATTACCTTGATCACTTTTACTTTTCAGCCCTCTCTTTAAGACTATTCCATCCATCTATAATCTATATTAAATTAAAAACACAATTTCATTGATAGTTGGTCCCTGCTCTGTAGGACAAGAAAGAAGAAAGAATAAAGTTGAAACAAAAAAAGCTTCCCCTGGTTCCTTCTTCCATGCAATCTATTTGATCATTCAAACTACATATGGTCATGATTTATTAATAATCATCATCTTTTACTCTTACAATCTCTGCTTCTTGCAGGCACATGTTACCAATTCCAAGATTATGGATTGCAAAAGAGAGGTTAAAATCGTGACACTGTGAATCTGTTGATAGTACATTGCACTTTGCTTGGGAAGGGAAACTCATACTACAATGACATCCAATTTGGATACACACAATGACATGCAAAGTAAAGTTGCCTTAAATTAATCACTTATTGCTCAACCAATTGAATATATACACATATGATGCTGACACCATGGCATGACAATGAATATCATAAACACTTTTAAATGGGTCCTCCTCCATTTCATTATCAACTAGTACTAGTACTAGGTCATATTGCACATTGAAATCTTTTCCTCAATAGAAAATCATCTACTCATTTCTTTTTCCATTTTTCAGCTTAATTGAATAGACATTTATTAGTATCTATAAAAAGCTAGATAATATTTCATATGCAATGAATTGAATTGGTACACTATAGGAAACTATACAAATTGCATGGAGTATGTAGTAAAACTATACATTTTTAGAGTCCAACTGGCCACTATACTGTGTGTTGCTTTGAGGTAGTCTAGCTAGCACACTGGCAACCACTGATTGCATTATTCACTTTCCATATTTTGTATTTCTTTTTTATATTATTCCAAATAAAAAAGTCCATAGCATACTACTATGGTGGAAATATAGAAATTTAACATAAATATGTGGGCAATTCAGCCATTTTGATTTACTGAAAGTGCAATTCCATCACCTCTCTCATTCAAAGCAATAAAGAGCCAAACTTTGATTTGATTAAAGCTAAAGGGCATTTTTGTCACACAAATGAGTAAAGAAAAAAAGAGAGCATCAACCTTTACTTTATTTATTTTTTGGCCCTAATCTAAACTTTAAATTTCTGTTATCCAACGGCTTTATTTAAAAACCAAAAACAAAAACAAAAACAAAAGAAAGTTGATTTGTTTCACTTCACCATTTAACAATACAATTTTGAGAAACCATTTCTTTCCTTCTTTTTCTTATTATGCTTTCTTCTTTTCCTCTGCCTGAGAGAGCTTTTACTAATAAAAACAACCCATAAAGCAAATATAGATAACAAACAAAGTGATATGTAGCCATATTCATCGTCTTCTTTGTTCTTTGCTCTCTCAAAGATAAAGATAGTTAAAGAAAGAAAGAAAGCAAAAGATAGAAAGAGAGAAAAAGAAGGATTTTAGCTTCTTCTCTTCCTTGTATTTCAAGACTCTTTCTTTTGAACATGTTTGATTCCAAAACCATAATAAGCTCTTCTTACACACACACACTTGAAGTTTAAAAAACCCTTTGGTCTTTGTTAAACTAAACTAAACATATTCCAACATGATCCCTTTAACCTTAACTGTTTTCACTCTGTTTTCTGTTCTGTTTTCCTCTGTTTTTGCTTCATCCTTGCTCAATGATTTCCATGCTCTAGTCACACTTAGACAAGGATTTCAATTCCCAAACCCAGTAATAAACACATGGAACACTTCCAATTTCAGCTCAGTTTGTTCATGGGTTGGAATTCAATGCCACCAGGGTCGAGTCGTGTCGTTGGACCTAACAGATTTGAATCTGTTTGGCTCTGTTTCACCTTCAATTTCATCACTTGATAGACTTTCACACCTTTCTCTTGCAGGCAACAACTTCACTGGCACCATTCACATAACAAACTTAACCAACCTTCAATTTCTAAACATATCCAATAACCAGTTCAGTGGTCACATGGATTGGAACTACTCAACCATGGAAAACTTACAAGTTGTTGATGTCTATAACAATAACTTCACTTCCTTGCTCCCATTAGGAATTCTAAGTTTGAAGAACAAGCTCAAACACTTGGATCTTGGTGGTAACCTTTTCTTTGGTGAAATCCCAAAAGGTTATGGAAATTTAGTTTCTCTTGAGTATCTTTCACTAGCTGGAAATGATATTAGTGGTAAAATCCCTGGTGAGTTGGGGAATCTAAGTAAGTTGAGAGAGATTTACTTGGGCTATTACAATTCTTATGAAGGTGGAATTCCAGTGGAGTTTGGAAGGTTAACAAAATTGGTTCACATGGATCTTTCAAGCTGTGATTTGGATGGTTCAATACCAAGAGAGTTAGGTAACTTGAAAGAGCTAAACACACTTTACTTGCATATAAACCAGCTTTCAGGTTCAATACCAAAACAACTTGGCAACTTGACAAACTTGCTCTACCTTGACCTTTCAAGCAATGCACTCACAGGTGAAATACCAAATGAGTTCATCAACCTCGACCGCCTCACGCTTCTCAATCTTTTCTTGAACAGGCTACATGGTTCTATACCTGACTACATTGCAGATTTTCCTGATTTAGACACACTTGGCCTTTGGATGAACAACTTCACAGGTGAAATTCCATACAAACTTGGTCTCAATGGGAAGCTTCAAGTACTTGATTTATCTTCCAATAAGCTCACTGGTGTCATTCCACCACATCTTTGTTCCTCAAGCCAGCTTAAAATTTTGATTCTGCTCAATAATTTTCTCTTTGGACCCATACCTGAAGGGTTGGGAACATGTTACAGTCTAACTAGAGTGAGGTTAGGAGAGAATTACCTTAATGGTAGCATTCCAAATGGTTTTCTTTACCTTCCTAAGCTAAATTTAGCAGAGTTGAAAAACAATTACTTGTCAGGAACATTGTCAGAAAATGGTAATAGTTCTTCTAAGCCTGTTAGTTTAGAACAACTTGATTTGTCAAACAATGCATTGTCTGGTCCTTTACCATACTCACTCTCAAACTTCACTTCCCTTCAAATCCTTTTGCTTAGTGGAAACCAATTCTCAGGTCCAATTCCACCTTCCATTGGAGGACTAAATCAAGTGCTTAAACTCGACCTTAGCAGAAACTTGTTATCAGGTGAAATTCCTCCCGAAATTGGTTACTGTGTTCATCTTACCTACCTTGACATGAGCCAGAACAATCTCTCTGGCTCAATTCCACCATTGATTTCCAATATCCGTATTTTGAATTACTTGAACTTGTCTAGAAACCATTTGAACCAAAGCATACCAAGGTCAATAGGAACAATGAAAAGTCTCACAGTTGCGGATTTCTCCTTCAACGAATTCTCCGGTAAATTGCCAGAATCAGGTCAATTTTCATTCTTTAACGCCTCGTCGTTCGCGGGGAATCCTAAACTATGCGGCTCTCTATTGAACAATCCATGTAAATTGACAAGAATGAAATCCACACCAGGAAAAACTAATTCCGATTTCAAGTTGATATTCGCGCTTGGCCTATTGATGTGTTCGTTAGTGTTTGCCGTTGCAGCCATTATTAAGGCTAAGTCATTCAAAAAGAAAGGCCGTGGTTCTTGGAAGATGACTGCTTTTAAAAAGCTCGAATTCACGGTTTCAGACATCCTTGAATGCGTGAAAGACGGTAATGTTATTGGAAGAGGAGGTGCAGGGATTGTTTACCATGGCAAAATGCCGAATGGAATGGAAATAGCAGTGAAAAAGCTACTTGGGTTTGGTGCAAATAACCATGATCACGGTTTTAGAGCTGAAATTCAAACACTTGGAAACATAAGGCACAGAAACATAGTAAGGCTACTTGCATTCTGTTCAAACAAAGAAACAAATCTGCTTGTGTACGAATACATGAGAAATGGAAGCTTAGGTGAGACATTGCATGGGAAAAAAGGTGCATTCTTGAGTTGGAACTTTAGATACAAAATTTCTATTGATTCGGCGAAAGGACTCTGCTACCTTCATCATGATTGTTCTCCTTTGATCCTCCATAGAGACGTGAAATCAAACAACATTTTGTTGAGTTCAAATTTCGAAGCACACGTCGCTGATTTTGGGCTGGCAAAGTTCTTGGTCGATGGTGCAGCAGCAGAGTGCATGTCTTCAATTGCAGGCTCGTATGGCTACATTGCACCAGGTAACTTCCTCACTCACACCATTTGTGCCATTTTTTTTTACAATTCTAGTTTTCTTTATGTTTATTTCGTTGAATAAATAATAACAAAGAATAACAACAGTTGATTGACATAGTAGCTCTTGTTTTTTTATTGATAAAATATGAAAATCTATGCAAACTTAAACACACAAGTCTTACATCAATTATTTTGGTTTGTCTATATTTTTTCTCCAAAACCAAAAGACAGAAAATGTTATATACATTATGAAATTTAAATATCTTGGGCCATTTATTGGCGTGTAGTAGTTACTTTGGCAGTTTTTTTATACTGAAGTAACTTTGGTAGTTAAGTTAGTTAAATCGGAGGATAATATTCAAGTGAGTGTTGCAAATCTAACGTTTCCAGTGAGATGGTTTAAAGAATGTTGTAAGTAGGGTAATCACATGGTGATGATCTCAAGTATATCTACTAATTTAGAATTCCTTTTAAGTTAGTGCATGTGAATGTGAATGTGATCCATACATAATTGACCACACCCAACTTGTCTAGGGATCGCAGGCTAATGATAAAAAGCATTTCAACGAGAGTGTATAGCTAGCTACATAATTATGAATTCTAAAATCTTCAATCATACCACCACCACCCATAGTTTAGAATGATGATGGGGAGGGGAGACAAAAAGTGGGGAAGGATCGTGTTAAAAGAATGATGAGTGTGATTCATGGAATGGAATTTTATTGAGATACGAAAGGAGAAGAGAATTGTTTTTTTTGGAATAAATACGGAGTACAATGAAATTGAAATGTGTGTCTGTGAGACTGAGACACTGCTGCTCTAAATTTCATTTCATTTCATTTCATTGTGCGCCGTGCCAGCTAGGTAACTTCATTTCAATGGGACCATACCATACCATGTTTCCTCCCGAGAATCCAATCTGACACTTTCATCTCACCCACCATTCTTTTTGTTTTTTTATTATACAACTTCAACTTCCCATCATCTAATCTTCTCCTCCACCAATTACCACTCATTTAGATTCAAACAACCTAAGACCGAATTCAAATTATCATTCAAAATTGGTTCTTGAGTTTTCAATTTAAGAGCCACTAATTCTTCTTCATTTTATGTTCACTTATCTTAAAAAAATAGGAGAATTAATAAAGACTATTTTTGACACAAGGATTAAATATAATTGAATTTGACATCATCGGATTGTGTTTTTTTCTTTTCTTAGAAATAAGATCGGATCCTCCACGGTCAACTTTAAAGTATATAAATTTGATCATATCGTATTTCAATCATACTCAATATATAATTTTTGATTGGCTAACTAATTAATAATTTGGTTGATGTTGATGAATTGCAGAATATGCTTATACATTGAGGGTGGATGAAAAGAGTGATGTTTATAGTTTTGGAGTAGTTCTACTAGAGCTTCTAACGGGGAGGAAACCAGTGGGGGATTTTGGAGAAGGTGTGGATCTTGTACAATGGTGCAAAAAAGCAACAAATGGACGAAAAGAAGAGGTTGTCAACGTAATTGATTCAAGACTCATGGTAGTGCCAAAAGAAGAAGCCATGCACATGTTCTTCATTGCAATGTTATGCTTAGAAGAGAATAGTGTTCAAAGACCAACCATGAGGGAAGTTGTTCAGATGCTTTCTGAATTTCCAAGACAATCATCTCATCAACAATCTACTTCTTCTTCTTCTTCTTCTTCTTCTAATAATAATCCACCAACCAAAAAGTTAATTCAGAATGATAAATTACCTTGTCCACCTACTTTTAAACAAGACCTTTTGGTTTAATTTAATTAAAATGCAAATTTCATTTTTCCTTTTCCATTTGGCTTCAAGTAAATGGTAATTAATGTTCATTATATATATGTTGGCTTCGAGTTTTGTAATATGTGGTAATAAGATTGGAGAGGGAGGTTAGATTTTTTCTTTGGTCTTATAGAGAGGGTTTGGTAACCATAGAGGTGTAGGAATAATTACTACGGTTTGCACTTCTTTTAAAAGTAGTGTTGTAGCTAGATAATTAGATTGATGAAGCTCAAAATCATAGTCGGTTCATCAATGATCCTCAATTGTATTTATTTTATTTTATGTATAATAATAATAATATATACATGTCAAAGTTGGTTATCCTATACTTGTTTTACTTCGATTCCTTAAAAAAAAATCTGACATTTTTGGTTTCAGTTTTTATGTTTCAATTTGAGCTATGAGAGATGTGAATCGTTGGTTTAGCATGCCGGGTGTTGAAGGTGTGTGTGGTTGCTCCGATAGCAGCTTGTATATTCTGGTAGTTGGTTTGTATTCAAGTCTTTGGTTTGTAGATTGCACATAAATATACAAAATACAAGGGTTATCACAACACACAAAGTCTATAAAAAATATGTACAAATTAACAAAACTATAGTCTGCAACAAAATTTATAATTCAACCTCCCTAAAAAAAATTATAATTCAACCTTTTCTTTTTGACAAAAAGTGAAAATTGAATACAATATATTAGCAACTTGACCTATGATGAAACGATTAAATTCACAACAATACAGTTTAATTAAAAATAATACCCAACGAAGAAAAAAATAAACCAAGATATAAAATATAAGTATGCCATATAGGCATTCACTCATATAAACAAAATGTCAACTTCAAAGCTTCACCCACCATTGCATTATTTAATGGAATGTCGTTTTCATTTTTTTCAGGGTGCTGTTATTACGACCTTTGTTGGTAAAAAATTTCAGACCTTAGTTGGCAAAAATGTTCAGACCTTTGTGCAGAATAAAAATACTTTGGACTATCCTTCAGATTTGGATATTTGTTTAAGGTTGAGGTTACTGATGGTAACCTTCTACGCTGTGAAACGGACATCTGTTGATGTCAATATCTTATTGAGCAATTTGTAACTCTCCATAAAATTAAGGTACACATCTATGATGAATTCTATGTGTCAATTATATAATGTTAGCATATGACTCTAATTTACGGCGGTTCATGTTGTGTCTAAGAATGATGCTGAAGAAAATGAAGCTGACAATCCATATGCAAACTTATTGACTATGTCTAATGAAATGGCACTTGAGGTAACTAAAATAGCAGATAATTTTGGATCAGACATTAATATGTGCGCAAAAATTGTGATATTTATACGAGTTCCTGATCCTTTGCAGAACCCTGTAATCGAGTATGCGGATTCAACCAAGTCTGACAACGGGCAAAGTGATAATAACCAAACCGTCATTGAGACTACACTGTGTATAGCCCTACCAAGCTTGGAACCGAATTCGGGGATAACTCAGCCAACAAAACACAGAAAGTGAAGTGCATTAAGGTTGAGAAGGATTAGTTTGAAAAGTTATGTCTCTGCTGTTTTCTTATTTTGGTTTGATTTTATTCGTATTGTGTGTGATGTTATGTCACTTATCAGTCAGTTATTTTATTTTTTTGAATTTGCTCTTGATGATGTACTATGATGTTTTGTTGTTCTCAGTTTACTGAATTCAAACTTCTCCAAAGTATTAATGAATTAGTTTTTGCCAATTAATCATACTTAGTTTTTCTTAAACAAAGTTAGGAGTAATAATAGTGTGAGAGAAACTAATTCATGTGATTAATTGTGATTTACGGTTTCATGTTTCTAGCTATTTTGGTTCTCTGGGTGTTTGTAAATAGATATCACCTTTGTAATATTTATTTATTGGCTAAACTCATTTTCACTTGCTTGCTTTTATTCTACTGCCAGTTTATACAACTATTCTTTTATATACGCTAGAAGAAGAAAAATGTTAGTTTCAAATATTTATCGATATATTGGCACGTGTATTGCAACCATTACATGCTATCGAACTATATCTTATATATTCATTTAATTCTCATGATTAATATATTTGAAGACACGTTTTTTAACTGAAAACTGGTAGGGCCGACGGTTTCGTCAAGCAATCTTGCGGTTATCAGTAGCATGTAATTTATGTAGGAATGAGTATAACTTAAATTGCTGCCAATTTGATACGTAGTCATGTACCTAATAAAAAAAATACTATGTTAATTTTGTTTAAGATATCTTAATGATTTAATTGTAACTCATAATGTATATGTGAAAGTAGTTGAAATTTAAGCGATTGATTGTATTGCAATATAGTATCTTACAAAGATGTATATGACTCGTGCGGTAGCACGGGTGGATGATCTAGTTTTAAATAAAAATCCTTTAACTAAAATGGCTTCTGGGTTTTCCTCCCATATTAAACCTTAAAATGAGTTGTCGTTGGTAACAGCTTGACAATAAACTCAACATTGAGTAGATGGTAAAGTACGTGAGTACCCTTTATAGTTAAATCCCACCATTTCTAACATTAAAAATGATTCTGGTTTCATGCATATAATAAGGTGGAAAAATGTGAAAATGAATGTTTAGCCTTCTAAAATGAACGTGAGAACCATTTTATTTTGGTTCATTAAATCCATATGTTCAAATAAAAAAACGTAGACACTATTCAAATTGTAAAAAAATTAATGAAAAGTCAGTCCTAACATTATAAGAACATTAAAATGATTATCCTATCTAAATAAATTTCATTGATTAGATTGGAAACTCTAAAAATGAACGTTTTAATTTTTCCAATAAAATTTTGCCCCATCTTATATATATTATATATATGTATGATTGCCCAACTCTACTATCATGGTCATTTATGCTTTTCTGCAAGGTGATGTGGTTCTCCTTTTACTTTACTTTCGTTTCCTTTATTTTTTGTGTTTGGATTTACATTTTTGGTCCATAAATTGGATGATATGTTTTCTCAAAAAGAAGTTTATATATGCCACGTATATAGCATAAAAGATTATATATAGAGAACACATTATTTTTTTAGACTAATGCGGTTTTATTTTCATGTTTTATCCATAGCAATAGAGAGAGGTGTGATTGCTAATGGCATCAATTTTTTATGTGAGTGAGGTTTCTCTTAGTTATATATCTTATGCATTTTTAAGATGTAATTTTATATTTATTAGTTTATTTTGATAGTTTTCTTCCTTTTCAAAACTATTTGTTGATGGCCTTTTTCATAGTTTAATCAAAGTTTTTTTTCCTCTTGATTTATTATTGAAAATCCTTTTAAAAATAGTTGACTTGTTTTTCTTCTGGAAGTGTGAAATATTCTTTAAATTAGTTTGTTTATGGTTTTTACATAAAAGTTGTTCTCTCAAATTTAGTTTGATATTTAGTTTTTTTTGAAATACTTTTATACATTGATTTGGATATTTGGTCATCTCACATTTTCATAGAACGTATTTTAGTTAGGTTTGTCTATTATCTAACTCATGATGACATTATTTTAAGAATTATCATCAATATTTATAAATAAAAATTTATTTTGTTTGATTACGTGATATTGGAGAAGGTTGTATATTGCATGGAATTTCATCTCAAACTCAAATAAATTGATGTTTTCTCGAATATCATAAGTTACGTTGATTTAT
The DNA here is from genome assembly GCA_958299785.1 of Medicago lupulina. Lineage (NCBI taxonomy): Eukaryota > Viridiplantae > Streptophyta > Magnoliopsida > Fabales > Fabaceae > Medicago > Medicago lupulina. The sequence continues at coordinate 607,379 of OY283139.1, forward strand.
GTTTAGAGTAGCTTAGTTTGGTAAAGTTTACCATTTTTTAAAGGCAATCGTATGTCTCGTTAAGAATGGTGGAATTTTGAGCAATTATTTGTGTTTGTAATTTGAGTTATCTTAAGCTAGAATATTGATGATGTGTTACATCTAAATGTTACTAAAAACCATTCATTTAAGTTAGTGTCTTAGGTTGAACATGTATCCATGATCTTTAAAGCATATTAATATTGGGATGTGGCTCTGGAATTTTGAAAGCTTAAGTATTTTTTTAAGTTAGAACCGTGTTGATATCACAAAAAAAAAAAAAAAAGTCTCACTCTCTTTTATATTATATGCTATATAATTTTAGGTTAGAATTGTGATTGTGCAACTCTTAGAAAAAATTCTCATTCTTATTCTATCTTATAATCACTAATATTAATGTAATTAAGCATAAGTTATAAAAAAATATAACCTTTTATTACTACATAATGTCTATATATGATTAAATAAACATGGTAACATAAACATCAATTAGAAAAAAAAAATTAAACAAACAAATAAAATTTCAGAAATGGAGGTCTGATAGAAAAGTTTTAAATAAGCTAATTTAACATTATAAGGATTATCTTTTCAATAAATCAACATATTTTAAATAAGAAATAAGAACGTAAAAGTTAGAAGTTAGGTCACATCGCTTAATTTCAAAAAACATGGTCTAGAGATGAAAAAGACTAAACCACAAAATTTTTATCATATCCTAACTTGAACTTATTGCAACCTTTCTTATGAGTAATATTGACATCAAACAATGATATGAGCTTTCAAGATAAAAAATCAAACAACATATTATTACACCACTACGATACAATAAAATAATTTTCTTATATGACTGCATTATTAAGATAAACTATGATATATGTCTTTTAATTTGTCAAATATTATAGGATCTATCAAAAACTATATTATTTGTCCTTAAAATATTTGCACAAATCTACGGTATAAATTAATATAAATTCTCATATGTTTTAAACAATACTTCTATTTTAGTATAAATTAGTATTAAAATAATCATATCACTACATTTAAAAATATTATAAATCAATAAAATATTATATTTTTTTGAAGAAAAATCAATAAATAAAATAATTGTGATTATATTTATCACAATTTTTATTTTCTCATATACAAGTTATAATCCAACTCGTACAATGCGCGGGCTATATACTTAGTAAAACATAGTTAGAACTAGAATAATATTACACACACAAACAACAATTACGGTTATTTCCGCGGGCTTAGCTGCTCAGTTGGTAGAAATATTGCATATTATATGTAGGGGTCGGGGTTCGAACCCCAGAAACCTCACTTCTCCACAGGTAATTGTGCGACCTCACTAAGCTACTTGAAAAAAAAAAAAAATACCAAACAATGTTGTTGCTCTATTTTGAGAAGTGACTTCCAAATTCAAACCAAATCATGTCATCGGTAAATTTTGAGAAGTGGTATCCAAATTCATGTGCCCAAATCGATCAGTAATTGTCATGTTTCAGCAGATCGCACAAAAACCAAAACAACCGGCAATGATGTTTAGAAGAAAAAAAAAAATCTTCATGTTATACTTTGGTTTTTATCTTTTGGTTCACTTAGAACAATGATGAAATGAAAACATAAATGGATTGGAAGATAAAATGTCATTAGTTACTTATTTTCTCCTATGCTTTTATAATTCTGTTATTTCCTATTACATAATCTCTTATCAAGACAAACATAAAAGAACAGAGCAAAATAAATTGAAAAGAGAAGTGATTAAAAAGGGGTAGATGTTGGAATATTTGGTTATAATTTATTTAATTATAATATTCCAATAATTATTTTGTGGGCATATATATCTAATTTAATTATATTAGCTATTTATCTTTAAGGAGCCTTAATTGATTAGTGATCATATAATGAAAAAGGCTTATTAGGTTTCTATTAAAATAATAATTAATTATTTAAGTGATATGGGCTTGGATCGGGTGGATGTCTGGATGGTCCATTAACGGAATAATGGGAAACCCTAATGGTCATCCAATATAAAAGAGGCTATGATCCTCAATATACCGTACACAAGCAAAAACCGCTCTTCTCCCCATCTGAAGCGCATTAGGGCATAAAGGTACCGGTTGAGGAAGAACCAAAGTAGCCACCGCTGACTTTGTTTTTGTTTCAGATCACTGCTGCCGGAAAACTCTTTTGTCATGGATCCAGGTATTCCTATGACCTTGAACTTTAATTTCAGTAAATCAAACATGTTGTATTTGATCATAAACTTGTTCAATAATTGCTTCCGCTGTTGATTGATAAATTAAATAATATATATTGAACTGTTTATGAAATTTGCTAACAAGTGGTATCAGAGCCACTTCATGTTTGGTTTATTGGATTTTATGCATATACATATTGTTCGATTGACATGTATATATCATTGATGAATGACTGTTGCCTTATTTCTTCAATCGATGACTTGTTATGGTTATTTATTGAAGCAATTTTTTTTTAAATCGATGTAGTTTTGTGACCTTGGTTCATCGATCCCATGTATATATATGATTCAATCAGTTTGTGCATGACATATATTTGAGACTTGTTGTTTTGTTTTGTCATGAATGGCCTTGGTTTTGGTTTTAATTTGCATCGATGCCAATTATATATATATATATATATATTTGTTTTGATTCGATGATTTAATTTTTTCTCTCTCTTGGCATATTCATGTTCACTTGTAATTGTCATGCCTTCTATATGACCCTTAGTTGTTCATATGATCCATGTTTTCTATTTTGTTTTGTTCCACGTTTTATGAACCAGTAAACAATCAGTGTCAAATTTTTAATTTATTTTGATCCAGATTGTCACGTACAATTGACTCAGTTAAAATTAGGTTCAAGTTAATCCTATTTTTTGTCTCTCAATTTCAAAACAAATTCCTATATGATTGGAATTGATAGCTTTGACTGTGGACCATTCCCTTAATTTTTGCCGAACTGATATTTTAACTTTAAGATTGAGTTAATTTTTTTTTTCTAAATCGTGAAACAAATCCCTTATTGTTTGGAACTGTTATGATCTTATTCCAATTTTTGGTCAAAATAATTTTTTGATTGGATTCTAAATAAATAAATGTTTTCTTTTTCATTCATTTATTTGTTTTCTGAATTATAAATCAGAACTTTGATTATTTATTTTATTTTAAAATAATTTAAAGTGTCCATGATTCTAGGAGTAAGCCATGCATCTAGCAAAATTTTGTGGAACCATCTGATTCTGTTGTGATTTTGCATACACGTGTGGTAGTTTCCTTATTTTTTTTTTAATCAGATTGTTTCAATTTTTTTTATTTTCGTGAAACAATTTTTTTTCTTTCCGTAACATTTGCAATAAAGCTTCGGCTACTTCTTTAATTTTTTTTTTTTTGGGTAGCCTGTTGTGTTATAAAATATATATATGTGCATATATTATTTTATTTTATCTTGATACATGCATTCATGCTATAGACTAGAGATAATGTGTTACTTTGTTCACTTCCCTGCACAATACAATGCACGTATGTGCGCTGTCTTTTGCTTACATTCAACCTGCGAATTCCTTCTCGCATTAAGGATACCTTAATAATCATGAGATTATTAAAAGACAAATATAAACATACAATCTGCATTACATTTGTGAGTAATGTTCCTTTTGTGAATTTTAAGACTTTCCCATTTAATTCTATTGAATTGTCTAGTAAAATTAGTTGAGTTGGTTGAAACAATAATGTTGCCCAAGTAACCTCTGTTGTCTAAATTGATTTCAATTAAGTTTACAAAAGATGTGTGTATAATTATTCATGCGAGTTGTTGTCGGCCCAAAGGAAGGCGCAACATGTGAATAATGGGATGCCCAAAGGTGACCATTATTTGATCGGACTTATCGTCAATATTTGATCATTGCATTGAGATTACCGCTTGCAATTAAATCTTAGCAGTCCAAAGACTGTGTTTTAATTATGCATTTGGTATCTTGTTTAAGTCTTATTTAATTTGCATATAAAGATATTGTACATGTCCTTTGGTTATTTTATGACATGTCTACTAAAGTTATTGTATGTTTGCTGTTCTCTTCCTTTAGTTGTTGCTGCCACCGCTCCCAATTTTGCTGCTCAAGTTAACTCTATCCCTATGCTGAGTGGATTGAATTTCAAGTCTTGGAAGGAATCTGCTGAGATTGTTCTTGGATGCATGGACTTGGATGTATCCTTGAGGGAGAACCGCCCTGTTGCTACTCCCGAGAATCCAAATGAAGCTAAGATAGAAAAGTGGGACCGTTCAAACCGTATGTGCCTTATGATCATTAAAAGATCCATACCAGAGATGATTAGGGGCTCGATTGATGAGAGTGAGAGTGCTAAAGGGTTCCTTGAAACCGTTGAGAAGTTCTTTGCTAAGAATGATAAAGTTGAGACTAGTAGTGTCCTGTCCAAGCTGGTTTCAATGAGCTACAAAGGTAAAGGGAACATAAGGGAGTACATCTTGGAAATGTCTAATCTCGCATCAAAACTCAAGGCACTAAAGTTAGAACTTCCTGAAGATTTAATTGTGCACTTGGTTTTAATTTCTCTTCCACCACACTTCGGGCAGTTCAAAGTGAGTTATAACACTCAGAAGGAAAAATGGACACTGAATGAGCTAATTTCTCACTGTGTGCAAGAGGAGGAGAGGCTGAAAAGAGAGAAGACTGAAAGTGCTCACCTGGCCACCAACTCTCAGAATAAAAGGAAAAGGGCTGCTGGAAATTCTTCAGAGAATAAGAAGGCAAAGGAACAACCAGCTGGGGTGAAATGTTTCTTCTGCAAGAAATATGGTCACATAAAGAATGATTGTTCCAAGTTTTCCGCATGGAAAGAAAAGAAGGGTAAGTTTCTCACTTTTGTTTGTTCTGAAATTAATTTAGTTTCTGTACCTATGGACAGTTGGTGGGTAGATTCTGGTGCTACTACTCACATTAGCATGTCCTTGCAGGGTTGCCTGTGGAGCCGTCCGCCAAATGATGCTGAAAGATTCATCTATGTGGGCGATGGCAACAAAGTTGCAGTTGAGGCTATAGGAACTTTTAGATTATTATTTAAGACTGGTTGTTATTTGGATTTGTTTGAGACTTATGTTGCACCGTCTATTAGACGGAACTTAATTTCTATTTCTGTTTTGGACAAATTTGGTTTTTCTTGTTCATTTGGAAATAATAAAGTTAGCCTCTCAAATAATTCAAATATTGTTGGTTACGGGTCTTTAATTGATAATCTATATATGCTTGATATTGAGCGTTCCTCTAGCGAAATATTGCAAATAGAGTCACGAGGTACAAAACGTAAATTAAACAATAATTCCGCCACTTTATGGCACAAGCGATTAGGTCACATCTCTAAACAGAGAATTCAGAGGCTTGTGTCGGAGGGAATTCTTGAACCCTTAGATATGTCAGACTTTGAAGTTTGCATTCAGTGTATCAAGGGTAAGCAAACAAACAAAAGGAATCTTAATGCCGAAAGAGCTAAAGATGTCTTAGAACTAATACATACTGATATATGTGGTCCTTTCCCATCAAGTTCTTGGAATGGACAAAGGTATTTTATTACGTTCATAGACGATTACTCGAGGTACGGCTATCTGTATTTAATTCATGAGAAATCTCAATCTCTGGACGTGTTCAAATCATTCAAAGCTGAAGTTGAACTTCAGCTTGGAAAGAAAATTAAAGCTGTCAAGTCTGACCGTGGTGGTGAATACTATGGTCGATACGATGGATCAGGAGAACAACGTCCAGGACCCTTTGCACTTTTTCTCAAAGAATGTGGAATTGTTCCGCAATATACAATGCCGGGAAAACCCAGCATGAATGGAGTTGCAGAACGACGAAACAGGACTCTTAAGGATATGGTGAGAAGTATGATTAGTAATTCTTCTCTTCCAGAGTCACTTTGGGGAGAGGCATTAAAGGTTGCGGTCTATATCCTAAATAGAGTGCCTAGTAAAGTAGTAGCTAAAACCCCTTATGAGTTGTGGACTGGGAAAAAGCCCAGCATTAAGCACTTGCATGTTTGGGGATGTCCAGCTGAAGCAAGGCCTTATAGGCCTCATGAAAACAAGTTGGATGCAAAGACAGTTAGCTGTTATTTTGTTGGGTACGCTGAACACTCTCGCGGGTACAAGTTTTATAACCCCATTAGTAGAACAATTTTTGAAACGGGAAATGCAAGGTTTCTTGAGGATGTAGAATTTGGGGGGGAAGGAAACATAAGGAGTGTTGTTTTTGATGAAGAAACTGTTACTGAAAATGAGCAAGTTATTGTGCCTGCTTTTGTTCCGGAAATAGATTCAGAAACAAACAATGATGTTATTCATAACATCCCTCAAGAACAAGACAACGCTGAGTTTCTTCCTCAAGCACCACTTGAAGTTCAAATTCAACAACCTCAAGAACCGCCATTAAGAAGATCCACTAGAGAGAGGAGGAGTGCAATTTCAGATGAGTTTGTTGTATATCTTCAGACTCATGAGGATGGCATTGGGTTGACTACGGAAGATCCAATCAACTTTAGTCAAGCTATCCAAAGTCCTAACTCTCTTAAGTGGGTCGATGCCATGAAGGATGAGATAAAATCGATGGCTGACAACAATGTTTGGGATCTCGTTAAATTACCTGAAGGAAAGAAACCCATTGGTTGTAAATGGATATTTAAAACTAAACGGGATGCAAAGGGTAATGTTGAGAGATATAAAACCCGACTTGTCGCCAAAGGTTATACTCAAAAGGAAGGCATTGATTATAAAGAGACTTTCTCTCCGGTTTCTTCGAAAGACTCTCTTAGGATCATAATGGCATTGGTAGCTCATTTCGATTTAGAGCTGCATCAGATGGATGTAAAAACAGCTTTCTTAAATGGAAACATTGAGGAAACAATATACATGGTGCAGCCAGAAAATTTTGTGTCAGGTGACCCAAAATCTATGGTTTGCAAACTTAAGAAATCCATCTATGGCCTTAAACAGGCTTCCCGTCAATGGTACTTTAAGTTTCATCAAGTTATATCCTCATTTGGTTTTGAGGCAAATCAAGTTGATGATTGTTTGTACCAAAAGTTCAGTGGGAGTAAATTTATCTTCTTGGTATTATATGTAGATGATATCCTTTTAGCAAGCAACGATATAGGCTTATTGCACGAAACCAAGAAATTTCTCACAAAGAATTTTGAGATGAAAGATCTTGGGGACGCCTCCTTTGTCTTAGGAATCCAAATACTTAGAGATCGCTCTCAAGGTGTTTTAGGATTGTCGCAAAGGAGCTATATCGATACAGTTTTGGATAGATTCTCCATGAAAGATAGTAAACCAGGAGACACACCCGTTGCTAAAGGAGACAAATTTTGTCTTAAACAGTGCCCCGTTACGAATCGTGAAAAGGAAGAGATGCAAAAGGTTCCCTACGCTTCGGCTGTGGGGAGTCTCATGTATGCTCAAGTATGCACCCGTCCCGACTTAGCTTTCATTATAGGAGTTCTTGGGAGATATTTAAGCAACCCTGGTATGCAGCATTGGAAGGCAGTGAAGCGTGTTATGCGTTACTTGAAGAGAACAAGAGACTTTGTGCTCACTTATCAGAAGTCAGACAACTTGGAGATCGTCGGATATTCTGACTCTGATTTTGCAGGATGCCCGGATAGCAGACGTTCCACATCTGGTTACATCTTCCTCTTGGCTGGAGGAGCCGTCTCCTGGAAGTCTGCTAAGCAGACTTTAGTGGCTCCCTCTACCATGGCAGCGGAGTTTGTGGCTTGCTTTGAGGCATCAAATCATGGAACTTGGCTGCGGAACTTTGTCACTGGCCTGCGCATCGTTGGGAGCATTCAGAGGCCCTTGAAGATTTATTGTGACAATAGTGCAGCTGTACTCTACTCAAACAACAATATGAGTGCTACAAAATCGAAATTTATCGACATCAAGTATCTTGTTGTGAAAGAAAGAGTCCAGGAGAAACAAATTTTGATAGAACAAATAGGAACAGACTTTATGCTAGCTGATCCACTAACTAAAGGCTTGGCACCTAAGGCTTTTCATGGACATGTTGCAAACATGGGTCTTGGTTTTTCGGTTGCCTTAGATTAGTGGGAGTCATTTCCTATTCTTTATTTTATGTTCTATATTATTGATGTAATTTTGGTTCAAACTTTCAGTTATGTTTGATTTTCTGCAGAAATAAAACTTATGTGGTATTATTGTTATAACAATATCAAGTTTAATTTTATTATGTGCAACTACTGTATTTTTAATTGCACCTATTGAACTACATTATGATCTCAATAAAGACTTATGTAGGACCAGTTGGAAATAGACATGATTAAGAGATCACATTGCATGAAATTTCCATGCCACTCACCCATATTGATCTATGTCATTGAGTTCATTGATATGGTGGTCGTCGGGGTTCCGTCACGTTATATGTCAGTGACGACAGCCGCGGTGGTCCCATTTTTAATGTATGAGATGGACCAGATTGTAAAGTTGAAATCTAATGATAGATAGCATTCAGATGTGCACCTTAAGAACCTTGATATAATTATTGCTAAGATATATTGCCCAAGTGGGAGATTGTTGGAATATTTGGTTATAATTTATTTAATTATAATATTCCAATAATTATTTTGTGGGCATATATATCTAATTTAATTATATTAGCTATTTATCTTTAAGGAGTCTTAATTGATTAGTGATCATATAATGAAAAAGGCTTATTAGGTTTCTATTAAAATAATAATTAATTATTTAAGTGATATGGGCTTGGATCGGGTGGATGTCTGGATGGTCCATTAACGGAATAATGGGAAACCCTAATGGCCATCCAATATAAAAGAGGCTATGGTCCCCAATATACCGTACACAAGCAAAAACCGCTCTTCTCCCCATCTGAAGCGCATTAGGGCATAAAGGTACCGGTTGAGGAAGAACCAAAGTAGCCACCGCTGACTTTGTTTTTGTTTCAGATCACTGCTGCCGAAAAACTCTTTTGTCATGGATCCAGGTATTCCTATGACCTTGAACTTTAATTTCAGTAAATCAAACATGTTGTATTTGATCATAAACTTGTTCAATAATTACTTCCGCTGTTGATTGATAAATTAAATAATATATATTGAACTGTTTATGAAATTTGCTAACAGTAGAAACAATACTAATAGAAGCTTTTTATTTGCCTCTCTTATGATGAATTTATGGCTTGATTGGATGTGCGGTGGGGCAAGCTTTCTCGTTTCCCAAGTCTTCTTCTTTTCTAACTTAACTTCTCTGATGTTTTTGTGTGATTTTGATTTTTCTGTTAGTAACTTAGAGAAAAGATCCCTTTTCTTTTGATCTTGGTCTCCAATATACATACATTATTGACAAACCTTTGTGACCATGGGTAATGTTTATGATTGGGTTGTTTGAGGCTTTGTCCAAAGTATTGGTTACATTTTGTCTTTGTGTATACAATTAAGCATTTTAGCCATTTTTGGCAACACAGAAAGAGTATAGGATAACCAACTTTGACCAGTATATATTATTATTATTATACATAAAATAAAATAAATACAATTGAGGATCATTGATGAACCGACTATGATTTTGAGCTTCATCAATCTAATTATCTAGCTACAACACTACTTTTAAAAGAAGTGCAAACCGTAGTAATTATTCCTTCCTACACCTCTATGGTTACCAAATCTCTCTATAAGACCAAACAAAAAATCTAACCTCCCTATACTTTAGTTGAATTTGACATCATTGGATTGTGTGTTTACTTCGTTTCCTTAAAAAATCCTGACATTTTTTTTTGTTTCAGTTTTTATGTTTCATTTACTTGATAAAAAAAGAAAAAATAGTTTTTATGTTTCAGTTTGTTAACACATAATGCATCCGGCTGTGATCTCGATTATTGATCAGTTGTTAGTTATGAGTTTTTTTCTTTCAAAAATCTACCATTAGAAATTCACATTTAAAGTCAATGAATAAAGTGTTTAGAATTTGAATTTCATACCTATATATATATATATATATATATATATATATATATATATATATATATATATATATATATATATGTATGTATGTATGTAATGCCTTGCCAGCTGAGGTATGGTAGTTTATATGGGGTTTAGTGACACAAAAAAGACAAACACAACCCTTGAAAAAAATAGAGAAACATAAATGACCGAAAGTATTAAATTATCACATAATCCACGTAAAAAAAAGACTTGCAAAAAGATAACATTAATTTCTTCTTCAAAAAAAAAAGAAGAAAGATAACATTAATTTCGTTTAATTCCATTGTTAAGAAGTTACAAGGCCTTACCTGTCTTCTCAATTAAGGAAACACCAAGTGTGTAAAAAAATTGCTCTATAAGCACTTTAATTTGCTCATAGACATATCAAAATGCAAAAATATAACTCTTGATTGCTATTTTTAGATCAGTTCCCATTTAACCTGTTAAACAAATCATCCAAATAATTGAGGTATGACTTTTTAGAGTGAATAAACGTATAACCGATCTAAAACATCTTAGTTAATATATATTCCCTCCGTTTTTAAATATAAGCAAAATTGATTTTTTAGGTTTATTCATTTAATGATGAATATGGTCCATATTATAAACCATATTCATCGTTAAATGAATGAACCTAAAAAGTCAATTTTGCTTATATTTAAAAACGAAGGGAGTATGTTTCATGCGCTCATTCATCTTAGTAAAATCTTAATCGATGGAAGAAACATACCAATGATCGAAGTTGTGGTGTCCCCAAAAAAAAGTCAATGTACTCCATATATTATATGCATATATAAAAATAAGGTTTGTTTAAAAGCAAAAGAAATGGTGAGAGATTGATTCCATTGATGAATTCAAAGGCTTACGTACAATAAAATAAAAAATAAAGGACAGATCAGGGAATATTCTCCTCCTAAACTATTTGGAATTGGGTGCAGCAGGTGTAACAGGGTAGCCAATCCCATGTCTTGTGGTAGGAAATACGACAAAAAGCAAAGTACATAGGAATCCAATTCCAAGGGGCACAATATCAAGAACCTCCTTAGTCTCACGGCGTGGTTGTGGGTAATAACATGTCAACACATTGTTGTCCCTTAATGCAACAGCAAAGAACACAAAGACAGACAAAAATGCATGTACAAAGTCAATGGGCCTGATCTTATACTTGCTCAACTCAGGTAATATTATTGTACTGTCCATTACCGGTGAGTAATCAAATAGCCAAAGACCCTTGAAGGTTGCGATCCCATGGTAGATTCTTCCATCTGATGCATTGATTGTGTCAGTGAAACATCCAAGGAAGCAAGAGATTGCAAGCAAGATGAGGAGTACAAGTGTAAGGATGCGAGTAACGGAGTCACAAGCTCCGTTGTTTGTGAAGATTGGCGTCAGAATCTGGAATGCTAGGAGTGTTCCCGTGGGAAGTAAGTTTGCCAAGTTGGCTGTCCCCGTTAATGCTCCAGATACTACTGACCGTCTACGACTAATTCCATGTGCTGCTGCTGATGATGAACCACCTGCTTCTGCTTCTGCTTCTGATTGCTTGTTATTATTATTATTGGATCGACGTTGTGTAACCGACATTGATCACCTTGTTTCAACGATTAATTCCGGATTCGATTCAATAATTACTAATGATTGATTATATATGTGATTTTGGTAGGACAAGGGTAAGGTGTGTAGTAGCTAGCTAGAGGCACAGGGTTATGATCATGTATGTGTAACATATATATATATATATATATATATATATATATATATATATATATATATATATATATATAGGGGAATGGATCATGATCAATCAATTATGGTACTAGTTTGCTTGTCTTAACGGTGTTTCTTGCTTCCACGCTGTCTTTGTTTGCCAAACCTCATGTATGTATGTTCTGATCTGCTGTCCATTTGGCCGGTGGTGGGTTCAACAACGGTTTACTTGTAACGTGTAAATTGAACTTAACGTGTCTATTTTATCTTATCTAAATATAAAATATTTGAAGACACGAAAGTGAGTTGTATTGTTTTTTTCATTGGCTTGACTTCAATTTTCTCGTACACACAGGATAAATTGGTTGTTAGTTATTGATATCGTGCAGTTTCGTGACAATTATATTATATTAGTATATGTTCCTTCCTGCAATACTAATGCCCACATGAACAACTAAGATAACTATTGATTGATATTTGATCTAATTCCTCTAGTAAATTAAATGCAATTGAAAATTAAAACCTAGAAAGGGTGACCAAAAGCGTCCAAGTCCTGTTCTCTTCAGTCCAATTGTATTGTAGTGCCGATGACCATAATTAAACAAGGCTGTGGTTTTACCACTCAATCTAGCTAACACCATTACTAGTATAATATAATATTTGGAGCCCTCCACATAATATATTCAGGAATGTTGCTAATACATTCTCATGCATGTTTGAACGTTGGAGGCAGTAAAAAAATTAAGTGATAAAAAGCACTCCATGTTTCATCATGATGGAAGAAAAATTGGAGCTTGATTATGAAGCCAACAATATATATTTCATTTAGATAGAATAGGCATACTTGTAGTTGTGAGGAACAATTCAATGTAATTTCTATCTTGAATTTGTGATGGGCCTACTTATAGGCTTCTTTGGGATATAAAATTTAAGTATAATTTATTTTTATGTGTAAATGTTTTGAATGTATATATAACATCAAAATCTATTTTGTAATAAATAAAGCATTTAAGTTAATCATAAACTTATCTATAAATAAACTTTTTTTAAGCAAATCTATAAATAATAGGTTCGAATATTTATTGAGTAACATGATTTTGAAGGATATAAACCAATAAAATAGAATGATTGAAAATGTCGATATAAAAGATCTTATATAACAACAATAAGAAGAAATTTTTTTATTTATATAAGCCAATTTATTAGATTAAAACACTTTTGAATAACTTAAACTTCGATCCTTTCTAGTAAATAAACTTTTCCAAAGGCTTAATTTGACCTTAAAATTATAAGTTAAGTTATAAACCTTTATCGATGAATTTGCTTAGATGAAACCTAGTTAAAATAATATCATATAAAATTATAAGGACCAAGTTTTCCTTAATTCATATTAATTGAGTTACCTCACTCAGCTTAAATGCATTTGATCTCATATTTTCGATAATTCATGATTTTATTATATTTTTGTTTATATCTCATGATTTTAGTCTTCGTAGTTTAAAATTTGAAAGTATAGTTTCCAAATTTTAAAAATTTCATAAAACTTATCCACAAAATAATCTAAAAGCAAATATAACCAAATGATGAGGAAAAAAAAATTAACAAAACATTTCACATGGTTTAAAACGATTTTGAAATATAAAACGATTTTTTAAAAAGATTGATAAAAAATATATATATATAAAGAGCCTTATAAAAAAAATAAAATAAATTGAGCTATATTTTTGGAATGAAACGAATCGTTTAAAGTTGAAATTTAAAACGAGATCGAAGAAGGGGTTCCGACGGCGTCGCCTTGTTCCACCGCCACCGTGAATTGAATTGAAGGCTTCTATAAGTCGCCGTCGCAATCGAAACGCCTTTCAACGAATTCCTTGTTTGTTTTCTAACTGCACCCCCTCAACTCAACTCAACTATGTAAGTCGTCTTAACTCGTTATCTTCTCCTCAAATTTCAATTGCATAATATTTATTTCATAAATGGGTCTTGTGCTTAGTACCTTCTTTTGTGTTTTTTCTAAAAAAATTATCTTTTGATGCAAAATCTCTATACTGCATTGTTTTTTGGTGATTTAACTTTGTTCGATTCAATTCAAATTTTTGGTGGCATTTGATTTGGTTAGAATTTAGAAGATGAAGCGCAAACGTGGGCATAAGAAAGGAAGACCAAAGGGTAACACCAACCCTGTAAGTGTAACCCTTACAAATGAACAAGAAGAAGAAGAAGAAGAAGAAGAAGAAGAAGAAGAAGAAGAAGAAGAAGAAGAAACCTCTGCTTTTGATATTGGTAGTAAAGAAGATAACAACTCTGGAATGGAAGTTGACACACCTTCTTCCACCGGTACCGATCAACCTACCAATCATGCCAACATAAATCCTGATGGTTCCATCCTTAAGTCCGTTGGACGCGTTAAGGTGAAGCTCAAGACGTCGAAAATGTTGGACTCTCAACCCAACTCATCTGATGCACCTTCACATAGTGATACTGACAAGAGTAGCCAGCAGCAACATGGACTGGAGAGACATGGTGTGAATTCTGACATAATTGAAGAAAGTGTTACTTCATTGCCTGATTTGAAATTCGGTGTGTCATATAAGAAAGCCGGTAGCATAAAGATTAAGTCTTCGAAGGTTTTGGGATTAAATGCTGACCAGACAACGAAGCCTTTGCCGATTTCCTCTGAGATTATCCACCCGAAAGAACGGAAAACGCCTCCGCTTAATCCCAGATATAATAAGCACGAACTGGATACCTCCTTAATGGTGTGTTGGAACTTTCGTATTGGTTTCCTTTAGTTTTCTTTTGTCCTAGCATTATAATGGATTCGGTAATGAGTAATTTTCTTTTGGCTGTGTTCTTGTGTTTTTTGTACAGATTATAAGGAAGGTAATGAAAATGGATGCTGCTGAACCCTTCAATGTTCCTGTTAATCCAGAAGCTCTAGGAATTCCTGTAAGTATTACATTTTCAAGTAACATTTTCATGGTATTCTTTTTTACCAGTAATTTACATCACACTTACTTTATTTTTAGTTTTAGTTCTCAACCTTAATGTTTACAACCTTTTCAGTATTAACTTAGAATAGATGCTGCTGAACCCTTTAATGCTGCAGTAAATTTTTTCCTACCTCAACTTCTGTCCTAAACCTAATGTTTTCCACCTTTTTAGTATTTTGTTTTTGCCCGGTCGATCATCTATTCTTTTGTTTAGTAGCATAACTTTGCTTCACCCAACATGTATGAAAAGCAAAAGTTAGAAATAAATCAATTTATGCTAGATTATTCTGTCATGCCTTCTGTATAAATGTGTGGATATTTTTCATATGCTTTCAGTTTTCCTCTTTCTTAGTAAGCAGAGCTTATTCTACAAAGCTCCGTGATATTTGTTCATCCATGGAGACTATCATCATTCTTTGTGAAACTTAGAACAAAAATGTTTTTTGAAAGAAAAAAAAAAAAATGTAGTTGTGTCTAATATCATAATTCACACGCTATCTTGAACCAGGACTATTTCGATATCATTGATACACCAATGGATTTTGGAACTATATGCAGCAACCTTGAAAAGAATGACAAGTATATGAATTCGGAGGATGTCTATAACGATGTACGGTACATTTGGGAGAACTGTTATAAGTATAACAATAAGGGCGACTATATCGTGGATCTTATGAAGCGAGTAAAGAAGAACTTTATGAAGTACTGGGCTGCTGCTGGGTTATACAGTGAACAAAAAGGGAGCACAGGTGAGACTTCCATGTACTAGAATCTATTGATGAAGTTTCATAATGAATCATGATAATTAATTCTATTTCATCTTCCTCTTGAATTTCTGTCTAAACTTGACTAGACACTTGGAGAATATCTGGGAAGCTCCTAGCAAAGCAACCACTTTTCCTATTTTTAACTAGTCCTAATCTTTCTCCACATATAAAGAAAATTACTAATGTAACGAAAAAAATTAGGAAAGACGGTGTTCTACTTTTTCATGTATCTTGTGTTTATTTTGTATCTTCGGAAGAGATGGACAGTGGTGGTCAACTTTTGCATGATCTTTTGAAAGCAGATTATTTCCATTTCATGTAAGATACTACTCCATGGTTTTCTGATATCGTTCGGGGCGTTCATTTATCTTTTTGGATCAGGCACTGAGAGGACTACAGAAGATATTGCACTTTCTGGTGATGGAAAAGCAGGGAAGGGTGGTCAGTTGAAGCATAAGAAAAAAAAGCATGGGTGTGTTTTCATAACTTCAACTTAATCTTATTTATTGCAAGATATTGTCATTGCTAAAGTAATGTTTTTAATGGAAGTGATTTGAGAGTTGATATTATTATGTAAATTAAAAAAAAAAACTCTTGTTGGTACTGTTTTTGTTTGTATTATGATGATTTTACCAATACAAGTTCACTAATAGATTGAAGGTAAATATACTTGTTTCCATAAATTTGATATATGCCTGATAGTTTTTTTTTGTCTTTTAACTTGTTTATAAATCTTAAATAAGATAAAAGGAAAGAGAAGCCTTTGACTTTTGGGAATTGCATCTCCTTCAGCATAAGTTGTCTAAAATGCATGTTTTAGTTCATTTGTAAACTTGGTTGATTCCTATGCCGATAATATATTAATGTCATAAATTATGAGTTTTATGACAAATGTTGCCTTTTTTGAAATGTTTACATGCTTGTTTTATCTGATTTGCAGAAGACACCATAAACATGATTGTTTATGTGCAATTTGTGTGCTAAAGCGCCGTAGGAAGGAACGGGAGGAGAATGACCGAATTGCAAAAGGAAATTTTGGGTCTGGTAGCGATAATCATGGTAGAGACTTCAAGCAAGAGGTATTTTAGTGATTTTTGCTTTATGTTTTCCATCTTTTCAAATAGATCCCTTGAAACATTGGAGTCAATTTTAGGGCATATATCATGTTTCTATGTGGTGAGATTCTTGACTGAAATGATCGGTTAACAGCATATATTTCCTGGTTTGAGTTTTTCCCCCTGTTTCTTCTTATACACTAAATTAACTTAGAATAGAATATCACTGAACTGGCTTTGTATATATGCATTGTTGCAACCCACTTCGATTGGTCTGTTGGTGTTGGCTTGTGGCAAATGGAGTGTGCTCCTCTCAAGGTCTCCGGCTTTATTCTCCCCAGTGCCAATTTTAGTGGGCTACTCTGGCTTCTTAAAAAATAATAAAAAATGCATTGGTGCTATTCATTATGCAAGTTATTCCAAAATAATGTTTAGAAAATATATCCATTGTTGCTCCTCTCATGATATTTTCCCGTTCAATTTCCGTTGCCTTTGGCAAAATCTGATCCAGACATTACATGAGGGTTCTTGCAAAGCAATGTTGAAACTGAAATACCTGCTCTTGTTTCTTATCATGAAATTCATTAGTAGACATATGGCTTAAATAATCTTGTACTTTATCTTGTTTCAAAGGAATCCATGCTTGTAGAGAGCCCCGGTGGGGAAGATTCATTGTCAAACACAGACGATTTGCTGGGTACTGATGGAGATGTTGATGATGATAAAGGAGAGGTGACGAAGATGGAGAGTAGTGAGAAGAACCGTAGCCCTTCTAATGGGAGGCATGAAGTCAATGAAGTTGATGATGATGGGATGGAGGAAGAGAACCATGACCCAGAGGATGCGGAAGAGGAGGAGGAAGATGGAGAGGGGGAAAATGAGGAAGAGATTGAAATGGACAGGGAGAAGAGACGAATGGATGAAACTTTAAGGCATGGTGGTACCTTGGCAGAGGAATCGGAAGTTGGAGACACAGCCGCTCTTCATGATGAATATAAAACAACTCAACAAGAAGGACAAGCTGCAGTGGTCCAGAAACAGAAGAAGCACAAGGTATATCAAACACTATTTGATTGCTGTAGTGATTATTTGCATATTTGTTGTCGCAGTATGGACTTAAATTGTTCAATGTGTTTGTAGGAACCCCAAGATAAACATCAAAAAGCTAAGCTACTTGAGAGCTTATGTTCTGAAAACCCCATGCTTTCAAGTTTGTGTGGAACTCTCTTCCCCAAAAATAGTCAGTCTGTGTGGAGTGGTCCGCACTCGCTAATACACCAAAGAAAATATGCTCGCAGCAGTTCAATTCACGCAGCTATTGGGTCGTTCATGGAGTAGCTGCCTTATTTTGAAAGTGTTCACTACTTAAATTAGACCAAAATTTTAATGTTGTAGTCTTTTCTTGACAGATTTTAGCATTGTAGTCGCCTTCACTTCTGAATGTAGGATAGTCACAATTATAGTTAGAGAAATGGTAGATTTTGTAGATTCTGTGTTCTGTTTTCTATACTTTACGTTTTTTTTTTTTTTTTTTTTTTCCGGCTTAGATACCGGCACACATGCTATGTGGTTTAATGACTATGTGAATGCATAGTACATATCTCATAATTACTATGATGTCATTTTATTATATGTTAGTGAATAGTCGCTAAAATTTGTCACTCGTTCTTCTGTTTATGTGAATAATCGGGATTAAGCCATGTTCACAAATTCTAGCTCAACCAGTAAAATTATCAAAAAAATCCTTGGCTAGATGTCATGATTGGCATTTCAACCCATCTTTATTTGCGTGTGTGAATTTTCAATGATAAGCCTCTCTAAATGAGTCAAAATAACCTTCTTCCGTACTATTATTATGTATTTGATGAATATCCTCCGTCGACGTCTTATATGGATGAGTATCCTTTAATAGCGTGATAGCATTCAACGTGTCAGAGAAAACATGATTTTTTTTATATATATATCTTCTACTCCAAGCAATCTCTAAGCCATCGTAGATTCACCAAATCTCAAATTCAGGAACTGAACACGGGTGATTTTTTGCTGCAATAGCACACTGAAAATTGCCATTTTTCATCTCTAAGTACTACACCACAAGATGCCAAGTACCATTAAGAGCCTCCGGCAATATCCAATGTGCCACTGCATTGTTGCTGTCATTGATTTGTTGAAATACCAGTTGGTTCCTTCTTAAACATATGTTATCAAGAGTACCACAAAAATTCAGAGGCCTCTAAACCCCATTAACAAAAACCAGAATTCTTAAGATTCAACATAAGTCACTCCTTCCAATCCATATGATCAAAAAAATTCACAATATAAATTGTTGGAACCTGAGCCAAAAACTTCTAGCTCCAATACAATCCCTAAACGTATGGAAATGATCTTCAACGTTGTTGTTATTATCGGACAAACATCATTCATTGTGATTCTTTGACGATAGCAATTAGCATTATTTAATAAGCACTCGTGGCCAATTTTCCAAAGAAAAATTGGATTCTAAAAGGGCCCCTCCATCTTCAAATCAGTTTATATGGCAAATACGCCAAAAAAAAAAAAAAAAAACTAATGCATATGATAATTAGAGAAGAGATTGGAAGCTCAACATCATTCAAAAAATCCACCAATTTACCCGAACCACATCATCTGCCCCTCCAAATATTGCTCCCTTGTTTATAGCCTTCTTCACGTCAGATTACAATTGCAATTTGCAACCCACACTTTGCACTTCTTTCTAATGACACTAGACTACAATCGTTGATGTTAATACATAACCTCCACCTAGCTCTCATAATATACGCAATATTATCAACTTCTCATTTTTCTCAACTCCAATCCTCCAAACTTCTTAGGAGTACACACGACGTCCCAAGAAATAAGACGAGGTTTAGATACATTATCTTGATCTCACTGGATAAACTTTTCTACAATTTCAATCAATATCTTCGCACAAATCCTGTGGTAATGTTAATATTAATTTGCTCATATTACTCGTCTTACTCTATTGTACAGGATGTTCGTTTTATTTTTAGTGCAGCCAAATCCATTTCTCTAAGATATGATAAAGCGGTCTCTACAGTTTGGAAAGGAAGTCAATGGCTTTGAATCTTAGAAAATCTTCCTGCAGAGCACAGAATAAAAAATTGCATCTATCTACCTCTTAACATATTAAAAAAATTAAAACTGAAAATTTAGAAAAATACAAGGGTACAAATAAAATAAAAATAATCCACAGCTGGACTTTGAATGAAACAAATGCACTTCTAATGTCCATTAGTTTGACACCTATATCGAGCTCAACTTTAGTCCGCAATGCTTTCCTAGAGATTCAAAATGTTATGAGCATAGGCCCAAAGGGAGAATCTATCCCAAAAGATTAATGTATTAGGTGAAAGAATTGTCTATAATTATAAAGTCCCTGGGATGAGACTCATCATCACAGCACAGAAGTCGATGTCCTCAACTACTGCAGTATAGGACACTTAAGTTTAGTGCAGTTGAGTTTCTCATTGATCTAAACTGCAGTATAGCCTTCTCGGTGAGGTCCGTCTCAATAAAAGCACCAGTTATGATCTAAACAGTTTTTTGGTTTGAGGCTAGCTACCTCCGAGAAGAGATGAAAAAAATATTTATTCACTCAATGCCTTCAAATTTTGACTTTACAATCCTTATATTATTCTCTCAAAAATGCTCATTCCTACAATTCGGCATTTTTGTTATCAGCTATATTCTAATATCAGCTATAACAACTCATGCCTATAATACTTGCCCCTAGATTTTTTTTTCTCATCTCTTCTTAGAGGTAATAGGCCTCAAATCAGGATCACAACACAAAACATCTACTAGCTAGGTAGATCGTACTTCACCTCTCCCAGGTAGAGACCACATGCCGGGGCCATTGGACTTGCGGCTGTAACAGTCTTTGCATTCAAAATTCTTTCAACTGAAATGGTACACCAAGTGAAACAATTTTTAGCCGAAAACAGCGTACAGAAATTGTCAAGTATCTATGGATATATATTACCACACCACACATGAAAAGAGAAAACTGGGATGACTACCTACCATCTGTAACTGTTATGTTTCCAGTGCCAACAGCTTTGAGAACACCAACAAGTAGTCTAACCTGAAAGGAATTAACATCAATATTCAGACCAAAACGATTTGTCTCCATGCAGGATGAAATCACAAAGCAGAACATACAACTTAGAAGCCTCATTTAAAAGGAAGATGCCAACCTGGTGGTAAAGAAAAGCACGTGCACGTGCAGTTACTACCAAACAACGATGATGCCTTCTTTTACCAAATCCCACATCTTGCTTTGATGTCCTTACTTCATCAGTTCTTGCACTAGAGCTAAGAGGAATGACAGTTTCAGAGTTGCTGTGAAAGCCATGAAGATCATCAGTGACATTAATTGGACTTTCTCTATCCATTACAGATGGAAAATATGGGCTTCGAGTTACTTCAACGACGCTGAGTTCATCTAAAGATCTAATTGGTGATTTTGCCTGTAATAGGGAAACTATACATCAGATTTTATGGATAGTTCAAATAACTGCTATGTGATACAATATAGAACTTCAAAACAGACCTCTAATTTTGAAAAGAAAAGAGAGGACATGGTAAAAAAAGAACACTTTAAAAATAATACACAAGGAGTATTAAACTGAAATCAATCCTTTAAATGATAGTGTAATAATAACTGCTATGTGATAATTGTGAAGTTCACCAAACAAATCAATGTAAACAGATGGACAAGCCCCATTCCTTCAGAGGAATACAGAAGAGGGTCAATGTGTTAAAAAGGTTCCATTTTGGGTAAAACTACTGATTACTTGGAATTTTATCTTTATAAATTGTTATTGGTTACGACATTAGAGAAAGAACCCACCTGACAACCAGCCGCCCTGAAGGAACTAAAATCATGATGTCCAACTAGAACTTTGCATGCTTCCTGCATGGATATCATTAATGACTCACATCTCATATGATACTTCTGAAAGCATTAATATTCTACTAAATACAAGTAACTGTTAACTAACTTGCATTGCTGGAAGATTAAGCTCCTCAGGTACATGCCATGCTCGATCTTTCTCAAAGGTTGACAAAGTCTCTGGCCCAGATAAAAGGCGATAAAAGTATCTGAATGGAAGTTACAAACAATTACCAATTACAACATGATCATAAAAAATTAAAAAGATTTTTTTGGTAATTCATGATAAAAATACACATCATCTGACAATCTAAGATCAGCCTTACTGTGATATTCTTAATTGTCCCTATCGTAAACAATTAAATAAAATTTCACATATCAAGTAACTCCTCCATTCATGCTCCAACAAATATCAATTACAAATGACAGTGTCATAAAATAGAAATTGTAAAAGCCAATGATACTAGATAATACAGCAAGTACATTTGTGAGAAATACAGACAATGCAAGCATAACTCACGTGCGCTCTTGGGCTTTATATCTTGCATGAAAATCTGATGGAACACATCGTACATCAATGACCGCTAAGTCGCCGTTTTCCTTCTAAAATAAATCATATTGGCAACAAAAATTGTCAGGATCTTTTGAGCACGAACAATATTCTGAAAATGATATCAGCTACAACAACAACAACCAAGCTTTATCCCACTGAGTGGGGCCCGCTACATGGATCAAATTACGCCTTAATGTTCTATCATATTAGGATAAAATAAAATGATATCAGCTGCTAAATGAAATTTCAGGAACAGCTGATAGATAAAATTTCCGGAACAGCTGATAAATGAAATTTCAGGAACAGTCTAGGTTTTCAGAACTGTAACTCCAACTTCATATTTAAGCCAAATATGAAACTGATAGCAAGCATTGGCACTTATGCTTGAATAAAAATATATTCAATAATTTGTTTATCTTCTCAAAAATATATATTTGAATTTAAAATCAAGTTCATTTTAGTATAAAGGTTAAGAATCCACACCAATGGAAAGCTATTACAAACAACACATTTACTCTTAAAAAAAAAAAAAACCTGCGGCAATGGTAGAAGCATTACTAAAATACACGGTGAAAGGACGAAAAGCTATAAATCATGAATGAGCGGTGGTCCATGTTTTGGCCTCTACATAATGCTCTTTGCAGACAAATGTATACGATTGAGATTGAAATACTTTCAATCATAGGATGACGAAAAGAAAATGGCAAGTTATAAAGGCTTTTTCAAGCCAGCACATGGTTTAGGAGTTACTGGTGGATATTGCAAACACACACTGTTTAGAGCTAGCATGGATTGAAAACATATGTTTGATTTCCCATTCAGTAATTATTTGGCTTGACATTAACTCGGATGAAAATTAAACATGATTTTGACAATGACAAATCACAAAAAAAAAAAAAAATTATGAGAAAAGAGAAGTAGAACCCTGTCTTTGAAGTTTCTTTTTCACCGTTTAACAAGATCAAGCATTTTACCACATATAGAAGAAGCGCCTTATTCAAATAGTGTAGAATTTACTAATCAAAGAAGAACAGACCTGTAAGAAATGGTTCACAGCCCTTCTAACCACAGCAGGTTCATGAGGTTGTAACTGTATTTTCACAAGAAGCAAGAAATCCAATAAAAAATAAATGGAAAAAACAGTGAAGTCAATCAACAATTAGAAAAGGAAAATGCAAAACTGACGTCTCAGCAAAGAAGTAGACAAGTAAATTGAAAGCATCAGTACGAAAGACATCAACATCAAGATTAATATACTTCAAATGTTTACAACAAAACAAGACAAAGCAAGTTGTTTCTCTTGTGCACGCTGAGTACTATATTGAAGATGGTTATAAGAAGCTACAATAGTTTTATTTACAACTTTAATCTAAATTCATTTAAAAGACGGAGAGCAGCTTCTGTACAAGATGATCACATATTGACAGCTACTATGTCTAACAATGTAGCACGGACAATTCTTGGATTAGGTGTGGTCCGGTGTTCGACATGCGTCATTGTCCAACACTGACCGACACATTGAGTTGTGTCATTTTCTCAAATTATCATAGATCGGTGTGAACGTGTTTGTGTTCATGCTTGATAGATGTCTAAACACATCAACTTTTTAATGAAGAAAGTTTGATGCAAGTAATAAAAATAGGTAACCACAATACAATTATAGAGAGTTAGGTACCACTTCACCGGGCTTCCGTTTGCTGATTCGTTCAATATCTACATGACAAACATTTGACAAGGCATGCACTCCAGCATCCTGGAATGATTGTTTGTTGTTAAAATGAATGAATAACTAAATTGAAATAATAATGATATAGTTTAGCAAAATGATATTACTCACAGTTCGACTTGAACAAACAACAGAAACAGGTTGGCCAACAAATTTACAAAAAGCATCCTACATCAAAACAAAAAAGAAAACATTACTACATGGTATGGGATGGGATGGGATGGGATGGGATGGGATATGTTACTAACCTCAAGAACACCAGCAACAGTACGGTCAGTGAGCTGCTTCTGAAAACCAAAGAAGCGAGTTCCAATGTACTCAACCGCCACCAAATAACGTTGGATTTTACGATTCATCTCTTCTTCTTCAATTTTTGAAATCTTTGACGGCCTATTGTTGTTATCACTGCATTCTTCGAATTCAACTGTATGCTTCGGATTTTGTGTCATTGATTGAATCAATGTTGTTGCACTTTCGAGCTAATTAAGGGTTTTAGGGTTCTCCCGTTATTTCTGCTAGTTACACACTATTCCCAAAATGTCCTTGTCTCATATTTACTTCACCACTATCTCTCACTCTCACCTCATGTAGGAATGTCAATATGATTTAAGGTTGAAGCAACTTCCACAATGTCTTTTTATTAGCATTCCCTTTTTTTTTTTTTTTTTTTTTTTTTTTTGAATCGTAATAAATTCGGTTAAAGTACGTTTATATAAACTCGATTTAAGCATGTTTATGTAAATTTGGCTAAATATTTATCTATTTATTTATTTTGCTAATACAATTCAAGTACAGTTAGGCAAAGTAAGTTTAAGTAAATTTACATAAATTCAATTCACACATTCTGAGTTTCTACAACTCAAACCTAGTTTAAGTGGCAAAATAAGTTTAAGTAAGTTTACACAAACTCAATTCTAAAGCTTCTTATATGAGAGAAATAAATTAAAAAAGATTTTTTCACACCTTTGCTTTGTATATATTTTGAGAGTAAAAAAAAGGTAAGATGCAATCAAATAGACTCAAATAAAAAATATTTTCCATTTATTTATCTTAAATGTGAAATTCTAACAAAAGAAAAGATACGTAAAGTAAAAGCGTGGATGAGCTTATGGATAAACGTGTAAAAATCGCAACTCATTATACTTATGTGTTTGTCTATCATGTGCAATATTGCACATGTTAAGGATACTAAAACAAACAATTTTTTATTGAAAACCACATTTATTTATTAAAAAATATATAAAGACAAAGGTGTGGCTTCTTTGGATTTGAATGTGAGCAGGGTTGAGAACTGTATTATGTTCTAAATTCTGCTCAATGGTGAAAATGCGTTTTTTCCACGCATGATAAAGCAAAACAACAACATCATTTAACAGAAACATATGTTAAAAAAAGCAAAACACTGATTAAACAATGACAGGTAAAAAATTATAGTAACAAATAGTAGCATTCTTAATTGAGAGGATGAATTTCAACAATGCATTAAGGTCTAGTCACAATAATTTGGCTCCAAGATCAGTTACATTAATTAAGTATATTGTAGTTAGTATATGTTGCCTATAAAAGGACTGGCTAGACATATGGATTGTTTTCGCGCTGTATTGTATGAATTTTAGTGAGGTTGGTTTGTAGCTTTCCCCTGCTGCTAAGCATACATATGTTTGTGTTGAATCTATGTCCCATTGATATCAAAATTAACAAAAAGGGGTGAAATTCCAATGTTGAATATTAATAAATAATCACACATGTTCAGTTAATAAAATTATCCCTCATTGATTGAATTTGACTATTTGAGAAATGATTACAACTAAGTTAATCACACACACAACACTTGTTCAACTAAAATTAATATAATAATTTGCCAAACAACAACGATTATTGGTGCATGCTGATGGCATCCTCTTCATGCAAGCCTTGATTACTTCGACCACAATGACTCTAATCAAAACGTTCACCCGTTCAAAATGTAAATAATGGTAAAATTCAAAGTGGTATGATAATGTGCTCGTCTTTTTAAATTTTTGAGTTTATTGATGGTATGTATTTGACTTTCAAAATGTATGAAGAATGTTACTATAACTTCGAATTTGACTACACTCTTACTATTTTAATATTTAAATGAAGTTTATTCTATGAGAGAGAATGCATGTCATTTTCTCTAATTTAGTTAAAGGGTGCTTTATTTGGTCAATTGAGATATGGTATACGGACAACTTTCTCAGCTCAATGGTGAAAAACAACAGTTAAGGCTCATCATAATTTGAGTGAAATTTCTCTCTTATCGGTCTAGCAATCTTGTCTTCACTTCATTACAACATTGATTATGATGTTGTCTCCAACTTGGATATTCATGAATCATGAATTCATCATGATCACTATTATGTATATATCAAGGTTTTACAACTCGAGAGTTTACCTCAACTCGTTTTGCTTAGGTAAACTCGACTCGAGAACTAATACGAGTTTACTCAAAACTAAAATTATATAAAATTTATTATATGCATGACATTTATAAGCTAATATAATATTGTAAATAGGTCAATAGTGCAAAATATGACTTAATGACAAAGACAAATTATACCAAACTACCATAATAAAATATTATGTTCAACTTAGCATCAAAATACAAAAATTAACGCACAAAATCATAAGTTTCATGAGTCTCTAAGTTTAAGCCATCCATAAAACCATCCAAAAAAACAAGTTTCACAAGTTCCTAAAGTTGTTAATAAAACTATCTAGAAAATAAACTAGTTAATTTCTTCAAAAGGTCAATAAACACCACAACCGCAACCCTAACCGGCGTCGCAATCATCGGCGTCGAAATATGAATTTCCACCGTTGGAATCGCAACCCTAACTGATATGTGCTCCCTTGTTCATGGTTTGAGAACTTAGAGAAGAAAGAAAAAAAAAAGTTTCATCTCAGGAACATGTTACTGTAAAGGTAACTATTTAGTAAACATTTCAGTCTTTGGGCTTGTAGAAAAGGAGTTGGGTTTTGAAAAAAATGGGTCAAAAAAAAGGGCCGATTTTTTTTGTTAGATGTAAACTCGTAAAACTCAGTCGAGTTTACTGAGTGTTAACTCGGTCAAACTCGTCAAACCTTCCGATTTTACCAGAAATCGAGTTTACCTCAGAGTTAACACGATTTTGGTACCTAAACACGTAAATTCGGTAAACTCAGAGTGTTAACACTCGATTTGCGAAACATTGATATATATTCCATACACTCTTGCACGAATTTTACTGTTATTTTGGTTTTGGGGCCGGTTTCTTAACCATTTATATATGTTTCTAATTATTCATTATTATATAATGAAAATTGAGGACACACAAGCCTATTTGTGCAATAAGCTTCAATTCACTCTAGTTCCAAAGATCAATAAAAAATGTAACAAAAAAAAGATCAATAAAAATTGTCATTTTGTTTATCCTAATACAAAATTTCCAAAATCATCCGATCTACTGTATGGTCAATGATCACATCCATGGTTTGAAAGTTGTCACTCATTTTTCTGATGACGAAAATGTTATTAGTTCAAAAGCATGCATTGTTAAAGATATCAATCAAACATGCACAATGAGAAAGAACAAAAGTCAGAACAAGAAAAAAGAGGGACATCAGAAGCAGAAAATGGGAATGGAGTTCAAATTAAGTACATTAGAGGAGTGACTTCTTAATTCACCACTTATGCAAAAAGATGGTAACTTAAATGGTCAAAATTTGGCTACACAAAGTGCTTATTTTTCTGAGTCTGAGTCTAGAGTATATTGTTTATCTTTGGAGCAACTCTTGATCTTGGATGGTTATGATGATTATACAGCATTTTTTTTTATGATTATACAACTTTGAAAAATGAAAAAGTTGATGCAAAAGAAATGATGTTGTTTAAGTCATTGAGTAGAAGCAAAAGTAGTAAGGTGAAGAAAACGGTTAGCTTTAAACTACCAAAAGTGTTTGATGTTATCATTTCGAAAAGCGAGTGTTAGTACATTAATTAGGTTCTCTCTTCCGAGTTATTATGAACTTTGACTTTAGTGGATCCACATTATATACAGTCACATGCATCTCGATTTTTTGACGAAGATTGGACTATCCAGATATTAGAGTTTGTATGTTAGATCACAAAATATAAATCAAAATTGTTCTAAAACTTGGACCAATCAATCTTAATAGGACGGCCAAAATGCGCGTGATTGCATACAATCACAGTACACCTAATCCATGCCTGACTTTAGTAATGGTGTTTGTCTCTCGTTGAGTTTGTGATTTTGATTTGATTTAAGGTTCGCAGCTGGTCATATTAATAAAAAAAAGTGTACAATTGATTTGACGAGGAAAATAAAGAAAGGGCGACGAGACTAAAACCAAATGTTGTATCAAACATCATTGTTTGTTAGGCACAAAAGGTATAACATAAATTCAATCCCAACTTTCACAATATATGAACGCAATAGTATCCTCTACTTAGAAAGCAAAAATTAGTTCAGAAACAAGGGAACACAAGTCAAAACGGACATTATGTGCAGAAAGTAATTACAATCAGCAATATATAATACACAAAAGAGGAAAAAACAAATGATATTGATCCTCCACAGCTGCAGCGGTAGAGGATCCAGATCCGAAAACAAGATGCTACAAATTGCGAACCTCTCTTTTCTCTTTCTTTTGTGTATTTTGAGTCCTATATATATATATCTCAAAACATGATAGAGTGAGAGGCAAGAGAAAAGTCTTTATCTCTTCAAGTGTCTTTTTTCTATGAAATGTATAGAATGGTCCACCCGATTCTTGCTCCATTGTAAACCAATATCTAACAATTGTTTATATATTATAAATATAAATAGGCAGATGGTATTAGAAATCAATGAACGATGGATCGGGACTCGTGTGGACCATAACATATAAACATATGTTCTTGTTCTCATTGACTAAAAGAAAGGGACGCGACTATGTGAAATAATTGTAGTTTCTCCAGAAGCTCCTTGGCACGATTAGCGGCTCGGTGCTCCACTCTAAGGAAGAGCTCCTCACTGAGGTTATCACCAATGTGAGCATCAACAAGGACTCCACACACAGTCCTGCAACTGTTGGCTAGAGCCCTACCTACTTCATTAGCATCATCTGGTTTGTTCAAAACAAGGGGACTTCCTCCTTTGAATACCTCAAGTTTGTTTATGACTATCTGGTTGCACAATTCCATCAAAATCTGGGTGAGCATTTGCAACTTTGGAATGAAAGCGATTGTTTTGCAAAGTATATGGGAGAATGTTGCAACTTGAAGCTACAAATTTGCGATGTATCAGACTTAGATCTAGTGGTTATGCACTAAGGTGGGTCCTGAATATCATAAGCTTGTAGCTGAAGATAAAAGAGTCTGAAATGATTGGATAGTACCAGGGTTGGCAATTAGATCCATGAAATCCATATCCATCCGATCCATCCACTACAAAATCCGTCCAATCCATCCATAAAACATTTTTTATTTTTAATGGATTGTACCAATCCATTCATTAAACAATATGGATGGATCTAGTCCATCCAATTGATTTTAAAGATCCAATGGATAACTTTTTATTGTTTATTTTTTATCCAATGGATCATTTGAACCATATTTTTCTAGTGCACTTTTTTTCTTCATATTTTTATATTAATTTTTAATTAAATAATTTAATATATAAATAATTTAAACGAAAAACAACTTATTAAGATATCTTTTTAAAAAAAGCTTATTTGAAACAACTTATTTATGGCAAACAGCTTATTAGGATTTCATTTTCAAAAACAACTTATTTATGCAAAATAGCTTATTAGGATCTCTTTTAAAAAACAACTTATTCAAAACAGCTTATTTATGGAAAAACAACTTATTAGGATCTCTTTTTCAAAAACTGCTTAATCGAAACAACTTATTTATGCAAAACAACTTATTAGGATCTCTTTTTATAAAAAAACAACTTATTTATGGAAAAACAACTTATTAGGATCTCTTTTTCAAAAACTGCTTAATCGAAACAACTTATTTATGCAAAACAACTTATTAGGATCTCTTTTTATAAAAAACAACTTATTCAAAACAACTTATTTATGGAAAAACAACTTATTAGGATCTCTTTTTCAAAAACTGCTTAATCGAAACAACTTATTTATGCAAAACAACTTATTAGGATCTCTTTTTATAAAAAAACAGCTTATTCAAAATAGTTTATTTACAAAAAAGAAATTATTAGGATCTCTTTTTCGAAAACAGCTTATTCGAAACAGCTTATTCGAAACAGCTTATTTATGCAAAACAGCTTATTAGGATCTCTTTTTAAAAAAACAGCTTATTCGAAAAAACTTATTTATGAAAAAACAACTTATTAGTATCTCTTTTTCGAAAAACAACTTATTCAAAATAGCTTATTTATGGAAATAGCTTATTAGGATCTCTTTTTTCAAAAACGGCTTATTCAAAACAACTTATTTATGCAAAACAGCTTATTAGGATCTCATTTAAAAAACAGCTTATTCAAAACAGCTTATTTATGGAAAATAGCTTTTTAGGATCTCTTTTTTCAAAAACGGCTTATTCGAAACAACTTATTTATTAAAAAACAACTTATTAGGATCCTAATAAGTTGTTCTTCATAAATAAGTTGTTTCAAATAAGCCTTTTTTTTATAAAAAGAGATCATAATAAGTTGTTTTCCATAAATAAGCAATTTTGAATAAGCTGTATTTGAAAAAGATATCCTAATAAGTTGTTTTTCATAAATAAGTTATTTTAAATAAGCTGTTTTTTATATAAAAAAAAGATCCTAATAAGTTGTTTTCCATAAATAAGTTGTTTCGAATAAGCTGTTTTTGAAAAAGAGATCATAATAAGTTGTTCTTCATAAATAAGTTGTTTTCCATAAATAAGCTATATTTGAAAAAGATATCCTAATAAGTTGATTTCATAAATAAGTTGTTTTAAATAAGCTGTTTTTTATAAAAAAAAGATCCTAATAAGCTGTTTTCCATAAATAAGTTGTTTCGAATAAGCTGTTATGCGTATAATAAGTTGTTTTGCATGAAATAAGTTGTTATGTATAAGTTGTTTTTTAAAATGAAATTGTAATCAGTTGTTTTGCATAAAATAATTTGTTTTTAATAAGTTGTTTTTTAATAAACAATTTATAAAGATAAGTTATTTTTCATAAAAAATTATTCATTTTGGTATTTTATTTTATAAAATTAAAAAAAAATGTGGATGGATTGGATATCCATCCATTAAAAAACTAAAAATGGATGGATTGGATGGATTTTATTTTTAATGAATTGGATTGTATTGGATTATTTAAAAAAAATTGAGTGGATTGTAAAGGGACCATGGATATTTTTTTATCCATCCATTTACATCCAAATCCATATCCATCCAAACCATCCATTTGCCACCCCTAGATAGTACATCAAAAGGATAAGGAATATTCATATGCTTAACGTTTACGGAAAATGACCACTACATGGGAAAATACCACGTAACACAAAAAAGATAAGGAGTGACATTGTACTATAAAATAACCATAATTCTTCATTTGTAGTTGTGATATGTTGTGTTGTGGAATAGTGCGTGGAGGCAGCATGCCCTAACTACACCTCGAACCAACCCTAGACATGATTCAAACCACTATTCATCACATTCCTTCATCCATTCTACCTTGAAATCATTATAGCCAGATCTCATAATTTTAGAGCCATATGAGTAAATTGTTAAGTGAGTTGCAAAGAGCTCGCTTCCTTCCTTAATGGATTGTAATTTATCCTTTGCAAATTGTATTCACTTTTGTTGATTTATGCAATGTTGTTTTTATTCATTATCATTTCCATTTATATTTTTATTTTTAAGTTCATTATGAGCTAAACCAATTTTGTGGTTGAGAAATGAAAAGGTTATAAATATATTTGCATGTTAAGTTTGTTACAACCTTTATGCTTCTTTTAAACAAATTGTGAAAATGCTAATATCTTGAAATCGCCCCAATAATATGAAAATAAAAGTTGATTTCAAGTTTGAGATACAAGAACACAATATACACGATAATTTCCTCTAAAAACATTAATGAATTTTATAACCAATCATAATAGATTATTTCATAAAAAAAAATGTCTTTTTCAATACCTTTAAGGCGGGTGAGAGGTAGCTAGTTATGAAAGAGAACAATAGAGAACTAAATATGGTTAAGGAAGCTACCAACAAACATTTTTTTAATACATTCTTTTTTATGGATTATAATTAATATGGATTTCACCAAATCAGGAGAGTCTCACATAAATTGGGTTGAACCTATGCGACTTTTAATCAATCAAAAATAGTGTATTAAAATGTGTGTTTAAACATTATTGAACATATCAATTGATGATATTGTTGGAGTATATTGAAATAGTATTGATTTAGTCGTGGTTGTTAACTATTTAGAGGAGAAAACTAAACAAGGATGTTGTGGTAATTTTTTTGTTATTGGGTGTGTGATGAAATTTAATTTTCACAACGGACCCTTCTTCATTTCTTCTCTATATGGAGCTTCTTTTTCTTGTCTTTTTTAATTTTTCTCCCATGCATTAGCCTTGTTTTTTTAGAGCATATATCCTTCTCCTTAAAAAAAAACACCATATATCCTCCTATGAGGTCAAGGTTACACTATCAATAAAGTTCATATAGTTCTCTTTCAATTAATTTTCCTGCATAAAATAAAAGTGTCTTCTTCTAAGTGAACATCTAAATTCATCTCTCCCCTTTCCTTTCTTTTCGAAATGGAAGTATCACAAGACACCAGCAGAAATTCCAGTGGCTTTGACGATGATGGGCGCCCCAGGAGAACAGGTATAAATGTCTTTCCGAATTCCTTGTTGATGCTACACATACTCTGATTGTTGGTTGGGTGGACCGGTTGTTATGATTATCTTCGCAACCATCAACCCATATACTTCCATCCTATTAACACACTGTTACAGGAGAGATAACTTTGTTACTTCATGTAGAAACTACACATACTCTAATGCAGTGAGGTCTATCTTGGATAAGAAGATCAAGAACCTGTAATGTGACTTATGTGGTGCTATATATATGTTGAAATTTGACTATGTGGGTTTCATATAAATGTGGTGGTACTCATGAATTTTAACCCATCAAAGTAAATATCATGATAAAAAAAAAAACTAATCTCTTGTCGTGGATGACGGTTGGGTTGGCAGAGGGATAGTGGACCTAGAAATTTCTGCCTCTCAAGGAATTCAAAAGCATTTGAACTCTGAGGTTATAGATCAACCTTCCATTGCAATATAAATGTGAGTGATCACTATATTACTTATCTTTTAGAACAACAATTCTAATCGAAGGCAGGACACCCCAAGTTATAGAGAATGGGAGCCTTGGCCCTCACTATCTTTTTTAAAAGAACTATGATGTATATCTAAATTTTCAAAATTTAAGCAGTGTGCGTGCGTGCACGAGTGTGCGTGTATGTGACAACAAGTAATCTTTTTTTCTTCCTTTGTCAAGTCTTTTATGTGACTCTTTGGGCTAAGTTTTTACCAAAATATCTGAGACGAAGAAGAAGCCATGCGGAGGTGAAAAGTACTTGAGTTAGGTATCATGTTTATTACATGGTTTCTTCGTTAAATATGTGAATCAATACATCTTCGTTGAACAGTAAATACATCTCAAGTAGGTAGGTAAAAGTGGTAGTAAATACATCTCTAGAGGAGGGGGTTTAATACAAGTGAGGAGGTGATGGTGGGCGATGGGATCCCCGTAGTTTCGGGAAGGAAATGTGATGGTTGGAGGATTTTTTGATGTTTGCATTATTTTAAAAGATAAAATTCGAAGTGTAAAAATCCTATCAACAAAATAGAAGTAAAAGAAATCCTATGAACACAATGTTTATATATGAATGTATTACTCTGCATTTACTCTGGTAGGTGAGTATTATTTGCCCTTAGTCCTCTTTGCCTTTATTTTGCTTGGTGGGGTCTTTTTATATTTGTGCTCACTTAATATTATTCTTTTTTTTTTTTTTGAAAGGACTAGTATTCTCTTTAATTAGTTATTTTTTTACTAGTATATTCTGTACATCTACATAATATATTTCTCCATTTTGGTAGATCGATGTCATACTCCGTTTTTTGACTCAATTTTATTTTTTACTCGTTTTTTAAACTAGAATTTTTCGTCGCTTCAGACAAAACTTTGGCAGAGAGGTTACTTTGAAGTACCTCATTTTGGTTTCGAAGACGACAGTTTTTTTAGTTTTATTATTTTTATTTTATATTTTATTTTATTCAGTTTTTTATTTATTTTTATTTTATTTTCGAATTCTTTTTGTATTATTATTATTTTGATTTTCTTTTATTTGTGCTTATTTTAATTCTGTTTTTATTTATTTCATTTATTTTGTCCAAAGTCTTGCTGTCTTGCTGTCCAAAAGCATATTAATTTTTTGACAAGTTTTTTTTTTCTTTTCTCCAACACAAGGATCCATGTAGAGTATTTTGTTTAGGCCTATAAAACTTCTATTGTTTTAAATTTTGCATTAGTTGATATTTTCTTCTATTGTCAATTTGTCGTTATACCATTTCATAAGAATTTTATTGTTGTTGTTGTTGTTGTCGTTGTTGAAATGGAGATTTGAGAAAATGATTCTATTTCATGATAATTCTCATTTTCAGGTATCATGAAATTTCTCATCATGGTCGTAGTTCTGTTGATATCA
Source organism: Medicago lupulina (assembly GCA_958299785.1). Taxonomy (NCBI): domain Eukaryota; kingdom Viridiplantae; phylum Streptophyta; class Magnoliopsida; order Fabales; family Fabaceae; genus Medicago; species Medicago lupulina. The sequence continues at coordinate 641,924 of OY283139.1, forward strand.
GACCTTTAAATAATTTTAGCTTTCTTTTGTTGTCAATTTGTCATTATACCATTTCATAAGAATGTTATTGTTGTTGTTGTTGTTGCTGAAATGGAGATTTGAGAAAATGATTCTATTTCATGATAATTCTCATTTTCAGGTATCATGAAATTTCTCATCATGGTCGTAGTTCTCTTCGCCTCAGTCAGCGGCATTGTAGCTACAACGGGATTTCCTCGCCTCGTTGTAGCTCTGCCAACTCCACCAGCAGCAAACAATGCCCCTACTGTGACATTCCCTCCCACGAACATCAGAGACCTTATCGCCCACATATACAAGAAGCATTTTTCCTAGAAGGTGGTTTCACCATCCTTGGTGGCTGGCATCCTTATTGTGTTGGCTGTGATATTTCTCCCGGTGAAGAAGTATCTTCACCACACTTCCACTAAAGTTCCAGCCCAAGGTGAAATTGAAGGTCAAGAACAAGGTCAAGGTCACGAGTCCAGCTCCAGCAGCTCGACTAGAACTCCACAATCAACATAGTAAGTACCTCTAATTTGTGAATTTTGTCTGTAATCAATAGCTACATTAGTTTCCCTTTGTGGAGATAGTCAAATTAATCACAAATAGTCACATTATCTTTTAATAATCTTACAAAGTCTTCATGACTTTGATCCGTGATGTCAAACAAAATCAATTTTGAGTTTCATCAATTCACACATTAAATGTTAATTAAGTTTTAAACAATTTATATATTATATGTTGTCAACTTCTAATATCACCATCACACTTTTATTAACAAGTTTTAGTCGATTTACACATTATATCTTGTTTGTCTTATTTTGTTATCAATTTTGAGTTTCATCACTAAAATTTCATACATACTAAATTAACCAAAATTTTGGGTTTGATTAAGTGTCTTGAGAATAATTTACTTAAACTAGTTTCATTAACTTCATAATGATATTAAACAACCATACCAACTTAAACAATACATGAAATAAAAAAACAATAATTAAATTAACTTCATAATAGTATTACATTTGATCCAAAACATTACACTCATTTATCATAATCAAACTAAAATACAACTCAAAAAATTATTCAACAAAATTTTATTACATATTACAAATAAAATCCACTATAAATGGATTTTAATATTAAACTATAATAAATCCTAAAATGAAATATCATAAACATGTTACATTAAAACACCAATATATGAATATAATTCAATTATTAGATTATAATAAATCATATGTGTGTTGCACCTTGTTAAATAATTGTAAGGTCATTTTTATCTAAGCTAGATAGATTCTGAAGAGCTTTAAGGGCAACCAATTTCATCTAAATATCATTAATCATTATGTGAGGCAAAGTGAATGAGAGAAGCCAAAATAATATTGTCATACAAGATCTCCTTATTGTAGCCTGTCAACTCTATTTCTGCTAACATTTTGACCTAAATCATCTTCACATCATTTGATCTTACATAAAGCAAGAAAAAAAACAAGTTATAGTAAAGGCTTGTTCCTCACACTCACACAATTTTTGACTTTTTAATAACAGACATTTGCATTAATTATAGTGTTCATTTGTACATGACGTTGATGCAGTTCCTCACAAAATTTAATTAAACAGGTACTCGAAACTCTAAAAAAATGTAGTTTAGAATAGTATGGTTCTTAATTGAGAAATTCAACTTTTGAGAACTATTTTGTAAATAGTTACGTCTACTCCCTAATAGAATTAAGAAGGGTTCTTATCATCATTGTCCAATTTCAATATTATAAACACTAATGGTATAGATACCTTAGTTTTAATAAGAAGGCACGTTCAATTTCCATTATTAAATTTAACTGATGATAATTATAACATATTGATCGTTGAAGATATAAGCAGCAAGATATAACTGATACATTAACTAAAAAAATGAAGGTTCAAGATAAAGCTGTGGAGATACACTGCAACAAATTCTTCAAATAATTTACCTATGCCATCTGTATAACATTTTGATCAAAGCATGAGGGCTTGTCAAGTAAGTATGTTGCATCTCTGGCAACTTGATTGTCCTTGCTATTGGACATAGACACCAATATTAGTATGCAATCTTGATCTTTTTCGATGTATTCTCTTACTAAATCATATATGGGTAAATTCAACAGTAATGTCACTTTCCCGCAAATTATGCCTAAAAGAGTAGACAATAGACTCGATTCCATTATCAACATTTGCAAATCTTTTCAAAAAAATCTTCAATGTTAGGGAAAAATATATACAAAATTGCACAGTTATGGAGGCCATTTATATAACACCCTTTTTTCCAACGTAAAAATTTCATAATTTAAATCAGAGTAAATCATCGCAAATGGGATATCACATTTCTTTTCATAAAATCTTAAACAAAATAAATAATAATTTATCCTTAAAAAATCCAACAATGTATTAAAAATAGTCTTTGGCACAAGGGCCTCATCATAAAAATCTCATATACTTAGTTCAACATAATTCTTAAAAGGTTCATAAAGTAATACGTAAAGGAACAGAAAACAGTATCAAAATCTCCATCCTGTTACGTATCAGAGCACCTAAGGACACAGTGAGAGATAGTCACCCACGACCGCAGCTAAACTTGATTACCTGCAAATTACCCATACGAAGAGCAACATTTTCAAGCAGAAGGGGTGAGATTTCTCAAACAATAATATTAAGCTTATAAATCATAATCTACACTTAACAACGTGAATATCATATAATTCAATAATTATATCTAACATCTTAAACTTCATTAACTAGCATCATTAATCTTCTTACATTAGTCATAAACACTATCATATATTATCATAATACTAATCATAAACATCTTCATATATCATCAATTATCAATCATAAACATCTTCATATAACATCAATTACTAATCATAAACATCATCATATAACATCAAATATTAATCATGAGAACATCTTCACATGTCATCAAATAATAGTCACAAACAATCATCACATAGCATCAATATTAATCACAAACATCATCACATTTCATCAAACATTATTTATAAGCATCATCATATATCATCAACATATTAATCATAAACATTGTATATCATCTTAAATATAATCACAGACAATCATCACACATGTTATTCATCATTAGATACTTCTATAAAACTTCATAACTTAACGACTCGACTCGACTATGCAACTCTTCGTCTTAAATCATCTTGACTCAACTCAACTCGGCTATGCAACTCTTATCATCTTAAATCATCTTGATATGCAAATGCATGTGGTACCAATCCAGGGCATCAAGCCCTCAACATATTTGAGCGTAAATAGGCTCCAGGGAATCAAGCCCCCAACTTAATTGAGCAAAAGCTCCAGGGTATCAAGCCCCCAACGTGATTGAGCAAAGGCTCCAGGGCATCAAGCCCCCAACTTTAATGAGTATGCAATGGACTCAACTTCTTACAACTTGAACTTCTTAAACAACTTACATGATTCCAATAATTTGGACAACTTCTTGCGACTTTACAACTTAGACCAACACTTACAACTTTATGACATTAATGATCAACAACAGCAAACAACAACAATTGCAGCATATAACAACTCTTATATATCTTATAATCATTAAAGAATGAATCACATCAACGTAAACATCATAAGTAACATAGTGCAAATATAACAATATCACACGGAATATAGTCGAGTGGAGTAACCCCGAGTATATTTCCATACATAACCGATGAACCTAGCTAGGGAACATCGGACTCCACCATGTCGTGCGGCTTCCTTACGGCTAAATCGCTCACTAGGTGTGAACCTCCGGTATCCCATTCTAGCATGGATAGCCAGAGACACGACATGGCCTAGCATAAAACATAGTTTTTTCATAGCATAACATAAGCACAAGGATCTCAAACTAGCTCGCCGTTCGGCGTCGTATCGTAAAAGATACCTAGGGACTGTATTCTTAAGATTGCTTACTAGTTCTCGACTAAGCTTAGCTCTTAAGATTGCATACTTATTCTCGACTACCTAAGTCGAGGCTCTAGGGTTCACCCATTCTTAGAGATGAGATTGCTACCCAAACATAGTTTATATTTATTACTCTCGTGTGCCATACATTACTGAACAATGTCGATGTTTGCTCATACGTTTCTCTTGATAAAATCTTAGGTAGTAATGTACATATCACTTCCAGAAAGTATAAAACATTGAAAATGGTTAACATGACAAACATTAACATTGTTTTAGCAATTATAGCACAAAGGGGTACTAATTTCCTAATTCATGACAAGCTTAACAAAATACATTTTCTCACATAAATTAACACAATCCCAAGGGTGGGAACTAACTAAAGAACTCACCAAAAACATTTCCAGCAGCTCACGCTTAATTCCATTAGACATTCTAAGCACTCGGCCTTTAGCACATCAAGCAAACAGCTCCAGCACCAAGATTCATGCAATATCTTAACCTTCATCAATTAACAAACCCTTGGTTCAGCACATATCTTACTTCTGCCCCCAACTTCAAAATTGTCTACAGACCTCAATACTGAGACAAAATTCACGAAACCGGTACCAAAATGTCGAGCATTTCGTTAGCTAACCATAGCAACAAAGTTCACTTGATTCCAAGTTACAGAGAAAGAGTTATTACCGTTTTAGTGAAGCCCTGTCCCAAAACCCGTAACCAGAATTCAGCAGGAATTACCGAACTTCAAATGCGTTTTCCGAATCCGTTTCTAGCCCGAATCATACAAAGTTTGTGCCTAAATTAAAGGGAATTGAATGAAGAATTCAAAACTTCAACAATTGTTCACTTCCATGCCAGCGAAACTGTCCGTACGAATTTACTATAAACATTTCATAAAAATTCAGCAGTAAGCCATCTCTAACAATATCAATCGATTCTAACATCACCAATCCATAGTACAGCAACAACAATAAAAACATGTATAACAGAAATTAAGCACTTATGAACAACTCCTCTAATTCTCATTACTTACCCAAACTTCAAGCTCTCAAACCTTAATACCCAAAGCTTAGTCTGTACTTCCTCTTTCACTTCTTGCTTCTAGTCAATTTCAACAGCTAAAATCAGTATCAAGGGGATACATGCAACAACTTTCAACCACTAATTCATGAAAAAATTCCAATGTTAGAGATAGAGAGAATGAGGTTCGGTTTCAAGGGAGAAGAGAAGGAGATAATCAACTTACTTTGATTCTTCTATGCTTGATTAGAAAAATTTGAAAAGGAGAAAGGACATGTAATCTTGGGTCACCATGGGAGATTTGTGTATAGGGTTTGGAGAAGGAAGAAGGGAACACGAGAGAGAAGAGGAGAGGGCGCTGCCTCTGTTCTGTGAAGGGAGGAAAAAATGAATGGAAAAAGGAAATGTTTAGCTTATATACTCCTCTTGTGCAATTACCATTATACCCTTAGTCTTACTCGCGTTTACACGGACACTGATACTTAACTCGTGCTTGCCTGCCAAATCGTAATAAACACTTCCATTAGCTAACCAGTGGGATATTACATTCGTAATATACAAAGTAGAGGAAATCAATACCTTAGATTGCGGCGAAGTGTGAAAAATACGCGAAATCAGTTGCGAAATTTGAGAACCAGTGAGAACGATTCTGATGTGAGCGATTTAGGTGAGATCAAAATCAGTGAGAGCAATAGTGCGAAGAGAAGATAGGGATTCAGTGAACGAGAACATCTTCCAGGTAGTAAGCTATATAGTTGCATCACATATCACATACATTTAATGAACTTTCAGGTTGAACCATTCCGCCCCAGGAGCACATCTTTTTGCTAGTGATGGGAACAATAATAAGCACAACAGGAATTGAATCCAGTCTGTAATGAGTGCAGACATTTTGGCCTTCAGTTGTATCATCATATACCTGTGTCCAAACCACTAAGACCAAACCTTCCCGTAGATGCATCCAGCAGCTATAAAAGTCCTTGGAATTGATGATATGTTTCCCGTAGATGTCATAGCATCAGTATGAACAGAAAAAATTGCTTCAACATCTTGAAGAACTCCTTCTTTTATCATTTGTGAGGCACCTCTACTCCTCTTCAGCAGGTTAGAAAAGAAGTCTCATAGATCCCTTTAATGCAAGGGTCAGAATCAGAACATCAAACACACCAACAGAATAACACATCTACTTACATCTTTCTGAACCTGTGCTTCTACACTAGGCTGAAAATATAATATTTTTTTGATTTATTTCATCATAAAGGAACAAAGAGCTGAACATTTAGTAAGTTGGATCTAGTTGGGACACTATTGGTTAATAAATTTTGAGTTTTTATGAAATTCTACTTTATATAAACTTTTTATTATGGATATAGTTCAAGCATTACTAACTTTAGATGAAGTTAGGATCCGTTAATTACCATGTTATGGAAGCCCAAAGTTGTGAAGTGGAGAGTTCAAAGCCTAGAGACTCTAATGACTCACACCAGATTCAATGTGATTGCGGTAGATTAAGTAGTTATCTAGCAGGGCTGAGATACAGATACCTACATTTAAGGGTTTCTGGCCATGGTAAACCCCAAACCCGAAATCTAGTTTGGAACACATGAAAGAATTATAAAACAAAAGATGGGATTCTGCAAGGAGTTAGAAGTCAATTTGTCTAAACTATTTCACAGGCTATTTTGTCAAACATTTAACATGAATACTAAGGTGGTGCCATATTGAGTTAGTTGGGTAACCAAACAAATAGTGACAAAAATAATCTAAGAATCGAAAACGAAAATATAAAAGAAGAGCATAAACAGAGAATTTGAAAAAGAACCTTAAGCGTATCTTTGCCCTGATTGAGCAACTTTCCAGCCCGAAGTAGCATAGCAGCATGAACATCAAGTTCACAAACATGCATTCTGCAATCAATTTTGCTCAAGCTCCTAAACAAACATCACTAATATCAGAACTGCAATACATTAAAAGATTTACAAGTAGTAACTGATATCTCACTCCATATTGAACTGAATCTTCAGAAATCAATGATGAGTACCACAAACATGTGTAATGGAGAAATTCAAAATTTCAAGGAAAGACTTAAATCAGAATTTAATGTAACAATTTACTCTCTGTTCACTATAAATGTGATTATAGCAGTGTTGTACAAACTATTATATGCTATAATATAATGCTTGTGTATAAGCCATAAGCTATAATCTAATGCTTATGTATAAACTATTTCTAATCTATGACAGATTATGCACTTATCTGATACGTACAGAATCATCATAACATATCATATTCACACAAAAAACACAGATTATGCACAAAAATCCTGCGAATCAATTATGTATCCTAAAAGAATAATCAAATCATATCTACACAATAATCAATAATTGTTGAATAAAAACACTTCAGATCACAAATCAGAGACAAATACACAAAGCACAATAACTTATAGCAAAATCAGAGACAAAACTTCAGATCACATATCTGTGTTCATGTGTTGTTTTTTAGCTTGTTTACATAAGCTCTCTGAGATAGCTTTTGAAAATAACTTATAGCTTATCTACAAATATTTTGACAGTAGTTTATCTTTTGTTATCCAAATAGCTTATACATAAACATTGACACTTATATGAAAAGCATTTTTGCTATAAGCACTTAATACAGCTGTTTATCCAAGCATTCATTAATTCAATTATTATTCCAATTCATCATCAAACAATCTCCAGAAACACTAAAGGAAAATATAAATAAATTTAAAAATAAAATTAAAGTTGAACAAATGAGGAACCGAGAAACGTAAAATTGACGGAAAATTTTGATTCAAAAACGAGCAAAAACATGGATAAGATAACTGCAATGACATCTAGAAGTAGAAACCGAAATCGCAAACAAACAGAATAAGAATTTGATAAGCTTACCTTTGCGCGAAAGAGGAAAAGGGATCGCGAAGTTTGATCTGCGACTGCGAAGCTCAATCGGCGACCGGTGAAGCACAATCAGTTCAGCGAAGAAGCTCAATCGAAGAGGATGGAGATGAGAGTGTGATTGGAACTTGACGATGTGAAGCTCGACGGTGAGAGATGACGGTGACGGTGATCGGAGACGGTAAATCGGTGATCGAAGAAGGTGAATGGTGATCGGAGACTGCGATGGAGAGAGATTCGACGGTGAGAGAATGGTGAAGAAGAGAGAGTCGTGAACGTGTTTTGTTTTTTTGTTTGGGACTTTAATCAAAATTAATATAAATTAAAAAAATAAAAAATAGTAATAACAAGTCTTTGTGGTTTTTCGGTGGTATTTTTAATTCAGATTTACTAGCAATATAATTTGTAGTAAAATAATGCTAGCAAAATCTATATTTTCTTGTAGTGATTGTCCACTATGAACAAAGCATGCCTTGCGGCTTCAGTAAAATTCTTTGAAAAGTGTTTGGTGGAGGCCATCTCGTTCCACCCTTTGCAGACACACTTGAATGTTCTCAGCATCTCGATTGTGGGGCATAACCCAAGTGAAGGGTTTAAACCCCATACAAAAGTAGTAATAAGATCTTCATGCCAGGATTGAATTAGAAACGTACCCTCGGCTACCTTCTTCTTTTTGTTGGATGTATGATCAACAATAACAACTTCATTATTTTCCCTCTCGCTTTCTTTCTCTTTCTCTTTCTCTCTATCTTTCTTCTGGTACATTATGAATCTTCTTGATGCTTTCTTTAACAAGTTCTTGATGCTTTCTTTAACAAGTTCTTGGAGCGCTTTTGAATTTTTTTTTTTTGAGAGGGTTAATCTTTTGAAAGAATAACGTTGTCTTTGCTGAAACTTGTTATATAGTAAACCGAGAATTTTGTTGTCCACGTGGTGAACCGATTTTTATCTACTAGCAAAATGAATTGAATAACAGGACAAGACAATCAAAGAAAATGGAGGCACAGTGTAATGGAAATTAGGGTTTTGAATGAAAGTGTTTTGATGATTGAGTTATGTACTTGTTAGTTAGGGTTAGGGTTAGGGTTTGTTCTTAACGGTAATAAATGAACCACTGAGTGAGTGAGTGAGTGAGAAATATGCACACTCTCTCGGGAGGAACTTTCCTTTCAACGGTAATAAATCTTTTTTTTTTTTTTATGAAAACGGTAATAAATCTTGTATTCTGTCTTTTATATTTTATTTATTTGTATTTTCAAGTTGGCCCTGTTTCTCTAAAATTGACTGAATTGCAAAATTATAAAGTTAATTAATTCATTGTTAAGTTGGGTTAAGTTTAGTCTATCCATATTTTCTTTCTTTTTTTATGAGAAGGGAGGGCCGAAGTCCATCAAAATAAATGATGAAAAACTAAATATTAAAAAATATATGATGAAAACGTAACTAAAAAAAAAAACCTCAAAATACAAACTATGGACTAAAACTCTAAAGCAAAAAAATATGCGCAAAACCCGGACAAAACAGACATAAACAAAGATATACCCCTTTGGGTTTACTATATATCCCTTTCGGTATACATATACCCCTTCGGGTCTATACTCAATAATTTGGTTTAACACATTTTTTCATCATAGGTATTTATTGACTTAATCAAAAAGAAATAAAAAGTATTTTTTATTTAAAAAATTAATTATTTTTAATTAAAAAGAAATAATTTTAACATTATTTAAAAAATACTGAATAATTGGGATTAACACATATGTTATCGTAGGTATTTATTGACTTAATTAAAAATAAATAATTTTAACATTTTTCTTACTCATAGTTGTGGACAAGTTCTCCTAAAGTTCGTTACCAATGAAGCCCGGATACTTGATAGGCTGATGCGGCACTGATACGTCAATACGAGAAAATAAAAAAAATTAAGAAACGATACTGCTGGGATACTTTTAATAAAGAAATACTTTTAATTAAAAAGAAATAATTTTAAAATTTTTCTAATTCTTAGTTATCTACAAGTTCTACTAAATTTCGTTACAAATGAAGTCCGGATACCTGATAGTGTGATACGGCATTGATACGTCGATACGGGAAAATAAAATAAAAAATAAAGAAACGATACTGCCAGGATACTTCTAATAAAGAAATAATTTTAAAATTTTTCTAATTCTTAGTGATCTACAAGTTCTACTAAAGTTCGTTACCAATGAAGTCCGGATACCTGATAGTGTGATACGGCATTGATACGTCGATACGGGAAAATTTTAAAATTTAAGAAACGATACAGCCGGGATACTTTTAATAAATAAAATAAATTTAAACTAAATATTAAAACTCAAAATACATGATGAAAAAACTAAATATTAAAAAATATATGAAGAAAAACGTAACCAAAAAAAAAAACTCAAAATACAAACTATGAACTAAAACTCTAAAGCAAAAAAATATGCGTAAAACCTAGACAAAAAAGACATAGAACAAAGATATACCCTTCGGGTTTACTATATATCCATGCGAGTATATATATACCCCTTCGGGTCTATACTCAATAATTTGGTTTAACACATTTTTTCATCGTAGGTATTTACTGACTTAATTAAAAAGAAATAAAAAGTATTTTTTATTTAAAAAAATTATTTATTTTTAATTAAAAAGAAATAATTTTAACATTATTTAAAAAATACTGAATAATTGGGATTAACACATATGTTATCGTAGGTATTTACTGACTTAATTAAAAATAAATAATTTTAACATTTTTCTTACTCATAGTTGTGGACAAGTTCTCCTAAAGTTCGTTACCAATGAAGCCTGAATACTTGATAGGCTGATGCGGCACATACGTCGATACGGGAAAATAAAAAAAAAATAAAGAAACGATACTGCCAGGATACATTTAATAAAGAAATACTTTTAATTAAAAAGAAATAATTTTAAAAATTTTCTAATTCTTAGTGATCTACAAGTTCTACTAAAGTTCGTTACCAATGAAGTCCGGATACCTGATAGTGTGATACGACATTGATACGTCGATACGGAAAAAATTTAAAATTTAAGAAACAATACAGCCGGGATACTTTTAATAAATAAAATAAATTTAAACTAAATATTAAAACTCAAAATACATGATGAAAAACTAAATATTAAAAAATATATGAAGAAAAACGTAACCAAAAAAAAAAAACTCAAACTACAAACTATAGACTAAAACTCTAAAGCAAAAAAATATGCGCAAAACCTAGACAAAACAGACATAGAACAAAGATATACCCTTCGGGTTTACTATATATCCATGCGGGTATATATATACCCCTTCGGGTCTATACTCAATAATTTGGTTTAACACATTTTTTCATCGTAGGTATTTACTGACTTAATTAAAAAGAAATAAAAAAGTATTTTTTTATTTAAAAAATTATTTATTTTTAATTAAAAAGAAATAATTTTAACATTATTTAAAACATACTGAATAATCGGGATTAACACATGTTATCGTAGGTATTTACTGACTTAATTAAAAATAAATAATTTTAACATTTTTCTTACTCATAGTTGTGGATAGGTTCTCCTAAAGTTCGTTACCAATGAAGCCCGGATACTTGATAGACTGACGCGGCACTGATACGTCGATATGGGAAAATAAAAAAAAAATTAAGAAACGATACTGCTTGGATACATATTTAATATAAAAACACAAGTTCCAATATAAACTTACTACTTTAAACTTCTTAACATTTGCAAATTTGCACATGAAAAACCTATACTTATATATAAAGGATATGCATATGATTTTGAGTTGACTTTTTATCTTCCAATTATTCCTCCATTTTAAACTATTTATAACTACAATCTTATCGTTTATAGTACTATTTTATCCCAATATAATATGAACAATTCTACCGCAATAAAAGAAGACTATAAGTTAAGTCTTTATTTGATTGTCGTATTTTCCAAAAAAATTATAACATGATAAAATAAACATACAGCTTAACGCAATAGAAAAGCGGTGCACGTCTTGACACTAGTAATTAGATAATAGTTGAACATAAGGGAAGCTCTCTATATCCAAACTACAGATATGCTTCCCTGAAATACCTACACAGATAAAATAAATTAATAAAAAATCTGGTCATGGGTTAATCCGACTATCTAAAGCCTTGTCTTCTAAAGCCTTGTCTTTCAGAGAGATTGAGAGAGAGATTCTTTGTTAGATTGACCAGAGTTTCTTGATTGGTACCACTTGATTGCATCTCTATTCTCCTCTCTCTTGCCTTCACAGTGTTCTGCAAAAAATCAATATAAGAACACAAGAGGAACAAAGTTACAGCATGCAAGAGAGGAGCTAAGTAGCTAACTACAATTGTGTGTACTTGCTGCAAATTACATATTATGTGTTACAATTGCATAAATATTTAAGAAGTGTTCTAGACAAATGAAATAGAACTTACATGGTAACTATCATTATTGTACGCTCCCTGTTTCGAGCCTGTATGCTCAGTCCTTTGGGAACGAGATAACTTCTCTCGATTCTCATAGAAATCAAAATCATCCAATAGAGAAGTCTTAGCTGGATAACTTTTAAATATTCTCAGCATTTCCAGGCCCTCCTTCAGTGTAATCTGAAAACCAGACATTTGTGAATTTAATGGTAAATTGTGTCCAACAGAAGATGAGTAAAAAACTATAAAAATATTCACGTGATCAATCTAAATGCCATCATTGATATACATATATGTTATATATCCTATCTATCATCTATGGGCATTTGAGCAACCTTTGCAGCTGCCCAGCAAAAGAAAAGATGAAATTAATGGAGGAAGCAAAGGAAATAATAAAAATTACACTTCATTCAAAACCGAAAAAAAACAGAACGGGCACATTTGTATTGGTGCATGAAGGAATAATTGATCAGATATATTAAATAGATTTTATATAGAAATGTAACTAGTCGTTTTAAAGAAAGATTGACACATGCATGAGTTATGTCGTATCCACAAACAGATAATACACCCTACTCATCACTTTCTTCGATAATCTGTGAACAAACAGCTAGACCCAGCATTAGTTAGTCAGAGCGGCACATACTTTTTTTGTGGTTATGCAACAACTCTTTCCCTCGGACTCTATGAAAGAGGAATCATGTTAACACCATAAAAAGTAAGAATTACCTCTTGTGTGTCCCTACTGAAAGTTACACACTTGTTTTCATTGATTTGAAGGGTAATGTGTGCAAACTGGCGGTTGGGAACATCTTTTATTATATGCCACTTAATTGGGAAGAACCCGTTGTATTTGTCAAGTTTCCAAAACTTCATGTCTTTTTTGAAGTCCACTGGCCCTAGCATCTCAGCTACTCCAACAAACTGCCCACTTGCATTAACCTGATTTGACATCAAAATACATCCAGGACCATTGAATAATTAGGGAATAAAGATTTGATGACATGAACCCCTAGTTCTGAAATGCAAATCAGCTGATACATAATTTTGAAAGACAAATGAACCGAAATTAAATATTCTTGTGTTCATATTCCGATTACAATTAGAACAAAACAAACTATTGTCTTGACATTTTAATAGGATAATCCAAGAAAGCATTTGATTTTTGCCAATCATTGGACATAAATACAAAGGATGTTCATTTTCTAAGGAGATTTTGAACATACCTCTAGAAAAAAGAAACGAAAACAGAAACTACCTCAAGGTATCAATATCTAAATTTTCTATAATGTTCATCTTCATTTTTTTTATTATCACACTTCTAAAAAAAAAACAAGAGAAGACTTTGGGACAAAGATTTGAACTAACCGAGAAGAAGAGGAAGATTGGCCACTGTGTGCCTGTCTGACTTAATTTAGCTTCTGCATTTTGGAATGCGGAGTTCAACTTCTTATTTCCATGTGGAGTGCTTGTCCAAACATCATATTTAATGCCCTTATGAATGTCATCTTCATTGAAAGATTTAATCATATAAAACTTAGCAGTTTCATATTTTGTTTGGAAATCTGGAAGGTTATATTGATCTCTGCATACAGTGAATGCAAACTCATCCTTAACAACTGATGACTCTGGATTGGAATTTCTTTGATGAAACCGAGGACCCCGAGTAATTTCCTTTGACATTTCAGATTCTCCGCTTCTGAATTTCTCACTCAACATAACACTGTCATCATTAGATACTCCACCATTTGGTCTGTAGTCAGTAGAAGTAATTGGCCTGTAGTTAGTAGAAGTACTTGGTCTGTAGTTAGTATTGGGAAAGACATGGCTTCTTGGGTTGGCAAATGATGGAACATTTCCTGTTATGTTGTAGGTTCGTGGAGGGGCGGCTGCTGTAAAATTAGAATGCAAATGAGGAGCCTGCAAAATAAAACATTCCCTTGAGCAAAACACCATGGTTCTACAGAAGTTACAATGAAAATCTAAAATACGTAACACAAAAGTTCATACTTTTTTTTTTATCAATCAGATAAAAGAAAGAAGAAGAAAAAAAAAACTGATTCTAGAGGTTGAAAAACAAGCTCAAGTAGAATAATTTCCTTATCGAATTATCCACATAATTGAACAAGAAACAAGGAGAATAGTAACTTTTTCATTACAAAAGAATCATTTCTTTTTAGGCATTCATCAGAAAGAAAAAAAATTAATAGCATCATCATAAATACAACACACTACCACTGCACAAAATGAACATATAAACAACTAGCAGCGATACCTACTGATATCTTAAAAATATCTGAAACATCTTAATCTTCAGCTGATTACCTTTTTTAGAATTTCTATTTCTTTGGATAACCTGCTGGTTATACTGCCATTTGTATGCAGAGAATTTGAGCTATTTTGATTTGCCAAGGTAGAAGATTTTGGATCATTTTTTGCAAACACAGAACTGACAGATTTATTTTGCACAACAAAAGTTGATACTGATGAATGATATGGTATGGCTTCTGATTCATGAACGCCTGGTTGTTGAAAATAACTAGTGTAAGAAAGACCAGGTTGTTGACCAGGTAGTTCCCGGATAATGCAATGCCTATCGACACCCACATTTGTCCCTGATATATATTATAAAGAGCAGAGTCAGCAAAGTAAGAATAAAGGGATAACTTTGATCACATGAAACCATACTCAATGGTTAAAAAATAATATTCAAGTAAACTAATATGATCAAATGTACAAAAGGCTAAACTATATAAACTAAGCTCATAAACCCCATGAACCCACTTGGGTTGGCCTGGTGGTGTTGGCTTGTGACCTTGGAGTGTGCTCATTGCAAGGTCTCAAGTTCAATTCTCCTCGGTGCCAATTTCAGCGGGTTGGTTTGGCTTCTTCAAAAAAAAAAAAAAAACTCTATGAACTAAGCAAAGATGAAATACAATATGTACTAATTTGAGAAAATAAAATCTATAAAACAATATTTTCCTATAATACGATACTCTCCCTCAAGCTTGTGAATGAATATCTATATCTATCATTCTCAACATGCAATGTCTTAAAACCGCTTTGTAGGAATACACTTAGTGTGAATTGAAGCCCTGTAAAACCTTTTTCTAGTTTACCCTTGATCTATGTGTTTCATCCTAACATACTCAACCAAGTTTTGTGCATTGCTAATGGTTGATTTATTGTCACAAAACAGCTACATATCTATTTTTGAGGTCGTAAAATATGATTTTCATCGATAATAACTTGCAAACCCCTTAAGCCATAACTAAAAATAGGCTTAGAGATATGTCCTTTATCTCAAAAGGAAGGAATTAGGGTTTTCAAACAGCCACAAAAGGAGCTAGAATCTGCTCAAAATAACACTTGAAACGTAACAGCAGGTGGCTAGCAACCTAGTCTATGGTTGGTTATTCATAGAAGGTGCCTAACACAGTGGTGTGCTGCTTAGACGCACCAGAGATTGAAACTATAAGTGTAGACGAACCAAAGCTACAATGATGCAACCTAAGGACTCCACATTGAAGGCGGTTAAGTTTATTCCACCAATGGAAGCAGCGGGGCTCTTTCCCGGCAACGAAGGCGGCTATAAGTTTGATGAAGAAGCATGCTATTCCATATGCTTTCCAAGACCAACATGCTTGAGTCCAATGCCATCTCCACTCATTTGCAGTTTGGTCTCGGACTTCCAGATCTGGGTCTGATGGGTTACAAAATCCCTTCATGTATAGGTTTATGGGTTGTGCTCTACAGTATGCTGCTAATACGTGTCTGAAATTTCCTTTGCTGTTAACGAAGTTTTCTAGTCCGTGGCTAGTCCTTTGGAGTCTCATTGGGTTGTTGTCAAGTGCAAGGTTTTAAAAAAAGGTTCGTTATCGAGAAAAAGGCCGCGACAAAAAGGTATAGGTAGCGGACGTTACCGTTTTCAGAGAGTGAACAAAAATCACGACGAAACGCCATTACGGCCGCAAAAATATGCCGTTCATGACATTACACATAGAATCCGCATATTTTTTTCAATTGAGATAGATGAAAATCATATTATTAGTATATATTTGATTATAAGTTACCTCCTTATCTAATTTAGAACTCTAAATCTTTCTCTAGTTTAAGTTATTTAAGTTAATATCATTATTTAATAAATGTTGTGATTAATTCACACCGCGACAACCGCAATCCGTATCGCAACACCCGTAACAGCTGAAATCGCGAAATCCTATACGCGACCGCGACCTTGACCGTTATTTAAAACCTTGGTCAAGTGTATTCTTCGCTACCTTAAAGGTATTATTCAGCTTGGGTGCGGCTTTTATCATGCCTCTTTCCCTCGAGGCCTTTGGTGATCTTGGTAACTGGGCTACAGACCCAGATGACAGGCACTCTACTTCATGGGTAGCATCGATGTCGCTTTGGTCCCAACCTCATCTCTTGGTGATCCCATAAGCAGTTTGGTGTGGCTCGATCAAGTATTGAAGCGGAATATTGCAGCCTTGCTGAAGTCACAGCTCATTTCCTTTGGGTTCAAACACTACTCACTGAGCTATGTGTTACATGCCTTGCTCCCTCCGTTTTTGGGACAACCAATTTGCAGTACTATTGGCTCGAATCTTATTCTCCACGTTAGGACAAAAGATATGGAGATGAATTTACTTTTTGTCTGAGAAAAGGTTCTGCCAAAGCAACTTATTGTTCTGAATGGTCTTGGTGAAGATTAGTGGGCTGCTTGCAGCTTGTTTCCACCTCCAAGTTTCTGCTCCTACTCTCGAAGCTCAATGTGACTGATTCAGTTTCTTACATGAGTGGTGTCCAGTGTGAGTGCAGGATAAACCTGCTGGTGTGAGTTAAGAGATGGCTATCTAAAATTGTTGCTCCTTCATTTGTAACATAATTGTGATCATTCTAACATAATCAAAAAGAATCAATAGAATCAGTTTTCCCTTACTCTCTAGTATCTTATAGGAAAAATAATAATCAAGTGTGTATAATAAAAACAATCTCTTCAAACCGACTCTTGATCTACCTCACCTGCAAAGCCAGCATTAACATCTCTAGAAATGGTATGCAGTGATGTCAAATCAGATGGGGTACAATCTTTTATGGGAACCTGCAGAATGAATGAAAAAAATTGTAGAGAATTTGATGAGATCATGAGAAAAAAGGTATAACAGCAAAATAAATAACTGCTTATCCCATTAATTACAAAATCAAATTCCAATCAGGAACAATTTGAAAATGATATGTATCAATAAACAACTATAAGGTCCAAAGAGTGACTTGTCTGTGTTCACCATGCTGTAAGAAAATCAGTGTCTTCTTGCTAATTATTATCAAACTACAAGTTTATCTTATTTAATTATGAACAGAAGAGCCAGCACACCTAAACAATGCATTTAGCAATTTAAAACTACACTGACATTTCTCTAGCAAAGATTTGCGATACTTATTTACTAAAGATAAAAAAATTGAGAGAAACAGAAAGAGACATTCAAATTCATTGATAAAATGAAGAAAGTTGCCACATACCATATCTGCCTCATGATTTGTTGTTGTTGTTGTTGCCGTTTGAATGGACTGATCTGTATCACATGATTAAGAAAATAAATTAGACCATTTGAGTAAAACATAAAGATATGAAATTTGCCCAACAAAAGACAAAACAATTAAAATCACCCTGACTCACAGTCACAGAAACCTAACATCAAATCAAACCACATTGAAGGGTCCACTCTAGATTATTGCATTCAAGCAACTATTTCAGACAAGTGAAAGACTTGCCTGTCTGCTTCCACTCCTAAATGTGCGTTAAAAACAAAAAATGATGTTATGGGTCATGTTAACTTGTATTTTAAGGGCACATGTTAACGTTAATGAATGCACAAATAGTGATTTTTGAGTATGAAATGCAAGGTTTCAAAAATACGGACCGGTACCGGGATTGAGGCCGTTACAAAACGGTATCAGCAGCCACCGTGACCGTTTTTGGACCTTTTCACGTCGAGAACAAAAATCACAGGAAAATTCAGAAATTTGAACAGGAGAAGAAGTAATCTGAATCTTATCTTTTTTACACAAATCAATTACTTACTTCTCTTCCTGCTTGCGATTTGCGATTCTGGTGTTGCCGCCGTTTCTTGCTTCATTCTCTTTCTTCAGGTTTGCGATTTCGGATTTTTCAAACTTGCCGTTTGCGATTTGCGATTTTGTTTTTTTTGTTTTGAGTGAATAAGAATAATAATTAATAATTACTTTTAGATGGGTTTATTCATATATTTATTTATTTAGATGGGTGCATTCATCTCTTATTTATTAAGTATTTTTGTGAATTTAACTCGGTTGATAGCAATAATGCATAAGGTTCGAATCTCAGACATCACCAAAAAAATCTCTTATTTACTAAATTCAAGGTAATTTTAAATCGACACTCTTAATTAGAGTATTTAGGTAACAAATACTAGATGAAATTTTAGAGAAAAATTAGGACTTTGATGTTAGAACTTTGAATGTATATGTTGTTGTGATTGTGATTTTGTTGGTGAATTACAAATAGAACCACCAAGAAGTTCTGGATTGTTTGATTGTGTCTTTGGAAGAAGTGGAAATAACAATGATGAAGGTGATAGTGGAAGTTATGATCATGCACGTCGTTCTACCTGAAGTGGAAGAAATAGTCACAAGAAAAAGGGTTTGAATTGTGACCCTTTTAAAAATTATTCCTGAAACTTAAATAAGTTTATATACTCAAGAAAGTTCTTGGTAAGAGTTAAACAAATAAAAATATTTGTTAATTAATAAATAAAAGGACCGGAAAACTCTAGATTGTATATTTAAAATAAAGTAAATAAAAGGATCAAAGAATTCTGGAATATATGACTGAAATAAATAAAGTAATAAAGGAACCAGAAAAAAATATTCATATTGAAAGACATTGAATATGAATTATGAAAAATATTCACGTGAGAGAGATTGAATTATTTTGTATTGTAAGCTCTTGCCAATTGCCTTGATATGTTGCTATATTGTACGTTCCAAAACAACCCATGTGCATTTGCTTTGTTGCTTGATGCGCAAGGTTGCAAAAAATGTGTTATTCCAAGTGAAGAATGTTCTGAAGAACATTCTCTTCTTTTCATGCCTTTTGAGACAACCCACGTGAGGTTGTAATAATACAGCTATGATTAGTTGTAAATGGATGGAACATAATGATGTCATCCTTATCTCTTTGTAGTTTCACCATAATGTTCTCAAGAACATTCTTTCTTTGTAAAACAATTTTTTCTTCTTTCTTTAAGAACACATGATGTAATAATCTAGTTGTGATTTTGTGTTAAATGGATGAGACATAATGACATCGTCCTTACCCTTTTGTAGTTTTACCAGAATGTTCTCAAGAACATTCTTTTTTTGTAAAACTATTTTTCTTCTTTCTTTAAGGTACGTGTTTTTTCAATATTTCTTTAAATGCAAAGCCTTTATGTAATCATGTGATATTCTTTTCATTTATGTCATATATCAAAGTATCTTCTTTTGGTGAGACATAGGGAATATTTTGTTCTTGAATTTGTACCACAAAGTTCATTTATGTCTTTATGCTTATTTGCTTTGATAATGACGGTTTCAACTTCACTTGTTATCTTAGAATCTTAGAATGTTCTTCTCTTTAACAGTAACATTCTCATGAAACATTTCTCACAAAACACACTAGTAGATTACAAAATAATAATTGTAACATTTTTGTTATCTTTAAAACATCAAATGAGTATGTTTTCTTCATTTTGTATGACCAAAATGATATTTGTAGGAAAATGAGAAATCTTTCTCAAAGTCAAAATTCTTTTGATTGATTGTTGTTCTCCAAATCATATATTGAATAGTGATAGAGGATGTTGGAACAAAATGTGTTTAACAATAAACCCTAAAGAGTTTTAATGATAACAAGGTATTAAAAATTGACAATTGGTATTGCTAACATTTGTTCAAGTGTACAGGACCATAGTCAAAAAATTTATATCTTATAAAGGTTCTGAAAGAACAAATAAAGAGCAAAGGAAACAAATATATGAAGCTTAAAGCGCTCCTGAAGTAAGACGCTCCTGAAGACTTGCGCTCCTGAAGAGTATGACGTCACCAGAAGCTAAATGATTCAAGATTTTATGTGTTAAGTGTTGTATTATGGAATGGAATTCATACAAGAATGGCAGAAGGTCACATGGAAGTCACACGTTCTCTTTTGAAGGCATCTGGTTGCTAAAATACAAAGAGCGTTGACAAATGTACTCTGTACGAACTATACAACCACCTTCTCCACTACTCTGTTTCTTTGTCCTTGCTACAAGACAAGAATAATAGCTCTGAAATACAACCACGCCTGTAACAATGTTCCTTCACAACTGGAATGGATTTGAAATTGATCTTTCATAGGACAATAACTTAATCAGGCAAAAAATCATTGGTGAAATATCAAGCTTCAACAACGACTCTTTTTGGATGTGTTTGGCACTTACAACGTTCATATTTCACACCTCTATATAAAGGAGTGAAGACTTGAAGAACAACAAGACTCTACAACAATTTTAAAAGCGCCAAAACTCTGTCAAAATTGTTCAGCATCCAAAGTTCACTTAGAATTTCAGTTTTCAAGTTATATCTTTGAAATTCTAAAAGTCTCCGATTTGCATTGTGAACACCACTGATTGTATATCAAGTGTTCAACCTCAAACATTTTCATTGTAATTTTGTTTGATAGAAGTCTCTTGCTTGTGTGCTTGAGCATTAGAAGTCTCTTGATTGTGTTCTTGAGCATTTGAAGTCTCTTGCTTGTGTGCTTGAGCATTTGTAATCACATATTACATTTAGTGAACTCTCCTTGGAAGTGCAAGGGGGACAGGACTACTTCCAGTTTGTGGAAGGAAACTGTATAAATTGCTTGTGTCTTGCTTCTTCTCTTTTCTCTCTGTTTATCATTCCGCTGCATACGCTCCTGTTACGTATCAGAGCATCCTAGACGACACGGCGGAGATAACTCACAACTACACTATTCTTCACTACCTGCAAGTTACTCATACGAAGAGCAACATTTTCAAGCAGAAGGGGTGAGATTTCACATTCACTAATAGCAAGCAACAATTCATAAAAGATAATCAACAACCATATATCCAGCATAGAATAAACATCACATAACATCATTTAATAATAGTAAAACAGCAACAACATCATCATCAAAAACAGCAACATCATCATCAACAACAACAACATCATAATCAACAACAACAACAACTTCTCAAATAATCATCAATTATATTATGCAATGACGACTCTATAATGCAAAGACGACAACAACTCATCTTAACATCACATCGACTCGACAATGCAATATGCATGTGGTACCATCAGGGCATAAGCCCCCATCGCTAAAGGTCAAATAGGACATGTCACGCATTGAGCCCCCATCGCTAAAGGTCATAAAAGGACATGTCAGGCATTAAGCCTCCATCGCTGACTATGCTATGCAACAACACGACTTAATGCAACGACACGACTCAAATGCAACGACCTGAATCATATACAACGACACCATCTCAATATAGCAACATCAACTTCATAAATCAATATTAAATCAACCATAAAAGATTCATTTCACAGCTCACAGCTACTGGAAGGATAATTCAGTTATCAACAACATTCATGTTTCTACATCAAACAACACGAAATCCTACATATTCTACCACTTTTATTAATTTTTGACCTATTTTTCCAATTTCTTAAAAACTACAACAACGATTAATTTCTATGAATTACAACTTGATATTAATGAGAGTTAGTCCCACCCTTACCTTAGGCTGTTTTCTGAAATCAAAAGCAGCGTTCTTCGTCCTTAGGGTTCTCTCTCTGAGTTCTCCTCTTTTCTCATCTTTTCTCCAAAATTGCACGTATTATCTTTTCTAATTCTAACTCTCCCTTTTTATATAAATCCTTAACCTACCTATTTTCTCTTATTTCCAAATCTGCCCCCAAAGTCTCAATATTCTACATAATTATATTTTTCCACTAAATATATTCTAAATCTGTCCCTCACACCTCAATATTCTATTTTAATATATATATATATATATATATATATATATATATATATATATATATATATCCACACTAAATAACAAATATATTTCTATAACAAATATATCTCTACACCACATAACGAATATATTTTCTATAACAATTAACATAATATTTCTACACCAAATAACATAATATTTCTACACCAATTAACATAATATAATATTTCATCAAATATATATATTATAAAACAATTAATATAATACTAAAATACAATAAACTAATAAAATATTAAATATTAAAAGTAGGGCGTTACAACTCTCCCTCACTTAGAATATTTTCGTCCTCGAAAATGTACCTCTACACAACAAACAACGATTAAAACAACATAATAATGGTATTCCAACTGTTAGACGACACTACTCGACTCAATCTACTTGGCCGGACGGACCGACCTGCTCTGATACCAATTGTAACACCTTGTTTTCCCAACATAAATAAATATACAGAATATCAGAGTTTTCGTTCATCACAAAACGGAGCATCACATTCAACTTACAAAATTCCACAATATAAATAGAATGAAAGTACTATTTATTAAAACAATTTGTCTTTATAAAAATCCAATAATCATGCAGCGGAAATAGTTTCAACATCATAAAATGGTCTTTGGCTCTAAAGGCCATAACATCCACATCATACTTATTTATTATGAAAATAGTTCAAAAACGTTCAAAAGGAAATACGTAACAAGGAAAACATGCAATAGACAATCCCCATCCCGTTACGTATCAGAGCATCCTAGACGACACGGCGGAGATAACTCACAATTGCACTATTCTTCGCTACCTGCAAGTTACTCATACGAAGAGCAACATTTTCAAGCAGAAGGGGTGAGATTTCACATTCATTAATAACAAACAACAATTCATAAAAGATAATCAACAACCATATATCCAGCATAGAATAAACATCACATAACATCATTTAATAATGGTAAAACAACAACAACAACATCATCAACAACAACAACGACATCATAATCAACAACAACAACAACTTCTCAAATGATCATCAATTATATTATGCAATGACGACTCTACAATGCAACGACGACTCTACAATGCAACGACGACAACAACTCATCTTAACATCACATCGACTCGACAATGCAATATGCATGTGGTACCATCAGGGATAAGCCCCCATCGCTAAAGGTCAAATAGGACCTGTCAGGCATTGAGCCCCCATCGCTAAAGGTCATAAAAGGACCTGTCAGGCATTAAGCCCCCATCGCTGACTATGCTATGCAACAACACGACTCAAATGCAACGACCTGAATCAAATACAACGACACCATCTCAATATAGCAACATCAACTTCATAAATCAATATTAAATCAACCATAAAAGATTCATTTCACAGCTCACAGTTACTGGAAGGATAATTCAGTTATCAACAACATTCATGTTTCTACATCAAACAACACGAAATCCTACAAATTCTACCACTTTTATTGATTTTTGACCTATTTTCCCAATTTCTTAACAACTACAACAACGATTAATTTCTATGAATTACAACTTGATATTAATGAGAGTTAGTCCCACCCTTACCTTAGACTGTTTTCTGAAATCAAAAGCAGCGTTTTTCGTCCTTAGGGTTCTCTCTCTGAGTTCTCCTCTTTTCCCCTCTTTTCTCCAAAATTGCACGTATTATCTTTTCTAATTCTAACTCTCCCTTTTTATATAAATCCTTAACCCACCTATTTTCGCTTATTTCCAAATCTTCCCCCAAAGTCTCAATATTCTACATAATTATATTTCTCCACTAAATATATTCTAAATCTGTCCCTCACACCTCAATATTCTATATATATATATATATATATATACACTAAATAACAAATATATTTCTATAACAAATATATCTCTACACCACATAACAAATATATTTTCTATAACAAATATATCTCTACACCACATAACAAATATATTTCTATAACAAATATATCACTACACCACATAACAAATATATTTTCTATAACAATTAACATAATATAATATTTCATCAAATATATATATATATATATATATATATATATATATATTATAAAACAATTAATATAATAGTAAAATACAATAAACTAATAAAATATTAAAAGTAGGGCGTTACAGACAGGACTACTTCCGGTTTGTGGAAGGAACCTGTATAAATTGCTTGTGTCTTGCTTCTCTTTTCTCTCTGTTTATCATTCCGCTGCATACGCTCCTGAACATCTTCTTCAGAAGCTGTCTCATTCGCTTATGATCATAAGTGTTCTAGCGCTTTTGAGAAAACTTTGAAAAAGTCTAACACAATTCAACCCTCCCCCCCTTCTTGTGTTTTTCTCCCCTTCAGAGGATTCTTGGACCATTATGATTATTTTATGATAGAATCTCAATGCATATGATCATGAATTTTCTTCTTTGATCATTCTCCGATCAATATCATAAATGAATGACTTAATAAATAATTCATTCATGAATTGATTTCTCTTTAAAGCTGATTCTAATCATTTTGATGAAATGATGAGAATAATTTCTAGTGTTAATATGCATCCTCATCATGAGAACATTCTTTCATCGGGGTTGATAATGTTCTCTTATATATGGGATGACAATACATTTTCGGTTAATTAACCCTTAATTATTTTGTTGATGTTGCAATTTATCTCATAGTTCATGTTGGTGATTTCACGTAATGTTTCTTTCCATTGAGTATCTTTGAGATGTTTTAGTTTAGGCATGCATGTAATCATGAAGGTACATTCAATCATTCTTTTGAATGAAACTTTTGTACCTTTTCCTTAAACTCTTTTTAGAAGCTATTTGAAGATAATTCCTTTCAAATTTTAATCATTTATTCCTCGAATCTTTAAGGCTTTGATGAAAACCATGTGGTGACGAGGATGTGTCAATTGATCATAAAATTTATCTTCTTGTTGAGTATTCAATCAACACTCATTTGATTCAAACAATATTCTTTTTAGGGTTAATAGTGTTTTTCACCCTGTAATATATGTCATTTTTGGTTTTCACCCCTATAAAATTTTCGGTTTGATTTGCACCCTCGTAAAAAATTTATTTTCCGGAAAACACCCTTTATAGGCCATTCAAAAACCAAAATTTCTTGAAATTTTTTTCTGAAAATGGCCTATTAGGGGTGTTTTCCGAAAAATAAAAATTTTACGAGGGTGCTAATCAAACCAAAAATTTTATAGGGGCGAAAACCAAAAATGACATATATTACAGGGGTGAAAAACACTATTAACCCTTTTTTTTATATCTTCTTTGAGCTTGAGATAGTACTGTTTTGGTATTCTTCCAATGAGTATATATATGCATTTGTAAGAGACTTCTTTCTTGTCAACTTTTGTGAAAAGACTTAAGTGCAAACATCAGTAGATCACCATTCATAAAACTTAGTGTTTATTCCATAAGGTTTGTTGTCATTAAAACATTCATCAAAAAAAATTTTGTTTCAACAATCTCCCATTTTTGATGATGACAAACCTTTTGAATAAGTCTTAAGTTTTATAGATGTGTATAATAAAAAATGTAAGAATGTTCATAGATATGAAATTAAGCCCCCCTAAACATGTGCAAGAGTTTAATTCTTATCATTCTAATTAAACTCTCACTAAACATATGCAAGAGGTTAATTCTTTACATTCTTCATTTTGATCAAATCCATCTTGAATTTTTCTCCCCATCCTATGTTACTTTCTCATCACATATATCTCTCCCCATCCTATGTTACTCTCTCATCACATTTATCTCTCTTCTCTTAGAATTAACGTGTCATTTACTTTTTTTAAATTATCATTTTTTTTAAAGAGTTTTATTAAATAGGTACAAAAGTTGTAATTTATAAGCTCAAAAGTTTTAAAAAAAATGATAAAATAGTGAGAAAGGATAACTAAATAGATCTTCTGAATTATATACTAACATGAAAATAATTCATCTTTTAAGGGGACCCATGAAATATGTTATGCAATATCATAAACACAGTTGCTCTTGCAAATAAAATGCAACCTTGAATTTTATAATTTATAATTTAATGTTATTTACTATAATTACACAAAAGTTTATGTTAAATTTTGTGTTTGTTTGTTGACCATTTTTAAAAATAAAATAATAGCAAAGATTAAAGTATGAAATAGATGTTTATGTGAGAGTTTATTGATGTTTATTGATGAGGTGTACATAGCTAGCTCTTTGTCGGCGGGTAGCATCTCATATCAAGATATAAATTGTTTAAGTGAAACAATATTATAAATATAATACATTTATATAATTAAAGTTAAAAAAAATATAATTACGATTGTTGATAGATCTCATATTTCTATCATTATGTGTTTCATAGCGTGATAACTCTCATCCTTTGCTATTATATTAATCACACTCGTTGATCATGAATTTCTAAAATTTATTCTAAGAGTTAGACCTAGTCAAAGGAACTTGCTGATGGATTGAAGGATAATTGAAGGAAATTCATAGTTGTATAAAACTTGTCTCTTTTAATGAATTCTCATTAAACAAAGTTCTATAACGTATCTTGTCTTGTTGGTCATACTTATAAAAGCTTTCCACAAATCTAAAAGTTAAAGCCTAAAGAAAGTTTAGCATATACTTTTAACATGATTAGTCTATACAATTATTAAGGGTACGTTTGGTTCCAAAGAAAGAAGAAGGATGGATAGGTTGTGGACGGAAAGAACGAAAATCAAGAAAGCTTCCATCGTTTGTTTCAAAGGAATGATGACAAAGGAAAAAAAGATATGCGGGATCCACGCTAAGAAATGTTTCCGCAGGCTACTGCACGGAAAGGTGAGAGAGAGCTGGATTTTTCATCTTTGTCCATTACCCATATAAATAAATAATATAATATGATATTATCTATGATATTATATATCTCTAAAAAAAAGTATAATAAAATATATGATAAATAATATACGTTTTATAATAATATATATATATATATATATATATATATATATATATATATGCAACTAAATATTCATTCTCATGTATATATTAACACATCAATTTTTATTTATTAATATTATGAACATGTTATATTAAATAAATAATAAATATATCAACTCATTTTATCAGAAGGATATTTTTGTCATTTACTACATATACATCTTTCTTTCCTTTCACTTATTCCAAACAACCTAAGAATCATCTTACTTTCCTTTCACTTTCTATTCACTTTCATTCATTCATCATTCTTTCCTTTTACTTTCTTTCCTCTCACTTTCCAAACATACCCTAAAAGAGTTCATAAACGTACATAATTGAGTAAGCATGTACAAACAAAAATGAATACCAAAAAGAACAAAATCTAAACTTACTTTTCATGGGTACCAAAATCGGATATGCACGGTATTGCAAGGATCGAAAGAGATGTTCACACATTCATTAATTTATGGCACACCGAGTACGACTAAATAAATAACCAATTGAAACCTCTAAAAAACAATTAAAATAAAATAGACATGTTCCAAATTCCTCCACAATGGTAGCAAGAGCAATGTTTATGTTAAATTTATATCGATTATTTTTGGTATGTAAACTTATGAAATGAAATAGGATAAGTGATTCAACAAGTAAATATTTGAAAGGAATTAAAGATTAATATGTTAGATGATATATACTTATCTATGCATTACTTAGTGAATATACATACATATTTAATGATGTTCGTGCACACGGGTATCCATACTCTTTAATAAATATTTTATGTAATAGTATCTTATTATATGTTTAGAATGATATTATGTAAAAGTATAACATTATTGTGACATCATGTTGCATACTGAGTCCTCATGGCTATACATGTTAATTCAGAGGGCATGCATTGCATTATTGGCAATAATTTTTTATATTGATAACTCTAACGAATCATAATGTATGTTGTGTGTATAGACGATGTGATGAATGATATGGTTTGAGTTTAATGATTATGTTAATGTATTTTGTGGCTGATAATTGATTTATGGGAACTTCTATGGTACACCCGTCAATTAAGGTGTACTGCTACTCTTGTTTCAAAAATTTATACATTAACCATCCATTTTTATTAAAAAAGAGAGCTATTTGTTGATATTTAAATTTAAAAAATATCATTTCATTAGAAAAAACATCATTTCATTGTTTATAAAAATCATACTATTTTTTTTTTACATTTGATTGTAAAAAATAATCAAAATTCTCTATTATGAGTAATAAAAATTCAAAAAATTTAAATTTTATTGCGTTGACGTTTTTGGTAAATAAGATTTGGTTATTATAATTATAGATGATAGAAAATAATTTTTCCCTACATAAAATAATTCATTTAACTATTATTTTAAGACTTTGGTGTACCAATACACTCAAATTCTTGGGTGTACCATAGAATTTGCCTTGATTTATATGTTCGTGTCTTGCACTAGTTATGTTCATGTGTGTGTAGCATGCTCTGATGTTTATTTGTTTAACGCATGATTCTCACTCGTACAAACATTGTTTAGATGATCTATAGACTAAAGACTGATGTCCTTAAGTTTTATATAAACAATATAATTGTAGTATCCCTTTAAAGATGTATACATTTTTTTACCACATTATATGAAATATTTTTAAAAATATTTCAATTTTGGAAAGCTTTTTTTGTCCTTTTTTCTATTCCAATGTGTTCAAGGCAAAGATTGTCACATATAAATTAGGGTGTAGGGTTTATGAAACCCTAACACACTAATGATGCATACTTCTACTGTTTAATTATATCAATTGTGTCATTTAAGCTTTCCTCATGTACATCCTATAAATCTCAATTTAACTCTTATTGAGAGTGAGCGGAGAACGACAATGCTAAATACTTTTAACTTGTGTTTCTATCTAAATCACGAGTTAATAAATTTGGCCTTGTCATAATATAATTTTTTAATGAAAATTTAGTTTGATTTGTCTTGTGGATTTTTTAAGAGAATAAATAAAAGCTCACGGATACGCCAAAGATCAACTAAAAAAGCATAAAGAATACAATTAAATAATTTAAAAGACAATTGGAGCAATTTTTTCTTTAAAAAAACACATTGAGACGTAGTAAATTTTTTTTTTTTTTTGAAAAAATAAGACATAGTAATTTTTTTTCATTTTCTGTGAGTATATATACATGGGACGAGAATCCACGCGTACGTCATACATAATTAATAAGTAATATTCCATCAGTCTTGTAATCAGTGGCTTATTTACTAAAAAAAATTCAAAAATGAACTAACCTTTCTATTTTCAGTCCAACATTAATATTATATTTTCAAGTATACCATCTACTAATTTGACACCACTTGAACCATTTATAAATTAATATCTTTCACCTATTATTTATGGTTGTAGCTAAAATATTGATAGTTGAAAAGTAATTTAGTAAAAATATCATTCTCAATTTTATTCATACAATTTCTTAGTAGGCATGAAATCGTAAATGAGTTTTTTTTTTTTTTTTTTTACATTATGTAAAATAAAGTGAAATATAATCCAATCTAATATATAACTATACAAATTTATTACCACTAAAACCTATAAATACGAGTTTAATTTTTACCCTTTAATGTTTTTTCTCCTTTTCCAACAACTTCTTGTATTTTTCTTATGAAACAAATATAATTATGCATCACCTTTTACACTATTCTTTCCTAGTATACCATTACCTATAACCTTTTGCACATAAGCTTTTACACATCAGTTTTTCTTATTTCTCTACTTTTTTACCCGAGATTAATTAGAATAGATTGATAATGTAAAACAACTTTACACCATCAACCAATTAAATTAATCCAATTAGACACATCATCTTAAGTGTTATAAGTGTTAAAAATAGGAAAAAATCAAATAAAATCTTTTATAATAACCGTCTTCTACCACGTTTTTTAATTTGGACATTTCATTTAGCCATTTTTAATCTTCATTATGATGTTGCATTCTTTCACCCTTCCAAACCTTGTCTTCATATTCTAATTTTGCAGACCTTTGTTCATGTATGATCTGTGAAGTCTTTTAGAGTTGCAAAACTCAACAAATTACTTTTTGATTTTTAGAACCATCATAAAATCCTTTAACATAGCACAAAACATATGAATGTCATTGAAGCGGTTATGAAGGTGGAAGATTTCGAGTCAATTTATTTGGATACATTTATTTAAGAGGTTGTTTGTTTTGCAATGGATTGATATACACGTTGGTTAAGATTTCAAAAAGCATCATAGGGATCATTTGGTTAATGTCTGTTTTTTGCTTCCTTTTATTCTTCGGTAGCTGTTTTTCCATTTTGTGAAAGATTGTTAATAGGAAATAGAAAAAGGTAGGACAAAGTTAGAGAAAGTAAAAGAGACTTAGGTTGTTTTAATTTTGTAATCCCTTGTTCTAAGCTAATAATAAATGTGGGATATGGTATTTATTGTCCATATTTTATTTCATTTTTCCTTTTTATAACATTTAAGGTGATGTGTCTAATTGAATGAATTTTATTGATTGATGGTGTAAAATTATTTTACACTGTCAGTCTATTCTAATTAATCTCTTTTTACCTTGATTAATTCTAAACTTTTTGATTACTGAGTAGATAATCAAAATAATATTAATGACATTATTAAAATTGGTGATATATTCTTTCAAAAAAAAAAATTGGTGATTTATCATTGATACATAAAAGTTAAACAATTATAATACAACAACTATACCACGATAGGATTAATTATTTTTATATCATTGGAACAAAATACAACTAATTTGTTCATAATTAAAATACGATATACAAAATCAAGCGATTAAACTTAAATAATAAATAAATTTCATTAAAAAAATTCAAATGATTTAATTTTTAAATAAAACAATTCACGATAAAATTATCGTTAGTTTCACAATCAAACTTCAATTTACTAGGACAATTACAACAAAGTACAAAAGAGAAAGAGGTGATGAAATGAAGATCCATGTCATGTCAAATGTCCCTACAACACAAGAGAGAATAAAATATTTGCCTGAGACAGAGACAGAGACAGAGACATAGAAAGGAAGAGAGAAAGATAAGTTCCTTAATTAGGACTAGGACGAACAAGTCCCACAAAGACAAGATCTCTCTCTCACTCTCTTTCCAACATCAACAAAGTACATAACACACTTCATCGGTTTCACAACCCAGCACGTACGCACACAAAAAAAGGAATCTATATTTGTTTGTTTCTCCCTTTTTCTGAACTGTGAAGAAAAGAAAATGGCAAAGAACAATGAAGAATCATCGAATCTGAATGTGTTGAACAAACCACCTTTGAAGAAGACAAAGACACTTCCTTCCCTCAATCTCAGAGTTTCTGTTACTCCTCCAAATGACAACAACAATGGAATTGGAGGAACTTCATCTTCAACAGCTAAAACTGATTTCTCAGAACAACAATGGAACTACCCTTCTTTCCTTGGCATTGGCAGCACCTCCAGAAAAAGAAGACAAACACTTCCTCCTCCTCCCAAACCTCCTGTAAACCTCATTCCTCCTCCTCCCCGCTCCGGTGACCACCACGACAGCAACAAAACCACCTCCTCACTTCTTCCCCCCCCTTCCTCTTCCTCCATCACCAAACAACAACAACACTCTATCTCCTCTCCCATCTTCTATCTTGTTAGTGATTACTTTTACACTTTTCACCCTCTTTTCATACTTCATTTTCAATCATTTGAATTTTTTTTATTTTTTTTGCAGTTTCTTATTAGTTGTATTATTCTTCTACCCTATTCAGCTTATTTACAATACAAACTTGCCAAACTCAAGGTATTATTGCTTGCACCCTTTAGATTTCTTGTTTGTGTTGGATTGGATCCATTATTTATTTATCAATTCAATTTCTTTGGTTCCAGGATATGAAACTTCAACTCTGTGGTCAAATTGATTTTTGTTCTGGGAATGGAAAAACATTGATACAAGAAGAGGTTGATGATGATGATAATGCAGATAGTAGAGCAATAGCTTTGTATATTGTGCTTTTCACATTGATTTTGCCTTTTGTATTGTACAAATATCTTGATTATCTTCCTCAAATAATTAATTTCTTGAGGAGAACCGAAAGTAACAAGGAGGATGTACCATTAAAGAAGAGAGTTGCTTATATGGTAGATGTCTTTTTCTCCATATATCCTTATGCAAAGCTACTTGCACTTCTTTGTGCAACTCTATTTCTTATAGCATTTGGTGGTTTAGCGTTGTATGCGGTTACTGGCGGTAGCATGGCCGAAGCACTTTGGCATTCTTGGACTTATGTAGCTGACGCAGGAAATCATGCTGAAACAGAAGGAACCGGCCAGAGAATCGTCTCTGTCTCAATTAGTGCCGGTGGCATGCTTATATTTGCCATGATGCTTGGGCTTGTTTCAGATGCTATATCAGAGAAGGTTGATTCACTTAGAAAAGGAAAGAGTGAAGTCATCGAAAGAAACCATGTACTCATCCTTGGCTGGAGTGACAAATTGGTAATCCCCTCATTGGTTTTCTTAGAAACATTTTGAGTTTTTGAAATTGAATTAGAATTTGATGTTTAGGAATTTAGTTTATCTGACGAGGGCCATTCATCTGAGTGCATTAGATATTTTTCTTGATAAATGACACAAAAAAGCTGATAGTAATATTTTACTGCAGGGCTCACTTTTGAAGCAGCTAGCTATAGCCAATAAGAGTGTTGGTGGTGGTGTTATTGTGGTGCTTGCAGAAAAGGAAAAGGAGGAAATGGAAATGGATATTGCAAAGCTCGAATTCGATTTCATGGGGACATCAGTAATATGTAGAAGTGGCAGTCCACTTATACTTGCTGACCTAAAGAAGGTATTGCCGTGGTATTTTGCTCTTCATTCATGGAAAGGATAACTCTTAGCATTGTCTCTGTGATCATTCTTAGTTCTTCATTATTTATTTGTAGGTTTCAGTTTCAAAGGCACGTGCAATCATTGTTTTAGCTGCGGACGAAAATGCAGATCAGGTCAGTTGCTATATTCATCCCCCTTTTGTTGTTTTGTTGGTGACTAATTCTTGCATAGGAACTTATTCTTAGTCAGTGTTTTCCTCGAAATTTGTCTCCAGAGTGATGCACGTGCTTTGAGAGTTGTTCTTAGCTTAGCTGGTGTAAAGGAGGGCTTAAGAGGGCATGTTGTTGTGGAGATGAGTGACCTTGACAATGAGCCCCTAGTGAAACTTGTTGGTGGAGAACTCATTGAAACAGTTGTTGCACACGATGTAATTGGACGTTTGATGATTCAGTGTGCTCTGCAGCCTGGCCTTGCACAGGTTATTATTCAATAACTCAATCCCTCTACTAAGCATTACTGAAATTGGTAGTGGCTCAAATGTTATGGACTTGAAGACTTCACTGGTGCATTTGGTTTCCAGTTACCTAAACTTTGTAGCTTACTGTGTTTGTTTGTTCATTTGTTTTCTTCTCTTGGCCAGATATGGGAGGACATTCTAGGATTTGAGAATGCCGAGTTTTACATAAAAAGATGGCCTGAACTGGATGATCTTCTTTTCAAAGACATATTAATTTCATTTCCTGATGCAATACCATGTGGAGTTAAGGTTGCTGCAGATGGAGGGAAGATTGTCATAAATCCAGATGATAATTATGTTCTGAGAGATGGTGATGAAGTCCTTGTCATAGCCGAGGATGATGACACTTATGCTCCAGGTCCACTGCCAGAGGTCATCTTTCTGTTCTAGCTAGCCTTTCAGCATTGGATCCATTTAATGTTTGAATAATTTGGAAAATATGCTAATAACTTTAGAATGTCGTATATCTAGCGCATTTTCTAGGATTCATTAATTTAGTGATCATAGGTAACTAAGTCAATACATTTTTGTAGCTAGAAACCAACATTACATATTACATGTTCTAATAGTGTATAGTTTGTATAGGTACGCAAGGGCTATTTCCCTAGGATACGTGATCCCCCAAAATATCCAGAGAAGATATTGTTTTGTGGCTGGCGCCGTGACATTGATGATATGATCATGGTAATTCCCTAAATTTTGTCCATTACATTTTACTGCCTTAAATATCCTTATATTTTTGCTATTATGCACTATCACGTTGATGTGTAAGAAGAACTGATCTACCCTTTCAAGAAACATAAAATAGGTCAAATCAAGCTACATTTAAAGGATCTTGACTACTGTGAATTAAAGGAATGAGTAAAATTCCCATTAGCTTAGCTTACACTATCTATAGGAGATCATACCCGTTGTAACTAACTGCTAGTGTATAGAAGCTTATGATACTCTACACACATAGGATAGAACCCAATGTAACAACCTCTAACTAACTGAAGTTAGTGAGGTTCATCCTATTGGGGAATCTAGAAATGGATTCACCCCTCTTTGTAATCATTCTCAAGAATCAGAAATACAAAATCACAATTCTCATGAACTAGATTCTCTCTACAACAGTATAGATTTTCTCTAGGAGAAGATTCAAACTTCTAAGACTGGAATTATTACTAAAGAAGATTGAGTTTTGACACTCTCGAAGGTTGTATTTGGAAATACAGAATTAGCTACAACACATGCCAAGCACATAAGATTCATGTGATTGAATACATTTCATCTAATTGATCTACTATGCCTACATGGAATGGATTTGTGATTATCATTATCAATTTATGGAAACAAGATATATGTCACCAAATAACAGCACAGGGATAATCTCTCTGTAGACATCGTAGGATCAGTTTCACCGTCTAATTGCTCAATGATTTGGAAGACTTTTCATTTTTATTTTCATCAAATCTACTAAATAATGAGTGGGCAATAATAAATTTGGAAAGAAATCTTAAAACTTGCTAAAAATTTAGAGCATAAGACTTTGGAAGTGTGAGGGATAGATTTGATGTAGAAAGGCTATGGGTGGAAGTAAAATCTGCATTGATCAATTGGCCTCAGCCTAAACCTCAATTCAATACTAGATGCTATAGGAATATTATGAGCAGATTTTTCTGCCAATCATCCCTCATTCAAGTCTCTAGCTAGGGGTATGTTTACTCAGGTTTTTCCTAGAAAAAGTTATTTTTCAATAAAAGTTATCAAGGAATTTTATGACAGTTCAAACTGAAGTATTTACTGTACCTGAAGTATTTTTTTGTTGTTGAAAGAAAGCACCTAAAGCCTTTTAAATTGGATACCTTTTGATGTTTGATGTTTTGACTTGTAATAGTTTATGTAAACATCAAAACGGTACTTTTATGACAATCAGACGCAAACTAAGATAGTATTCAGTAAGAAACTGCACTGTGTGTTACTCCTAGACTCGACCAATGCCTTATATTTTATGTTCTTTAACCCTTTGGTGTATACAATATACTGTGGTAATGGTAAGTAGTCACATAACTGTAATAAGCTAATAGGTCCATCTACAAAATGAAACAAAATTCTTGCTTCATAATCTTTTAACATATCCTTCATTATTATTGTTTTGCAGGTTTTAGAAGCATTCTTGGCCCCTGGTTCAGAACTATGGATGTTCAATGAAGTTCCTGAAAAGGAAAGAGAAAAGAAACTTGCTGCTGGTGAACTTGACGTTTTTGGACTAGAGAACATAAAGCTTGTCCACCGGGAGGGAAATGCTGTCATTAGGCGGCACCTCGAGAGTCTTCCATTGGAGACTTTTGATTCTGTAAGCTTGAAATCTTCTTTATCCATATTTTATAGCTTGACTTGAAATGCATAAACTAGCATTTGTGCACCATGTCCAAGTGAATGTTCAGAGTTTGGACATATTTTTTATGCTAATTGATTATTGAAAATTGATTATGCTTCTATTCTATCTCATTTGCAATTATCAGCTATATCATAGTTTCATTAAAAAAAGGCGTCTAATTAGAATGACTGCCTCCAT
Source organism: Medicago lupulina (assembly GCA_958299785.1). NCBI lineage: Eukaryota > Viridiplantae > Streptophyta > Magnoliopsida > Fabales > Fabaceae > Medicago > Medicago lupulina. Next base: position 678,277 of record OY283139.1, read on the forward strand.
GTAACTGGTGGATGGGACAAAATAAAAATGTTGTCAACATATAAATATGACCAAAGTGCATGTTGAAGTAGGAATTCAAAAGTCATAGAGTTTCTTCAGATTCAGGACAGTTAAGCCAAGTAAAGGAAAATATTCTTCAACTGTATACTAACTCAAGAGGACAGATCCTTATTCTTGCAGATGAGTCAGTGGAGGACTCTGTTGCTCATTCTGACTCAAGATCCCTAGCTACTCTTCTGCTCATTCGTGATATACAGGTAACCACTGTTGCATTTCGTATCAGTGTCATGATCTTCATATAATACTACTGTGCACTGTTTTGTGAACTTATTTGAAATGAAAATTATCCCCATCCGACGCCTCTTTTTTTTGTTTTTGTAGTCGAGACGTCTACCTTACCGAGATACAAAGTCAACTTCTTTAAGATTATCTGGGTTCTCTCACAACTCATGGATCCGCGAAATGCAGCAAGCTTCAGATAAATCAATTATAATTAGTGAAATTTTGGATTCTAGGACTAGAAATCTAGTTTCTGTATCCAGAATCAGTGATTATGTATTATCCAATGAGCTGGTTAGCATGGCACTAGCTATGGTAGCTGAAGACAAGCAAATCAACCGTGTTCTTGAGGAATTATTTGCGGAGGAGGTAGCCTTCATTTAAACTTATGTTTGCTGCTTCTCGTCTAGTTGATGGATTTCTGTTGAATTTTAATTCTCTAAATGAATTTCTGTTAAAGTGAAACTGCTAGTTTAGCATTTTTGAGGTTTTTGTTTATTTCATATGGTTTTGGATTACAAGATCAAAATGACATATAATATTGGAATTGTGGTGCACTTATGGCAGGGGAACGAGATGTGTATCAAGCCAGCAGAGTTCTATTTATTTGACCAGGAGGAGCTTTGTTTCTATGATATAATGATTAGGGGTCGTACAAGAAAGGAGATTGTTATAGGCTATCGCCTCGCCAACCAAGAGCGTGCTATTATCAACCCTTCAGAAAAATCTGTGCCAAGAAAATGGTCCCTTGGCGATGTTTTTGTTGTTTTAGCCTCAGGTGAATGACAGAAAAAAGGAATAGTATCATTCTTGCTCCTTATGTTTTGTCCTCATCATGATTCATGCATGCCTACACTATGACGGTCATTCCTTTCCCTCACCATTTAACTTGCCAAAAAGGTACTGACAGTGGCAGTTAGTTATAACTGTTGATAGAAACTCGGAATTCGAAGACTCGTTGAATGCGAAAGGAACCAAGATTTTGCCGGTTCTAAGAATTGGTTACTCGCGCTCTTTATTGTGGATTATTATATTTGTTGTAACTTGTAAAATAATTTTTCATAAATAGATGTAGGTGACTAGGGACAAGTTCAAGTAGCAGAGGATAGCACATTTAGAAACTTTGATCTCAGGTTTCAGTGAGAAAATTGTTGTACTGATTCACTTATGTTAACATATCAAGTTAGCAGCAGCTTGAGACAAAAAAAGCGAAGTTTCATGTTTATTTTTTATTTTTTTGTAAAATGAGTGAAGTTTCATGTTAGTTCAAATACATGTGTAAACTATATCAAGATAATCAGAAGAAATTGATTGCAGTAACCTTACACCGTTCAACCAAGAAAAAGTTAAACAAATTATCCAGAAAAGTTCATTATTGATTTTTTTACTTGTTATTTGTTCTCACTTTTCAGCAAAGGGGGTTGCTATATTTTCCTTGAAAGCATGAAAAGAGATTTATAGTAGGCAAGTCACATAATTTCTAACCTATCTTGAAGCCTTAGAGGAAAAATAACATATTTTACGACACGGATGTCATAGTAACATATAGTAAATAAACACACTAATTGTACCAGAAAAAGTAAAAATAAACTCACTCAAACACAAGGTGCACAAAGATGGAACAATACACAATAAAGGATATAAATTCTAAACAGATGCAAACGTAAAAGCAATGACTCCAACAAACAATTCCCAAGACACACGCTACTTAATCTTATACAGTTTATGCAGAAATAATTCTGCAGAATATTAACAGCAGCTGCCACTGAATAAATTCCCCGCGGCATTAAACTAACATAATACGAAAAACTGACAAAAGAACCAGCTCCATTATTTTCTTGCTTCGAAAGAGCGGCCACTAGAAGTCCAAAGGCAACAGGCATGCACTAACCATCCAAAGCTCCTAATCTTAGCAAGCTGCCACTGCAGCAATGGTTACATCACTGATCACTTGTCAACCCATCAGCATCCTACACAAAAACAGAAGAGATAGACTTTCATGTTTGCTAGATTTATTCTCATCTAACCTCAGTGTAAAATAAATATTAGTTGTAGAGTTAAACTCTTTATTATTGCAAGAAGTAAATACAAATAATCAGCCAAACAAATAGTACCTGTTCAAATTATAAGAATAGTACTAATTGTGATCCACAAGCAAAGTAGTAAGCTTATATGATTCCAACCAACATTGCAAAGTAACTCAATTACAATAGGGGAAAGTATATTCTAATAGCAATGCTACTAAGTTGCATTTTCATAAAAACTAAGTGTCAATATTTATCATCAAATAAGCTTAGTAGTATAACATGTAGAAAAAGAACCAATGAACTGCAATACAGGGATAAATTAGTAGTATATATAAAAAGATGAAAGTAAAGCAAAACCATATAATTCCTTCACATCTTTGCTTTTTTTTTTTTTTACATTAAAGTGCAAACTGGAGGATATAATAGTGACAAGCTGATCAAGGACAACTTTCAGCAACTAATCTAAGTGCAGTGCAAAACCAAACCAGAAAAAAATTGTGTCTAACAAGTTGAATGCACAATTACCTTAATCCATGTATGATGTCAACCTTCGCTGAAGGTGTGTTTTGAAGCAAAAAGTCCATTATTCCATCAGGTGCTATGGTTGAAGAATTCAACACTTTTACTTTCAATAATTTCAAGTTACACAAGGCAGGGAACTCAACCTTCAATAAATCAGGAACGAAGGAGAGAACCTAAATCAATGAAGGATGGTTGTGAGCCATGATCAATTGTAATGGAAGTCATAATTTTTAATAAATAATAGAACTAAAAAAAGAGCATACTAAGAAAAGTAATTAGAAGTAAAAATGAAACAACCAAACATGACCTCAAGTACCTCAAGAGCCCTTGAAGAGATTGTCAATGATTTGATATCAGAGAGCTGAACAAGCAAGTTGAGAAGAACCGAAGGACAATGATTTGCATAATCTGAACACATTATTACATCAATATCTGCATGTTTGACAGAAGAAAGAATGGTTTTGCTCCTACATTGTTTCGAAACAGGAACATCCCCTATACCAAAAAAGACAAAGGTGGCAAGACTTGGAGTAGATAACTTGATTTTGCCATATTGGTTTTGACGGGTTTGTAGAGTTAAATTGGCAAGTGTAGCACTTGATATGCAGAGGTTTTGTTCATCAAGAACTGCACAATTGTTAATGATCAAACTATTCAAATTCTTGAATGCCGAAAAAGGCTCAGCATGACCGTTATTGCCAACACGAAAGACAAAGTACTTTAAAGACAAACCGGTTAATGCAGGCAAATCAAGAGAACTAGGAAAAAAAAGTTTGCTCAAAACGGTTAGGGTGAAGGACTGAAAGGTTAAGAGAGGTTAAAGTTTTACACGAAAATAAGCAAGTTGGAAAGTGTTGAATATCACAAATGACTCTAATTTGTAAGCATTGAACATTGTGTGAAACAGCGTAATTGACAATCCTTTTGAGTATGCGAGGCTCCACGATACCAGTGCGCCTAAAATGGAGGGCCTGTAGTGATGTCGATGGTTGGCGAAGAGACAAAAGACGAGACACGAATTTTGTAAAAGCTCTGAGATTTGTATAGTAATAGCAATCTAATGATAGGGTTGGAAGATTCTTCCAGAGTTGTGTATATCTTTTGGATAGTATGCATGTTTGAACGGCGTATTTGGCTTCCAAAAACGATAATATGCGAAGTAAAAGAGAATCAGGTAAATCACTGAGGTGATCTTGTTTTACTGACGACATTCTTCCTCGCTTCTTTATCGTCTCCGAAAGAAAGAACCTGTGATTGAGTGAATCAGAAGAAAGTTATGTTCAGAAACTGAAGAAGCAAAGTTTTGTTCATAGTTTGATTTTGCAATTGCACGGTGAGAATCTTGATCAGGGTCTTTATGATGAGAAATAATACTCCAATCTTTGTGTTTGAAAATGATTTCTGGATTAGGAAAGTAAGTTACCAATACTTCATAAGTTGTTATTACAAATAATCTAATCTTGTGAAAATAGGCTTCACAGTTGATATTACAAATGCATCCTATAAAATTGCATCCAACGACCATTGAAATCCCATTTCAGATATTGGTTTGACATCATGTCCGTGTTAATAATCTCAAATCACTTTAACTTTTCACCTTTGTTAAACTGTATATTTATTCTTGGACAAAAAAAAATTGGTTTATTTATTCAAAAATTTGGCATCTATAGTAGGAAAAGTTGTGGAAAATGGTCTTAAGTGGTTTCAGCCTATGTAGTGATGAGAATATGCCAAATGGTGAATAAACGGATTCTTAGAGGTAGAGAATGATTTACAAGAAGTATAAGAAAAAATATTAGAAAAGATTTGAAGATTATTGAGTTGGACAAAATATGGTATATAATAGAATATTATGACATAATTTGATTCATGTAGCCGGCTCTACTTAATGAGATAATACTTAAATGTTGTTGCATTCAAAAGTTTCGAACATACACTTAACTAAGGTTGCATAATATTTTAAGAATGAGAGAGTAAAATGTAAACTTTCATCATTTTTTTTGTGTGTGATGAAAATGGTGGGAGAGGTGCAACACAAAGACTTCCCCGGATGCCACCCATCCTAATACTACTCTCGTCTAAGTAAACTTAACTGAGGAGTTCTGATGGGATCCGATGCATTAGTGTTAGTATGATCGTACCTCGTTATTTTATCATAACAGAGAAGCACATGAAAATTTTAAATAAAAAAAGTTTAAATGATTGATTATAGAGCATATTTTACTCTCTTTTAGTTACATTTGAGAGAATCCATTCCCTAGTTAAAAAAAAAACATTGGACTTAAGTCCAGCTTGTTAACAAAAAAAAAATGTTTTTAATATCGAGTTATCCACAACACGGAACTTGGTATGGGAAGGTGGGCCATGGACCACCCACCCAAAAGCAAAACAAATTTTGTCTATAATGAAATTATTAAAACACCCCTTGTTATTAAAGAAAAACACAAAATGACCCACCCTTTCCACTAGTCAAACACGGTCCTTCCTTCCCGCGGGCTCCTCTAACGCATGCAATTTCCAACTTCAACATCCCTCATTAGCTCTTTTATTGTCGTTACCTGTTCCAGTTTCAATCTATTCAATCGATGTTGACATAGCTGAGGTGAAAGCCCTCTTCGTAGTCTCCATCTCACTCCCTGTCTCAGTTTTTTCACTTTAAATTTGAAAGTCAATTTCTTGTCTCTTGGTGATTTTTTAATTGACAGACGTTTTACTGTTGTATGCCGATGTCTTTGTTGATTTGTCGTCACCGTTGCTTTGAACATCCTTCATTATCATTTCTAATTTGATTAATCTATTCCTGCTTGCCTTAATTGCAAAGTGTAGACTAATTTCTTAATCTTTGGTAACGAAACAAAATGAGAATATAATTAAGGATACATCAAAACGGAAGATAAATGTTTCACTAGCTCTTGTTGTTTTCCCCTTTCTTTCTTTCTTTTTTTCTTCCACTTATTTGAACAAGATGAAGTGTTATATGAAAGTAAAAGCAAAGTGGCCAAATAATTTGGTATTTATAAAGTTTAAACGACCTTTCATACATATATGCCAATTAGTTTATTTCAAAAAAAATATACATATATGCCAATTAATTATATTAAAGATAAAGTATGTTTTCGAATTGTTAGGACTATATGAGTTAACTATATTACATTTCTTATTAAAAATAACTAAAATTAAACTATAAAAGATTCACACAAAAATTATACTTCCTCCGTTTCTTTTTAAGTGTCTTTTTAGAAAATTTCCATCAAAATAGCAAAGTGTATTTTTTTACGTTTTCTTCCAATTATACCCTCCTTTTAATTCAACAATAAATTCATATTTTTTTGCACACACTTTATCTTTCCAATAAATTTAATATGTTATCTTTTTCTCATAACAAACAGTTGTTAGTTATTATCTTTTTCTCCAACAAATTCCTATTTTTTTACGCGCTCTCTCTCCCAAAATAAACAATTGTCAATTTTTTAAATATTCTGCACATCTTTTAAATTATTATAAGTCAATATAAAAATTATTCCAACTTCACATTAATCAAAAACTAAGAAAAACTTTACTTCCTTCCAACTCCTTTAATCAAAGTTAAGACTTCAACTATGGCTTCAACCAATGCTAGATTCGCATTGTGCGACATCTTATTTATAGAATTTTTAAATTTATAGAATTGTTATTCATCTTATTTATAGAATTTTAACTCTTCTTCGAACCATTGTTTGTAACAAAATTTTGTTTAAATTTGAAGATAATAAGAAACAAACTTTGTTTAAAAAAAACAAACAAACTTTGTTTAAAAAAAAACAAACTTTAGCTTTCCAAATAGATAACATTAATTAGATTTATTGAAAAAGTTAAGAGTAATTGAAAAAGGGTATAATTGACAAATCATACCTTAAAAATACAAAAAGGACAGTTAAATAGGAACGAAAAACACACGCTAAAAAGACACGGAGGGAGTATTATACTTTATTGTTTATTTTAGCGGTCTATCCAAAACTTTTTTTTTTCTGACTGCGGCACTAACCCTAATCAACACCATCGTTTTTTGTTTACCTACCAAAACCCCATATGTAAATTGTTTACAAATAGTTGTTTCAATTAGAGCATTTAGATTGAGTTGAGTTTATCAACCACAAGAAAAAATAAAAATGATATAATACTTTATCCTTCATTTCATTTATTTATGATTTGGTCCCCCGTGACGTGCAATTTTCATTCCAGCTAGCTCGTGCAGGATGCGATCTAACTTGTAGGACATTGAAATCTAAAGTGAAGCGCGGAACTGATCTTTGATTTTTGTCAAACTCACACATGAACTGATGACTTGACAAGTCTTTTCTCAAATGCCAAGTCGATGATTTTTATTTTTTTTAAAGGAAAGACATCTCTCTCTCTCTCTCTCTCTATATATATATATATATATATATATATATATATATATATATATATATCATTTATCAGTCTTTTTCCCTTCCTTTACCCACAAAATACTTATTTAACTCGTGTTCATGCAAACGTCTTGTGTTGTGTGTAATAACATCAAGTAGCTTCCGATATATATAGTTAAACAAGTAATGGATTCAAATACTTAACTATATGAGTATGATAAGTACGCTACAAAAGAAACAAGAGATTAACGTCATTTTTATTTTGAGGAAAACGTATCAACATGATATATATTGATTCTCATAGTATATTGTTTGCGAGAGAATATGTGTGAGTAATATTACCAGGCTCTATGGTATATATCCCCTCCCTCTTATCCTAATCTTTGTACATAAAAGGACAATAGAATTGAGAAAAACTTTGATATAACTTTACTTATTATAAGCAAGTGCGTACAAAAATGCTATAATAAACTCATGAGAAAAATCGTTACCACATGGTTTGGTATTTATTCAGGGATACGTCCAATCATATCACATCCTTCATTTTAGTGTTCTGGAAAGTTTTTTCTAAATTAGTTCGAACTAGCTAGGATGCATGTTGTGTGGCTTACTTGTGTGTGGATAATTTAAAAAAAAGAAAAGAAAGGAACAACCATTCTTTTAAGAACAAGAAGGAGTCAATTGCTCAACTCCAAGATCAATAGAGTTAGATTAATGTCTTTGTGATGGTTGAAAGCTAAGAATTGGTAGTTGCGGCATGCATAAACTAGTTTTCCATCATACAGATGACGTGTCGTGTCCCACGTGTTTATCAAAGGAACATGAAGGCCCATACAATGACATGAGACAGAAAATTGTTGGTTGGTAATAAAATTGATGAGGTGTGTGTAATGTATGAAGTACGAACAGGTAATAATTCTAGTTTACATTTATCTGCAAAGTTTATATTTTAGAAAAACAAAGTAATTTGAACACTCTAGACCATAACTCGTACCTTTATATAAACTCAACTCATCATCATCATCATCATAATCACACACATATTTTGAGTGTTGAGCGAGAGAAAATAACAGAGAGATATATAGGGAATATAGGAGAGATGGTGAATTGGAATTCAGCTTCATCAAAAGTAGTAATGCCTCCACCTGCTTTCACTGAACCACGTCTCTTTTGTATGTAGGAGCTGTGTGCAAGAGTCTGTGAAATTCTACGAGAATGCCCTCGGATTTGTGCTCATTAAGAGGCCATCTTCTTTCAAATTTCAAGGGGCTTTGTAAGTACTATATTTTCACATTTTGTATTACTGTTAATTTGTTGTTTCTAATTTCCTGAAACATGGATTTGAATCTTGCTTATAATAGCAACAAGTTACCTAAAATGGAAGGTACTGCTCGGCAAGACGGTACATTAATCATTCCATGTCCAGCAAAAATGACCAAATATAAAAAAGAACCAAGTATTATCACATAAAATAAAAAAGAAAAGGAAAGTTTCGAAAAAAAAACAAAAAAGAAATAGTACTTGTACTTATTAGAGTGTTTCTCTTTAGCTGCTAGGTTAAGAGTATAAATAGGTTTCACAGCTAATTTGAGGTCTATGATCTGACCTACTTAAAGTTTGGTTCGACCTAACTCGTTTATTATATAGGTTAAACTCAAACTTTTTAAAAAGCTCATTAAATAGATCAGACTAAGACTTATAAAAAAGTTTACTAGGCCTATCAGACGGCCTATGTATGTGTAATTATATATACTACGTTATATGATACACGTGTATTAGCTTCTATAAAATAGACGTGTCAGCTGTGCAAAATTTTACGATATACATGCTTTACAAAATGATATTGACTTATTAACCTTTTAAAAAATACATGTTTTCCAACCTTTTTAATAATAGGTCAAATGCTATATTTAAAATTGTTAGTATAAAGTAGGCTTTAAGACAAGCTAATATATCAGACCTGACTTAAAGTAAAGCCTTTCACAGACTAATAGGTTAGGATTAAATTTTAGTTTTTTCAATTACGTCTGCCCTAATTAAGCAAAGTCCTCCTCAACCCAATCTATTTCCACCCCTACCCTAAATACACATTCGATAGTTATCTATCAATGTTACGTACATCCGATAGATAACTACCGAATGTGTATTTAAAGGTCTTAGAGATAAGGGGGACCTAAAGAGAAACGTTCTACTAATTAAAGCTTATAAATCGTAGGCCAGGTGGCTGGTAGATACAATCCTCTTCTGTATTTGTGAGCATAAGAGAACGATTTAGTTCCCAAATTCATTCTAGTGGCCTACACCGTTCCCATGTAGAACCATTATCATGCAGTTTTGTCCAAAAAAATCTCATGCAGTTTTTAATGATAAAAGACATTACATCATACGTATACAATTATATTTTGTTAATTTTACGAGTACAAACGAACAATCGAGATGAACTCATTTCATGCTTACTAATGGTGCATTTCTTCTAGCTTTCGGTTAATAATAATAAAATGGATATATTGAATAGGTTATTCAATTATGGCATTGGCATTCACCTACTAGAGACCGTGTCAGATAAAGTTCCGGTGAAAAGAGGAGAAATCAACCCCAAAGAAAATCATATTTCATTTCAGTGCTCAGACATGAAACTTATAATGAAGAACCTTGATGCAATGAATATTGAGTATAAAACAGCAGTTGTGGAGGATGGTGGAATTCAAGTTGATCAGCTTTTCTTTCATGATCCAGATGGATATGTGCAATTGCCAAAATCTCCCTTTGCTTCCTATTTCCACCTGCCCTCTAAAGCAGCCAACTACCACCAACTTTAATAATAGAAAAAATCAAGCACCACCCTTTTTTTTTTTTTTAATAGACGAAATGGCAAAGCCATTATAAATTTACCGGGGTTCAAACCCCGGTCATGACATCCGGCCTAACAATTTCGGCATTTTTACCAGTTGAGTTAGGACTTCTGGATCAAATACCACCCTTTTATGGTATGTATATATGTTTTCTTCTCACCTCTCCTATTTACTTTCTTTTGTTTCGTAAATATAAATATGAGTAATCCAATGTTTGTGCAAAGTTTTACTACTTTCTTTTATAGTGGTCAAAATAAAAGTCAAGTATTTCCAATGATTTGACCGTTACATTGTCCATGTGTACAAACGAATTATTACAATGAAATGGAAAAGTTAATATGAAATAAATTTTCCATGTTATATTGTGATTAGGGACATCACAGATAATATTTTGAGAACAGTATCTAAAGTTTCCTTCTTAAAATTGGAGGAGTATTTTTGAAGGACTTGAGCAAGCAATGAAAGTAATAGTTCTCTAATTGGATAATTTCGGTTTCGCAGGAGAAGGGAAAGAACTGCCATGCAGAAGAAGCTTTGCTGATGATGGAGAATTTGGTGATAGATTTGTTAAGGATTTTCAATATGAGGATTTTCTTGGGATTTGTTGTAACGTCCTTAATCATTTTGTACAAAATTTGTGTGAAAGCATTTTTCTCTAAAGAGAGAATAGTGCAAAGAAAGTCTAATAAAGTCAAATGTTGTCACATATATCATTTTCGACAACATCTCGTAAAATCTTTCTTTATTTTTTTGGAAACAAGGTGAGTACAAGTTTTATATATGTCTTACCTATACTATACATAAAAAACTACCCCTTTCAACACACTTTTTCTTTTCAAAAATACCCTTAATTTAAATTTTAAATACAAGTAAAACATGAAACAAATATATAACAAATAGCCTATACTATATATAAAGAAAACCACCCCTTTCAACACACTTTTGGGTTGGACTTGTTTTTTCAAAAATACCCTTAATTTTAAATACAAGTAAAACATGTAACAAATATGTAACAAATAGATAAGAATAAATTTAATTTAATTTAAGGAGGAAAATTACACACAATTCATTATAAAATAACATGTGGATTACTAATACATGTCACTAATCTTCCTCGTTAACCCTCTTTTACCTCCGTTAACCACTGATCAAACTCACAAAAATCTAGCACAAAACAAAAACCCATGTTACTTTTTTATCAGTCGTTTTTATGTTGTACATCTGTGTTGTTCCCCTCGATACAACCGACAAAGATTGCCAAGTATTTTCATATCTCTTCCACAAAAAATTGTATTTCTATATTATTTTATTAATATAAGTTACTCTTCCTTAGCCTTTGTTCAATTGTAACAAACGTGAGCAAAAAATAAGGTTAAAGATAGAACTTTAAATCTTTTTAAAAAATATTAGTAACAAACGTAAGCAAAAAATAAGGTTAAAGATTGAACTTTAAATCCTTTAGAAAAAAGATTAGTAACAAACGTGAGCAAAAAATAATGTTTAAAGATTAGACTTTAAATCATCTAAAAAAAAGGATTAGTAACAAACGTGAGCAAAAAATTAGGTTAAGGGTTGAACTTTAAATCATTAAAAAAAAAAATTAGTAACAAACGTGAACAAAAAATAATGTTAAAGATTGGACTTTAAATCCTCCAAAAAAAGATTAGTAACAAACGTGAGCAAAAAATAATGTTAAAGATTGAACTTTAAATCCTCAAAAAAAAATTAGTAACAAACGTGAGCAAAAAATATTATTAAAGATTGGACTTTAAATCCTATAAAAAAAGATTAGTAACAAATATGAGCAAAAAATATTAATAAGTAGATAATTAACCAGTAAGTTTTTTTTTCTTTTTATTTCATGTTACAACTAATCAAAGTTGATTAATTTTATGGATTATTTGACTTTGTTGGTTTATAAGTGATTATGATTCAAATTGTTTACGATTAATTTTAAGGATTATTTCATTTTCAGCCATGGTCAATTATATGTAGGTTTATCAAGAGGAGTTTCTCAAATTTCAACAAAAGTTCTCATTAAAGAAGGGAAAATAAAAGGAGAAGATGAAGATTTTACGAAAAATGTAGTTTTTAAAGATATTCTTTTATGGCAATCATAGCAATCTTTTTTTTACATAACATGTCATTTATACATTTATGTTATGATGTTACTAATTACTATTAGAATAAACAATAAATAATCATTAATTTATCTTTATTTTATAATATGCAGGCAAACTAAAATATGTTGAGTTCATAAATAATTTTGTTATATGCCTTGAAAATATTTTGTTTATAAATCAAAATATCAATAATTTTCATTAATATTTAAAAATTTAAAAAATTTAATCAAAATTATACAAACAAATATAATAAAATAATCATATGCGTTAGTGGAGTAGATAGAACGGACAAAATGTCTGTCTTTCCTCTAGTTACAATAAAGAGAAAGACAATATGGAATTGGATGAGGTTCATGTCAAAAGTGAAAACTAGTTGATCAAATATTGCATTTGTTATTTTCTTTTTTTACCAAATTACTCTTTTTTGTTTGAAAAAAATCACTAAATTACATTTGTCATGTTACAGTTAAAACTCTATAAATTAATAATGTTAGGACCGGAGAAATTTATTAATTTAGAGAGTTATTAATTTATCGATAAATTAATAATTATTAATTTAAAGAGTTTTTAAGTAATTATACTGTACATACCAAACAAAAAGGCAAATTAGTCTATGCCTCTTAGAATTACTTTGCAGCGAACCTTGAGACTTAATGTAAATTAGTAACTACTGTGTTTATATGCATTAGAAATTAATAATGACTTTTGAAGTACAGACAACTATTGAATCATATTTCAGTAGAGTGTAATATTTTTTTTCTTCAGTTTCTATGAATTATTAATTTATGATTTTCTTGGGACCGAAAATTATAAAGGGATCTCCCGAAAAATTATTATCTTATTATTTTATCGAGTTTTTCAATTTTTTACATTGGCCCAAGTCGGGTCCGGACAAATATATTATTTTAGAGAGTTTATCAATTTACCGAGAATTAATTCAAAGAGTTTCTACTGTAGTTATAGTTTGATTAAATAATTGACCAACCCTAATGGAAAAGTTGACTCTTAGTTTTTTTTTTTAAGGAAAGTTGACTATTAGTTGACGGGTAATAGAGATTCACTAGCTTAATCACACATCTAAATAAATATATTGAAACACACTCACATAAATAATAAAAATATGAAAAAGGAAATAAATAAATAAATAATATGTATTTTATGAGTGTTTGGCTAAAAGATTTTGATTTAGGACCGTGGCTATAAAGTATTTCTAAGGATAATGATGTCATATGATGGCATCTAGCATGACACTTAAAAAAAATATAATAAATATTTTTTGTAAAAAATGAAAGATTATTTTTTATATTTGTGAATGATTATGACCATAAATTGGTAAATTAGTCTTTCCTCTAAAAAAAATTCATTTATTTTAAATTTTAAACAACTAACAACAACCTCTCAAAAAACAACAACACTACGATCAATAAAATGATATGACTGGCAGGTATACATGCCCTTTTTAACAGAATTTATCATAAACTACACAGTAGAGACTATAGTAATTCATATCAACCTTATGTATACAATGTTTAGAACTCCGATTCCTACATATATAATGTAATGTTTCTACAAAGCTCATGGGATTGCAATGTCATATTCTATTATTAGGGAAAAAAAACATAGTTCAAAAAGTAGTACATCAATATATTGAAACACACTCACATAAATAATAAAAATATGAAAAAGGAAATAAATAAATAATATGTATTTTATGAGTGTTTGGCTAAAAGATTTTGATTTAGGACCGTGGCTATAAAGTATTTCTAAGGATAATAATGTCATATGATGGCATCTAGCATGACACTTAAAAAAATTATAATAAATATTTTTTTGTAAAAAATGAAAGATTATTTTTTATATTTGTGAATGATTATTGTCGCGTCGTTTTTCGGAGATCAAGGCTATTTGGTTAGCTTTTGACTCACTAAATTATTTCACGACTTTTGAAAAAAATTATTTTAATTAGATGGGGTCCGGGGGTTGGTTATATTTAGGGAAGGTATTAGCACCCTAAATACTTGTAGTACCCTACGAGAACCTTTCGACTTTATTTCTTTTTGTGCTATAAACTTACTTAATTTTATTTAAAAGAAGGAATTTGAGAATAGTGATTAAAAAAAGAAAGAAAAGACCTAGTTATCTACATTTTATTGATTCGGAAGGACTAGGTCCTTTGCCTACGTACCCGTGAGGGATCAGAACCTCGTAGTTCGGGGTAAAAATTACCGTTTGATTGGTTTTGTGTTTTTTATTAGTTTTGAAAAAAAAAGTTTTAAAATAAAAAGCCAAATGGCAAAATGAGATTGGTTTGTATTTTTTATATTGAAGAAAAAGAAACTCAAAGTAAAATTAAAGTTGATTGAATTTGATTAAGAAAATAAATTGAAAATGGGATCACTTGGTGTTTGAACCAAGGTTTATTATGAAAATATTTTTTGTGAATTTTTTGGTTATTTGAATGTTTTTGTTATTTTTGAATAATGAATGAAAATTAAACTAACGGAGCAATAAAAATAAAAGCGCGTGAATTTTTGTAGTGACGTGGGATCAACACATAATCCCTAACCTATTTTTTTTTTTGATATATATAAAGCGGTAAAAAAATAAAAGGACACACACGCACACTTTTCTCATTTATATTTATATTGGACCTAAATACATTCTAATTGCTGGAAAATAAATAACAATAATTAAAATGCTAAATAGAAATAAAATAAAGTACAAAAATGCTAAAAAGAAAAAAATGCAAGAAAATAAAAGAAAGGGACAAAAATTACCGAAGGGACAAAATTCCGAAGGGACTTATTCCGAAGGGACAAAAAAAAAAGAGGGAGAAAAAAAGAATAGCTCGTGAACACAAGCTAAATAGGGAGAAGAGAGAAAAGTTATTTGACAACTCAAGATAACTTTTTGTGTCAAATTGTGAGGGATGAAAGCTCTATTTATAGGTGAGGAGGTTGATGAAAATGGAAAAATGGTTTAATGGAAATGATAGACAATTATGGTGAATTTTGAAAAAGGAATGTTAAAGTTGACACTTGACTTGAAATTTTTTTGGACCTATTGACACTTTGTTTTTTTATTTTTAGACACTAATTAATTAAAAAAGAAATAAATAAAAAAATAAAATAAACCTAATACGAAATAAAATAAAAACAAATTAAAGTAAAATAAAATTAAAAGATGGAAAATAAAAGGTAAGATAAAACTAAAAGACTAATAAATAAGAAAATAAAAAAAGTGAGAAGAGGGGCCGAAATCGGTACAAAGGTGAGGTATGCATGAATGTAGGTTCTTAGATCAAAAATTGGGGTATGACAATTATGACCATAAATTGGTAAATTAGTCTTTCCTTAAAAAAAAACATTCATTTATTTTAAATTTTAAACAACTAACAACAACCTCTCAAAAAATAACACTACGATCAATAAAATGATATGACTGACAGGTATACATACCCTTTTTAACAGAATTTATCATAAACTACACAGTGAAGACTATAGTAATTTATATCAACCTTATGTATACAATGTTTAGAACTTCAATTCCTACATATATAATGTAATGTTTCTACAAAGCTCACGGGATTGCAATGCCATATTCTATTATTAGGGAAAAAAACATAGTTCAAAAAGTAGTACAAAATAATTATGTTTGGTTACTTGTAATTAAAAATGACATTTTTTAAATAAAATTATGGCAAAGAGAAGATTAACATTAGTGATCATTTTATGATGGTCTCAAACCTCTTACTTGTACAAAAAAATTGCATTTTGCCTAAATTATTTATAATAAGTGTCACTGTATTTTATAAAAAAAATATAAATTTTTCAAACATGAATAACATTATTTCATTCTTTTCTAAATTTAGGTTTAAGATAATTTAAAATATGTTTCCGGATGTTTTTTTTAAGAAAGGTAATTTCATTCTTTTAACCAAATTTAGGTATAAGATAATTTAAAATATGTTTTCGGATGTTTTTTTTAAGAAAGGTAATCGGTGAAAGTGTTTTTTATATATAAAAAAGTGAATGTGTTTTCTAATCTAAAAGGGGTTCAAGTTCTATTTGCCAAGTCAAAGACCAAAAGAAAATAAAATATAAACACTGCCCTAATCACCTGCATTCAACTATATATAAATATTTGTCCAAAAAAACTATATATAAATATTAAACAAATGATAGTTATTATTTTGGTAAGAAAATTGCTTTTCTGACATAGGAAACTTCCTATTGACACAAGTAAATGACGTTTTTATTCTAGTGGCAGTTAACAACTGTTAGCCTAAGCGCCGACAGTTAACTATCGCTGTCTCCTCTAGAGGCAGTTAACTGTCTCTGGCTTTGCTGCTTTTTATTATGATTTTACGCGTTTCGGTCGAAAAATCAAAATAAATCGAAACTTATTCAGAATTCTACGAAAGTTTACAGACACCTCTATAAAAATACATATAGATGATGTGAAAAGTTTCATAACATTTTAAATAAGTCTCGATTTTTTTATTTTTTCGACCGAAATGCACAAAATCGCAATTGAAAAAATAACAAAAATCGACACTTATTCGTAATGTTACGAAACTTTGCACATCATCTATATGTATTTTTATAGAGGTGTCTGTAAAGTTTCATAGCATTTCGACTAAGTCTCGATTTATTTCGATTTTTTGACCGAACCATGCAAAATCGCAATTTTTTTCAAGTGCGAGTTCGAAAAAGTGTCCTAGAGGTTGAACTTTTTCACGTTTTTTTGCACTCATGTTTAAAACAAAAAAAATAACATCTCCCACAAAAAAATTGAATTTTTCGACAAGGGACGGATTAAATATGAATTTTTAATGCGCCTAAAATTTAAGACACGAAAACATCAAAACGTCGACCTAGAAATTGAATTTTGATCTGGTTTTTTGCAGACAACTCTAAAAAAATATATATATAGAGGGCTTGTAAAGTTTCGTAGGATTCTGAATAAGTTTCGATTTATTTTGATTTTTCGACCGAAACGCGTAAAATCACAATAAAAAGCAGCAAAGCCAGAGGCAGTTAACTATCGGCGCTTAGGCTAACGGTTGTTAACTACGGCTGGGGGTAAAAGCGTCATTTATTTGTGTCAATAGGAAATTTCCTATGTCAGAAAAGTAATTTTCTTTTGGTAAAAGCATATGAAATTAGTAAAAATTCAACTATTGATTGATTTCATATGCAAAAAATAAAATAATCTGCATATAACACTTTATGGGCTAACCTATTTGATATCAGAATGTTACATTTCTCCTAGCTCTTGCTGATAAAAAAAAACCTCACATTTTGAAAGTGTAAAAAGAACCTTCAAAATTTACAACGAAATCAAGTCACACACAAAGGCAAATTAGCCGATGTCCAAACAAACAAACGAGTTCGACCACCATAAATGATAGCTTAAACCAAAGTTAGCATGAGTTGCCTTCATCCACCAAAATGAATGTAACATGACTTTATGTAAAAATTAGTGTATGAAACTTTATTTGTTCTTGAATAATATATTATTTCTCTCATTCCACAATACCCAAGCACAAGAGAGCCAAATAAGCTGCAGAAAAGAGCGTCGAGCTCGCAAACCATATGAGGAATGAACAAACTGATCAGAATGATCATGTATATGATGATACCAATTGTCTGAAAACACACTTTCAAATAATAACATAATATTAGTGACTTTTTCAGATCTGTACATCCAAACTCATATTGGAGTGGAGATAGCACCCTACTTTTTTTGTGCCACATTTGGACAACAGGTTCTCTTACCAGATTTGGCAATGTATCGGTAAATTTGTAATCTCTTGTTCACAAGAAATTGCAATTTAAATGACAGCAACCAGTAACACTTTAACACATTGTACAAAATTGAACATCTTATGTTGTTACAGAGACCAGTCGAAACTGAATTGGATTTGTTCCTTTCATCTGTGTAACTAAAGAAAGAAAGCAAAGGACTTGAACAAATTTGGTTTCAAGTTTACATTTTTCAGTGTATTTCGCTTACCTTGTTTATTAAAATTATTCTTGCCTTAACAAAAATTTGGTTTCAAATTCTTTTAATCCATTTGTTTTATAGCATCTTGATGCTTTAACTTGACTTTGGCTTCACCAAAAAATCAAATAATAAGAAAATAGCATTGATAGAAACAACATTGTCTTCTTCTTCCAGTAAGCTACTGTGATTAATACAAAAACGCACCACATGACAGAGCTTGCTAGGCCATATAGCAAGTGAAAAAATTGAAGGAAATTCATTAGGCATTTGTCATTGCATTCATTTTCAGCATGTTGACAAAAAAAGGGAAAAACAATAATCAACTAGAAACTGAGGATGTAGATTAAAGTTATCAAGAGCTTATGAATGTTTCTAAGATCCAAATTTTGGTACATACAAAATCCACCAAAATGTGGTCACGTCTATCTAGCTAACTTGGGAGGAAATGAAAACTAACGAAGTACATTGCCATGGTTCTACAAAAGGCAAGGGCCCAGCTACAACGTTCGTTTGGTGGGGGGATGGCCTTCAATTCTACTTGCAGATCATCAAGAATTAGGCACCACGGGACATTTTCATTCTTGGCATTGCCTTTTTCATTTGGCGAGCACGATCTTTTGCTTCTTTCTTTCGAATGGCCTCCGCACCGAGCTTTGCCTCAGCCTCCTCCATCATCTTTTTCCTCTCTGCCTTTCTTCTTTGCATGGCCTCTTGTTGGATATTTCGAAGTTCTTTCTGTACCTCTTGAGCAACCTTTTGTCGTGCAGTCTCTGTCTTAGACCGGGCCTGGATTATGTATTATGCACATGAGTTATTCAAGGAACAAGCATAAAGATCTTCACAAATTAATATAAGCAAAGTATACATCAGTAATATGGTAGACCAATTTAACTCACCTGAGAACTCAATTTATATCTTCCAATCAAGTCAATATAATATGGAACAAGAGCCACCAGTCGAGTCATATCAGCCATGTTTTTAGCAGCTGGAAGAACAAACCTGAACAGCAATACTTTCTTGTGTATGCCAGGGTGATTGTCGGAGAAATGCACTGAAATTAATCCTTTTCCAAATTTCTCAAAAGACTTGTCACCAAAAACCTACAGTGTACACAAAATAGCTGATTTTGAGTCCAAGAACAAACTTTAACATCAATAAAATAAGAACTGTGCAGATGATCCAAGACAGTTTCCACAACGAACTTCAAACTTCACATAACCTTGAATATGATTGTGTGATGAATGAAGCTAATCTTAATGAAACACTGATGAACAAATTGAAACATTTGTGCATGGCTAGTTCACAGATCTAACATCAAGAGAATATGTAACAGACAAAACTACCAAAGGAATAAAAAATGAAAAAAAAAATGAAGCAGGAAACCAAAGTTATACTGTTATACAGAAACCACATAAAGGGAATGTCAAGAAGAGCATATTTGAAATTGTCTTGAGACATAAACACAATTGTAAGTGTTTGGGAGAATCTCGAAGGACGATGTATGACCTGTCCATGAGTATGATAAGCTCCCTCTCTGATAACTTATAGAAACGGTTAATGTGGAACTCACCCATATCCCCTCTTTGATTTCCATCCACCACAAATTCTATTGGGAACATAAAATAGCTTTTCAGTGTGCATATTCACCTAAGAATTCAAGCGCTTATGACATAAGCTCTATATATTAAGAGCTTATTAAATAAGCGCTTAGCTGAAATGAGTTGGATCCAAAGCTATGATAGAACATTATGGGGTAATTTGATTTTGATCCATGTAGCCAACCCCACTTAGTGGGATAAGGCTTGGTTGTTGTTGTTAACTGAAATGCTTTTTTCCAAGCATCCCCAAAATGTTGGACACAGATTATTCATACCATAATATTCCTCTTAAAATCATTGGATACATAATCATCATTACTGCTCACATAAGTGACCACCAAATTATAAGCCAAGATTATGACTAGGTTGCAAAAACCAATATAAACTTAAAACTAAAACTCAGAGCATCTTCTTGGCCTATAAGATATCAACATTCAACAGTCAGCAAATAGATAGATCCATTAAATTCCCTTTTATTCATCTCTCTTGGCGTGAACCATCCAATGATTAAAACATGAAAAATGAAAACAATGAATGAATAAGCAAAAAGATAAGAATGAAAATTGAACCTGGTCAATGAGTGCATCAGTGATCAAATCAGAAGCAACTTCCCTAGACTCAGAAATAACAGCAAGATCATCAGAAACCCACTTCCTTGAAGTAGGAGGAGTCATAATAGTAGCAAACCTCTGCAAATCTCTATAATCCTTATGCATAGCTTTAGCAGCTTTCTTTCTAGCCATAGCAAAAACAACATGATCCATAGCATCATCATTCATATAAACCTCAAAAGTAATCTCATCTTTTGAAGGAACCACCATATTATAAATCCTAGCAATAAGATCATGCCTACTCTTCAACTCCATAGTTGCTAACAACCCTTGACAGTATCTTCTTCCACTAGCATAAAACTTAAACGTTGTTTGCCCTTCTTTCAACAACAAAGGAGTATCATCCCCGCCATCGCCGATCCCTAAAAGACTGAAATTTTTCTCAAAAATTGAATCTTTAGCAGCAAACTGTGAAGCCCATGAAAGTGCTATGTTCTCGTTTTCCTTTTTACCAGTGAAGTAATTGAGAGCGAACACGATAAGAAAACTGCCGCAAACGATCTCAACGGTGAAGGAACGTGGTTGAGGCTTAACGGTTTGATTATCAGAAGCGGTGGTGTTGGTGTTATCGGTGGATTTGGGATCGGTGGTTGGAAGTTGGAAATCAGGGTGTGGTTGAGTAGGAAGACCTTCGAATTCATCGTCGTCCCAGAAATCGAAGGTGGTGGTGGAAGGAGGAGTGGATTTGGGAAGATCGGAGGGCGGAGAAGGAGTGGGATTAGGGTTTGGATTGGGATCGGTGGAGAGAAATTGAGAAGGAGGTGATCGGAGAGAAGCTGGATCGATGGAAGGTTCTTCGAATTCACCGTCGTCATCTTCGGCTTCGAAGCCTTCGAAATGAGAATCGGATAGAACGAGGGTTGAGAAGATGCATAGTGAAGCGAAGAAGAAGAAGAAGAATTTTGGATTTGCCATTGGAAATGAGGTTGTGAGTGTTTGTTGTGTTAGCTCTTCTTGTTACTCAACTCTTCCAAAATCAATTAATTATGCAACCCAACCCCACTCCAAACTTAAATCAAAACTAATTTTGCCATTTCTTTTCTTCACTATTTCATGAGACCATTATTATTTTGTGAGTAAACAACTCTCTCATACTTCTTAAAAAAAAAAAAAAAAAACTCTCATACTTAAATCATGTTTTTGCTTTGTTTCTTTTTCTCTTTTTGTTATTTTTTACCAATAAAAAAATAGATAATGTTTGTTAAAATACGGTTAAATAATAAAAAATTATTTAATTGACTAAAAAACGGTAATCTTAATACGATGCATATTTGTAAATTTTATTTTATTTTTAAAGAATAGTTTATTTGAAAATAATATTTTTGCTGTTTGTGAAAGACATGTTAAGGAATTAAAAGGGAATTATCTTTTACCTTATTTTTGGTTGAAAAGGCAATTGATCTATAACAAAAAAAGATTAAAAGGAATTTTAAAATAAAAAATAGTTTGACCAAAAGAATAAAGAAAACCCCATATTCTAAGGATTATCAATTTCCATTTCTTGAAGGCCAGCTAGAATATAATTATGAAGGAAAGAATATAAATAAGAAATTTAAAAGGTAATAAAAAACAATATTATAGAAAGAAAAAAAAAAGTAGGCTAAATTTCCTAGTGACTCCCCTAAATATTAAGATGTCTTGAATTCAAAAATTTGTAGATTTTTTTTTTTGACAAAGAATACGTAGAGACTTGTCTTTGTTTGTTTTCACGTTGGTGGTAAATCATGTGTAAACTGTTGTTATGAAATAGTTCTTTCATGGGATAAACAAATCCACCTCTTAAAGATGATAAATCATGTAACTACATGTTTTTGCAATGGTTTTTGTAGTATGAATGAATTTACATTTGGTTAATTAACTAAGGTGAATGAAAGAGTGAAAATAATTAATTAAGGAATTTTAATAGGGTAATAAAAATTGAAAACTGATCAATTGAAGAGATTGTAATAGACAGATATGTTAAGAATTTTAAATAAAGTTAAGTTAATAACTTGGTCTAAAATACTCCAGATCACAGAGATTGGCAACGGGTATTTAAAAAAAATATGAGTGCATTATTTATTCAAGGCACGTACATAGAAGCTCAAGTGTTATTTTCTTTTATGGAGGAAGCCGAATGGTTTATTCAATTTGTTCTCAATACAGTATAATAATGAAGAGATAATATGTTATAACCTCTCCTAATAGGCAGCAATAAAAACACGAAGGGATGTTCAATAAAGCACCACTAAAATATAAAATATAGTGGGTGTTTTTAATTAGAGATGAATTTGAGAGATGATAGAAACCTTTTCTAGAGTGTCATATCATCATAAAACTTGTATGAGAACAACTTAAGTTTCCTTTACAAAGATGATAATAAAATATAGAACCTAATTTTTAAGAAAAACGATTTCAATAACATATAAAGTAATAAGAGGAAAAAAAAAGAGGAAAAAGTATGTCATCAATGAGATTGTAGATTAAAGTAAGTAGGATAAATTATGAATTTGAACTTCTAAAGTTTTACGATATAAGTTAATCCAAACTCGTTATGATTTTTCTTAGTCTAGTTAAGACATGCATTTTTAACAAAACACATATCAATCAATATGGTTTGAGTAGAATTAAAAATTACATTGATATGTTGCTTAATCAACACACTCTAGTGGCTGCATATCTTCCATCTCTGAAAAAATCGATTTTGAAAAAGCAAGAAAAAATGAATATTGAAAATAGAACAAATTTATATTTGAAATGATATGATAGTGGGCGACTTGTTGAGAATAAACATGATTTTACGTGACTGAAGCCAATGAGGATAGATAAGACTTATGTGATTTTTTTATTTAATTTAATTTAATAAAACTTTCTTTTAGAGATATCAAACTTTCTTTTAGAGGTATTATGAGAAGCTTTTGTAGATGTGCCACGTAAGTACAATCTAAGCATTAGACCATGTACAATGGCTTATTGAAAGCCATTTTCAACAAGTTGAAACCATTGGAGGGGGCTATTG
Source organism: Medicago lupulina (assembly GCA_958299785.1). NCBI lineage: Eukaryota > Viridiplantae > Streptophyta > Magnoliopsida > Fabales > Fabaceae > Medicago > Medicago lupulina. The sequence goes on from OY283139.1 coordinate 701,684, forward strand.
AAAATGAGAGAAGAGGAAAGAGGTGATGAAAGGATTAAGTATGTTGAAAGCCTGTACCGAGGGGCCACATGGCGCGTTCCAATTGAATGAGCTGAGCGCGTGCATAAAGTAGGGACACATGGTTCTTCCTGATTGGGTACTTGGATTTTTATCTTCTTAATAATTTGGACTCAATTATTTTTTTATACCAAAATTCATGATTTTTTTTTCTCTACAAATAGAGACTTGGATCATTTGATTTGGACACAGAAAAAAAATCAAGTTTTTCACTCTCTTAATCTTATTATTAGCCTTTCTTTTGAAGTTTTAGTCTTTGATTAGTGAAATGGATCCCAATAACAATCAATTCAAATAAATTATTTAAATAAATTTTGTTTTTACAAAAAACAAAAAAAAATGTTAAGTGTTTCTTTATTTTAATTTAATTATAATCGATAATTGTAATTTTATGTAATTATAAAAACAAAAATATAAAATTAAATAAGAATAAGAAATAAAAGGTGTTGGGATAAAGTGTTGAATGAAAAAACCATTGGAGAGGTAAAAATTGAATGGGTGTTGAATTAAGAGAGAGAAAATGATGTGGAGTGTTAGGAATTGAAAAAATGAATGTCAAAGATTGTTGAATAATTTTTACCATTGTACATGGTCTTAGAATGAAGCAAGTTTCATTGATATACCTACAATCTACATCCAAGATCAAGCAACAACGAGTAAAAAATTCATTAACTTTTTACTATGTACTTTCTTGCCTTTTCATTTTGTTCTTACTTTATGATACATAGATAAAATATTTTCTCAATAAAGGGGTGAAAGCTAAGCAAGCTCACAAATACAAAAGTGAGGTTTTATAAATAATAATTAAGTTATGAATAAAATAAATAAATAAGTAAATAATTAAACTATAAAACTGAAATTAATTATTACAAAGCCACGTCAGTATTATTTTGAATGGAAAAAGTTATCCTTTACATAGATCAATCCTCCATATATTATTACTCTACCTGAAAATAAAAGTATTAATCATACATCATGATGTCCATATAGATATGGTAATTCTAATTGATGAATGTAAGAAAATTCAAATTCACCATAATATTAAAATGATAGGTTTTTTACCGAAAAAAATAAATAAAATAAAATGATAGGTATCAAAATCCAATGTATATGTTAAATAAACCAAAATTTAATCTCCATACTAAAATCACAATAATCACTAAATTAGTTCTTCGTCAACTTCAATCTTCATATCTGTTAGGCTTGATTTATTGCTGACAAAATTAGACTTATCTATATCATTTACCATGTAAAATAGTTGCAATACAAATTTCAACAGTTTTAATTAAATTGATGCCAATGTTATACTTACATGAGCATTTTATTGGCAAAAATAGAAGTTGGTAATTTCATCAATTTTAGTTAGATTGAGCAAATATCATGGTTAAAGATATATACTTACATGAGTTACTATTTTTATAGGCAAAAATTGATGCTGATGCATCCTCTCATTCACATGAAAGAAATAGTCATATTCATGTTAAGCGATAAAAGAAAATAAGAAAGAAGGCTAACAAATTAGACTAACAAACATTATATATAAAAACAAAGAGGACTAAATGTTTTTTTTTGACAAAAACAAAGAGGACTAGATGTTTGATAAATATATAAAATAGGGTAATTTGAGTCTTTATCCAATCACCAAACCAATGAATACACAAAGAATAAAAAGAGAAACAAAAGTTACTATACAAAATTAAAGAGTATCATCTGAAAGTTACTTGAAGAAAGTGATGATGACCAAAAACCAAAATTTATATTACCCACGGAAATCAAAAGATTACAACAAAAAAATAAGTATCAATCCCAGGAAGAAAAAAATCCCTATGGCTTAGATATTTCACATTTTATATTTTGCATATATATCAACCATTTATGGATAAAAAAAGTAAATTCATGAACAAAAATAAAAGAAAGGAAGAAGGGAACCAAACCAAGAATGGCGAGATTTTAGAAGGAGATGACATTTCATTTTCACATTCCCAACCTTGTGAATTGAACTTTAACATTTAGTTAAATCACATCATTATGTCCACATGACAAAAAAAAAAAAAAAACGCATGTGCAAGGGAAGCTAAAAAATTGGTTAACATTTGACTCTAACTTTTCATGTGAAAGATGGAGTTACATATTTAATTTAGTGTACCAATTTTTTGTTGTAGGAGTTATATAATTAGACATTGAATTGGTATAGTATAGAGGCAAGGTTTTAAATTAGTGAGAGAACTCTAATAAAGCACTACTTAAAACATAAAATATAGTGGGTGTGTTTAATTAAAGATGAAATTAAGAGATTTGAGAGATGATAAGAAGCTTTTTTAAAGTATCATATCATCACAAAGCTTGCATGAGAACAACTCAAATTTCATTTACAAAGCTATATATACGAATAGATGAAAAGTGTGAGTTGTTTTAATATAGTAAAAGAAAAAAAAGGAAAAGAAAAACAAAGACACTAGTGTACGAAGATGAAAAATATATATTATAAATGATTTTCATACACGTTCTTTCAACATTTCTAGCTAGAGCATTATCTTGTTGTTACATTCAATTTTCAAAGCTTATGTTTCGAGTGAAAAAAAAGTTTGAGCGAAGAAGCGGTTGAAGCCACAAAACATCATCAAAGGTAAGATAACTACTATTCTCGCTCGAATTATTGAATTAATCAAAACTTTTCAAAACTTTCATCTTAAGATTTCTCAAGAAGATTCAACAACAACAACAATTATAGGTCCAAAACGCCAAAGATTCAAATTCAAAAAGGAAGTTACTCAAGAAAAGTTGCATTAAAGAAGTTATCAAAAAAATTATCTTGAAGTTATCAAATACTTATTTTCAAATCATGTCACAAAACGTACTATGTAATTCTCCAACTTAGGTGCTAGCACATGATTGTTGCATATTGACATAAGGGATACATTTTGAATGAATTGGTTATGAATCTCAAACTCCATGCAAATAAGTTAATTATCGTTCAACAAAATTACACCTATTAAAAACACAATTGCAACTCATTAAAGAACAATACTCTTACTCACAACGTTTAAAAAATGATGGATGAATCTCACACCTAAACTAATAGATATTTTTTTGGTTTAAATGCACTTTTGTTCCCCTCTATTTTAATTTAATTGAAAATTTAGTTGCCATATTTTTAGAACCATCACTTTGATCCTCCGATTTTACATTTTTTGGGTTATTTTAGTCCCCATTAATTTTAATGATTTGTGACTCTCACTAATGAAGTGACATATTTATGTTGAATCACATAATTAATGAGAGTGACAAATTACTAAAATTGTTTATAACTAAGAAAACCTAAGAAAAATAAGATGGAGTGATCAAACGACAGTTTAAGAAATAAGAAGATTAGAATTTTGATTAAATTAAAATAAGAAGAAAAGTGTATTTAAACATTTTTTAATTTCACAAATTTGTGCCTTTATACATGTTACACATAAAATAAGGTTAAATATGTTTTGATCCCTATAAATATATCATTTTTTTGTTTTAGTCCCTTTAACATTTTTTTACAATTTTTAGTTTCTATAAAATTTTCAATCACCAATTTTGATTAATATTTCTTAATCAACTCCTTTGATGACTCAAACAAGAAAGACTCAGAACTCCAATCATGGTTGAAGGAAATAATGGAAAAGGGTCATGGTAGTTGGTGGCCTAAGATGCATACTCTCGAAGAGCTGCATCGTTATTATATAGATTGCTTCAGCTCTATGCTGCTGTCAACTTTGGACACTATCCACCAAGCCGTACTTCTATGAGCCTTTGTTTAGGGTCTTGTCTTTAGTGATTTTATTTATTAAAAAATATTAGTTTGGTGAACTTTTTAATTTTTAGTTTTTATTTACTTGTTTTAGAATAGCCAAGCAAGAGTATACTTAGTTTTTATTGTAGAATGCCATACAATTTGCTTTATCTCTAAATATTTGAATTATTATTTTGGTTAAGTGATATAATATTTCTAACATTTACTTTACTTCTTTGGTTAAGTGACTTATAAAATAACTTTTACTTTTACTTCTTTGGTTAAACTTGCTGTAGAATGCCGTACGATTTGTCTATAATTGTGCCACCTTATTCCACTTACATATAAACTAGAATTAATTAAGGGACAATATAGCAGATTGTTTGGCATGGAAACTTTCTAATGATGGAGTCTTCAATTTAGCTTCTGCTTATAAGGCAATTAATTAAAAGATATGAAGTCCATCTCTTTAAGAAATTTGTCCTTGCTTTACAAATGACAGAAGACATCTCATATCAATTTCAGTTATGCATTAGCCAAGCGAAACAAACATCACTTTCATGATGTGTTATAAGTTGTGGCAAAATCAAGAAAGTTTGGTACAAATTATTGGGTTCCTGTAATCCATCTCATTCTCGATCACATAGTCTTAGGTTTTTAACAACTAAAATAAACTCATAAACATGTTTGTCCCTTGATTTAACCGTTAGTTAGCAGGTCATATTCTTGAACAGCAACACAATCCATTTTTTTGTGTCTTAGCCTTCAAATAACAACCTGCCACATTTCTTACTCTATCTAATCTATATATACTATTCCTAACTCTGAAGTAGAAGCAAAGAAACCAACAATTAAAACACCAACCTGGCCTCAAACAAATACTAGTTAGTACTCATAACAATTCCCATATCCTTCAACAAACAAAACAAATACAATGGAACATGAACCTATGCTGGAGACCCCTACTGTTAATTATAGCTCCACCGTGGATACCTCTCGTCCTTTCAGCTCTGTCAAAGAAGCCGTAGCCATCTTCGGAGAACGGCTTCTTGTTGGAGAAATATACTCTCCATCCCCAAAACCATTCTCATTCTCAGACACTACAAGTACTGCACCTTATTATTCTCCTTCAGTAACCATCAAGAGAGAACCATCATGGAGATCAATGCCGTCATCACCGTCACCAATTAGTCCCGTCAAAACATCATTTAATAAAGAAGAAGAAAACAACAGTAACAGCATTTTTGATACAGTAAAGAAGCTGGAGGCAGAGCTTGAGAAAACGAAAACCGAGCTGAAGATGTTGAAGGAAAGAGGGAGTGAAACTGAGGTAGCATTGGCAACACTGAACGCTGAGCTTCACAAGAACATGTCCAAGTTGGCCCAAGCAGAGGCTGCAGCAGCTGGGAAAGCAGCTGCAAAGACTGTGAGGTTTGAGAACATTAATAGAGAAAATAAAAATATTAATAATGGAGGTGAAAAAAAGATGGGAAATTCACAAACACTAGCTCATATAATTAGTCTTGGAGAAAACGATCATATTTTTGGAGGAGGGAAAAAGAGACATAATAATAATAATAATAATAATAATAATAATAATAATAATAATAATAATAAAAGCACAAAGCAGAAGCCTATCATCCCTCTTTTGAGTGATTTCTTTTTCAAGAGAAAGAATTCTACTAATCATCATAATAATCCTCTTTATGCTTCTCCTTTTTAATTAATGTATGTATGTATGTTTTATTGTTTTTTTAATTCATTCATGTGTGATTGGGATTATGGGCCATTACAAGGTCCAAGCTAAAATTTGTATCACTAATTTCTGGGATGTGTGTCATTTTTTTCTTTCTTTTCTGTTTTGGTTAAGTTTTATGTAAAAGTTTATGTTTGTATCTATTCTATATATCGATATAAAATCAAGAACCAACCTCTTCCAATATGCCACCCATTGAAACTTTGGCAAATATGGCTATGGAGGAAACATAGGAATAACTAGAATAATCGCTTCAAATAAATATAAAATTTCTTAAAAAATATGCACCCAAAAAGCATATTATTTTTTTTTAAATATGAATGTGTTTCTATAGTTCGAAATAAAAATTAGTAAAAAACAAAAAATTGTGGGAGGTGTAGATTTTGGAAGATTGAACTCTGGAGAAGGACTAGGGTTGGGATTGGGATCGGTTGAGAGGGATTGAGATGGCGGTGATCAGGAGATGGAGTGGCTGTTGTTACGTTGATGAGAATGGTGTTGCTCGTTGCCTTCCAAGCCACGTAAATTGATTGGGAGATTGGCTTTTTCGAATGAAGGGGACCTTTTGCCCCTATCTGGTGCCGCACTAATCTAAACTCGATCGAGAATTTGGCTCTATGGAAGGTCGAACAATGTTCCCTTGCTAGCGATTGAGGGTGGGTGCAAACACTAGGATGCCTAAGTAAATAAGGGAAGCGGAAATGAAAGGTAAGTGAAATTAGAAATTTTTTACATAAGCATAAGAGCTTCCACAAGCAAACACTCAGATTAGAAATTTCCGCTTCCCTAATGCGTAATTTGATACTACTCCCTTAAATTAAGCTCTTATGCTGAATTTATACTCCCACACACCTAGACAAATTAGGCATTAGAGCTCAACGATACTACTCCCTAACACATAGACCGGTTTCACCAAAGCAAAAGAATTGCCATCTCAATTCACATGCCACCTAGCCGAGGAAAAAGCATATATAGCTAATGTACTAACTGGCACACCAGCACAAGAAGAGGATATACAGTTTCAACTTAACAGATACATAAAACTCCACTCAATAGACCTTTCATGCAGCAACAAAGATCACCTCAAAAAAAAAACGCACCTGCATAATTCTGCCTAAACATTTTAACCACCCAGCACACGCCACACTAAAATCAGAATGAAAAGCACTGCAGTACCAGCAGCGTGTAAAAATGACAGCATATACCCTTAATATCAACAACGGCTCTTCAACAGAAAAAACACAAAGCCACCAAACTACTACTGCACATACTAAATCAAATAATGCTCCCTAAGGCTTAAACAAGTAAGAGGGTTAGACATGCATTGAGAAATTGAATATTTGAAACCTTTTCCTTTTCCTCCACTGCATAATCAAAGAATTTAGGTAACAACCGTTACATGAGCAGTAATTAGTCATAGACTCATGACACAAACCGAACAAATGAATATTTCATATAGGACATATAGTACTTGGACTCATCTGCATTTGACCGGTTCATCAAGACAACATCAACTAGGATTAAAAAACAAGAGCCTTTTAAACTCTTGTTAAATTAAAAGAAACCAATTGTTAAAGCCTAGTGCTTCAAAATTTAACACATGCGGCAGCTAAATACATACGTCCAATTCAGTAGGAGGTGTGATTGAATTTGAATCAATTCTACTAGCAAGGAATGTTATGGGGGCCAAACAATTTTTTTTTGTTGAAGAAGCTAAATTAGCCTACTAAATTGGCATTGGAGAAAATCGAACCTGAGATCTTGAAGAGGAGCACATTCTCAGGTCCCAAGCCAATACCACCGGACAAACTCAGATGGGTTAACAAAATCATGTTTTGATAATCGTAGCATGAAATTAAAGCCACTAATACAATTACATTAAAAGCAAAAAGGAAAAGCTGAAAGTTGAATGGTTGAATTGGATGAAAAATTAAAATAGAGAGGGCATATATGTAAAGAAATGAATAAGAAAAATGATTAAAAGACATAAATATAGTAGTACTAGTGACATTCATGTGCTTCCACACAAAAGGGAGAAGAGTTGTAAGACAATAATTATTAAATAATGAGTTGCTTCAACGTCTACGAATAAACCAAAAAGAAAGACATCAAGGAACAAAATGAGTCTTGTAACTGACGTTGTTGTAGCTCCAATAAACTCCTTTCCTCCTCATCCAACCATCCCACAATGCACCATTAATTAGGATTGATGTGGTTTCTAAATGACAGAAACCAAACTTTCAACATAAACCTTGGCAGAGAACCATTGTATTTCATCAAGAATTCTAATTCGTTCTGCTGTTTTATCCTTCAAATTATACAGAATTGCTTCCCGGTCTTCATTATTAGCCAATATTAGTGTATTGCTGTGATCAGAAAGGTGCAATGGCAACCATTGAGGATATTCATCACATTTACTAGGAAGACTTTGGTAACTAATTTTAAGGAGTTGAGTCCATGAGTTTTCATCTCCATATAATGAATTCAGTTGTTCTGAAATCATGAGAAAAACACAAAAGAGTCCTTCAATATACATATAGATGGCTCAACAACATATGACATTTCATCAAAACCACGTGGAGGCATCAATTGCGTGTATGACTCTGTTCTCATATCTAGTGAAACAATGACAAATTCCTTAGCCTTCGTATTCTTCCAACCATAAATACAAACTGGATGATTGTGAATAGCCAACCAATTAAGACAATCATTCAAATACACACCGTCACTCCCACCCGGACCATCATAGAGACAAGGAAGAGGAACCGCGGGAAAATCTGGAATAGTTTTCCAAACATTATCACTTAAAACTTGCACATGAGTTTTATTTCGAGCTTCATCCATCATTAACATTACAACCTTATAAGTCTCGGATGAATTATCATAACCAAACACGAACCTAAAATGAGTAAAGAGGTACGAATCAATATCCTGAATCTGATAATTCCCAAACTTATTTGACATTTTACACGTGGCAGGGTTCCAGAGACGGAACCAGACCTTTCTAGGCAGAAATGAGGAATAAAAAGCATAACCAAGCAAACAAAGTAATCCATTGCAGGAACCAATATCATAGAGGTACTCCTTAAACGACGCACAGAGAAGGGAACAACCGCATTGTTAGCCATATAACTCCAGGATAGTGTCAAGTAAGGGTTTCGAGGTGAAGTTTGATGAATTTAGGATGAGAAATTATAGAATTCCAAGATTTGCAGACGCAACACATTTGCATAAGAAATTTGACATTGGAGAAGGAAAGGATTTGGATGATAAGGTCATCAGAGAGGATTATGGATGGAAGATTACGCATTAGAGCGAGCTATATGCTGTTGTCGATGGAGGCTAGGTTGTGAAGCGGCTGCTGGTCGAGTTGCCTTAATTAATGGAAAACGATTGTTATTTATAGGTGAATAATACTCCGTGATCAGAATAGGCGGTTGTTGAACCAAGGCCCAAATCATGGCAGATTTCAAAATATTTTAGTGATTGCTTCTTACGCAAGCAAGTGTACTGTTCCCCTTGTCAACGTATCTTTTTTTAGATTTAAGTTTGACTTTTTTTTTAAGTATTTTTTTTGTGTCCGGAGTTCAAATCTCAGACATTGGATATATTATGTAGTGTCTTTACCAACTGAGCAAAACTTACGCTCAGTTGGTAAATAATAGTAGTAGGTTGATATTTTTGTCTCAATGAAAATGTGCACGCTTGCTAACTTAAACTTTTATGTTTTTTTGTTAGCAAACCCCATTTATGTATTTTTTAGTCCTTGTGATTCAAAAAAGTATATTAGTAGGTGTATTAATTAAAATTAGAGCGTAAAGTAAGAAAGAAAGGTTGGGCTTAATAGAAAAGGCCCAAAAGAAAAGAAAAGAAAGGAAGAAACGGAACTTTGGTGGGTGGTGCGATTAGCGATGGTGTTTGGGTGGTGGGAGAGAAGGACAAAACAAAACACAATTTGTTTTGGATGCATCTTCCTCATTTCCTTGATTGATTATTAGGTCAAACAAAAGGATTTGATTTTGATTTGGTTTCAGAAAATCATCACCCGATGCAAGGTGTGGTGGTGCTCAACACACAATCTTACTGCACAGCTGCCCTTCAACCTTCTTCTTCTTCTACCAGAAAGGTAGGTTTCATTTCTATCATCTTGTCTTTACTCGTTCTTTCTAATAATTATATCATAATATACTTTCTTCGTTGTTGCAGGGCACGAGGTTTTTTGGTACCAATGTTCCTTTTAGGACAACAAGTAACAACCAACTTCTGCCGCGTCCTTCCCTCTGCTTTCATAAACGTCCATTTGGTTAGTTATTTAGTTACCTACCTTCAATTCAATTGTTTGTTGATTTAGTTAGTTAGTTAGTTTATACTTAATGTTGCGTAAATACTTCACTAGGCCGGCCCAATTCCATTAGAGACAAATCATAACTCGTTGCCAACTTATTTTCATAACTTCTCATACTAAGTGTATGTTTGGTTCTGCGTGAGTTCAATGTAAAATGGTTTATGTTTCTACTTTCTAGATTTAAAAGCTACAATTTCTAGCTTCAAGTAGAATCATTCTTGGAGGCAAAATCAATTCTACTCTAGAGCAACCAAACATTTCAGAATCAATTCCACACCTCTATTATCCATCTAGAAGTGAAACCAAACATACACTAAATATCTTGTGAAAAATCATATAGATTATGTGAAAACAATTTCACTTATTTTCACACTGCTTGGATAGACAACTTATTTGCTCCTTATAGCACAAGAGTTTATCATGATAAGCGCTTACGTATAAGCTATTTCTATAGGAAAAGATAAAATGTAGTTAAATTGTTTTCTTATAAACTATAAGCTGTTTCCATAAGCTATCTTAGAGAATTTATGAAAATAAACTGAAAACAGCTTATGAATAATATCAAAAGCTGTTTTCAGATGTTCTCAAAAACAGCTAACAAGTAACAACTAACAACCTTCTGCCGCATCCTTCGATTTGCTTTCATACACATCCATTTGGTTAGTTAGTTAGTCAGCTACCTTAGTACCCCCTCTTCAACTTCCAACTATTTTTCTTCAATTAAATTTTTTGTTGAATTTGTTTTGTACTAAATATTATGCAGAAACTTCACTATGCCCAATCCCATTTGAGACAGCATAAGTTTTGTGAGACTGTTTGGGAGAACTTATTGAAACAGCTTATGATAATTTTCAAAAACTTTTTTCAGCTTCCTTTCATAAGTTTTCTAATATAGCTTATAAAAACAACTTATAGCATATACACAACTAATTTAATTACTTTTCTTTTGCTATAGAAATAGCTTTTGTAGGCTCATACATAAACGCTTGTGCTATAAGCTGCAAATAAGCTGTTTATCGAAACAGCCCTTATAACATATTTTCATAAGTTCTCATGAGTCATGATAAATAGCTTATGAAAACATCTTATAGCTTATGCGAACACATTTTGACTTATTTTGAGTCTGTTCCAATGAACAACTTATTTTCAGCTTATAGCACAAGCGTGAGTTTATCATGATAAGCGCTTATGTATAAGCTATTTCTATAGCGAATTATAAAATAACTTAAATTGTTGTATTAATTATACATTGTTTTCATTAGCTATCTTAGAGAATTATGAAAATAAGCTGAAAACAACTTATTAATAATGTCATAAGTTGTTTTCATAATTTCTCTCAAACAGTCTCACAAAACTTATGCCAATGGATAAACTCAAATAAGTAAATCCAAACAGACCCTTTATCTTTTGCTAGAGGAATAATTTATACATAAGCACCTACAAGTGCGTTACTAAACTGCTGTTTATCTATACAATGTTGTAATGTTGTATGTACATGAATGTGAATAAGCATGGCACTGGAGGCTTAATTCCAAATTCAACTTCAATGTTTTCTTTTTGAGTTTTCATTAGTATAACAACTCAGTTTCGGAAATTAGGAGTTGGGATCTAACATGTGACTTTATTATTATGTTTGTACAGCTATAAAGGCTGTTGCCACTCCAAATCCAGCTGTGGAATTGCCATTAACTGCTGAAAATGTAGAAACTGTGTTGGATGAAATTCGGCCGTATCTCATATCAGACGGTGGAAATGTCGCTCTACATGAAATTGATGGCAATGTTGTACGGTTGAAGTTACAGGGTGCTTGTGGGTCATGTCCGAGTTCTGTTATGACGATGAAAATGGGCATTGAGCGTCGATTAATGGAAAAGATCCCTGAAATAGTCGCAGTCGAACCGGTAACTGATGAAGAAACTGGTCTCGAGCTGAATGATGAAAATATAGAGAAGGTTAGTTATTTGTAGCATTGCATATACTAAACTGCTTATTCAACATGTGTCATATTCCAGTTTTGAATGTTCATTATATTGTTGTTTCTTGAGAAAATTTATAGCATATTTTAGGCGTTCTCTAATGACAACACATGTACAAGCATTTACATAAGCTTTAAGAGGGAAACAACACATCATAAAGTACATGAAAATTGAAGCATATAGTACTTGGAAGGACTTGACAAATTAACAAAATCATCAAAGTGAATGAAAAAAATATAGCATCTGCTAGATTGTATTTTTTATTTTTTTTACTTTTGAAAACACTTGTGGTGTATAATATAATAAAGGCCTGATAAATTTGTTTTCAGATCACTTTTATTAAAGAGACATGTAACTCGGCTTTATTTTATCATTTTATGAATATCTTGAAAAGGATAATAGAGCATTAGATATATGTTTTCGAATTGGTATAGATAAGAATGAAGTAATCGTTTTGCAATTTTTTTGTCTTTACAACTTAATAAAATAGGATTTCACAAGCCAAATTTACCTGCAAATCGTTTAAGCCTACCAACTAGATTCGGAGGCATTGCAATCATACTGGGAGCGTAAAATCAGATTTAGAAACCAAAATGGCATAAGTACCATGTTTTATGGATTAGAGTAACAAAGGAGGATCATTTAGTTTGAAACTCTAAAACATAATCAACTGTTATGCCAATAATAGGATTAAATTTCTGCCTCTTGACTTCTTTTCATAATAGAAAGGGGAGGAGTAATTGAGGAGAGATCAATGCCTTTTACAAAATAGAAGCAGAGATCAATGCAGAGAACAAAAACAACCTGGAGGTGTTCCTGTTTTTCTGTTCTGAAAAATAGAATCAAGTTTTAAATTCAGCTATTTACAAAATGTCTTGATAGCCATATAAACTAACCCATCGAGGGTGACTGTGGCATAATTACCCAACTGGCCCTTTAAAAAAAATTAACGTACCTGTAGTTGAAGTTTTTGGGAGTTCTTCGAAAAAACAGCATAGATGATCTGATGATTGACTTCAAAGGAAAAAGAAGAATTGATGAATGATAAGTTTTGCAATATGTGCAAATTACTAAATAATTTTATGACCTTCATAGAAGACATTTTTTGTCAATATGTGAAATTCAAACCATTTGGGATGAAGTTACACATTTTTTGTCATAGAATTTCTTTAAAGTAATTTGTTATATAAGTTTACTAAAAATTTACATTGATCAAGACATTCCATGTAAGAAGTAGCCAGTTTTATACAATAGAAAGTAAATGTCTAGCCTTTAACTGTTGCTGTTACTCAATTCTGTACACTGTCTATTTGGTGGTATGGGATTTTAGGTTGAGTACTAGCTGTCAGTATGTAGCTTAAAGTCTTCAAGTTCAATATCAAGCCCATGCATTTCATTAAAAGAAAGATGCTTTGTCCCTGTACGTTGGTTAGAATTCGAAAGTTCTGCGTTTTTCTGTACATGTAGGATTATGGTTATTGAGTCTGGTCTAAAAGATCAAAGTAAGCTTAATATTGACACAAGAAATGGGACAAGAATGTAGTCTTCTATTCTGTCTTTTCAAGTCATTTTTATATAAAAATTATCATCGTTATCAGCTAGTTTATAAAGAGTGCATGTTTATGTATATTTATCTGAAACATTTGCAGAGTTTAATATGTAGCGACTGTTTCAGGCTCTAGAGGAAATAAGGCCGTACCTGGTAGGGGCAGCTGGTGGTACTCTTGAATTGGTAGCAATTGAGGAGCCAATAGTAAAGGTCCGAATCACAGGTCCAGCTGCCGGTGTCATGACTGTGCGTGTTGCTGTTACACAAAAATTGCGAGAAAAAATACCTGCCATAGCAGCAGTTCAGCTGCTATGATATTTTGGTACAACACAAAGGGAGAAGATAAGTATATGACATTCTTGTAATTTTTCATGAACACGAATGGGAATGAAGTATAACATGTGATGTATAGTAAATTCAATATTATAATGTTTTCACACAGTGGAAGAAGCCTTCCATTATTATTACAGTAAAAGTCAAACTAATGTTTATTACTAATGTTTATTGTGTGTCTGTAGCTCCATTATGTTTAAATCGTGATTTTTAGAATGGCTACATGTTTTAAATTGACTGAATTTGAGGAAACTGGTAAATATATGTTTGAATCCTGACTATAATAGTATAATGTCACAAAATGGGAGGATTAGTAAGCTCAGGAATGAAATTTCAAACGACCCCTAATTACAGGGATGAAATGCATATTTAAGCCTTTGCATAATGAACAATTTGTTTTATTTGGAGATAATAATGACATTTAGTCGGTTGTACGAAATAATGAAGAAACTTCCATTCGGTTTTTTACTTGGTTTTTGTAAATCATCAATACGAAGAGGGCCAATACTTGACATATTTTGAATTTCTAATGAGATTTGTATGTGTGAAGGATGAGAAACGATGACAACTATGTATACAAGGAAATTGTATTTGTATTCCATGCAACCTTTTTGAATGGTTAAAAGTATCTAGATACTTTAATTGGAGGCGATGGTAAAATTGGTGAGAGCAATATAAACATTGTTGAAGACTTGACTCACTAAGTTCATGGCAGTCCTCAAGACTCAAAATCCCTTTTATACTAAATCTACTTTAAATTTATGCCGATCTATATGTCAAATAACTTAAATATAAATTAATTTTGTGGGAGATGTATTTTTTTTGGTATAAATTAAGTTTCAATTTAATTTAAATAACATTTTTATTATTGAAATTTGATCACTCACTGATTTCTCGTGCTTAACTAATGTATCAAACTTTTTTTTAAGGACATGTATCAAACTCTAAAAAAAAAAAAAAATGTATCAAACTAGTTTTGATCGGTACTCTAATTTTCATGTGCACTCAACTTCAAAATCAATTTTTTTACACAAAACACTAATTAAAACCCAACAAAAAAAAACTTATGAGACCAAATCTAAAAAAAAAGAAAAAAAAACCTAAAATTATTATAGTATTGCCGCAACTATTTTCAAGGTCAATTTGTAAATTTTTTTTTAACGAATGTGCTTAAAACATTCTATAAATTTTTTAAATAAAGAAGTTATTTCAATGAAACCATTTAAAAAATTAAACATTTTAGTTTTCAATGCATTGATTACATACATTTTTATAAAATTTTATTTTAAACTTTTAAAAAATGTCAATAGGGAAAGAAGTATGGAAGTATGGTGGTATGAGATTTAGTCACTTTTTTGGCTTTAATCTGGCTATACTAGGGAAGCAGGGATGGAAGCTTTTAACTAACCAAGATACTATTGTTTCTCGCATTTACAAAACTAAATATTCTTTGAAGACTGATTTTTTGGGGGTCCGTCTAGGCCATAACCCAAGTTATATTTGGCGTAGTATCTTTGCTTCACATGTAATAGTTAGCGGAGGTCTAAGATGGCGAATTGGCAATGGTAAAAGTATTGTGGTGTGGACAAATTTGTGGTTAAGGGAGGATGAGAATTTGTATGTTACAAGCGAAAAAATCCAAGGTTTGGAAAACACGAAGGTTGCAGATTTGATGAGTGGAGAGAGTTGGTATTGGGGCATAATAGCAGGAATTTTTAATGATCATGATAGGAAAGCGATATCTAAATTGGCATTATTGAATCGGGATGGGGAAGATAGGCTCATTTGGAAGTTTAATCGTCATGGAATTTATACGGTAAGGCCGACATATAGATATGCAACAGAAACACTTGTGGATAATGTGGAATACCAAGTTTCGAGGGAATGGTTAAAAATGTGGAGTTTGAAGATTCCGCAAAGGGTAAAAGTTTTCCTTTGGAGAGCTATGAGAGGTGTTTTGCCTACGCGTATACCGTTGCAAGATAGAGGTGTGCCGTGTACATATTGCTGTCCTTTTTGTGAAACAAATTATTAGAACGATTGACATGTTTTCATTGGGTGTGAAGAATTGAAAACTGTTTGGCGAACAACAGCCCTATGAGATTTAATTGCTGAGACTGTTGCTGATGCCGTGAGTTATGCAGACTGGTTTTTCTCGTTATTATGCAGGTTGACACCTGATGAGTAGATGGACAAAGAAATGATACTTTGGTGCATATGGTGTTGCCGTAATGATAAAGTATGGGATGGCGATCTGAAGCTAGTTTCTATCGCAATTTCGTTGGCACGCGAGACGCTATTCCAGTGGCAGATTGCAAAACAGACCACTGCAGCACAACATCAAACAAAGCATAAACAAACAATACAGTGGCATCCACCAGCACAAGGTGTTCTGAAATGCAACGTCGACATGACCATTTTCAATGAGCAGAATAGTTTCGGTACATGTATTTGTATCAGAGATCATTGTGGCCATATTATAAAACCTGCTACAAATTGGTACGAAGGCAATCCTCTCGCTCAAGAAGCTGAAGCGATGGGTTTACGTGATGTTATTTTGTGGCTTGGACAATTGGGATTATCAAATGTGCACATAGAATTAGATTGTAAACTAGTGGTTGATAACATATGTAATAAGAATAATAACCAAGCTGAATTTGGCAATATCATAGTCGATTGCATATCACTTTTACAATAATTGACAAACTTTAAGATAAGTTTTGTTAGGAGACAAATGAATGTTGTCGCTTATAGCTTAGCAAGGGTGTCAATATTACATGTTCCTCACCATGTCTTTGATTTGATTCGTTATGTTTTTTTTTAATAACATTTTTGTTATACTAATTACATGAGTAATTAATTAAATAAAGTAAAGGTCAATTTTTTAATGATTAATACGGTAAAATTACAGAATTGCCATCAGAATGGCTGGGGGAAAGTAAAATGACTAAATTACCCTCTTTTAAGAAGAAGAGTTCTGAAATAAACAACAACGCAATTCGAAACCCTCACTCAGTTCAGTGATGGAATCTGAATCATCATCAGTTCTTCCATGGCATTGGGTGATTGAAGCCCTAGCTGGTTTCAAAGAAATCACCTTACCCACTTTACAAGCTTTGATTGATGCTTCCCCTTTAACGCACGATGATTTTTCTGAAACTACAAAAGATTTGATTGCTTTGAAGTGTTTGGAGGAACTTTACCCTTCTTCAACAACAACAACAACAACAACATTAGAGGATGATTCTAGGGCTCAACTTGATTCTTCGCTTTCCTCCCATGATGTTCTTCTTCAAATATTGCATCAGGTAACTATAACATTTTCCATATTTCATGTTTCAAATTTTAGGTAAAATCTTTTCTTGCTCATTACATTAGGTACCGTTATCAAATCTGAGAACTGCTGGACCGGAGCTTTCCAAATGGGATGTTAACCGATTCATGGCGCACAAACGAGCCCACAATGTGAAATGTCAGTTAGAGAAGGTGATTAGACTGTCTTTTCTTTTTTCCTTTTTCAGAAATATCAAAATAGATAACTGCTTTGTTGATTCTCATTCATCTGTTTTCTCATTTTGCCGAATAGCTAAAAGAATCAATATTGGACGGTACTCTACCACTTAATGATCACTTAAAAGAAAGGAGTGGGTTATTCCAAACTGGCAAATGCGATGGGAACTCCACTTACGCAGAAGAAGACACGGGAGAAAAAGAGAATTCAGCATCTTTAATATTAGAGGATGGCAACCAATCTTTGAAAGAACGATTACCTGATAATAATTGCTTATCTTCTAAGAGGAATAGAGTTTACTCAGCTAATGAAGATCAAGTTTGTATGAATGAATGTGATGGATCCCTAGAGGATATTCATAATAGGGGCACTGCTTCAAATTTGGGCCACTCCAGTGGTCAAAATGAAGACTTTCTTGATGAATCAGGTATTCCTTTTAATGTGACTTCGACACATCAGCAGAAGACTTCTGGAAGCAAACCTCGGTCTGAACATGAACCTGATTTGCATCTTAAAGGTTCAAATGGCTCACAGAAGACAGTTAGCAGTGATAAATCTCAAGACGATGCTGGTATTGATTGTGGTATACAGATATCAGGTGATACAGCTGTGTATCAAGGTGAAAATCTTAATCTCGTAAGGAAAAAGCGCAGAAAGGAAAGTCTTGATAAGAAGTGTAACAAGCGTGGTCAATTACTGGTTAGTGAAGCGACTAGTATTCCAATATTGGCTCCTGAAAGTTGTATTGCCATGAAGACTAATGATACTGTACATGTTGAGCCCATTCCAACAAATGATGGTAATGCAGATAAAGTTCAGCACATGACTAATGAATCTCAACCCAAGCAAAAGGAACCAAATGTTGCATCTTTAAATCGCTCGCAAAAGCCAGTTGCTAGTGATAAAGCTGTAGTTGATACTGTCAATGATTGTGGAGCAGAGTTATCAAGTGATAGTGATGTGTATTACAATGACAGGATTGATCTTACAGCCAAAAAGGATGAATTCCTAAGCTCCCAGCATGCTTCCGGTCAAGATTTGCCAGCAATGACTGAATCAAGAGGACAAAACCTCTGCAGTAAGTGCAATGAAGCTGGCCAATTACTGGTTTGTAGAACTACTACTTGCTCATTGATGCTGCATGAAAATTGCCTGGGTGATTCTGCTCAGTTGGACGCAAAGGGAAACTTTCTCTGCCCATTTTGTGGATATTCTCACGCTATTTCAGAATATCTTGAAGCCAAGAAATTATCTTCTTTGGCAAGGAAAGAATTAGCTATCTTCATTAGTAAGGGTATTAACATTTTATTTTAACTTTTTATGAATACAGATCATGGATATATGTTTTGAAATGGTATAGATAATAATGAAGTCAATCATATTGCAATTTCTCGTTAGAACTTAATACAATAAGACTTCACAAGTCAAATTAGTTCATCCAGTCTTTACTTGTATTTCGCTTCAGCCTGCCAGCTAGGTTCAGAGAAAGCAACCTTGGAGATCTTGCAATCATACTGAGAGCATAAAATCAGATTTAGAAACCAAAATTACAGAAGTACATGTTATGCTATTTCTGAGATTAAATTTCCGTCTCATGGCTTCTTTTATAAAAGAAAAGTCAAAATTGAACTCACCTCCCCTAAGATATGCTTAAATAGCATGCATGGCTCTTCTATCTTTTAAATGAACATTCACCATCCTTTTTTTGTTGATGAAATCGCGCATACCTCTCTTCAGTTCTGTTTAAATGACACATACGCTCTCTCTATTTTTTCAAAATAGAGGCGTGTAATTGAGGAGAGGTAAATGTCCTTTACAAAATAGAGGTAGTGAATGTGTCAATTTAGGTTTACCTTGGTGGGGGTGAGTGCAATTTTTCCCCCTAGAAAAATCGAAAAAAGAGAACAAAAACAACTTGGAGCTGTTCTGGTTTTTCTGTTCTAAAAAATACATTTCAAATATCAGTCATATAAAAAAATCCTCTTGAAACAAGTTTCTTTTTAAAACCCAAAAACAATTTTTAAATACTATTACCAAACACAACCATGATTGATGTTTCTTGATGAATGATAAAAACTTCTAAGTGTGCTAATTACTAGTACATAAATTTATGACAGCCATAGAAGACATATCATTTGTGAAATTCAAACCATTCTAATTACTATACAGTTTTACGATGCTATCGGGACAAGCCGTTAGTGAAACTCTGATCATTTGGGATAAAGTTACACATAGTTTTTTTAAAAGTATTCTGTTTTTCCATGCAAGAAGTAGCCATTTTTATAGGATAGAAAGCAAACCTCTAGCCTTTTAACTTGTTTCCGTTTCTAAATTCAGCACACAGTTTACTTGGTGGTATGGGATTTCAGATTGAGTACTAGCTGTCACTATGAAGCTTAAACCTCAATTTCAAGCCCTACGTTACAGTAAAAGAGAGATGGTTTGTCCCATTATGTGGCTAAACTTTGAATGTTCTGCATTTTTTACGTATAGGATTATGGTTATTGAATCCGGTCTAAAAGATCAAATGAGCTTAATATTGACACAAGAAATGGGACAAGAATGGAGTCTTTCTGTTATGTGTTATCAAATCATTATTATATCAATTAACATTGTTATCAGCTGGTTTAATTACTATTGCCATTGTGAATTGTAGAACCTGATTAAATAAGCTTAATTTTGACACAATAAATGGGACAAGAATGGAGTCTTTCTATTATGTGTTATCAAATCATTATTACATCAATTAACATCGTTATCAGCTGGTTTAATTACTATTGTCATTGTGAATTGCAGAACCTGTTCACTTGTGTTAAAGAGTACATGTTATGTTATATTAATCTGAAACGTTTGCAGAGTTTAATATACAATAACTGTTTCAGGTTCTACAGGAAATTAGGCCATACCTGGTTGGGGCGGCTGATGGATCTCTTGAATTGGTAGTCACTGGGGAGCCAATTGTAAAGGTACGAATCACAGGTCAAGCTGCTGGTGTCATAACTGTTCGTGTTGCTGGTACACAAAAATTGCAAGAAAAAGTATCTGTCATAGCAGTTCAGCTGTTATGATATTTTGGTATGAACACTATTTTGAAGATAAATATATGACATTCTTGTAGTTTTTCTTGAACACTATTGGGAATGAATTGTGATGTTAGTAAATTCAGTATTATAATGCTTTCACACAGTAGAAGAAGGCTTCCATTATTATTACAATCAAATTACTGTTTACCATCTGTGTCTGTATTATAATATTAAAATCGTGATATTTTTAGTATGGCTACCTGTTTTGCATTGACTGAATTTAATATCACAAATCAAACATGTATCTTGATTTTCTTCATATAAGTCACCTAGATTCTCTAAACTCCATAATTTTTTCACAAATGAAAAGAACTTCGATGTTAAAACTGTATTGGAATGAGATGAGTTCGAACTGATGGAGTGTCGAAGCTATTTGTGGTAGTTTGTGAAATTTGTGCTAATACGAGGTTTGAAGGACGAGGTTGTTTGTATGTTGGAGATTATTTGGACTTGTGTTAAGGTAGCGAAGAAAGTTATCTATTATCTGGGTGGTAAGAGCAGAGTTAGGCAATTTAACTTGTAGGAACCCCATGTTCTATTCTATCAGTAGTTGATTAATTTGACACTTAAAAACATTGGTGATTGTTGATGAATAGTACCAATCGAGGTTCAGATATTTCAGACTTATTGATATCTATCTTGATTGAGGATGCATGTTAGATTTGCCTGTGTGTTGTTTATGCTCAACTAGTATGCTGATATGTTGTGCGTTTTTTGAAGGATATGTTGTGCGTTTACATGCTAAATTGTATGATATATATGTTTTGGAGAGATAGCATGCTTGCTATCAATGAAGTATTCACATGATGATGTATGGCTGAGATTGTTGACCTGATGATATATTGCTATGGAATGAATGCCTAATCTTAGGCATCAATCATCATTCTTTAGTTTGATAGATGGTGATTTTGCGCTACATTGGTAGTACGAATTATAATATTGAACCCTTTGTGTCGTTGATAACAGAAAGGACTCTGATATATACTGCTATGTAAATAACAGAATGCAAAAAATACTACCATCACTGTCATGCTCCTAAGCTACAAATTAGTTTCAACACAGCGTTGATCCTCCCTTCACAACAGTAGTTTCCTGGCAGGGAATACATATCATAGAGACAGGTTCCTGTTACAGAATGTGATAAATTCAAGCACTTGGGATATATGACATTGGACAATTCCACCAATCCAAAAAAGTGAGATTGTTTTCCATCCCTATAAATAAACCAAATAACATGCCTTCGAATCTGAGTAATTTCATTATATACGTTCAAATTTGAGTAATTTCATTATATACCTTTCCTGTAAAAGTAAAAATAAAAGAATGGTAGAATACTTAATCCCGAATGAATCAACACCACCCTTCCACCTATAGATAGATGTTTACCTCTCCAACGAGATAATTTCATTTTTAAAGAATCCAAAACTGGTTTCCATGTCGAAGATATAATAGGATTGGCTCCCACAGGTAGTCCCAAAATGCGAAAGGCAATTTGTCCACATTACACAAGGAAATCCGACGCCGCTTCAGCAAAAGACTCCACCAAGTTCATGCTGTAGAGTTTGCTTTGGCGGTTGGCATAAAGTAAACACACGTTGCTTTAGAAGCTGCATTATGTAGCTTGTGGAAATCACGGTGAAAAGCACCAAAATGTGAGGTGGTGGCGAACAAAACGTTCACCCAAACATATGCTAATTAATCTAGCTTCAAGCAACCGCTAATTAATCTAGCTTCAAGCAACCGGTAAAAATCACAAGACAAAACAAACCTCACCCAAACATATGCTAATTAATCTAGCTTCAAGCAACCGCTAATTACTCTAGCTTCAAGCAACCGGTAAAAATCAAAAGACAAAACAAACTTCTACAATCTTTCTTTGATGTTTTGTGGCAGTGTTAAACGGGCAATATGACCTTTTCTCAGGACTCGAATTGTTTTTGTACACAGCATGGATTTCAACATCTCTTGCATCTGGGTGTACATATCTTCACAAACTGTGTGGCGCAGTCTCTGACAAATAATAATAACAACATATAATTAGTTAAATTTTTTATCTCAGATTACTTTATAATCAAAGACTATTAGCATTTAACGAAAGGGGACATGCTTGATTTGTTCTTTGCAGTAGCCAGATAGGTTCTGCAGATATTGAGTCCAATATGGAACCCTATTGAGTATAGAACGAGCAGAGAAAACAGCTGCTGCAGCAATCTTTGAAGGGTAGAATAAAACCATGACATGATAATTTACAAGACTAAGTTCTGCTATGTAAAATGCCATGTTCTCCATCTATGCAAATACCAAAGGAGTTTCATGTATGAACATATCAGGAAATTAGCATTTTGGTTCTCAAAATTGTAAAAGTGGAACAATGGAGTAACTCAAATTTACAAAATAGCAAATTAGTACCTTAAATTAAAGAATACCAATCAGTTTAGTAAACATCAATCAAAATCAATGAAAAATCTACCCATTTATTTGAATAGGTTCTCCATGCTTTAAGATAAACACAAAACCTTCAAAAAAATTGTGGTGCTAAATTTGGAAAAGTTACTAAATTGACTGACATTCATTTTAAGGGACCAAATTGCTATTTCATAAATTTAAGAGGTTAAATTTACTCACTAAACACAAAAATACTTATTATTATAACTATTTACCTCTTGATCATGCACAATAGTTGGTCCGGTGAATCAAACAAAAAATACATAGGATGTAGGAACTGTTAAATTCCATTTTAGTGTTTTAATAAAATCTTTCTCCATTGAAATAAACTGGTGTCTGCTATAAGAATTAACTGTTAATAACAACAATTCATCGACCTGCCATTCCAAGTTCAAATAATCATAAGGAAATTTATTAAATAATAATAATGGACAGGAATGTAGAGAATTTGTGAACCAAATAAAGTATTGTTTTCTGCTAGTTTCGCTAGCTACCTTAAGATATGATATTTCTTTATATTTGCCTGCTAAGGACATTGAGCATATTGCCACGAACATCAGATCTCTTTTAGGTATTCTAGTCAATGAGAGGTAACTATCAATTATGTTAATTGTAAGAAAGAGTGTCTCTGTCTGCAATTCAAAACGATAATGGACTTTAACCAACCAGTCCACAATAATAATCCTCATCCACATTTTGATTTCCTTCTGTGATTCCATTTAGTCTGAAACTTGATTCTCTTCCTGCATCTAATATTTATTAATTGCTTGTAGAATTTACTTTTCATTCCTCCCTATCCAAATATAATGTAAAAGTAAACGGAGAAAGGTAATAGGTACTTCTGTTAGCTAGATATCAAGATATTGAACTGCTTCCAAATTATTAAGTGTGTGTTTGGTTGTGCGGTGAAAAGAATTAATTTTGATAGAATTGATTCTGTAAAATTGATTTTGGTTAAAAGTGAGTTGAGTGAAAAATGGTTTATGTTTGGACACTTTTACAATAGAAGTGATTTACGTGAAAAATGTTGTTTGGCTATATTGTGTCAAAAGTAATTTTGGTTGTGTAAATGACCAAAATGGGTTTCTTGTTATATGTGTGCATTTAAAATATATTTCATTTAACTTTTCTACAAATTTAATTTCCAATTTTAGTTATTTAATTTTAGGTTACTTTATTAATTTTAATACAATTTTGAATAAAAAACTTTCTACCAAAAATGATTATCATAAAAACCATCACAACTATTAAGAAAGGCATTTTTATGGGCTTTCATAGAGCCAAGAAACAAAAATATTTCACAACACTGTTTACAAATTACAACAGTGTCATCTTCTTGAGTTTTCTGCAGCACCAAAAAATAAAAATCTTAACAGCAACAGAAAAAAAAAAAACGCAGACAACAATCATCCGTGAGATTGAGTAACAAATTTCTTAAGTAGGTGAATGGATTTGTCAAATAGTAAAAGGTATGTGAAAGGAAGGGACAAAATTCAAGGGTAAAATTGACAAATGGGTGCTGCGTACTTCCGCGTTTGATAGAATCGATTTAAAGAAGCTAGGGAGAGTAGCTTCTCTGAGAATCGGTTTTGAATATGAAAACGTACGGCAGCGGTAAGGGGTTGGTGAAAAACCAAACACGTTTAAATCACTTTTCATGAATAGGACGTGAGTTTGAGTGTTTTTGCTGGGCATCCAAACACAGACTAATATAGCATCTTTGTTTCCATGTCAACATCATGATTCTCTGGCTCAAATGTCAAGATCCTGCGAACAGACTATGAAAACGCATTACAGTTTAGAAAATCAAGAAAAATCAGGCCGGGGGATAGAGGAAGTGTAGGTTTAGACTAACCGTTAGGTAGAATCACAATGTGCCACCATAATTTTGTCAAAGCTACACTTCGGAGGAGCTTTAATAAAATCTCGGTGCCACCGTAATTTTGTGAAACTCATAGTTAATCTAAACATGTACAAGTCTTAACAAATCAAACTTATCAATATATATGTTGTAGACAGAATTGAACCACCTTGCGTTTTGTAGTTAGCTTGTATAATTGGTGTAACTTATCAAGTCAAGAGATTCAGCTTCTGCCATATTATTAATAGCATCATCTGCACCCATGTCAACAGTCTGATCCTTGGGCTCAAACAAGAGCTGGCGAGCAGTCTGTAAGGAAATAAAAATTCATGGTTCTCCTAACCTTGGTTGAGAGTTGAGACGATGACTTGATTGATATTAGTTTTGACAAAATCAAGAGAAAACGAATATGTGCGTCTCAAAATACTCATTTTCGTTTTTTCTTGTTTTTATCAAGTGACAGTAATCAAATCGCTCTTCCAACCGTTAGAGTGTTAGTTAACTTTGTAAGTACAACGCCTTGGTCATAATTAGCTGGCACTTGTAATTCTGGTACCAGGTTCTGCAAACGAAGAGGACCATTCATTTCAAACCTGATTCATACATAAATATTAAGTTTGAGTGCATTGATAAATAAAGACAGCAAAGCACACTCACTGCTGCAGCTGGTGCTTTTGCCAATAGTTTTGCATGAAAGTTTCTGCAAGCAACAAATAAGCTTGGTTAATTGTTTCTTTCCCTTCAAATAAGCTTGGTTAATTGTCAACCTCCTATGCTCTCTTTTTCGATTCAACATCGTTGTTAGCACTTAAGAGCAGGCACTGCTATTCTGGAATAATAGCTACTAATATTCTTCAAAGGTCGATGTTATTATATACAATACAAGTATATGGCACATGCAGTTACTCCAAAATTTGTGCCTGTGATATAATAGCTATTAATTTTTTTATACATGTGCATGATTACAATATAGCTGTAAACAAACTATTAACCAAATACTAGCAAGCTAATATATTAAGAACATGGAATTGTATTTTGATATCTAACCATATGTAAGTTTTTATCAAATTAAAACCAGTCATGGTGAAAATTAAACTTGAAGTTTTAGAATAAATTTTTTCATCCAGTATTGTCATTTTAATTTAATTATTACTACTTTTTAATCCAAAATTGAATTAGGACTAGTCTAGAATCGATTGTTTAGATTGATTTAAGGATTATATTTGATTCAAAATTTAACTAGGATTAGATGAAATTTTATTCAAATTTAAAATAAGGATTAGATTCAATTATTTCATATGGTAAAAATGATAAAATTTTCAATAAAAGAGTTTATGTGTAGGGTAAAATTAGAAGAAAAAAGTTAAACAAAGACTTAGTATTCTCTTTATATATAGTTATAGAAGATTATAAAAACATTTAAACTATGTTAAAAAATTGGCGTATATCGTCATGTTTAAATTGTAGAAAAAGTTAGAAAATTTATAACTCAACACAACACAAGAGAAACTCTTACATAGTCACAAAGTACTTTTTTTTAATAGAAACATAAAGTACAAAGTATAGTATAATAATCATATATAATAAGAATTTTAGGGTCTCCGTGAGCTTAGCTCAGTTGGTAAAAACATTACATAATTTATGCGGGGGTCGGAGTTCGAATCCCGGACACCCCACTTCTCAACATTTAATTGTGTGAGCTCTAGCCACTAGTTTACTAGACAAAAAAATAAAATAAAGAATTTCAGGATCCAAAGTATTGTAGAGGTTTTAAAATAAGAAATGTATGGTGGAAAAGAAATTCTCTATTTATTTTTGATCTAAAATGGGCCTAACAGCTTTTAAGATTATAAATATCAAATATGTTTAATGTTTGTTCAGCACTAAACACGGGAACGATGATGTCTCAGCAGCGCAAAGACAGGTTGAGCAGTTTACCAGATGAGATCATTGGCCACATTCTCTCTTTCCTTCACACCAAACAAGCAGTTGCCACAACCACTCTCTCCAAGAGATGGAATATTCGTCCTCTATGGCGTTTCGTTCCCGCTGTAGACTTCAGCGTTACAATGCATACCCTTGCAGACAATTATCGTTTCAACGAAATTGTTTCCTCCATGTTTGTCGAGCGAGAACTTGTTGGTTTTCATTCCATCAACAGCTTCTTCCTCCACATTGAATACGATTCATTTCAAATTTCTTATCATGATCGTAGTCTTACTACTAATATCAACAAATGGATCAACTATGCTGGTAAATGCAAGGTTCAATATTGTATCTGTATCTCTCTATTCATGCTATCAATACTTGGGAGCCTAGACGAGCTCACTTTCCTACCAACATTCTGCTTTGTACAACCCTTGTTAATCTCAAGCTTTGTCACTTATCTGTGGACAAAATTTTCCTTTTACATTGCCTTCACTTAAAACACTTCTTCTGGATGACATGTACTTTAATCTAGATCAAAATTTCATGTTTCTTCTAGCTGGATGTCCAGTTCTTAAAGATCTTCAAGTATCTCATTTATACTTTGGCGAATCTGTTCCTTTTGATTTTCAACAATTTGAAAGCTCAAGCTTAAAAAAGTTGAATAGAGCGGATATTACCTTATATTATTGCTATTTTCCGATGAAAGCTCTTTCAAATTTGGAGGGGATGCTCATACAACTATGGAAGATTCGTGTTTGATTATCATGAATATGATGCATGCTCATAGAATGGAATGAAAAAGAACAATGTGATTATCATTTGTATTTTTAACATTGGGAAATTTTACCCTAATTTCTAATACTTTGTCTTTTTATATAAATTAGGATTATCACCCTTATTATGATTTTCCTACATTCAATAATTTGACGCTCAACTATGATTGGATCCACCGTTGCTCTAAGCTTCAAAATCTTGAGCTTTATTGGGTTCGATAAACTTATGAATTAAATTTGATCTATCTTTTCTCATAAAACCTATATGTTTTATTTTATTTTATTTTATTTCTATTACGAACAGAGGGTAAAAGGTGTTTGGGTGAACAAGAACATTGCAGAAGATGATCGGGAAAATTGGGCGGATCCACAATTTGTTCGCACTTGACAACCTGCACTATTTGGGACTTTGCATTTGCAGGTCTACAACGTCACGTTATGTTAGCGGGGTTTATTCTAAAGAATTCAAGAGTTTTACAAACCATGACGATCTGGTGCAGCAGCATGGAGCGGTCAGAAATAGTAAGACAAGTATCCCCATGCCCTAAGGCTTCTGCAGCATGTAAACTTTCAATTTATTCACAGCTTGTATGATATGTATGTAGTAGTTTCGCTATTCTTTTTTTTTTTTTTTTCATTAGCTTCTACTATGCAATTGTTGGATTCGGTGGTTTGATGAACTATGTGTTGCTATTTAAGTCATCTTAAACTTTCACTCTATGCTATGTTTATTGATGTTGCTTGAATGGTTGGTTTTAATTTGTTTTGAATGATCGTATTTTATTTTATTTTATTTTGCTTTGCTTGAATGGATAGTGCTTTGTTTATTTTTAAAAAAAATTGTTTTCAATGCATGCCACCATTTTGTTTTTATCATAAATAGAATGTTTGTAATTTTTGCACCAATATGAGTTTTTAATACGTGTCTTATTTGATAACTTTTCCTTGTTTTTCAATTAGCACCAATATGAGCATGTTGTGCTATTGTCACCGAGCTAACAATTGCCTTATATCATTCCTTCCTCAGCTTTCCAATTTACAAATTACATTGATCGCCCACTTCTTCTTATGGTTGATTTCATTTATGTTCATTAAGCTTTCCCTTTTACATGTTGATTGTTGTCTTTACTCTTGATTAGGTTGTTGAATGCCCTTTTCCAATTTTGGAATAGATAAGGTTTGGGGGGTTAGATGTAAGGAATTTTACATCAATCTTTTGGAGGAAGAGAAAGGAAAAAGGAATAATAACAATATCTCATCCGCATAAAATCTTATACAAGTGAGTGTTGTGTAATATATTATTTAGGTACAAAATCTCTTGGTAGTTGGTACTTTATGTCAAGGTTATCAGTGTCTTATGATACATGTGAGTTATATTTCGGTTTGAGACTAAATTGAAAACAGTCGAAATGAAACTCTAATGTGTAAAGAAATTAAAGAAGGATAATTGGATAAAGGAGCTTTTATTATAAACTTTAACTGATATATTTGAACTTATGTCCAATAACTAAGTTAGTTTGAGTTAGGATCCTCTCTCATTATTACTCTCTCTATTTCTTCCATTTCGAGAGATAAAAATTCACCCAATACTATGATTGTGTCGAACATGTATGAGCTTGAAAACAACACAATCAACATTGCATTTAACTTGTGCTTGTGTTGGCTTTATCCACACCAAATTGTCATTGTCACTTATGAGCTTGATCGGTTTCGTGATTCAAGTTTTTCTTTCTTGCCAGCTGATTAGCCGCCAAGCTGTCTTTTGCCACAAGCATTGATTTCTATACACACTAAAATAGTCGATAAGGTCATATAAAACACGTGAGTTTGATATCTATTTAAAACATTGCATACCTTCAAGAAAGCTTTTTCACATCTCTTCCGGTGGTTGGAAGCAGTTTATATGGAGCAAACAAGACCCTCCTAGTTCTACCTTTTGATGGCATATTTGTGAGATTTTTCTAGAGAAATCACATCCTCTTATGAACTTCTATAAACCGCTCGATTGTCGGCTCCCAATTTTATTTTATTTTTACAATTTTCTCGCTGATTTTTCTTTGTGGTTTTGAGGTTCAAAAGGACCATACAAAGCTTGTTCTCGATTTGTCAGTTGTATTAGTAAGTTAATTCTCACTTTGGAATGGGGTTTCAGTGCAGTCGAATATCGATGCAGTCAAGCAGTCATCAAGTTCAAGTCTGATTAAAACTGGTCCAAATTTTAACTTCATAATTTTATATTAAACAAAAAATCAAAAATTATCTTGAGACCTTTACCGTACAATCTTGATCATACAAATCCGAAGTGATGAATGCATCCAACCATGACGACACCTTATATCCAATTCCAAAATCTCACGCATAGCCTATATAGTAGGCATGCAAGAAGAGGAAAATTTTCTTGTTCTTACTTAAAGGACGCAAATAAGTTCAATAAGTATATGTAAAAGGTTGAGGGACATTTCATATGTTGGGATAGATATTCGAATCTATAATTCTCCACTTTTCAGTATTTAGTGTGTGAGTTTTGTTGTTAGACGCATAAACAAAAAGGATGCAAATAATACTTTTGGTAAGACTAATTTAAATTAATTTTCATCATGTTACATATAACATATATGCCCATTTTTAAGGCATGGTATTTTCGTAAATAAATAAATAAAGGTTGGACGTAGTAGACAATGTGTCGTAACCTAGGCTCTATGAATGATGTATACGAGGGGTAGAACATGAATGAATCTTAGGGTTAACTAGTGACCCCTATAATAATGAGATTTTTAGGGTTTGTGGCTGGCAGATAGGTGTTGTATTCCTCAAGTACCGTCACCTCAGTTGCCCATGAAGTTTAGTTTACCCGCTCCTAAATATTTACCTTGAACGACCTTGCCTTGGTCTCCAAGTTATGAAGTTAAATCGCTCATATAATAGGATAAAATTAGCAAAAGGATATAATATTTAAAACGATTTTATTTGAGAAGCTATTTAATCCAATTTCTCATGTGAAAGTTTTTCATATAAAAAAATTATCATAAATAATTATAACAAAAAGATGAAATACTTTTAAAATATACTCACTGCGTTCCTTTTAAAGTGTCGTTTTGGAAAGGTAACATCAAATTAAGGAATTTGACTTTTGAATATTTTTTTCTTAGTATATCCTCATTTTAATCAACAATAAATCCCTATTTTTTTCGCACATAATTTTCTTTTTCAATAAATTTAATGAGTTAATTTTCTCTCATAACAAACAATTGTTAGTTACTCTATTTTTCTCCAACAAAATTCTATTTTTTTACACACTATCTATCTTTATCCAGTAACAAACAAATGTCAATAATCTAGATATTGTACACATTTTTTTAATAATTGTAAAGGAAAATAAAAATTATTCCAACTTTACATTGATCAAAAGTTTAGAAAAATTTCCTCCAACTCCTTTAATCAAAATTAAGGTTTCAATTATGGTTTCAACCAATACTAGATTCACACTCTATGACATATATCTCTTTTACTAGATTTAAATATTGATGTTTGAAGATGACATCAATATTCATTAAATCAATATTATAATTATAGGTAACAAAATTTTGTTTAATACTCCCTCCGTTCCTTTTTAAGTGTCTTTTTAGCGTGTATTTTTCGTTCCTATTTAACTATCCTTTTTGTATTTTTAGGGTATGATTTGTCAATTATACCCTTTTTCAATTACTCTTAACTTTTTCAATAAATCTAATTAATGTTATCTATTTGGAAAGCTAAAGTTTGTTTTTTTTAAACAAAGTTTGTTTGTTTTTTTTAAACAAAGTTTGTTTCTTATTATCTTCAAATTTAAACAAAATTTTGTTACAAACAATGGTTCAAAGAAGAGTTAAAATTCTATAAATAAGATGAATAACAATTCTATAAATTTAAAAATTCTATAAATAAGATGTCGCACAATGCGAATCTAGCATTGGTTGAAGCCATAGTTGAAGTCTTAACTTTGATTAAAGGAGTTGGAAGGAAGTAAAGTTTTTCTTAGTTTTTGATTAATGTGAAGTTGGAATAATTTTTTATATTGACTTATAATAATTTAAAAGATGTGCGGAATATTTAAAAAATTGACAATTGTTTATTTTGGGAGAGAGAGCGCGTAAAAAAATAGGAATTTGTTGAAGAAAAAGATAATAACTAACAACTGTTTGTTATGAGAAAAAGATAACATATTAAATTTATTGGAAAGATAAAGTGTGTGCAAAAAAATATGAATTTATTGTTGAATTAAAAGGAGAGTATAATTGGAAGAAAACGTGAAAAAATACACTTTGCTATTTTGATGGAAATTTTCTAAAAAGACACTTAAAAAGGAACGGAGGGAGTATTTGAAGATAACAACAAAAAAAATGTTTGAAAAATAAAAAACTTTAATTTTTTAAATAGAACAAAACTTAGGTACAATTCCTTAGGTGCTTTTCGTATGGTTCTTAACTAAATTCACCATGATTTCCTTAAATCCATAATTTTCTCAAAGTTTGTTATATCCAAAAAATGTGTATTTTTAGTTAAGAATACGAAATGCACCTAAGGATTTGTAACTTAGTTTTGTCCTTTTAAATATATAGTATTAATTAGTTTTATTGAAAATGATAAGAGAATTGAGAAAAAGTATAATTGATAAATGGTATCCTTAAAATATCAAAACGACAGTTAAATAAAAACGATAAATTTGTAGTCAAACACTTAAGAAAGGAACGGAGACAATAATTTAGAAAAAGTTGTAACAAACAAAAATATCAATTATAAACAATACAAATGATTTCAACTTCCATCATATAATCACCAACAAAATTACTTCTACACTACATTTAAATAAACAAATACTCCCTCCGTTCCTTTTTAAGTGTCTTTTTAGCGTGTGTTTTTCGTTCCTATTTAACTGTCTTTTTTGTATTTTTAGGGTATGATTTGTCAATTATACCCTTTTTCAATTACTCTTAACTTTTTCAATAAATCTAATTAATGTTATCTATTTGGAAAGCTAAAGTTTGTTTTTTTTAAACAAAGTTTGTTTGTTTTTTTTAAACAAAGTTTGTTTCTTATTATCTTCAAATTTAAACAAAATTTTGTTACAAACAATGGTTCGAAGAAGAGTTAAAATTCTATAAATAAGATGAATAACAATTCTATAAATTTAAAAATTCTATAAATAAGATGTCGCACAATGCGAATCTAGCATTGGTTGAAGCCATAGTTGAAGTCTTAACTTTGATTAAAGGAGTTGGAAGGAAGTAAAGTTTTTCTTAGTTTTTGATTAATGTGAAGTTGGAATAATTTTTATATTGACTTATAATAATTTAAAAGATGTGCGGAATATTTAAAAAATTGACAATTGTTTATTTTGGGAGAGAGAGCGCGTAAAAAAATAAGAATTTGTTGGAGAAAAAGATAATAACTAACAACTGTTTGTTACGAGAAAAAGATAACATATTAAATTTATTGGAAAGATAAAGTGTGTGCAAAAAAATATGAATTTATTGTTGAATTAAAAGGAGGGTATAATTGGAAGAAAACGTGAAAAAATACACTTTGCTATTTTGATGGAAATTTTCTAAAAAGACACTTAAAAGGGAACGGAGGGAGTAAATATTAACAAAAGAAAAATAAACAAATAAATAATATTACATATGTAAGTAATTGTACTCAAGTGGTTAATCAACTTCACAAAAAGATAAATTGTTTTTTTTTTTTGTTGAAGGAACAAAAAGATAAATTGTTAATAAGTGAAACATTTTCTTTTTGTTAGACTTTACTTATTTCCTAACCAAATTTTGGATTAAAAGATCTCATCAAGTGAGAATCGAAGGGTCCTTGTCAAATAAAAAAAGTGAGAATCGAAGGGTTATAAAAACAAATAAACCTGGCCAGGCAGGCTACCCATCGCATTATCCCAATTTGGCTGTTTTTATTTTCTTTCTTTAAACGGCAAAAACCCTATCTTGACCAAAACTAAGAAACGGCAAACCCTAGTTTGTTGTTTTTTTTGTTTTTCTTCTTATATAAGCGAATGCCTTCAGTCCACTGCCACTTTGAAGAACGTACGTAATAGTATGTCTGAGCACAGCATGTCGATGGCGGTGGCGGTAGATAGGATCGGAAGTTTACCAGACGAGATTCTGATTCACATTCTCTCTTTTGTTCCCACCAAACAAGCCTTTGTCACATCCATTCTTTCAAAGAGATGGACTCATCTATGGTGTTTTGTTCCCAATCTTGACTTCAGTGACACGAAACTGAAAAATCGTGAAGACAGTTCTCGCTTCAGCAATTTCGTCAACACTGTTTTTCGCTCGCGAGACTGCTTTGGTTCTCAGTCCATCAACAGTTTCATCCTCGACATCTATCACTTTTCCTCTGGACTTCTCCGTTGTGGAACTTACGATATCAACGACTGGGTCGACATTTTGGTTGAACGCAAAGTTCAATATCTCAATCTCTATCTTCATGCTCCAGTTAATTGGGAAGAAGCAATACCCCCTACGTTGCCTACTGCTATATTTACTAGTACAACCCTTGTTGTTCTCAAGCTTTGTTGGTTCTTTATGGGTGTGGATTTTCCTTTTCCTTTTACTTTTCCCTCACTCAAAACCCTACATTTGAAAGACTTCTACTTCCATCAACAATCTGATTTTTTTATGCTTCTAGATGGATGTCCACTTCTTCAAGATCTTCAACTATCTAATATAAACCGGGGCCATTTCGATTTTGCTTCTTTACTGTACTTAAGCAGCTCAAGATTAAAAAAATTGAGTAGAGCAGATATTACCGATTGTCATTGCATTTTTCCGATGAAAGCACTTTCAAATTTGGAGTTTCTACGTATACAACTATTGGAGGTTTATTTTGTTGTTGTTATTATTATTATCATTATGGTGTCTGCCAATGGAATGAAAATTTTATTTTTGAAGATTTTGCTTTTATCTCTGATACTTTGTCTTTTATGTAATTTAGCATGATCATCCTGATGACTTCCCTACATTCCATAATTTGATCCATTTGGTGATCAACTACGACGGGGATATAGTTGTACAAGTGCTCCACCATTGCCCTAAGCTTCAAAATCTTGAACTTTATCAGGTTTGTTTGTTAACTTTAACAATCATATTTGATTTATCTTTTCTTAACATACCTTTATTATGATGTTTTGTTTTATTTTATATTATTATATTAACAGAAGTTACAAGGCTGCAATTGGGAGGATGAATTCATTGAAGAAGATGATCAAAAAAATTGGGTGGATTCCGAATTTGTTCCATCTTGCCTTTCATTAAACCTTACAACTTGCACTATTCGGGACTTTGCATTTGCAGGTCTACAACATTGTCCCATTATGTTAGCAAAATTTATCCTAAAGAATGCAAGAGTTTTACGAACTATGACTATCTTGTGCAACAAGAAACAGTCTAAAATAAAAAGACTGTTATCCTCATGTCCAAGGGCTTCTACAACATGTCAACTTTCAATTTATTGAGTGTAGTCTTTTGCTTCATTATCTTCTATCATGAAATTGTTGGATTTGGTGGTTTGATGCACTATGTGTTTTTTGAACAATGATGCACTATGTGTTGTTATACTCATTGTAAACTTTCACCCTATGCTATGTGGATTTTAATTTGTTTTGAATGATAGTGTTTGAAATTTTATTTTATTTTATTTTGCTTGAAATAGTTCTTTCTTTATATTTCTTTAATTTGTTCTGAATGCATGTGACTAAACCATTATGTTTTTATAACAACATATTAGCACCAATATGAGTTTTGAATGCACTTCTTATTTAATTCAACCCAACTTTGTGGCCCAAACGAAGCATTGATCCAACCCCGATGATTGAGTGTATGTTTGTTGGTCTTAATTTTGTTTCCCTCTTGGACTACTTTTCATTCTTGTCTTTTGTAAAAAAGTATCAAAGGATTTAACGTTTATTTGGCATGCATGCACCAATTTAAAAAATTTGGGAAGTTTGGAACGAGTTATTTTTTCTTCTAAGAATTTTGAAGTGGATGAGATTGTAGAGACTATCAAAGTCATCTCTTGGAAGTGGTTTATTGCTAGAAAATTAGGAGGTCCGCGCTCGTAATTTGAATGGTTTTCAAACCCTCCTTTTTGTTTAATTTCATGAAGTAGGGTTGTTGTTTCTTTACGGGGTGAATATCCCTTGTACTTTTCCTAAATTATGGGTTAAATACTCTTTGTATTTTTCTTGCTTTTTAATAAACTTTGACGTTCAAAAACATATATTTGAAGGATTTAAAGAAAAAAAAATTGTAAAATTGATTTTACTCTTTTTCTTTGAATGGCAAATAGTTAATAATATATAAGTGAAAGAGATCAAATATACATGGTTTGAAAAACACCATAGGTGACCAAACAAGAAAACCATAAAACTATTAGCGCTACAACAAATCAAAAGAAATCTTCCAACCTCCTAAAGTCCAAAACCAAGAAGGAGGAAATTAAACCCCACAAGAAAACTAAAAAGCACCTGCTACACATCCGGTACAACCAAAAAAAAATAAAAATTGACTCTATTATAAAGTTATAAGTTGTAGTTTTTGCCTTTTACATATGATTTTAGTCTTAAAAGTATTGTTGAATCAATTTTTACATAAATACATCCAAACATAAATTATTTTCATTCAACTCACTTTTATCCAAAATCAATTCATTTCAAAAAATAAAATCAATTTATTTCAAAATCAATTCATTCAAGATAAATCAATTTATTTCATCCCAATTACTCAAAACAATAAAAATTACTCAACCCAAAAGCTTCACCTCCAAAGCAATCAAAAAGTGTGTTTTTATCTTACCATTCTCAGCACTACATAGTACATACTAGAAATTGAAAAAATAAATAAAATCAAAGATAAAGGTGTGGGGTGAATCTTCCATCTTAGAGTTTGTTTGCAGAATTAACATGTGCTCCATTCCCTCCTTCTATACAAACATAATCCTTGCCTACCTGCCTGCATTCAACGGTCTCCTCCCCAGACACATGTACCCTTGAACTTCTTCATGTTCATAGTACTATTAAGACAGCTACACCCAACTCAATAACTACTTTTGTCCCAACGTGCAAAACATGATTTTAGTGAGAGTTGAGGGAATGAGACATTTCATTACTATAAAATAAACATTGCAAGGTGCCGTGAGAGACACACCAATACAACACAAAGCTCTTTTCATTATTTCTCTTCACTCAACAATACACACATTCAAACCTCTCTACTCAATAACACAGCCATGCCACCAAAAGTGGGAAGACCAAGGAATCAGAAAAGGAAGAACTTGGATGAAGAACATGTAAATATTTCATCCACTCATTTCTTGTTTCCAAATGCATGCTTATCTAATGTATACATGCATGTTAATTTTTTATTCTTACACTAGTATGCATGCATGATATGAAATGAGATTGTCCTTGCAGCATAGTATCATTTGTGTGATTATAATGATTTTTGAGTTTAATGGTTATACCCTAACAAGGTAAAATAATTTTACATTGTGGTCAAACCAGAAACCCCTAATCTGCTATGTCATACAACTCATTTCAAAATATCTTTGTGATTTGGCGGAATACAAGATACTGGTTGGATGTCTTACACTGTCGGTGCATCTTTTATTTTCTCTTGATTTTAAAGGAAATATTTATATTGGGAAAAAAACATGAACTTGACGAAATAACATGATTTTAAAGTTTTTTAAAAAAAATAAGAACCTTTTTTGGTTAACCAGTTGAAAATTAAATATTGTACAACATGAACAAACTATATGTTAACTTTCAATACAACACTTTTGGTTGTCTAACTCAAAGCAAAACATCTTCATCAATGTATATACTTAGTACTCAATATCCATTTCACTATTGTCAATGTCAGTAGTATACAAACAGGATGTACAATGACATGTTTCTTAGGTTTCTCTAAAAAAAAAATGATTGTGTTGATGTCTGTTTAATCCTAACTTTCAACTTGTTGCCTTGTGTTTATATTCAGTCCACGTCTTGGAAGTGCCCTGTCTCTGTCAAAAGGGATTCAACTCTGAATTCCAAGATGATTATCGATCGCCGCCAGTCCTTGAGATCCTGCAAAAGGCTTAGTGAAACTGGAAAAACATCTCTGCCAATATGCTCAAGAGAACAGTCTTCTGCTTCTGATGGCAACCAACAACCTGATGATCGATCCAACACTATCAATTCTGTATGAA
Organism: Medicago lupulina; assembly: GCA_958299785.1. Taxonomy (NCBI): domain Eukaryota; kingdom Viridiplantae; phylum Streptophyta; class Magnoliopsida; order Fabales; family Fabaceae; genus Medicago; species Medicago lupulina. The sequence continues at coordinate 739,307 of OY283139.1, forward strand.
TAACATCCACTTTATCTTAGTTTTTTAGTGCAATGTTCTGCCAAAATTCAACAAAATCTATGAGTTCTAGTTTTATATCATTGTAGAGAGAGTAACTATATGCATAAATGGAATTTTTAATTGTTAATTTCTATCTATTATGAGATTTGGTGCAGGCATATCAAGTACAATCCTGTTCAAGATACCTAGTAGCAGTTTCTCATCCTCTCACAGTGGAACCAGAGTTGGGACATGATGCTGAAAATGTGGAAAATTCAATGGTAGGTATACCAGTGAAGGTGGAGGAATTAGGTGAGGCTGAAATGTCATTGTCCAATGGTTCTAATCAAATGGCTGGACAAAGTAATTTTGAAGCAGAAAGTGACCCTCTTGAGCAGGACGCATTGGCAGGGGAAATTCAAGCTTCAAAAAAGTTTGATGAAATAAGTAATAAGAATAATAGGAAGTGTATTTCAAGGGCTGGATGTTCATCCCCGTCCTGTAGCCTCAAACTAACTGCAATGGCTGCAATGGCGGAAGAGGAAGATGATGATGAGCTTGATTCCGAAATACAAAGCCAGCCTAAGGACAATATTAAAGAATATCAAATAAAGTCGGAACTTATGCCGGTATTAAGAAAAATCATTGGCAAGCATGGAGATATTGCGAAGAACTGCACGACAAAGTTGGTGAAGTTCCGTTCATTGTTCTTGGAGGCAATCTGTGAAATCATATCAGAGTTGGACAAAAAGAATGTTAGTATTGCTAACATCTCAAGCAAAAACCTAGGAAAGAAAATTGACGTCGTGAGTTATATAAAAAACCAGAACGTGGATGTTGAATGGCTTCACACCAGGCTAACTGAGATACTTGAGGCAAGGCGAATTCTTAAGCAGACTTGCAAGCTGAAACAGGAAACAGACAGCGTTAGGATGGTGACTGAAGCTGCTAAAAGAGATTTGAACAAATGGGAAGCAAGGAAGGAGGAACTGACAGAGAAGGTTAAAGAAATATTTCATGAATTGAAAGAAGTAACTGATAAGGAGGCTGATTGCAAAGAAAGATTGGCGAGAGCGCATGATGAGTCTACCAAGATATCTCAAATAGTCAAAGATGCCAAATCTAAAGTCATACGATTTCTCGGTTGCTCACTTGTTGATGATTTGCTTTAGTATGTTGCAATTTCATCTCCTCTTCTTTTTTCATAGTAATGATTTAGGATTTCTCAGTGCATTTAGAACTGTTATGATTTTAAGACTATGTTGTTTCCCGACTCATGCATGACTTGAACAGTTACTTGTGGAATTTGGTTGAAAATGTGTATGATTATAACAAAGTATTTATGCATGGTGATTTGAATCTTCATATGAATGTGCCTTACACATTTGCTTAAATGATGGCATGATTGATCATTAAAAATGTCTGCATGAGATGATTGGTACAAATTAACCATCGTGTTATATGAGTCCCACTCTTCCTCTAAGGTATGTGGGAAAATTAAATTTATGCAGAATAAAGTAAAAAAACAATCTAGTGAGCATTGAGGTTCTTGAGAGAAGAGCATAATCTTGGATTACACATTTGCAATCCTCCGTTGATTGTGCTTTAGTAAATGTTTACTGGAAAAGTAACACACCTTTTGCATTGCATGTATGTATATAAGAGCTGGATCTATATATATGGTAGATGACAGAAACCCTTCAAGCACAGTCAAAGTTAAAATAAAAGCCACGTATTTATTAATCATATAAGAAGCTAGCTAAATAATTAGTTAATTCAGAATGCTATCGTTTCAAATATAATTAGCTTCTTTTTGTTAAATTTAACTTGTACTCAACTCAATCACCTGACACAGAATGATTGGGCTTTATCTTCTTTTAGTTTCAAAGTCTGTTTGAAATAACATTGTGGAAGTGTAAGTTTTTGACTTTATCAGCTGAAATTCCTGCTTTGCTTTCCCAATTTCCTTGAAATTCTTGATATTGTAATCGCAATTTCAGTTACGGACTACCATTTCAAACCATGACTGTGATTAAGGTCACACGAACTCTATTTGACAGCAATTTTCTGCAATATTAAGGATCATGATGCAATTGTTTCCGAGACTGGTGGTTGTGAAATTTTTATTCATTGCAATTTTTTGGTCGATTGGGGCAGAATGAGTAGGTTATTTGCATGGTATGACATGTATTTCTTGGATGACGAATGTTATTTAAACAACTAAAAATTGACAACGTTTTTGACGCTGTGCAAATATACACAACTTATAACTATTGATTTGACATATAAGAACGCAAAAACTAATTAAAGAAAAAAGGAAATCATATCTACAAACGCATATGAATACGATGTTTCTAAATAGTTGTCCAAATAACATTTCCATTGATAAAAATCAAATCACCTTATGTATCATCATGCTTATCCAATCCAATTGAAAGAAACCAAGTTAGGATATTTGATTCCTTTAGCAACACTCCTTTTGACGTTCCTTTACTCTACTGAAGAAGTCCAAACCACACCAAATTTTCAGTTACCTGGTTCTGTTGACAGCAACCAGAACCAAACCATCTATAGAACCTTTCTTGATAACAATAAAAGATTAAACTTTGAGAATGAACAGCTTCTACCTGCTTCAACTGCAGCAGTTGATCTAGCTACCTTGTGGAATTTCTAAACTCGTATAAAGTAAAATTGAAAAAAGAAAACCAATTTTAAGGAATCACAATAATCAATGCTTAGTAAACTATCCATATTCCATGTTGTTAAAATAATGCCTCCAGAGTGCCCTCTGCTTCATCATACAAGATATCATTCTAGCTTATTCTAAAACCAACTTCACTAACAAGCATATTTAAACAGACAAAAAACAACAACCAAGTAGATAACTAGCAAGTATAATAAGCTAAACACTCTTTACAATTCCCAAAATATCTTTATTAGCATTACTTAACAAGTAGGTGCAAAATGAGAAGACCAAGATACCTATCTGTTTTTTTTGTTTTTAACAGGAAGATACCTATCTGTTTAAGAAATTATAACAAAGCAAACCATGAATAAAACCCACCAATTGCCGGAACAGTAGATATAACTTCTCCAATGTGGAGCTTGTACAATATAGTTTGTTTTCTGGAAAAATCAAGACCAAGCATGACAATCTGAAGAACGATTTCCTTCAAAAAAAAATCTGAACAACGATTTGATTGAAAATAAAGCTATATTAACAATTTGGGATAGCAAGTAATAAAACTCTATTCTTCCTAATCCTAGGTACAAGTTGATAATCAGGCAAGAATATCAGCATTATTTAATCATAATGCTGAAGTTGTTCTTGATCATATAAGTCTTGCAAACCCCCCCTTTTTGTCTTTCAATCTAACTCTTCACCTCTTCTTCAGAAATACTAGTGCTAGTGCGAGCAAGTGTTTACGGAGGTTTTAAATACCTAATGCTACAAACATAAAAAGAAAAGCTAGTACAACAACATTGGTGCTCCAAGGAAGGACAGGTATATCGTATAATGTCCCTAACCTTGTATCATGCTTGTTTTTAATTATTGAACTTCAACTTAGTTGAGCTTGGATAGAATTTTGTTTATGCAGTTCAGTATCTATTAAGTTAACAGTCAAATTTTTGTTGGAGCCAGGCAGCAACCATTCTGAATATTTTGGAGGATGAGCTGATCAAGAATATTGTACACTACATTAGAAGAATTAAATCTGGCTGCATGTTTCCAGCTTGAAGAGAAATGTTTAGAATAGAAGCTTTGTACAGCTCAAATTCATGTGGCTAATTTAATTGTACGACCCCGAAACATTAACTACAATTGTATCCAGACAACCCTCTCCTCATAGCAAATGAATTGTCACAGATAAGACCTAGATTCATACGCACATAAAAAATATTGTTTTCTGATTATTGTTTTTGTTGAACTGTCGGATTACGTTAAGTTGCAGGCAAAGGGAAGAGGGAAAGAATAGTCAGTGCCAAACAGAACTCTACATATATCTAAGGTGAGTAGTGAACTTTCAAAAGCAAGCACCGTGTCATGGACATTTTTCTAAAGGGAAATAGAATGTTCACAAAAATGGCACAATTCTACAGGCCTTTTGGATTTATTTATTTTTCATTGAAATCGTAGTTTCATGCTACTTTTTTTTTTAAGCACGAAAAATTTGTACAATGGTGTTATGCAAGGAAAATGACCAATCATGATCACATTTCCAGAAAGAAAACATCCATCGGATTTCTTAAAATTGATTTCTAATAGTTGTATATATGCTACATCTAAATTACAGTTCTATTTCAATAGTAAGCATATTTTTGCCGAGTACAAATTCCTGGCATTTCAACTCAAGAGTCAAAGAAATAAATGTGATGTTCAGAAACAAACTCAAGCAATTTCCCATAAACAAAACTATAGACAGAAACTCCCTCACCCCTTAATTTGGGATAACAGTGGCTTCAGCTTTCTGTTTAACAATTGGGGAACAAAATTGAAGATAGAGTTACAGGCTTCTTCTTAGATGTCTCCAGAATATCATGCATGAGTTTATCAAAATTTTAGTGGTGACAGTAAAGTTTAATCATCTTGTCAGCCCCGGCTGTAAATAACCAAGGCTGCCTGGGGTGAAACTTGCAGTCCAATATTCCTGCAATGCAAATAATCTTAAGAGGTAAGATAAAAATGTCTTATTCAATTGAACTAAATCTTGTACAAAAATGAATATCAACTTTTGTCAACACTCATCTCCAAACCATGATATTGACTTCTAAAAGAGGCTCTTCTAGAAGAGAAACGCCAAATATCAGACAATATTTTAACCAAGTTAACAAAATCACAAACAGAAGTCTCACCTCTCCCATTTGAATTTGCATGGCCCCGTAGAATTTCCAAAGGAACAATAAGAGGATTTTTATTGAGATCAGAATAAACCATTCCGTGAAAAACATATGCAGTGCAGTCATCTGAGCACGAAGCAAACAAGGGATATGAACGATGAAAGACAACGTTGTTAATATCTTTTGGATGACACCTGCAATGACATCAACTTGTTATAAAAAATCTGTGGCATGACATCAAATGCAGATAGTGATGTTTCTTATCCAAATTGCTGCTAATCAAATAAACAACAGCTCATTATTTAGGTACTGGAGAAGTTCACCAAGATACAGGCAAAGCATATGCTCACTTGGTTTGTTCCCACTCCTTTTTAGTAGTCTTTTTTCAAAGAATAGTGTTTCCCGGGACATGGGTACAGTCTAAATCCAGAATGAATCAATGATAGATAGATGTATTTAGAAGACAACACTAATCTCACCATAAATTAAAGGAAAAATAAATACAAAGTCAAACTTAAGGTTTGTGTTTACTTCTAATTCTAATTACAAATATGTTCACTTTTAATTTTGTTTCTTTAATCTTGACTCAACAGTTAAACTCGCAGTTGTGTGACCTTTCGCTGAAAGGTTACGTGTTCAAGTAGTATAATGACCTTTTTTATCATTCAAATAAAGGTAAAATACAATAGACAGAACCCTCCCCTAAACTCTGCAATGGCGATAACTATACAGCAATCAGTTCCTCATTTTTCAAAGATTTTTACACAATAATTAAAACAATAAAAAAAAAAAGTCAGGGTTTCTTATACAGAACTTTGGAATTGGAAACAAACAAAGTAAAAAAAAGGTGACAGTTGTGAAATTAAGGATTTAAATAATGAAAATTATAACCATGATGCAAGATCAACAGAAAAGTTAACATTCATTTGCATTGATAGCACATGGTATATAATTTAATCTGCATAGGGCACTCTGGCAAAACAGAATGTCATGAGTTTTAGAATTGCTTTCAATTAACTACAAGAAAATACTTACTTAAGAACTTTATATGGTTTAGACGAAAGGTCCATATCAAACCAACAAAGCTTTCCTTCTTTGCTCCCCACAATTAAATTATCACCTGCATGGAATGTGTGTACAGACACAGTTGTTATGAATGATTTAGTGCATTTATGAATTGAAGAAAACTGATAACAATTTAATTTTATCATAACTAATAACAATACCTCCAGGATGGACTGCAATTGACGAGGCTTCTTTGAGACCGGTATCAAGCTTTTTTATTTGTTTAGACTTCAATAAATCAAACACACGAACAGTCTTCTTTGTACAAATAAAGAAGATGGAACGAGATGGATGGAAGGTTGATCTAACAGCAAGTCCATGTAACTTGTAAGGAAGTTTTTGTGAGAGTTTCTTGGACAACTGGTGAATCAGAACCGATCTTGATTCACGTAAAGAATATGTTAAGGAAACATTAAATCTATCCTAAGTTTAAAATTGTATGCCTCGTTATTTTTCCTTAAGAGAAGGAATCAAGAACCAGTTTAAAAAATTGTTTATATAAGGTCAATGACTAAACTATTCACACAGTAAACACAGACATTGATGGATAAATGAGGGGGATCACTTGACGACTAACAGCTCACTAGATAAATGGTCATTAAATGTGTCAAAAATCAGTGATGATTCGTGCCATGTTGAAAGACATAAAGACTACGGAAAAAAAGTATGTGAGCCTGAGGTATGATGCAGTAACATACATGTGCAATGATAAGTATGTGAGCCTTTAAGTGCGTTATTGTTATTTCAACAGAAAAAAAGAGATAAAAGATATTAATATTGTATGAACATGTATCATCGCATTCAAATATGTAACTACTATTATTATCAGCTAATAAAACAACAATAAAGGATATCTGCTGGCATCACTGTTGAAAAGTAGTCACCTTTCCGGTGCCATTCCACAGAAGTAACATTCTGCATGAACACATCCACTAACGTTCAATATAAATACTTAAAATTTCAATCAACGAGAAAACCTAACTAGAAATGGAGACAAGTAAATACCTTTAAATGCCTTAACCTTATACCATTGTGTTCATCATCTTTAAGCCAGCGTACACTGGGTGCTTTCTTGCCTGCAAACACAAGCGTGGTTAGGAAATAACAGAACAAACTAGCTGGCCTTCTTTTCTATAATTAAAATTTTAGTTGGGGTTATATGTTAACATGGGAGTTGGGACCTCTTAGAGCCTTCTTCTGGATCGATGTTTATATTAAAACGAAAGAAAGAAGTAAGAACAAAACTGACCAGTCTCATCTGATGCTTCTGGTGAGTCAATCAAGAGAAGCTCCTTAATCCTTTGCTGTTCTTCTTCATCACCCAAGCCAGTGTTTAACAGAAGTACATCTTGTCCCCTAAATTGAAGATTCAACATCGATTTATGGTCAAAAATTAAAATCAAGTCACGTGTATATCAAAAAGGAAAACTTCAAGATTTTCTATACAATAAAATATATATGTTTATAATCAAGGAAACCAGACTTACGCAGAGACTGCCACAATATGAATATCAGACAGAGGATTCCAAGTAACACAGTTCACAGCTTCACCAATCTCCCACTGTCTCAGACATCTGCCAGTTTCAACCTCCCAGACACGGACAGTTCCATCACTTGAACCTTCACAAAATCCAATTAAGTGAGGATACCGACCTCCACTGTTTAATCGAAACCAAAATATTCGCTATTAACATCAATATACCTGAAGCCATCCACTGCCCTGAAGCTTCAATAGAAATTGATGTAACTGCACCTTCGTGGCCTTTATATTCGATATAGCATGTTATGGGGTAAGGTTTAAGCTCCTTTTTATTTGGAAGCTTTGGCTTTAAAGATTCAGGATCAATATTAAGCTGGACATAGGATAAAAACAAGATGTAAATGAATTACGCCAGATATGAAATTCACATGCACAATACTAATGTAAGTAAAAAGTAGCAACAAATAAGAACAATTGACATGCAGAGAAAAAATCAGTAATCAGTATATTCACTCACACGTTTTCTTCGAACTCGAGGGCACAAGTACAAATCCAAACAGCGTTCGAAACTTTCCTTCATAGCATTCTCATACGCAGGGATGCTTCTCATAGATGTAAACCTGGCAATTGAAATGTATTATTTCGATTGCATGAGAGAGACAGGGGCAAAAATATTTACCATGAAAGCACAGTACCTTTGTGGGATAAATTTAGGGCGGTCTTCTTCATACATCAATTGATATGAATTAATCTCTTCTTGGGTTGGAATATACTCTAAAGGAGGATTATATGACTCATCATGGCCTGAGAAGCAAAATGAAATTATTAACATCAAAGGTACCAAAAAAGAAAAGGTAATATTATACTGAACTAAAAAATTCAAGCCACGTTTAATACCAGGAAGTTTCTGCTTTGGTGCAGGAATGTAAGCCAAATGATTTGCTTTTTCTGTCAAACCAGAATCATCTTCCCACAAGAGATATGAATCATCCTCCTTCTTTGGCTTGTCAAAAGTTATTGTTCCATTGCGAATTCCTCTAACATACTGCACAACCTGTAGAAAGTAGAAACGTACAAGTAGATGATTGATAAGAGAAATCAATTTGCTTTATTTGTCTAACCTGAATAATCTCTACCTAATTGACTTATTTCAAATTATGTGCAAAATGTGAATGAAGAAATAGTTACCTTTTTAGCTTCCCACTTTGAAGGAATGAACCTTCGTTTGGGTTCGGGTGCGTTAGACAATGGATGCTTGGCATCATCCCATTTGAACCAATCAACATAATCCTGCACATTACAAAACAGATATGCATTTAAGGAATTACGCATGCTAATTGAGTTTCAAAACTTATATTATTACTCAAAGAAAGAAAGAAAGAAAGAAAGAAAAAGAAAGAAAGAAAGAAATGAAAGAAAGTAAATACAGACCGGATGCGGATCAAAGTCAGAATGTGGTGCCTTATTCTGCATTAGTTTGCGCACCATTTTGATTTCATCTTTTGTCAACACCACTTCCTCATCATTGTACTCGTCAAAGACCTTCCGCCTAAATGGTCAAGAATAAAAGCAAATCAATGATGTTTTCTAGAAAGAAAACTCAACCATTGGGAAATAATATCACAATAGGAGTTAAGCGAAAACAAACCAAACTATAACATTGAAACCGACTGAAAAATTTAAAATACTAAAATCATGACTATTTTGGAGATCAGGAATCTATGGTTGATGGTGAAAATAAAATATGACATGTACACTGAAAGAAATACGAAAAAAAGTAAACACAAATGAGTCTCGGTTTTTAAACTTCACATCCTGAAATTTCTAAAAATATTGTTGGTACACAGGACTCTTTATACAATAACAACAACAACAATGTCAACTGGATGATCCAATTATGTTCCTAAGACAAATTATTCAATGATGTTATCGATTTCTAGATTCTTTATAATAGCCTAACATGGGTCTTTCTTGGTCTACCTCTATCTGCAATTATCAGACTATCATGTATGCAATCAACTCTTTAACTGGAGCCTATATTGATCCTCCTCTCATGTGTTTGAGCTATTTTAGGTGTAGCTCAGCAACTTTTCATTCATCATTGTTTTTTTTTGGTAAACATTAATATTCTCTACAAATTGTTTATATATCTCACTCACTGACATATATAGGTTAGGTACATACAATTGTGTAACTGTTTATATAACTCACTCACTGATATATATAAGCTAGGTACATACAATTATGTTTTTCACTATTGTCTATTTGACTTTCCTAACTGACCTACAAGTACTGCTTCCTTTTAGTCTTAACTCTTCATTTTTAAGAGAAAAGGACACTGGTAATTTAGAGTTCAATAGAGAAAAGTGTAAATGAAAGTATCGAGAATTAGTGTATGAGGCCAGATTTCTACATCATCATTCAGTTTAAAACTGCACATCCATGTTAATATGTGGGGACTGGGGACAGAATTCAAGATCATTATCATCAAATGATGTGAACGGGCAGAACAAAGCACATGACTCTAACTCTAAATATGGTACGTACTATAATTAAAACAGTTAAAATAAACATCCCAAGTACAAGAAACACAGATACAGTATCATCCATCAAAGGTTGTAAGTAAATCCTCTTAGCAACCAAAAAAAAAACTTGACACCAACAAATGCTCTCAAAATCTATATAGTCTAAAAAGACCAATGTATTACAAATATATGCATCCTATTAACAATCTACGCACTTAGAGAGAAAGAGATACAAAGCATTCTTAATCAAACTTAAGACTTCAAAAGTTATAGAAGACACACTTGTATGTACCTAGCCTACATGTGTCAGTGAGTACAAAAAGAATGCAATAATGAAAATGGAAATAGAGACAACAAAATGATATAGATATATGAAACTAACCAATTCTTAGAATCATCAACATTTGCAAGAAAGGAACCCAATTTGTCTTCCCTTTCTTTCTTCTTAATCTTCTTCCCCTTGATGTCATATCCAATGTGGGGTTCATCCTCATACCACTTCAAAGGGACCTCTCCAATGGTATTTCGAGGAGCCACCTATGGAAAAAGGAGAGCCAGAGTAATCAAACTCAGGTCCATAGTAATATAAATGGGAATTGATTACAACAAATAATTATAATGATGATGATGAATACCTCATCCTCAGATGAATCACTCTCAGCACCTCCTCCTTCCTGATGAAGATCGGAGCTTTCACTTCCACCTTCTGAGTCAACAGCGTCCTACAATAATTGATTTTGAACACATTAATTAATAGAAAAAGAACAACAACACGGTCCTCCTAGTTATAGATATCATAATAGCAGGGGACTGTTTGGATAAACAACTTAATTTCAACTTAAAGCACAAGCACTTATGAGCGTTTATGTACAAATTGTTTTGATGGAAAAATGTTAAACAAAGTTAAATAGTGTGGGTATAAGCTATAAGCTGTTTTCATAAGCTATCTTATAGAACTTGACTACTTATGGGCCTGTTTAAATTGGCTTATCCACTGACATAAGTTTTGTGAGACGGTTTGGAAGAGCTTAGAAAAACAGTTGATGACAATTTTCACAAGCTTTATTTGACTTACTTTGATAAGTTCTCCAATATAGCTCATAAAAACAGCTTTTAGCATACATAAAAACAATATAACTTAATTTTATCTTTTTCTATAAAAATAACATATGTAAGCTTATGCATAAGCGTGCTTGAGCTATAAGCTGCAAATAAGGTGAAAAGAGCTAATAAGTGAATCGAAATTGAGAAAAGAAAGTGATGAAGCAGACCTCCTCCTCCTCGTCTTGAGAGTCAGAATCGTCGTCGGAGCCATGATGATGAGCAGTAGTAGGTGAAGCACCTTGTTCATCTTCTAATTCAGATTTAGAATCAGAGTCAGAATCAGATGAGTCGTCACTGTCGATGCTATCTGCAGAAGAGTCCTACAACAAGTAAGCAAGCAGAATGAATTATGCATGAGTTAAGAAGAAGAAGAAGAGTGAATGAAGAAAGTAAGTGAAGATGTAATAGTAATACCTCTTCATCTTCGGAAATGGAATCATAGTCGGAAACTTCAACACTGTCATCGGAGTCGGAATCATCATGATCAGATGGAGGCGGCGGTGCTTCCTCTTTCTCATTGTTCTTCTTCTTCTTCATCTCGGCTTCAACAATCGTCTTTTTGTTCATCGTTGAAGAAGGAGAGAGAGAGAGAGAGAGAGAGAGGGTTTAAGACACAGGGTGGTTCGTTTGTGAACTAGGGTTTTAAGTACCCGCACCACTACACTACTCATTCATTCATTCATTGGGCTCATCTCGCTAATCAGGCCCACCTATCCACCCTTGCTTCTCAAAAATAATACTTCATTCAAACAAAATTATTTTATTTTCACCAACATAACACATAATTATTTATAAAATCATTTCATAAACTCGTGTAATTAAGATAACAAAAATGTTATTAAAAAAACAATAGCAAATGCGAGTACTCCCTCCAGTCTCATATATAAAAAAAATGTTCTTTTTTTAGATTCATTGAAAGATTTACTATTAGTATGTATTCGATACAGTAATAATCATTTAAACCAATGAAAATTTTAATTTGATAGATGCTAACAAAAAAATTTGTTAGAAAAATTTATTTTGTGTGTGGCGCAAAACAGATAAGCCTTGGTTCTTCTATGTGCTCTCAAACGAGTGAGAAACATGGGACATCAACAAGTTATCATTGTAGTCCATACCAAGATAGTAGCAGATCACATCCAACATCTATTATTGATTCTTGCATTGCAATGTTGTAAATTTTTACCAACTTTAGTGTTAGTAAAAAAAATTATAGTGATAGTAGTGTCATCCTTCATGTCTAACCCCTGTAATTTTTATAGTATTGCACGATTTATTATTCCACCTATAAATGAAATGCATCGAGCCTCTTTATTAAAAAAAATTAATATTGTCTTCAACTTTACCTTTTTTTTAGTTCATACTTCATACTTTCAATAAAAATAATATTGTCTTCAAAAAACGTGGTTTTGGTCATGATGAGAAATTTTTCAAAACAAAGTCTAAAAATTAATGAGAAAAGGACACTGATTTTAAGACTATCAATTTTAAGAGTAAAAAAGTAAAAAAAATTAACGGGAGAGATGAGTAGAGAAGAAAATGTAAAACAAAAATTCCCTTCACTTGTTTGATTAATTAATGCTGGGCCATCCCGCAAATTTCTAATTTCACATGCATCAAACTTACTTTTCAAATAAGATGACCAGATCACTGAGGTAGGTGGAAGTAGCAAATAAGATCAACTAAAAACTTAAAAATTACAACACCATGGTATAACTCCAACAACAATGTTGAAGTTAAAACTTCAACCTCCCACCCCCTACTTATCTAACCAATTATTATGGACAGAATTAATTCAAGAAACTACAAGCTTGCTACAAAATTCTCAACCTACAAGCTGATGCAAAAGTGGGAATATCTCTGTTATCCAGCAAGAATTGCAATTTCGTTTCAGTTTGCTACAGTTCTTCTGCATTGATAACATCTTTGGGGGTGGGGAAACAACAGACTACTCCATAAATGGAACACATATATAACTATAGTCCAAGTTTAGAAAGGAGCTGGCGCCATCTGGGAGTTTCCTCATCAAAAATATAGGTCAAGGGTGATATGAGAACTCCGCTGCCTCCAATCTGCATCATATGAACGTATTGGTATGAGATCACGATAAATAAGAAAGAAATATAGTTTTTCAATATGCAGTTCAAATGGTAGTCATGGTATATTTAGCAAAATGTAATGCCACATGTGATTAGCAGAAGTTTTGAGGAGTCTAATAACTTGAGCCATGCTTGTCGCACACCAAGGACAACAGGAATCACACGGACTAAATATCCACAATCAATAGAACCGGTTTCTCTGTGTTCTTCCCATTCAACCTTACTTTTCTATTTTTCTTTTTCTTAAGTTGGCCCCACAAACTCCCAACAATCTTCCCCATTTGATAGAAAACTCAAATTCAACTGCTTTGACATTAATTCAAAAACTCACCGCTCTCAATTGCTGTATAGACTTGTACAATGCCTTCTTTGGCACACATATGACTATGGCATAGTAGTCTGCTGATACCTTTCCATCGCGCTTGCAAAAAACGGGACTTACTGTGGGTCCCTGCAGATAGACAATCAAGGGTGACTCTTAAAATTAGGAGTGTTAGAAGGAAGATTGTACTACTCACTATTATAATGCATAGTATAGATCAGATTTCACTAGTGCAAAAAGAAAATACATAAAGGGAGAAGATCCTCCCCTAAAACGAATAGGGTTGGGAAAAGAGTTTTATCACACCTGCAACCCAGCCAATGATGGTTGGCTCAGTACTCTCTCCGCCACTTCCTCTGCACTGCTTCCTCTCATGTTTGCAGTGACCTGCCGAATCTACAATTAGAAAATGGAACAAAAAGAAACTGGAGTTTGGGAGGGGTTATAAATTCTAAATATGCACCGTGAACTGCCCCATGGCCCTCAGATGTGCCTCCAATCTTTCAAGCATCTCATGAGTTGTTTCAAGTACTCCTTTTCGTCCAATCATTGATTTCCTGCTCGCAACAAGAGCAGCCTGAAAAGTGTTCAATTGTCAGAGTGAAACCAGATACGAAAAGCCATAAGAAGCAGCAGTTTCCTGGTAAAATTAAATAAAAACAATAGATCGTGCTAGTTAAGGTCAGAAAATTTGACAATTGCTAACCTGGCTTTCCAAAACAGTTCCACCTTCAATTTCCTTCAAGTTATTTTCTTTCAATGTAGTTCCACTACTTACAAGATCCAAGATAGCATCAGCAATTCCCATCTAATTAGAGTAAAGACAAACAATTATCAAAATGAATCAAAAAAAGATCAGGTCAAGTATATGGCAGCAGAATCAACAGGATGGAGATTGTCATGAAACAATTAATCACTTCTTTTCAAGTACAAAGACCAAAAGATGGAGAAAACGATAACAGGGAAATATTTTATATGGAAAGAGGATATAATTTCTACAAATATAAGTTTCATTATTTGCATCATGAAATGAATCGACTAAAATCAGAACTAAAATTCACGCTACATAGATGTTGCGAGTTATCACTAAGAGCAGAGTTCAATGCCAATAGGCCTCGGGACCTGGACCCGATAGTCAAACAAAGACTCAATCTCACATCATCTATGAATATTCTATTATTTGTACAAATCAGACCGGAAACCAGTAATTTATAATTAGATCAAACTTCTCAATTCAACGGGGTCCTAATTGTTTTACTAAAACAATGCTACAAAAATCATGAACTTTAATAAATGCTGGTCAACATGGAACATATCCCTTTCCAATAAGAAAATATAGATGGGAAACGACAAAAATGAGTAAAGCTTATAATCTCTTGCAGAATAAAAAACACATATTTAGGGAACATTCAAGAAACCTATCAAGGAGTATTTCTTGACAGTTGATAGCATATTTTTCATCCCTGAATACAGAATATTGACTACTCAATGTAGATATATCTAGCCACAAAGTAATCAACCAGATAGAATTCATCTTCCGTTTTACAGTTTTTCATCCTATGAAATTTGAACATAATCTGTTTCAGCCACTTTGGGTTCACGTGAATTCTAAATATAGCAGTCAAACTCCTTCCAAACTCCAATAACTACCATTTGATTTAAGTCATAACGCATAACAAAACACAGAACAATCAAATATATGCTTTAAAATCTGAAAACATAAAGGATTAACTTCTAATAAAACAAACACTATCTCTCACCGCAGGAGCTGCCTCCAGTGCTCCATCAGCAGTCGAAAATGCCACATGCTTAATGCCATTATCTTTCATAAATTTAGGACCCAGCTGAACAGTAAGAAGGAAATTCAGATCAGACCTTCTCCTTTAAAATGAAAATAGCAGAAGCGATACAACAGATAGAACTTCGAAACATTAGTTGAATGTGAATACATAAGTGAATCCAGTTGCAACTCTCAGAGGCTTTTCTTTTGTCCATTGAGGCATTTTTGCAAGCTCCTCTAGTGAATTTACATTTTCAAATATTCCATATTGGGGAATCTGAAACAAATAAGGTTACTTAAGAGTTAATTGCAAAAAAACAATGATACTGGTAGAGTTGTTGAATAAGAGAGAAAAGAGAGACATATATTGGAATACCGTGTGACTGAATGGCACTACGGAATGTCTATTATATAGAGTTAAGTAGCTTGGGGACCAAGCTATGATATATTTACAGAATAAATATTCTATATAATATTCTATCCTAATTTACTTAGAGAGTAAGGAAAATATATTTACAATGTAAATATAATATTAACTATATATTTAATCAATAAATATCAACAGGAGTCAAAAGAATGTAATTTTAACTCACCGCAATGGATAAACGGCAATCACCATACTCCAAAGCCTCGTGGACAATTATAAGATCGTCATTGCCCTGACAAAGAATGATAAACATAAAAAAAGTTAAGCTTTTGGAAAAAAGTGAAGTTCCGAGCAGGAAAATTGTGCATATAATAGATAGGCAACGTAAAAAAAATAAAAAGTAGATATGTTGATCAGGGCTAAAGCGCACAAAGTCGTGTTAAATTTTAACACATGCAGAGATATTCTACATGAGGCCCAGGTATGGGTGCTTCAAAGAAGCAAGTTGATCTTGAATGATTTCTAATATTAGGTATAAGAGTAGCATTCTCACTCTTGGACTGGTCAGAACTGTGGAAAAATAACTTTCTGCATTTAATATGAATAGTCAATACTTACTAGCCTCAGCAAGAATTGTCAGTGAAGTCTAATTCATGTTAATTATACTAAATATAAGATAAGATCATAAGAATGTTCAACTTTTAAATTTTGTTGGAATGTCTAATCTTGCTTCACTTGCCAAGTTGGTACAACGTTTAATAGGCTAAAACATAGATTTGCAGTTAGTTTTATTCCTTACGAGCAGATCTAGAATATACTATTCCTGGTTCCTACAGAAAGAAACAAAAAATCATCTGTTATCATCAATCTAGGGGTCTCCCAATTTAGAGGTGGTTTTTTCATCATGTGGTTTCTAGCTAAGATAGTGATGCACATTCAGGTATCGGATATTGTAGTGAACTTATTATGTAGTTAAGGTTTGTTATACTTATTACTGCAAGAGTAAATGGAAAAAATATGCCACAAAATCTTTCAAATGTTGTGGAGTCTAGTTGCTTTTACTGTTGAAACTGTAATTTGTCACCAAGATAGGATATGGTGTCTGAGATGTTGGCTGTGCCAAGTGAGAATTCCCAAAAAATGAAGGCTATTACTTGTAAATTGCAGTACGTATAAATATAATCATTGGCACTTAGTTGTTGGAAAGTGTTCTTAATTACATTTTCTGCTTATTTACATAATTAAAAGAAGACACACTCACCTGGCCAAATTCACTGACTATATCGAGTCCTACGATACCAAGGTCAAGATCTCCAGATAATAATTTTCTTACAATGTCTTTCGGCCTCTGAAACCAGACTTCCAAGTTGGAAAGCTGCATTGTAAAAATAATTCACGATCATTTAGGGAATTTGGGGAATTGCATTACATTGAAATGATTACCTGAGGAATTTGAGCAACATACTGTCTGGGATTGACTTGCTTGACAGACAATTGACAGTCCTTGAGAAGGTCGAGTGTGTCAGAAGACATCCGACCTTTGCTTGGCAAACCAAGACGGATCTCTTTCCTAGAGGAGACTGGGTTTCCATTAAGGACTTGTTCAGTTTCAGTAATTGAAGACTTGACTACTTGCATAACAGGAGTGAAACCAATTTGGCTCATCATCATCATCATCGTCGTCGCCGCCAATATTACTAGCTGCCTACTCCACCACTTTTCCTGAAAATATACTATACTATCTGAATCTGAACCACGAGTGCATTAAGTACAATCACATGTCATAAATGGGATATTATTTTATCTTTTACTCCATTCCACCAAATATGCTCTCGACTTTAAAACGCATACGTGTGTTTCGTAGATTTATTTATTTTTTGAGCTTACCAAAAAGTTTGAAATCTCGTTTTAATTCTTCACATCTTTGTGTCAATTTCTTTCGTCTAAATAATTATCTCTTTAGTATTTTTTCTATCTAAGAGGATTGTTATTTTAAAATAGCAATGCAGTATTTTTATTTTTTTAAGGAAGCAATGCAGTATTTATTATCTTTTATTAATATATTTTGTTTATTGAATTTCATCCAACCTGACAATTAAAATCAACACAGTTGTTAATCATTTCTTTAAATATTATGTACAGACTTTAAAAACCATTATTTTGAAACGAAATGAGTAATAAAAATAAATTCTAACTTAATTTTCAATACTTTTATATTAGGATTGAATTAATCTTTGGTTCAGTATAAAAATAAATGTTAGATTGTTTTTTTCCCTTTAACTATTTTTTTTTATCATTTTAATCTCATAATTAATAAAACGTCTGTTTGAATCTTTTAAATTCATCTCTGTTACGTATTTTAGTCTCTTTCGTCAAATGGTTAACACTAAATATCTAAGGTGAATCAATGTTGCATGTGATCCACCAAATACCGTAGTAGTATTTTTTATCTCAACCGTTTGATCATTTTTATCAATGGAACAATCGTTGGATCATGTATGTCTAAGGGATCTAACTATGTACCACAACACTTATTTTATTGGCTTAATTGGACTTCTGGTCCCCTAAGTATTTTGTTGTTTTCATTTTGGTCTCATAACTCTTAAAATCAACATTTTGGTCCCTATTGTTTTGCTCCATTAGTCAATTTTCTCCCCTCCGTTAGTTTTTTAATGTCTAAATTTTTTGATTTGATTTCAACCATTTGATTACATGTCCATTGTATTTAACGTGAACCGTCAGCATCTAATTTTTTCACTTTTAATCATCTTCTCTCTTCATCTTGTTCATCGTCTTCAACATAATCTTCATCAAGACCATCATTTATTCCAGATCTCTCTCTAAACCCACTCATCTCTCCAAACTCGCCCATTAAAATTTTATATTGTCTAAACTTAAAAATTTGTGATTTTGTAAGATTTAAAAACATATTTATCTTTCTTAAAAAAACATATTTATCCCCATTTTTAATCAACTCTATATTTTGCTTAAAGTAAATAAATAATAAAGTACCCAATAGCGTTTAGATGATATGGAACGGGTATCTTCTAACTTAACTAAGGTTTTGGTTCGAATTCAGTATTGAGCATGCAACAACATTAAAACTCTGAAGAACTTACCGTCCATTTAAGTCCCACAATATTCGAGGGATTATTGTTCGCAGTTGCGCGCGGGGATAATTCTATCTAGATCAAAAAAAATCACTAGTAAGCTTTGTCAAAAAAATAAAGTACTAGTACGTCGGTATTTCTTAAAAAAAATGTATATAGATTATTTTAGTCTAATAAAATATCTTTAAGAAAAAGAAAACATATTTGTATTTGCATTGAAAGAAAAGGGTGGAAGAAGAGAAGGGTATGTTGATTATCGATTAAGCAAATGTTGATGTCGGAGTAATTGATGATTAACAAGAATAAGAATGGAGTGTAGTATCACTCATCTTCTATCCACATCGTTCTTTTGTTAGTGGTCTCACTCACACACTGTAAAATTATTACCCTCTTCCTTTTCCCTTTCTGTATGTTTCATTCGCAACAAACACATTCATTCATTCCCGATCCAGAGAAAGAGAACAAACCATTTCTGACAGCTGTATCCAGAACCAAGGGAAAAAGGAAGATAATTGATTAGGTTTTCAATTTGGGTTTGTTCTCGATCCATCTCGCTAGGGTTTTTGATTCCGTGAGATGGCGAGTTCTTCTTCTTCTAGTTGGCGAGAGGGAATGTCCTCTGATAATATCAAAGGTTTAGTCCTCGCTCTTTCATCCAGTTTCTTCATCGGTGCTAGCTTCATTGTTAAAAAAAAGGGTTTGAAAAAAGCCGGTGCCAGTGGAATTAGAGCAGGTACTATTCTTCGATCCACTTGCTTCATTTTGTTATGAATAGGGATTATTAGGTTTTTGCTTAAGATCTGGATTTTTTTGGGGTTTTTACTTTTCCTTCAATAGGTAACTTTTACTTGCAATGCCAACCCTTTCATTTCATGTATTCTCATTGCAATTTACAACTTCAATAATAGATGTAAATTTGGTAGATTCATTAGGTGTTGTCTCTAAAAACGAGTAAGTGTATTTTATCCATATTTAGTGCAACCAACTATTTGATGCTCTTAACAATTATTTTCTTGTGTTCTCTGATACGGAGTAACGAGTGATTGGGATTATTTAATTTTCATGGAGAGTATATCAGATGGGTGGTAGTGTCAAATCACTAGAGGCATGTTGAGAGAAGATTCATGGATTTTCTACTAAGGATCCGATGGAGGGTAGTGTCAAATCACTGGAGGCGAGGCAGAGGAAGACCTATAAAGATTATAGGATAAACTATCAACAATGATCTATAGATTAATGAGTTGGATAGGGATATGATACATGATAGAACATTATGGCGTAATTTGATCCATGTAGCTGACTCGACTTAGTGGAATAAGACTTGGACGTTGTTGTTGTTTAATTGTCATGGTGAAAATGGAGTATGTTGTGGCCTGATCCTGATAATGTTAAAATATGTTGCAAAAACTGTCTACAAGTTAAATAATTGTTTTCATGTTGTTTGTATGGACATTTTTTTTTTCTTTCTTGTATAGTTAAATATGTTAAAACAAAATGCATGCATACAGTTAAATACTATGAAGCACGGACACCGACACTCCGACACCGATCATGATTTGAGAAAATGGCATAACTCAGTGTAATCATAGGTGTCAGTGTCGTGTCGGTGTCCGACACCAACACGTGTCTGACAATGGGACACGCCTAATTCAAGGAGTATCGGTTCCTCATAGGTTAAATATATTAAAATGAAATGGATGCTTGTCAACTCTATTGGCTCAGCTTGGTTTCTATATGGAGTGGGTAGGGGGAAAGTTTTGTTTTTCAAGGAATTATTTTATCATTTTATCTGCACAATAGTTGTTTTTTGCCTCATATTTGTGTTTCTTGTATATACTCAATTCAATTGTAACCGACTTTCAAAGAATTATCTTTTACAGGAAGTGGAGGCTATTCGTACTTGTATGAACCACTGTGGTGGGTGGGCATGATAACAAGTGAGTCATTCATGGTTGTATTCATTGTGGATTGATTATTAAATTGCATGCTGGTCTATATTTTCATTAAGATGTGTTTGTGCAACATCTTATACTTTGGTGTTGGTGAACTGTATCTTTAATTTTTCGGTGCATCCCCACAAAACCTGTTTTTTCTTTTTTTCAGCTTCTAGTGATTTTAGTAGTAGAGAAAGTGATGTAGTTCCTATCTGAACTTGTATAATGTTAGTTCCATGCAGAACCTTAACAAATCTAAATAGGGGTGCTTCTGTATGTTTTTCTCTCATCGCTGTATGATTTATTAACTTTTAGCAAAAAGTCATAAGTGTAGATTAAGTTATATAGATTTTTGTTACTTGTTGTCCAGATTTATCGTAGAAGGAATTTTTTTTTGCTAAAGCTTGCATCTTTTCAGCTTTTCCTTCTAATCTTCTTACTTCTTTTTTGCTTTCACACATTTTCCATGGGAATATCTACGTACAACTTATTGATCTGAGTTGCATACAGTTATTGATACCAACAAATGGATTAAAGTTTCTATTCTAACATTTGCTTTTTCAACAGTGATTGTCGGAGAGATTGCCAATTTTGCAGCATATGCATTTGCTCCAGCTATATTGGTCACTCCGCTTGGTGCTCTTAGCATTATTATCAGGTATGGCAGATTTAACCTTCATATTTATGCTTGACTCTTTGCAAATTCTGATTTGTGATGTTGTGCTGCAGTGCTGCTCTTGCCCATATTATCTTACGGGAGAGATTACATATATTTGGAGTTCTTGGTTGCGCTTTATGTGTCGTGGGGTCTACAACAATTGTTCTACATGCTCCTCAAGAACGGGAAATTGAATCAGTGCCAGAAGTATGGGATCTTGCTATGGATCCAGGTAGCCATGTTTCAACCTTGAAATGTTAGTCTACTCAAAATATCACATTGTAATCGAACTACTTACCAAAAGACACAATCTTTTTTTTTTGCAGCTTTTCTATTTTATGCCGCATTGGTTATAACAGCTACCTTTATTCTAGTCTTCCACTTCATTCCTCTATATGGCCAGACACACATAATGGTTTATATCGGTGTTTGTTCCCTTGTAGGCTCCCTATCGGTATGTCCCATCATCTAGTTATTGATGAATAGTCCTTGTTTTCCCCTAGTTCTCTGTTTATTTTTTCTTTCTTTCTGTATTTATATTCTCAGGTTCTCTTTTAATAGGTTATGAGTGTTAAAGCTCTTGGAATTGCCATAAAGTTAACTCTGTCTGGGATGAATCAGCTAATTTACCCTCAAACTTGGGTTTTCGCTCTAGTTGTAACTGTTTGTGTTCTTACCCAAATGAATTATTTAAATAAGGTATGATGGCTTATCTTGTTTCTTGATGTTTACATGTATTGGTAATTCATGAAGTACCTTAATGGAAAACAATACATTAAAATGATTTTTTGTTGAAAAAATTAATCTGTAGAGGAGAAGTAATGAATACACTATCTATTTTGCATTGTGGTGAAGTTATTTTGCAGTCTGCTGTGGCAGTTATGCTATAATAAAGATGATGTTTTTCTTTAAAAACTCCATGTTTTACATCATTATTTATGGAAGAGGATTAGTACATTGAAGTTGATGCCTTATATTCGAATGGCTTGCAGGTGGATAGTGAGTAGGAAGGTCTGATGATACAAGTGTAATGAATGGTTTAATAATTTAAATGCATATAAATGCAAGTTTAGGTATCTGAATGGTCTATGTCAAAAGTTCATTATCTCTATAGTTTCGAACTTATGTTTAGGATTAAAATGTGACTTCAATATACAGTTCCAAATTCTAAATGTTTTGTGCATGGTCCGTCTACGAATTAAACTGCGTAGTAACTTTTACACATTGGTACATCTTTTTTGTTAAATGTTCCAAATTCTAATTCATGTGATACTTTTTTTCTTCTCAATCAGGCACTGGATACTTTCAATACGGCAGTGGTATCTCCCATTTATTATGTTATGTTCACAACATTAACCATCGTGGCTAGTGTTATCATGTTTAAGGTAAATTTTGTCATGAGACTGGTTTATTTTTATTTTAAAATGACTCTGTAACTATCCAGATTGGTTGCTTAATTTAAAATCTGTGTTTTCTGAAGCCTATTGTTGAACTGGTTTATTTAAAGCATAAAACATCTTTCTATGTATTATGTATTATATTATGTATTATTCCATGTTTATGTTCTACTTGCTTTTAATGTAATGGCAAAATAGAAAGCTAGATATGACGCATTATGGCAGAGAAGTTCAATTTTAAGATGATATCTAACGTCATTCTGTGCTATTCTTGTCACAAGATTCTTAGTGATACTTATATACAGGTTGTTGGCTAGAACTACAATAACAAACCAGCAAATCCTATTTCCTCTTGGTGGAGTTGGCTAAATAAACAAAACAAATATTTTGTTGTGAATGTGTCCAGTGATAGATCATGCCAATCTAAATTGGTGGTTTTGTGGGTCTTCTTTGCACATGTTCAAGCTACCTGAATCAGAACCCTACCATTTTTACTACGATAGGAGTTGCCTCAACTTTCTTTGCAATGATTTCATTATTCACTAGTAACTAATCCTATATTGGCTTGCCTAACATATCTCTTTCTTTCTCGTTCCATTTCTCGTCTTCCGCTCTATCTCTACTGTTATTCTGCTTTCCCTCTCACAACCTTTCTGCTGCTGCTCTGCGCTTATCGCGACCTCTCTACTTGAAGTGCTGCTGTTGAGCCTACATGATTTAGTGAAATTCGACCGATAGAATAGTGTGTTTTAGGAAGAGTTTTTTTTTCTTTCTTTTTTTTTTGACGGGGGAAGGCTGTGCTAAAGTGTGCATCACTAACACTTCTCATATATATTTTTTTGTATAAATGGAGTACTTATTTTTGGTATGAGACCTAGAAGTTTGTCAACCTGATTTTATTTATGTTTTAGTCAAGAACCAAGCTTATCAAAGTAAGCAGGTCCCACACATATGTCATAAACTGGTTCCAAAAGAAGAGAGAGAGAGATCTTTGAGAATAAATTACTGTTTGCCGAGGCATTTACATCTAGAATGTATGAAAATTGAAAATTATGTGCGTCCACATACCTTCAACAGGGTGTAAAACTGCTTTCTTATTGCTCATTTCTTAAACAAGCATGGAGACTCGCAAATCCTTCACTACACGTTAAGAATTGGTTTTGTCCTTCATTTTGATTTTTTTTTTAAGAGGTCCTTCATTTTGATTTTTATCGTGTTCCAGGTGCAGATTCATTGGTTTAGATATTATATACATGTCAAATATCTGTCTGTCCATTGTTTGCTAATTTGAAGATTCATCTTTGACTGAATATTAAACTTGTTATCAGGACTGGGATAGGCAAAGTCCAACACAAGTTATCACAGAAATATGTGGGTTTGTGACGATACTTTCAGGAACTTTTCTTCTGCACAAGACTAAGGATATGACGGATGGTATGCTCTAGTGATCTCACATGTTGCAATTTCACGTTACTTCAGATTTCCTTCTATTGGGCTCACAATGCACTTCCTAGTCTGGTCCTGACATCTTAAAACATGATTATTAATATTATCTTCTTTTACATGTTTACTAGGTTCATCTATTAGACTTAATAAGCATTCAGAAGAGGATGGCTTTGATGATGTTGAAGGGATTCCCCTTAGAAGGCAAGAATCCATAAGATCGACATGATATATTATTTGCATCACACCTCGAATATCTCAAAAGCTTCAGGCGCTGGGGAGGGACTTTGCCTAGTCTTCGTGTATTTTACTGATTATTTCCCACCCCGTAATATTTTTTCCTGATACAGTTTGGAGTGGAAGGATGAGAGTTTCCTATCATTGTTCTTTTGGCCTCCCCATGATTGTACTTTCTGATCTAGTCTTGTACACCTCTCTACACTCCACACTGAAGACAAACACCAATGTAATTTTCGGCACGCTGATTATATATAGTGTATTCATCATCAAGTTTTGAACTGGACAGAGCAGCAATGTTTTTATCAGTACCTTCCAATGTAACTTACCCTATTTCTATTTACACTTGTCAGAGAAAACTATGGAAGTAAGTCATTTTATGTAGATTTTAGAATCAAATGAATGAACCTTTTATTACATACAGTGATTGTACTATAGTATATGATTCTCCACGCCACCTCACAAGTCACTCTGGAATAGCTCTATTTCTTGCCCCCGTACTCCTTTTGGGAAATAATTAGCAAAATCCATAAGCACATTGCTTATTTTCTAATCACCGGGTCAGTAGATTAACATTCATCAAAGCCATGCCTTAGTGATGGGCTGGTTTACAACTTAAATCCTTTGGAAAAGTCAGTTTGGCTGAACTTTTGAAGCAGAGTAGTTTTATGCTAATTTTATATTTAAAATGATTTATTTCCATAGAGTTCTCATGCCCTTGCCCTGAGCAAATGTGTGGACTATAGAGGTACTAAAGAGTTGACATTTTCTTTATGTTCATATATTTTGGACTGATAATGGAAACTGGGATGAGTGTATGTAAAGGTCACGGAAAGTCCAGATGCTCTAGAGGGTCGTTTTAAGTACCAAAATATAACTTAACGGCATGACATATTAGCTGGTTAGTCTATTTTAAAATATGTCAAATTTCTTACTTTTTCTTGTCTTTACATATATCATAGAAATCTCATACGCACAAATGCAAGTTCGGATTTGAACTCAGGACATAGTAAATATCTAGTATAACAATTTTGGTGTTTGCATCATTGCATGTCTAATTAAAACTTGTGGATTCAATTTTTTTTATATTTTTTTTTACTTTAAACACAAATATAAAATAAGATGTTAGGTAACAACTAAACTTGGATGATAAAATCCGAACCTACATGCTTATCATCATACTAGACTTTTGACCCGTGCGACGCACAGATCTTCTTGACTATAATAGAGACCAATAAATAATCTTTAACTGGTAAGATCATGGGTCGATCAATAAACACAAATTAGATTATTAGAGATACAATATTACAATCAAATGATAATAAAAAAAAATTATAAAGAAAAAAGATAAAAAGAATACAAAATTATATTGTTGCACGGGTCAATTTTATTTATTACTTTTATAGTTAAACATATAAAATTAATGTAGTTCATGGTTCGTAACAAATTATTTAAGGTAACCGAGTTTGCTTGAAAATTAAGGTATTCTGTTTGTAAACGTATTAAACAAGTGTACAACAACTTGTCAAAAAAAAATCTACAGAAACAATAAGTTAAGTTGTTGCAGACCTAATAAAATTAATAAATAATACAGATAAGAATTAAGATATCTATTAAATTTTTGCTTTGAAAAATATTCACGATTATTAGAGAGAGAAATGAAAAACATATATGATGTAAATTTAGAGCAAAATTTTAGGATAGGGAAAAAATTAGGTTAACACTTAACAAAATTAATAAACAAAGATCGGGTAGTTTGGGTTTGATAGAATTTTTTTTTTAAAAAAAAAAAAATCAAACCAAAATTGACAAATTTTAATTGGAATTGGGTCTAGATTAAAGTGATAAAATAAATCTAATTCTAATTTAGGGTCTATTTGTTAGGAGATTTTTCATTTTTTTTAGGAAATGTATTATTTTTCACTTAAAACGTTGATAATAATAATAATTTGAAAATTTGTACCTTTGTTACAAGCTCTAAAAAAAAAAAAAAGTATTTTAAATGAAAAAACAAACTTACACTTGAGTTTTGTTCTATAAAAAAGTAGTTTATCGGTGGTTCCTTAAAAAGAATCTAAAAATTGAAGTGAAAGTAAAAGAAGAAGCGATCAAGAATGGAAAGGTTGAAATCCGGTGGTATTCTATGGTTGGAAGGTTTGAGAGAAGCTTGTTGTCTTCATCGCGTTGTTATTCTGTGTCTCAGGTCCAAACCTCTTATGCTCAGAACTGGCCAATGTTTCCTCCTCAATGGTTTCATTTTCTTAGGAAGGTTAGTTACGTTACGTTACCACTTTCCCCTGCTCTTTTTATAAGCTATCAACATTTGCTGAAAATACCTTATGAACGGTTAAGTCAGTAGCAAAGCTTAATCAAACAAGCATTCAATAATAATCGCTTCAATAATTTATTAATAATTGATTGATTAAAATAATTAGTCCATCATTTAACCCTTATTTTCATCTCCCAAACCACCAAATTGGAAGAATTCTAACTCACAGTTATTAGTTTATACCTGCATAATCTATGTGTTTGATGATTTGAACATCTTTAAATTTTGTGCAGTATATTTGTCCTAAACTCGGTTGTCATCCCTGCTTTGTGGTGGATATTACCTGATCAATGCTCGCAGCTTGTTTCTCATAAACTCTGTGCCTTAGGTGGAACTTTGAAATTTTATTCTTTCTTACGTCTTGTGCTCATTCAGCTCTTTTATGTAAGTATATACTGTACTATTTTTAAAGTGTACATTGACCATAAAAATAGTTTTGTTGCGTGTTATTATTCTTCCTTTCTTTCCAAAACATTGATTTATATACATAATATACCGAAAAAAAGAAAAACGGTTCAAATAACTTGCATTGAATAGGATTTACACCAATAAATTGCTCTACATGCCAGTGATCTCATTGATCCATACATTGATTTAGAAAAGCATGGCATGCCTAATAGAGATATAAGTTTCAAAAGCCGGTGCTTGGCAAGATAGTTGCATAATTGCATTCGAGGATTTTTTTCATTTTTCATTGCTAAAATGTATTCCAGATGTCTTTCTATATCTAGATTGTAATGTAAAAGCTTTCAATGAACGTGGTTTTCAAACTTATGTTTTCTGATTGTCTCCCTGCAGGCTCTTTGGTTTTACCCATTATATGTGTTTAGCATAGTTCTGAGCACCCTCTGGTAATTTTCGCTTTTTAATCTATTCTCCTAATCTTTTTTATCATATTGGATTCACTGTGCTGCCCTTCATAGCCATTCTCCCTGTCAAGTTGCTTCATATTTCTTTACGTCTTCATTACTAAGAAATGAAATTCCATAAATCAGGTAGAATAAGGGAAGTGTTTTTAAGAGAATAAGACGCATTCTCTGAAACATCATGATAGAAACTGGTATTAAACATAGAAATATAACAGAAATTACTTACTTTATTGATGATACAATAGGATTACACAATGGGTTCCCAAGGAAATTTGAGTCTTGGGTCTCTCCCTCCAAAAATTCTAGAGCTTGATCTCTCCCAAACCAATATCCAGTCCCAAATAAAATGCCTACTGATTTTTCATATGATTTCCCTATTTATTCAATAACTTCCCAATAGTAACCGCTGCCTAATAATATAATAGCTGCATCCAACATACTAATCAGATGTCTAACACATCATAAGAACACTACAAAGTAGAGACATAATGAGTATTTTGGACTGCTTTTTCTATCAAAACAATACTGAATTGAAATTCTTTTTGGAATTCTAGCTTATGGTTCCCAACATAGGTGTCAAACACATTGATATTGCCAAATAGTGTTAGGCTCCATAGGGTAATGTTATATTGATTGTCACGTGCTCATTGCCTTCACAAACAAAGTATTATTGATTTTGGATTTCTATATCTAATAAAGTATTACATAAAGTGGTCATGAACTAGTATGTTGGTTTGCTTTTTGTTATCTAAATGAATATTGGATTGTAATAAAGGATCCAAAAGCTATGGCCCTATGGGTTTATTCTGTAGGCTTATCAAATAAGCAATACTATGGAAAGTATGGGAGTTTGGAGGGAGTGGGCTTTTAGAGGAAATAGCAAATGAATCTGTTGTGAGGGTGAATCATTGAGAAGGGAGGAGGGCGCTTCATTTTACTTTCTTTTTTCACGCTGAGAAATTGGGGGTAGAAGTTTTTTGCACTTCTTCGAACTCTTGCTCTTATTTTCCATCTGTTTTCTTGTTGAATATATCAATACCATTCTCCCTTTTGTAATATAGTATTTATTCCTACAAAAAGTGATAAGGGTATTTTTTAGGTACAATGACATTGCTAAGTATGGGTATGCCGCGATGGGGAGATCTAAGCTTACTGTGGATAACAGCTCCAGCCAAAACAGCACAGTAACTATGCAAAATGCTAATCAAGCAAAAAGGCCATCTGGCCTTGGAGGGTAAAGTTCTATCTAATAGTTACTTCGTGCTCCATATTATTTCTTTCTTTCTAATTGATATTGATTCTTACCGAGTTAATCAGAACTAAAAGGTTCAGCTACTGTGTTTGCTTAACCCAGTGTCATGATTGGAATAGGAGAGCAGGTGTACTCGATACTCCTTTTGAGTGTTTTCTTTCTTGAGGTAATAAAATGATTATATATTTTGTTCCCAGATTGATAAAGATATTGCATATGCCTTATATTCAGTAAACTTGATTTTGGTTTGTTTTATCCTTTATAGTTGTTTAAAGTCATGCAATTTCTTATGTTATTTGCAGGTTTATGCAACTGGTTTCATACCATACATAGGAAAGGTGCTCAATTTTTTACTTCTTTCGTGGATGTATGCATATTACTGCTTCGAGTATGTGGTCCAAATACACCCTTGCTTAATCTCCTCCTTCACCAATTGGATACAAGTTTGAAAGTATGCTTTTTGATTAGGTATAAATGGAATTTCAACGAAGTGGCTCTCGACAGAAGGCTGGACTACTTTGAATCTTACTGGCCATTTTTTGCTGGTTTTGGTAAAGATTTTAGCCTCATTTTTTTCAATAATTTTCTTAAGAATGCCGGTTTGTTTCACTGAAAAAATATATGTTTAAGATCATGCGATCTCTTCTTTTAATGCCTCTCAGATGAAAACAACTTATTTTACAAACCTTGGGAGGAAGAACAGTTCTTTTGTCTCTATATTTTGTAATAAAATTTAAAATAACCGGCTCTTAACATATTTTCTGTGAGACAATATTACGGGTTGTTGTGAAAGGATATATTGGTGTATGGGAATGAGGATTGAGGCCTTTCAACTTTGGGAAGTGTGCAATTACGAAGCAGAATGCCAATAATTTAGTGTTGTTTCCTAGGAGGCTTGTGTGAGGTTTAAAATTCAATCTAACACCATTTTCTTGTTGAAGAATGTTGAACTATGGAACAATTTTTTTTTATTAGGTATTCTATGGTTCCTTCGTATTTGAGACTAACAAGTGGTTTGCGCCATTACAGGAAGTCCTTGTGTTTTGGCTATATTCTTTTTCTCTCCTCTTGTGAGCTATGGGATTATGGCTATACTTTTTCCACTGGTATGCATGACTTTGTTGGTTGTGACCCTTATATTTCTTTTTCCCTCCTTTATTTGGATTCTCTGATGTTAAAATTTTGACTGTCATGTAAGTTTTTGTATCCATCTCTCTTCTTTCATGTATTAAATATCTGGGACCTTATTAACCTTTATATATATATATATATATATATATATATATATATATATATATATATAGAGTTAGGATCCATTGACACCCGGTGTCAACGAATTTATTGACACCAAATCTCAACCATTCTTTATTTTGATCTTAATGGCTCCCATTTATTCACTTAATTGTTATCGTGAGGACTCTTCAAAGAGAAACATATCACACTCTCGTCCGGTATCCTTATGGTGGTTCAGGTTCTTCCACACACCCAAATACAAATTGATCATCTCTTTGTTTTCTTGTTTTCGATTTCATTATACATCAAACGCATGATTTTTTTGCTTTCTAATTCCAATTGCTTCTTGTGCGATTTATTCCAATATACATGTGTGAGCATGCTGCTTCAGTTTCACTTTTATTGCCCTTTGCAAGAAACTCCAATACATCGTGACAAAGATCCCCTATGTAATATCAAGAACAAAATTTCAATTGAAATTCATTAGGCACTAAATTAAGATTAAGCGTTTTGAAATTCAATTGAAATTAAGATTAAGCGATTTGGCTTGTTAAAAAAAAAAAGATTAAGCGTTTTGAAATTCAATTGAAATTTCAGTTGTGGTCCTTTTCTTCTTCCTTTTCCATTTCATATAATTACCTTTTCCTTATCTTAATGTTTAGAATCAACCAAATTCACTATAGATTATTATTATAGAAAATTATAATATCAGAGAAATCAAAACCTTAGCACGATGACAGTGTAGGAGACCCTCCATTTTAGTTATGGTGTGATTGATTGTGAGCCACCGGATTAAAAAATTGGATGGACAAGATTTGGTGTCAACGAATTCGTTGACACCAGGTGTCAATGGATCTTGATATATATATATATATATATATATATATATATATATATATATATATATATATATATAGATAGATAGATAGATAGAGAGATATAAATTTCACATGCCCGGTATTGTGAAACTTTAACATTGGAATCCAAACCCCTTCTTCCCACATTGAATTTGACTTTTTATGCATTTTTTTGTATTCATTTTTGTAAATGAAAACTAAAATATCATGATATGCTATAGTATTATGAGTGATGTTAAATTAGTATCATGCATTGTATGTTTCAGTTTGTTCTAACTGCTACTGGGTCGGAGGCTGAGCAAGAAATATCCTTTGAAAAAAATAAATGGAGAGCTGCAGGAGTGGAAAGGCTTCCAATATTTTATGTTGCAGATAATGTGTCGTAAGCTCTTTATTACTTATTCCTTCACTCTACTCTAGACAGACATTGCATTATAAAAACCTAGCTACTAAGCAAGTGATCCAAAAGGGTACATGAGCAATGATTAATATCTAATTGTTTCGTATGTTAGATGAAGTCGTTAATTGCCACTGTAAGGGCAAGTTGTTTCAATAAACAAGCACGGTGCATTTATCTGTAATTATTTGACAATTTTGAGGCTGTCAAATCATTGTTAGTTGTCATACACTTCCATCATTTGACTCTAAATGCTTTGACTTATTTAAGTTGAAATATATAGTAAAGCTATTGCTGTCTCACCACTATTGTTGAAAATTACTACTTGTGAAATGAATTTGTTCAAACTTTATTAATATTGTTATTTGTTTCATTATTTGACTATCAACAGTGTTATTGATCTTTTCCTTTCCTTCTTTATTTTATACTTCTGTAGAGAATTCGAAAACGAATTGTCTAATGTTAATTCCTAGTTTCAAATGAAAGATCAAGTAACTTACTTGACAAGTAATTCTAAGATATTTGATAATTGATCTCATTTTTCATTTATGAGCTATATTTTGGTGATTAAATTATCTGGTACTTCTCCGCTATCTCTCATTCTGTTTTTCTGCGAAGTTATGACTGGGGATGCTTTTATGGGGATAATTAAAGAGTCATAACTAATACGTAATTCTAAATTGGTTCTCAAGTTCTTTCTTATTCAGATCGTTTAATTAGGGTGAGGTGAGTTTATGAAATCGTTATGTACCTAACTTAGCAATGGGTAATGGGCTGGCTTGATTGTATTATAAATGAAGTACCTATGGAGTTATAATCATTGTAACCAAATGCTTCAATTTTGGTTTATGTAGGATGTGGTTTTTATCTCTTTTACCCCTGGAGAAACGGGACCGGATGCAAGACAGAAAAGTGCAGTAAGATTATTGTAGTCAACGATTCTGGCATAACTGACAACTGGTAAGAACACGAACAGTGATTTTGTCCACCGAAGCCATGTCTATTTTTCACTCACAGTAATTTAATATGCTATATTTATTGGGCATATATAACCTTCCCACTACTTAATGTTTTGCTATAGGTTGGTTAATTTGTTTTGTTTAATGCTGTAGGATAAATTTATTTAACATGCTGATGCGGTCTGAACTACACACTACACGATTTCCGAATTCAGTGTAGAAGATTAAAGGCTTAAAGCTACAAACTGCTGCCGAAACTAAGTTGATTATGTTATAGAGAATTTCTACTTTGTGTAGGATCCGCCCTAACTTGGGGTTTGTGTTTTAGGAATCCTGCTTGTAGTCCTTCGACCGCTACCTTCTACATTGTATAGATTATGCTGAATTTGGTTGTAAGTTGTAAGTCTTAATTTGTACATAATATTCATAACCCTCATCAATATATTTATGCAAAATTATCCTTTAGCTTTTCTTAATGCATTGCATTTATTTATTTATTTATTTGCTCAAGTTGATCATTTAAGCTTTATAATGTGAATGTCTGTTTATCTTCAATCTCTAATAGGAGGATTCCAGGTGATAAGACACAATCCCCATAAACCAAAATTATGAGACTAGCCCTAAGGCTTGCATAACATGACTCTACATGGCTAATTCATGAACAGAAATCTTGAAGATAGAGTATTTAAAAAATTTAAACATACACTTATCCCTAGAACACTAAATTTGTCAATCTCTTCCTTCAACCATCTATTGTCACCAGCCAAATCCTGGGCTGGGACCAACACCGCTGAAATGCAGCTTCGCCACAGCTCCGTAGCCGTAATCATAAATAAATTGACGATGAACACACAGGAATGGAATCATGACCAGCCAACCCTCTCCTCTTCAAGGTAGACCACACAAGTTTAACAACATGACACAATTGCGACATGAAGAATTGAATATTGGAAGGAACTCTGAGGAGCCAAATCTAAAATCACTTACACACTGCTGTATCAAAAATGGATGAATCCAACAACAACTTATTTGCCTCTTTCATAGAATAAATGTCTCATACCACTCTTTTAGACTCATGCATCTACAAAGTTAACAAAAATAAAATAAAGTTACCAAAAAAGAGACTCATACATCTAGCAATAGCATATCCACTTCAAAGAAAAATATTTGATCAATTTGAGATGTGATTACCTTCAAAGTAATACCAATAAAATCTCATTGGTGAAAAGCACTCAATCTTGCTACCATTTTATAATAAAATCGGAAAAGACAAGATCACATACATTATACATAATAAGGTTAAAAATATATGCGGGGAAGGCAAATGCCTTCAAAGTGCTCCTTATAAAACGATCGTCATCTCTATCTTAAACTTACTCTAAATTTAGCTTAAGAATTACTTCTTCCGTTTCAAAATAAGTGTTGTTTTAGTCAATTGCACTCAAATTAAGGAATTGAATGAAATAATCATTAGACATAACACTTTTACTAAAATATCCAAGAAAAGGACAAAATTAAAGTTGCATTGAAAATTGTGCGAGAGAAAAGTTTGAGTATTTATCGAAGGTAAAGCTGGGAGAAAAAAATTAAAGTTGTATTAAAAATGTAAAGCGACACTCATTTTAAAACAAATTTTTTTAGCTAAAATGACACTCATTTTAAAACGGAAGGAGTAATTACTTTCCTAACTCTTTGTGACGTAAATGCCAAACCATCTTTTGCAAAACAAGGAAAGAGGACACCTAATTTAAAGTACGTAGCATTTTCTCTAGTATCTTTTTTACTTGAACAAAAAAAGAATTGTTTAGAGCACTTTAAAATAACGATCCTATAATCCATATTATAAGAGGTAATAAGCTCGAAATCGTTAAAAATAGTGAGGCGATCATCCTCCTAAATTGAAAAAAAAAAGAATATCGTAATTGTAATTGTCTAAATTCAGTATCGTTTTCAATTACACGAATTAAGACGTCCTTGTATCTTGACCATCTCCATATTTTTAATATTAATATAGTGATCTTAATCATTAATAATGTGAATATCAATGGTTAATATACACTCCTTTTTATGCTAAACTTATTTGAGAAAATTACCCTCTACTATAAGAGAAGCTTAACTTACATTCTCATCAATTTTTATGTTTAAATCTACACTTTTTTTTATAATATATTTTTTATATTTCTAATAGTCCAACTACGAAAATCTAATACACATAGTGCAAATAAATCAGGAATTTTACGAGTCCATTTTAAACTAATCAATATTCTAATGCATATTTTTCTCAATTTTTGATTCATAGTATCGTTAAGATAGTTTTAAAATTTGTTATAAAACATTAAGCAATACAAAATAAAATTGAAATACCGGAGGCTTAATCATATTTTTGGCGTAATGGTTGTTACTTAGTTTTTTTCTTTTTCTTCGGTTTGTTCATTCTTGTATTGAATAACGTTGTGTGTGTTTGTGTGTGTGTGTATATATATATATATATATATATATATATATATATATAACTTTGTTAAATCTTTTTAGATGCATCCTATGCTAAAAACATTTTGGTTTGGAAATAAAATTTTAACAACTATTTTATAAGATAATTTATAGGACAAACAAAATATACAAAAATGTAGATTTTGACATAAAAATCAAAACAACAGAGAGATTAAACAAAAACCTAATATAAGTATAAGAAAAAATTGTCATTTCTTCAAAATAAAAATTAAAAAATTGTGATAAAAATCATTATAAAATAATTGTTCAAATAACATTTTTCAACGTGGTCTCCACTTGTTCAAAAACAAAACATAATAGTAGATGTTATTCAAATTTTCATTTAGGGGATAGTTTGATTTATTTATTTTTTTACTTGAAGAGATGGTTTTTTCCGGAAGTAGAAAAACAATGGAAGAGAGACAGAAATGAAAGAAGAGAATCATTGTCCCATCCATTGATATGATATTCAGAGCCCACGCGCGTCATGCTTTTGCAAACCTACCCGCACTTGGGAGTCATATGATTGGAGCACGTGAAGCGCGTGTTGCTTTATCTTTATCTTCAATTATTTGCTACTACACTATTTATTTATTATTATTCAGTGACATGGTCCCACTCTGTAGTAATTTAATACTTCAACAGTCCAACTAGTACATTACATACACCGATCTCATGAATCCATCCGTGACCACAATTCATCCTGGCCGTCGTTTTCCTATTTCATATCATAATCATTCTCCTTCCTTCCTTCATGAAGCTAGATTAATTAAAAATAATAATATGAATTAAATTATTGCAAGTTGGATCTAAACTTGATTGAGTTGAGTTCAAATATATGGATTGAGTTTGGTTTAGGTGATCTAAGTCGCGGTTCATCTATACTCGTGAAGTGAACACTCCTACTAATAAAGATGTGATTGAGGATGCATCACATCCCTCTTTCTTTATTTATTTCGATTGATTAGTTAAATAAAGGTAATTTTTCTCGTAAAAAGTGGATGAAAGTTTAGTTTTGGCTGCTAATAGGTATCCCTATGGTGTTTTTTTCTTCCACTCTAGAAGCACAATATCTATGTTAAGAAATGACCAAAATGTTTACCCACTTTGATTTATGTTACGGTATATAGTTGTAGGCATTTTAAAATTTTATATAAAATGCTTTAAATTATTTGTCAACTATTCTTTGGTATGGCTCGCACTTTAGTGGGTATGTGTGCAAAACCTCTTTCTAGAATGTGATTGCAAACAATAAACTTGCAGTTTATTTATAATTGAAGATCCAAATGCGAACATATGTTTGTTTATAGTATGTCGATCTTCAAAACATCATTTATATGATGTAAATTCAGACTCAAAACTCACATCAATAAATTTAGATGTGTAGGACAAGTATCAATGACAACCAATAATCAAAATAACCACAAGCAACAACAACAATCTAGACCTAATCTATAAGCCAATTGTATAGCAAAACGACAATCGAACCAAAAGATAAACAAGATAAAGAGAGTAAAGAAAAGATAACAACACCAACAAATGTTTATCAAGTTCGGTCCAACAATGATCTACTATGGGGGAGAGATCGATCTCTCCAATCCACTATCCATGAGTTCTTTACAAAGAGATATAAAAGAGTTACAAGAAATTAACTTCAACAAGCTCACAAAGAACAAACTCTAATTTCTACCCTTTTTCTTTTCCCTCGCCAATGAACAAGACACTCAATGATTTTCACTCCACCAAAATGTTTACAATTGTTTTCCAACTCTAGAATCTAACCCCCAAAAGGGAACAAACCCTTAGTCTTTAATTACATAAGGAACTTGTATTTTGGTTTCCCAAGACTCACTCAAGTTCCTCACAAACGACTCTTCACTCATGTGTTTCTCATTCCCATGAATCTCTCCCCAAAAGGCATCAACCATTTTTCCAAGAGTCCCCTCTTTTGGCTCTCAAAGATTCACATCTTGAAGCTTTGAACTTCACCCAAAAACCCTCAATATTTAGTATATAAATACCCTAAAAGTTCCATCATTTGATTTCCATGAGATTCACCAAACTTTTTTCAACAAATATGCCATAGGATGCTTATATAGTGTTCAGATCCAGGCAAAAGAGTGTCACAATTTGCTAGAATTGTGTCACAATAAGTCTCATACACGATACTGTACTGCACTCTTATCTAAAAATTGTGTCACGATTTGCCTTTCAAAAACACACCTGTTTACTACTATGAAAATCGTGACACGATTTTGAATAAAAGTTCTTAGTTCAAATTTAATTATGAAAAAACATCAGTGTTAGATTTCTTAAAAAAGAGTTTTGTCATTAGTTACAATGTTATTCCAATTTAAAAAATTAATGTTATTGTTGTGCGTATATTATATCTTCACATTAAAAAATTTAATAATCTATACAAGTCATTACAAAACTACCTATATACGTCCTCTTATTTAAATCAAAAGAAGCCGGTCACTGCAACAACATCATGAGAACAAATATAAATATTGCTGGTATTTTTGAAATTTTTAATAACAACTTGCAAGAGAAAACGAATATAAAGTTTTTTATATAAAGAAAATTTAATATACTACTAATTCTTAGCTATACAAATGTGTATGCATGCGTACAATTTTACATATTAGACGCAAATAATGACATCAGAAATAAACTTTTCGTACTGAAAATTTCAGCTATATAAAAACAGCTTTGGCAGTATAATGAATTGGGAATCCAAAGTAAAGTATCACTGTTGTGCATAAATAGCAAATAAAGTAAATGGTAAAAAGTGTGAGGTGGTGAAGAAAAGGGAAAAATGATTGTGCAATGAACAGTGGTATGAAATTGACTGTTCAAGTCAACACCAAAGTCATTTTCCTTGCCTCCCTGGCTTATAGACAACGTTACCATCCATTATTATGCATATCCTCATTTTTCTTCTTGATTTTGAAGTTACAATTCATTTTCTTTGCTTCTTTCCGTCTTTTGCCCATCTCCATTCAATGCTTAGCCTTTTCTTTTCTAGCATTCATTTGACAAAACGTCCACTTAAATTAGTATCTTGTTTTTGTTAATGGAAAATGTTAATTAATAAATGTCTTTAGAATACTACTTAAAGAAATTTAAATATAGTAAAAATATTTTCTTTTAATGAAAGATAATATAGTAAAAATATCTTAAAACTTGTATTGTTAAACTTTTTAACATAAGAAAAAAATACTTTTTTATACATTTATTTGTTTTTTTAACTAGTATCACATAGATACCTATTAGTATAACATTTTGTTATGTCGCATGTGGATTATATATAGCCTAAATTTATGTATAAAAGAACGACAACCAATATACTAAAATAACATATATTTTGTATTTACATTAATATTTTAATTGAACTTTAGAATATCATAATCATGGAATAGGACCGGCATGATAAAGTAATGATAATTGACGGTCGTCACTCTTCCTACAATAATGTCAGTTTTCTAAAATTCAAGACAAGACATATATGTAGGATAATCATCTATAACCTTTGCTTTTTATTTTTCTAATAATCAATATATATTCTCTCATTTTATAGGCTGTTAACCAAAAAAGAGTAAATATCATTTGTAATTAAGAAGATAAAATGGGATAAACGTAAGCGCTAAGAATTAATGCATTGTTCCTGGCCTCCCATTTATGGAGTTATCTCAAAAAAGGCACACACATTTGTAACCGAGATTTGTATCGTCCAGCTAAATCAATTGCTATATATTTTGTTCTCTCTGCTTACTTTACCTGGCACCCTATTTTGCTTAGTTGGCTAGTGCAATTTCACTATTTGGTCATTATAAAGAATACAAGATTTTGAAATTAGTATTTTGTTTAATAACATTATAATATTAAAAGGAACATATAGTATTGATATAATATATGTTACTACTATATTATATATACAGCAACAAAAAAAAAAAACAAGATACCTAAAAAAGAACAGTAGATAAATGCAAGCAATTCAAAATTTTGTTTTTGATGAATTATATTATCATACACAGAGGGGGCAAGAAAACGAAATAAATAAATAAAAATAGCAAGAGAAATTTCCTTTCCTCCTATACAAACTCTCTCTGTCTGCAAAAGTCCCTTTGGACCAAAAACAAACCGCAAATAAAATACAGCATACCAAGTACCTCCATTCCATATCAACCCTAAACAAATCAACTCAATAAAAACATATAAGGAAATCTCAAGTCCAATGCTCTAGCATGCATAGGGATCCATGGAATTTCCAAAATGAATTAGTTATGAGAAATTCAACTTGGAATCTGCAAAAACAAGAAAACAAACAATAACTATTTGGTGGCGCACAAATTACAATGCAAAAACTAAAAAATGTACATGAATTAATTATACTATTAATTTACATATAAAAAAGCATCTAACCATGGATGGTAGTAGATAGTTATTGTGAGGTATTAGGAGCATCTTCTCCACTCTCATCATTAGGTTGAGGCTGAGAATGAGAATGAGAGTCCAATGACATTGAATGTTGATGATGAGGATGATGATGATGAGAAGAGTTATTAACATTGAAATGACCAGCTCTTGTATAAGCATTAAGAGCAGCAAACATACCCAAGTTGTTGGAATCAGATACAGCCAATCCTAAATGCTGTGATGGTTGATACGCTGAACTCAATTGTAAACCACCACGTCCACCACCTTGAAATTCAACACCACCACCACCAGAAGCTGGAACATTGAACCTTGGCATGAAATGCAACTGAGACGGAGTTACAGCAGCAGCGTTGCCTTGATTTTGAGACTGAACATGAGGAGTAAAAGGCCACATGTTTTGTGTCTGTGTCTGTGTGTCTGTGTTTGAAGGTGCAGCACCACCACTCACCGGTACCATCCAAATTGTACTTCCACTCCCCGCTGTAGCCCACATGGCTGTTGCCGGTAACATATTCGACGGTCGAAGAAGTCCAGAAAAAGAATTACCTACAGAAGAAGATGAAGAAGCTCCTCCACCACCGTCACCTTCGCCTATATCATCTTGTTGTTGTTGATGATTTGTTTTGAAACTTTTGGGAGAAGAAGAACCATCACCATCACCGTCACCACCACTTTCATTTTGATTATTGTTGTTATCATCTTTGAAAAGATCTTCTCTATACCGTTTTCTCATGTAATTCTCATTTGAAAGTGCTTCACCAATCTGATCAGCGTTCATGAGATGTTGTTGTTGATGAGGATGAAACCCTAACAGAGGAGCGTGTTGGTACGCAGCTTCTTCGTAAGGATGATGAGCCAGTGCAAGCGCGCTATGAAAACTGAGAGGAGCTGATTTCGACGGCGGCGCAGACAGTGTAGAGCCGCTGCTACGGAGTGAGACATTGAGTGTTGAGAAATTGGCTGGGATTGTTCCAGTGCCGGTGGCAGCGATGATTGCCGGCTCCGCTTGTTGAAGAAGCCATTCAATTGTTTCACCATCGGATTTGTGGCCTAATTCTCTGGTCAACTGGAAAACTCTTGCTGCACATGTAGCTGGCATTCGAATTCTCCGGCCACGCCCATCAACTTTTGTGTGCCTATCTTTAGTGGATCGTTTTGGAGGATTTGCAACAGCGGTAACGGCGGTGGAGGATGAAGAAAAAGGTTGAATTTGGTTGTTGGATACATCAGGAGGAGGTTCAGATCTGGTGGCAATTGCGAGAGAAGCATCAATGAGGTGTTGAGAAGCAGAAGCTGAAGAAGAAGGTGAATTGGAGGGAGAAGAGTTGGAAATATTGGAGATGGAGCCCATAATGAAATTAGGTGATGGTCTTCCATCAAAAGGGACCACAAGCTGCTGCTGATGATGAGAATTTGAAGGTGAGGATGATTCTTGTTGTTGATGGTGGGGATGGGGATGGGGATGGGGATGAGTGGTGGTACTGGTGCCTCTCTTCTGCTTGTTGTTTTGTAAATCTGATGGTTCCATTTTTTTTATATAATATATTTGTTCATAGATGATAATTCATGAGCCCCATGGATCTTTTCTTTTCTTTTGTTCATTCAACACACTAACTTACTCAGAGAAAAAAAAACAAAGTGGGGTGAGGGGTGGGGGCAAGCAAGGGTTAGAGAGAGAGAGAGAGAGAATTTCAAAAGTGTTTGGACCCAAGTGAAGTGAGTGAGACTGTGAGTTTTGAGTTGTGGGGTTCTTGTTTTCTGATTGACTGTTGTCTTGCACAGACGCAATATTACAAGAGTGAAGTGAAGAAGGGTAACAAGTTAAAGTGAGTGAGAGAGAGAGAGAGAGAGTAGGTTTTACTAACTTGAAAACTGATGAGTGGGGGGACCTTATTTAGGGAAAAAAACGTAACAGAAGACCACTCGTGGGGTCTCGTAAAAGTCCTTTGTTACTCGCTTAAATGCCCTGCAAAATTCTACCATACTCTTTTATCTATATCCATGTGTGTGTAATATCTATCTTGATACGGTTCCATAGTTGAAAGTCAATAGAGGGTTCATATCATTCATTCATATGCTAACCATAAAGTACTAGTAATAATAAAAGTCTCGCATCCAACTCCAAGTGGCCCAACAAATATACTATATTTTTCAACATTAGAGTCTCGATCTCCTTTTTGATGTGAGATTCAAAATGATTTGATTCATTCAGTGTTAATTAAGTGTTGATAATTAATTAGTATAATGATTGTGTAGTGGGTGGATGGGTGGGTGAGATGGTTAAAGTAGTAGTAATCAAGAGTATATAAACATCATCAATCAAATTGCATTGAACAGAAGGAGTGGGAGTGCAAGTGCAGGTGAGACAGCAGAGCACAGCACAGAACAGATAAAAAAGCATCTAATGCAGTAAGAGACAGCTCATCCCAACCCAAACCACATTTTGTGCCTTTCTTTTGTTTTCTTCTTTCTTCCTTTTCAAAATTCAATTCTTTTTTTTGTTTTTGTGATGGTCAAATTTGGTTGAGCGTTCACTCTATCTTTTGCTAAGTGGAGGATCTACAAAGACCTAATTGCCCCCTTACCAATGATTTTTTTTTTTTAAAAATAGTTTAGCGGCTAGTTACATGTGTTTACATTATTCTCACTAACAGAGTTAGACTCGCGAAAACTACCCAATAAAAATTTAAGTTGTTTGGTTTGTTACTTTATTTAAGGTAGTAAAGTTTTGATTTTAACTATTATGCATCGGTAGGGTAAAATATTTGGATTTGAATTCTTTACCGTTAATTTTACGGGGTAGTCAACGGAAAACCACTAGATTAGAAGATATAAATTTTAAGATTAAATATGTTTTTGGTCCTTATAAATATGTTAATTTTTTGTTTTAGTTCCTATAAAATTTTCAATCACTACTTTTGGTCTCTATTTTTAAGTTAATTTTTGTATTCTTTTTAATGAAATTGTGTAGAAATGTGTAAAATATTGTAAAACAATTTCCCAAAAAAAATTAGAACTTTTTAACAAAACAAAAATTAAATATGAATTTTTAACCGTAAACAATATAAAAATTCATATTAAATTCATGTTTTGATAAAAAAATTCTAATTTTTTTTGGAGAGCTTCTTACAATATTATGAATTTTTCCGCAAATTTTTATTCAAAAATATGAATTTTACATACAAGTTTACTTTAAATGAGAGACTAAAAGTGAAGATGAAAATTTTTTTAGGGACTATCAATTGAAGGAAAATTTTAGAAAGACTAAAAAAAAAATTGACATATTTATAGAGACCAAAAACATATTTAACCTAAATTTTATCTCTTAAATCTAAGAATCTATAATCAGTAACTTTATAAAACCAAAGGTAAATGATGTGGACTCAATCTTCATGTTCATATATTTTATTTTTTTTGGCGAATCTTCATGTTCACATTTCATTACATTACTACAATTATAATAGTTTTTAAAATATCTTAACAAAAATATATTTAGATGACTCATGAGATATCGTTAAACACATATGTAATTTTTTGACTAGTGGGATACATACTTACAATTGTTAGGGTTGTTTTTGAAACAATTAATGTTAGTATACTAATGTTTTTTTTAAAAAGAATATGTAAATCGTCCATGTAAGTTCCTGTGTTTTGGTTTTCGTCTCTAAATCGTTATTTGTTCTAAAACAAACCTTGAAATTTAAAAGAAGAGTTTAATAAGAGAAAATAGAAAATGAGATTTTGATTAAAGAGTTTAAATGCTTAATTTTTGTTTATAGGTTTGATGAAGATTGATGACTGTTGATGAAGGTGAGGTTGAAGATGATGAAGAAGAGGAATAAAGAAGATGAAGAAAGGAAAACAAGGTTTTTTTTATTTAAAATTTCGTTAATTCGTGTTTTTTAATTTCGTATCTCTGTAAACTT
The DNA here is from genome assembly GCA_958299785.1 of Medicago lupulina. Classification (NCBI taxonomy): domain Eukaryota; kingdom Viridiplantae; phylum Streptophyta; class Magnoliopsida; order Fabales; family Fabaceae; genus Medicago; species Medicago lupulina. The sequence goes on from OY283139.1 coordinate 782,398, forward strand.
TCGTTTTTTTATTTGGTCCCTATAACCTTGTCACTAGACATCTGCAACGACACATAAGTCTCACTTGTCATGTCACACATCACCATGTCAGCAGTCGTTAGACACATAAACGTTTTTGTAACATATGATAACAACAAGGACCAAAATCAAAACGTTATAACTTACTGAATTTGTTTTATAACAAAAAAGATACAGGGACAAAAACAAAAAACACGCGGATTTACATAAACAAATTACATATTTAATTTTTTTTTCTTACAAAAGTATACTAAAATTAATATTTACTTAAGGTGAGAATCAAAGGTTAATATTTACTTAAGGTGAGAACCAAGCGAGTTATCACTTTTATCGTTCTACTTTTTAACTTTTTTCATCCCAAAGCTAAGACAACCTTTTATCCCGTACAATTCCAAAGTATTAACTTCATTCATCTAGATTTATTTAAATTTGAAATGTAAATAAATCGCCAATATTTTTTAATATTTTAATTGTTCAAAGAATATTTAATTTTGAACGGTTAATCACTAGAGTTGTAATTAAGTTACCATAATTGTATTTTGTTCCTCTATTTTACTCAAATCGCAAAAATTGACTCTAATGCAATCTTGGTCAAAACACATACCCCATATGATAAGACGATCCAAAGTAAAAATGAAAATTGCTAAAAAAAACTTAAAAGTACACAAAACCAACTGATTATATTGGTTTTCAAAATCAAACCAAACTGAATAAGAAAATTTAATACATTTTTTTTTGAAGAAGCCAAATCAGCTCACAAAAATTGGTATCGAAAAAGATCGAACCTGAGTCTTTGAAAAAAACTTATTTAAAGAATGCTTATCAGTAAGATAATTGAATGCTTGATTTTCATTATGTGGATAAAATGTATATATACATGTATATCTCAACTATCTAATTATGTTACATCATAATTATAAGAAAATCATTAGAATTAATTATGACAAATATTCTATTCTATTAAAACCAAAGCTTTTTTGAAATTCTACGAAACTTTGCAAATCCTTACTATATATTTTCTGCCAACAACCTACTTAAATTTCGATTTTTAGGTTGAAGTTTCTATTATCTTTAGTTTTAGATGTTTAAAAAATTATGATTTCTAAGTTGCCGTCACACCATTCATAAAAGTAAATATTTACACTAGTTAAACTACCAACGCATGTGAAGACTATTGGCAGGACATCTTCACAAGCGCACACTCAAGTTAAGTCAGCAGCTCATGTTAACACAATAGTCAAACCATATGTACATGTGAAAACACAAGTCAAATCAGTTGCTTAAGCTACCACTGTTGGTAATCCATCTTCAAAAGTTCACACTATTGTCAAGACTGCTACAGACCGAAACACTGTTATTGAACCATATGCACATGTAAATATTGTGGTTAAACCTATTGTACATCTTATTATTGTTATCGAACCTTTGATACTTGATGCAAGGCTTGTTATCTTATTATAAGGCTTAGACCTTGATACTTCGTTGATATTGGATGATGAACTTAGACCAATTATTTTGAATGATGCATAACTTAGACTCTTTTATGTTAAAAGGATGGATTATGTTTGAAGTTTTTTTTTATTTGTTATAATTAAGTAAAAAAAAAAAACACACAATCATTGATTAGAGAATAACACAATCACATTCTGATTCAAATCATAGTGTACATATACATTGTGTCAATAACAAACAAAATTACACAATCATTGATCAAGGAACATTACATAACACAAAGAGCACAATTATTACGTGACTCAAATACTTTAATCATCCACAAATTTTAACTTCCATTTGTCTTTCTTCTTAACACAAATATCTTGCACTTAGTGGTTAAGTTAGACACCACATATGTCCAAATTGTTCTTCTTTTGGTAGCAGTGCAGGACCAATAAACACAAATCACATATTATCAGTTATTAATCCTAGTGATCTATATTTAAAATGACTATTCATCTATTGTATTTTCATGTAAATAGAGGAAAAAAGCTCTATGGGAAAATGGTGGTTCAATTCAATGATGTTTAACAGGGGTTTAGAATACAAGTGTGGTTTAAGTAAATCAATAGACAGTTTTGGTCCTATTGAAAATAACAGCGTAAACGAAGACCCATCTATTTTAACTGATATGGATAATACTATTCATAATTGGAAAAACAATAGTGAGAATTCTAGTTATAGCCATGGTGATTATTTAGTAGATGTCAGGAACATACGAAATTTCCTATCTGATAAATTAGGGGTAATAGTAGTAATTATATTTGATTTTAACATGGTAAAGTCAAAGTAGGAATGCCATAAGCCCATGGACCTAATAGTGTAAATGGGCTTATTCATGAAAGTAGCAGCGCTTGCAAACCGAACCGGTCTAGACCGGTTCAACTCCGTTTTGAGAAAAGAAGGAATTCGACATGAACATGGAGCATGGAATGGAATCACCTCGATAGAACTAATTCCTAATTTCTCTTCAAACCCTAACCCTAAAATTCTTCAATCTCAATGGAGACTCACTACAATCACACTCTCTTCGAGAGACGCCCCTTTCTCACGTCCAAGGCTCCTGCTGTTAAATGGGTCAAACAATGGTACTGCCCCTTTTCTTCATCAACTCAATTTTGCATTTTTTACTCAACTTTGTCCTTGAATGAATTTCTACAGCGAAAATCCAACAAATGAACGAGAAACCAAAAAAATTTGAGATTTTTTTGTTAAAGTTTTTTGGCATTTAATATATTATATGTGTTAATCATAGCAATATTATTATCAGGGTTCCACAAGATGTTGTTGCCACTGGTGGGAAGTGTATGCTGTTAAGATGGGTAACAGGTTTGTCCTTTTTTACTGTCAATTAAGCTTAAATTTGAATGAGCTGGATTTGTTTCACATAAATTAAACACCCATAATTTTCCCTTTAGGTTATTTGTAATGTTGATTTATCATGATTGACCTATCTTTTTTATTAGACAATAGACAACATAATTTCATAATGTTCTTGGTATGTAGATCATGTCCTTAATTTAACTTTGGTTTGTGATTTTCTAACTTTACAAGTATGAATTGGTACATAGCATTCTTCATGACGTTTCAAAGAAACTCTACGGCAAAATTACACTTGTGGTCATTAATTTAATATCTGATAATGATCTGTTCATTTATCTTTTTTATTCCCGTCAAGTTAGCCCTTTTTGCCCGTTTGCATTTTTTTTTTAATGGAAGATGTTACTAGTTAGATTGGTTTTTTCTCATCAAATCAGTTGGGCTAACCCCCCTTCATCCATGTTTGCATATGAATCTTAGATTTGAAGCTTGAAAATTCATATGCAAAAGGACCAAAAGGGCTAAAGTAAAGGAGCAAATCGTTATCTGAAATTAAGAGATCACGGGTGTAATTTTGCCAAACATGTATGAATGGATTAATACTGCTGGTGCTGATGTGTCGCTTTAATAAAAGTGACTACTGCCATGTCGTATTAGTCCAACCTTTCACAGCACACATGAACAGTAAACCCTGACATAACCATCTCAAATACTCGCACACCCCAAAAAAAATCTGTTCATAATGCTGCATTTCTAGTCTACCCTACTTAGTGGGATAAGGCTTGGTTGTTGTTGTAATGCTGCATTTCTACGCTGGTTTATAGTTTACAATCTTTAGCATTTGTGTGTTATGTTTCTGTTATCAATTTGCTTTCCAGTTATCTTTCATAACAATCTGCAAACTCATGTATTTCTGAATGGTTGTATTGATGCAAAAAGGAACAAAGCATGTATTTTCGCAGTTATAGAGCATTTGATTAGTTGAATGTTAAGCAAGCTTGGTTTGCATCCAAGCAATTATTATATTGTATGTGATTATATTTATCACGTTCTCTATATTAACAATTTTCTGTGTTTTGTTTTCTTTAGAGGATACCGTAAATGCCTTGAAAGAAAAGGAAAAAGAACCATTAGCTCCTGAGCCAGAACCCGAGCCAACTACCGAAGTACTTTTTCTTTGTAGCTATGAAGGCTGCGGAAAGACATTTATAGATGCTGGTGCTTTGAGGAAGCATTCTCACATCCATGGAGAGAGGCAGTTTGTTTGCCATTATGAGGGGTGTGGAAAGGTAATGAAACTTTCTTCGGATTCACGCACTCACAAGCACGGAAATGCATGTTAGGCTTTAATGTTGTAACATACTTGGTTCATCGTAAATCCTTAACAATTTTTGTGAAGCTTCATAATAATCATTTTGATTTACATAATGCTATGTCTTTACTCACCTATACTCACGTCCTAGTTTCCATTTTTTGTAATTTCAGGTGTATTTATTAACACACACATGTATGCTTGTTATATTGTATGATTGTAACTAACAATTGATCAAGATAGATCTTTATCAATTTTCCATCTAGTTTCATAAAAAAGTTTATTCTGTCTAGCGCTGTGTCTCAATGTACAGCTCTTCAGTTTGCCAAATGTCAGGTCTATTTAGAAATTACTAAGAATATTTTGTTTCTGTTGCAGAAATTTCTGGACAGCTCAAAGTTAAAAAGACATTTCTTAATTCATACGGGGGAGAGGGATTTTGTGTGTCCTCATGAAGGCTGTGGTAAGGTGATAAATCGATCCATTGCCCTTGTTTATTGATCTCTTAAGGTTTTCATTTTTTCGTATTTTGAATCACCTTTATGTTTGTCATATTCCATCATACCCTGAATATCAGCAATAACTCTTCTTTTATTATCGTTCACTCTGAACACTCTGAACCTAATTACTGATCTCTTTTTTCTTCCGTTGTAATGATCAAATATTTGCTCTCTAAAGCTTCAGCTGCAAGGTAATGAGGTATATGACTATTCAGCAGTGGGTCACTCTGACTGCTGATATAGAAGATGATTAATAGATTTGGAAAATCATCAGTTTAGAATCAATGTATAACAAATATTGTTTGGTGGATGACTGTACTGTTACTGTAAATCATCGTTTCCATGGTCATTATGGGTTGCGAATAAAAGAGATTTTTTTTTTTTGAGCAAAAATAAGAGTTTTAACTTAATAGCCCCATGAATGAATCCGATATGAAGTTATTTCATGGCTCAATATATATTTAAGATGTAGACAATGATTCAAACCTTCTTTGTGGTATTATTGTTTAAGGATCTTCTTCAACAAGTCAAAACCTTGCATTTGAAAAAGATAATTTTAGTATCATATTGTCTGGATTCATTTTTAATTATTCATTGGTGAACTCTAAGTTTTGTTTGTGCCAATATGCAGGCCTTCTCCTTGGATTTTAACCTGAGGTCTCACATGAAGACACATTCGCAAGAGAACTATCATATATGCCCATACCCAGATTGTGGGAAGAGATACGCTCATGAATACAAGCTAAAGAATCACATTGCTTCCCATCATGAAAAGGTTGGTTAATATTTCCTGTTTGTATGACTGTGATCTATTTATATTCTATTCTAAATGTGTTCACAATAGATGATACTACCTGTCTCATGAAGTATGATTTTAATATGTGCACTTGGTTTCCATCTAGAGGTTTCATTTGGCGTGTGCATGTGCAAAATATATACATATTTTAATACTATTTTGCAAGGTTTCTGATATCTTCGATATCTATAATATGTTTACAATTCAAATGATGGATGGCTGCACTTTTGGATGTAGATGTGCATGAATAATGTGAAGTATCACCTCAAACAATTTTTGATTGACAGTCTTAACCTCACTGCAGAGTACACCAATAGATGTGCCGATAAAGTATGCAACTCCTCCTTCAGAAAAGCAAACAAAAACTACTAGACCTTCTGCGGCGACATACGGTTCGGCATCCTCTGATCGCCCATATGCATGTCCTTATGAAGGGTGTGAAAAGGCTTACATTCATGAGTACAAGCTTAAACTGCATTTGAAGAGGGAGCATCCTGGCCACATAAATGATGAAAATGCCATGCATGCTCTGGCTAATAATGCTGAAAATGAAATGGATGAAGCAAGTGATCACGATGCTTATGGTGGAAAACGTTCCAATGGTAAAAGTCAGAAGCAAAGCAGGCCCAAGCCAAACTTGAAAATGCCTCCTTCTAAAGTTGCTCAGCGTAAAGGGTCTACTCCAACCCCCGCCACTTTTAATATGGCTAAAAAACCTTGGCCAGTGAAAGAAGAAACTTACGATGAAGACAGCGAAGAAACTGAGGAGGAGGATCGTGACAATGTTGAAGATGGTTGGAGATATGCTGGAAACAACGAAGATGATGATGAGGAAACAGAATATGAAGACTGATATTTACTTGTGCTTCTTTGAATTCACGCTCATTTTTACCTTACAATATTAGATTTTTTCTTTCTATTTGCTTTAGAGAAATGTGTTACAGTTTTCCTTGACATAGTACATTGGTTATCGGAAGAATGAATGATACCGTAGGATGAATTTATATTAATAATAAGTGAAATAATATTTGTGTTGCCGCGAATCGCTGTATTTTCTGATGCGGTTTTGTACTGCGAAGTTTCTTATGAGCGTTGTAGTAGCATTTCTAATGTTTGCTACCTCTCCGCTCTCCCTTATTACTCTAGAGAAACATAATTAGTTAGAACCGCACTGTCTTGTTCTTTAAAATTACAATCAACTGAAATTGTAAGGAAGTAAAGAAGGACTCTGATTAGGAAAAAGGTAAAAAAAATTACAAAATGTAAGGTAAGAGTAGAGAGGTTATCTTCTTTGTGTAATTACTTTTCTATCCTCACCAATAATCTTTTACATAAGCCTCCAAAGAGAGAGAAAACAATTTGAAACTTGGAAACCATATGAACGTATGATGTTTGTGTCCATATATGTGTCTAAAATACGTTTCTCATTAGGGGCCCTCCTCACTCCACAGCAAAATGGCACTTACACCAAGCAATCCGCTACACTAGTGTATCATTTGTAAGACGTAAAGAACCAAATAATGTTATCGCAGCAAATCGTTGTTACCATGGTCATCATGGTTTGTGAATAAAAGTCTTCCACGATATGAATCTTTTAACTTAGGGTCATACTAAAAAGTAACAAGTGCTCTTAGGAAACCAAATTTCTAATACCCTATAGTTAAATGCATTAGTTGTTTTGTAAATCTTGTTGATACAGATTACCTAAGCACTCTCGGCTGTCATTGTGATGTTTTATGTTGATTTATTTTAAAATTCAGTTATATTCTCATTCGAATTTTTAAGATCCTTTTGATTTTTATGCAAATGGTGTATTTGGATAGGCTTTGTATAATTTGGACCACCAACTCTTTGGGTTCAACTTGGACCCCTACAATATTGGCCATAGATTTATTACTAAAATATTGGAGTGGACCAGATTTATTGTTGGTAACTTTTCAAACAAGTTAAATGAAATTCCAAGATTACATGGACCATGCTACACTAGATTATTTCTCTCAAAAAAATGCTACACTAGATTATTATTTTTTTGTCATGGAATTTTTTGGGCTCGCTTATTTATGGGCTTTTGTAGTATTATTTTGAAAAGGAAGAAATAAATTACGTTGAAGCATGAAGCAAATAAACTATGTTAAAAAGAAACAATTAATTTATTTGTTTATTTTAAAAAAAAAACAAATAAATTACGTTTTTTTGTCTATAATAAATTACATTCAAACAAATAAATTACTGTTGCATGAGCTTTCTATGTTCAACAAAAAAAAATCTTTCATAGGCCTTTTAAATTACGTTGAACATAAAAAGATTTTTTTGACAATGTAATTAATAAGCAAGAATATTTAAAAAAAACCTACTATTACTGTAATTATGTAGCTGCTGAAATAAAGTAGAAAAACAATGGCAATAAACTGCTGAATTAAGCTGTTGAAATAAGGTAGGTACTTATATTCATCCTCCAGAGATCATCAACATATCAATATTTTTATTAATTCGTAAATAACCATTACAAATGCTTAGAAATTAAAGCTAATTGATATTAAACACTTAACATTACTTCTAAACTAATTCTTGACAAGAACAACAAATCCTAATCTTTGGTTTCATACCTTGATTCCGTTACTACTAAACCTTCATGCTAGTTTGTTAAACAACATACGACCCAAAACCAAAATCATAGCAATTGTTAACGGTTTAAGCATCTGAACCTTTGCGATTTCTGGTGTTACTCTTTGTTCATTCTCAACACTTGAATTTAATCCTATGTTTTTTTGGTGTGGTGTATAGTATGAACATTGCCTCCTATAATAGGTCATTTTAATGGTCCAACTTGAACCCAAACAATTGGTGGTCCAAGTTAAATGCACCCATTTGGATATGTATGAACGTAAAAGTTATGTAACCAAATTCCTGCTTTTAACGTTGAGAATTATCACTTCAAATATATGTTGACACTTGACATGCATCACAATGATGGACCGGTTACCATGCAGCTTGATTCACCTAGCGCAGGTGTAATGATGTCAAATGTCAACATATAGGAATTCATGTTTGATTCACTTGCGCTCTATGTCTACAGTGTTGTGATGAGAAAAAAACATTTATGAAGAGGACTTGAAAAATGATATAAAAAGTACTAGAATGTGAGAATATGCTAAATCTTTTGTATTAAGGTTCGACGATAATTTATGAAACGACTGTTATAGAAAAAAGAAATTATAGTGCAAAACCAAATCTTTTGTAGTCTGTGTTCAAGAAGAAAAATTAGGAAACGAAAAGAGCAAAAGCTTTCTTTGCAGGCACGAGTATTAAGATCTTGTTCAGTCGATACCTACTTACAGACAAGACCTTGTCACATACCAACCTCAAAAAAAATCGGTTCTCAATGACTGTCAAAAGAACATGAACATTAGGCGCTGGAGCATACAAATAGCATCTATAAGTAAACAGATTTTTACCCCCAACAAATATCATTGAAACCTTGCGTGTGACGCAAGGAAACTCTCATCTACCAATCTTTTCTCTTGACAACAAACAAGAATATCATTATCAAGTGCTGAAGCCTCTAAATTGCACAAAGTAAACAGACTTTGTACACAACAAATATCGAGATATTGTTGTTAGACGCAAAAAGATATTATTTGTCAAGCAGAGTGTTGTGTGTTTCTTTGAGTCGAAGTTGCTAATTGTATCATAACTTAAATTGAGTTCTTCCTTACAAAGAGCAAGCAACACAACCAAAGAATGCAAATGTAGCTATGTGCAATTGGTTTTTAAATAAATAAATAATATTTAAAGATGAAAAATTATAAACTTCGTCTTGGATGGAAATAATCACATTCGGTCGCATATCATTTCTGAAAACAAATATAGCAAACCCTGTATGATTCTATTAACGAATGAGGACAACCTTTCATATGAAAGCTCAAACCATTTAAATCGATTCATCTAAATTGACAAAACCCAGTCAAATAATCCATATCTGAAGGGTTCACTTTCCTCCATATCTCACAAACATTCATCAAAAAAACATTAATCAAAAGTTTTTACTCCAACTTCCTCAAAGTAACATAATAAACAAACAAAAGCAAAAATAAAAAAAATAAAAAAAACAATCAAAAAGACTAGATTCACCAAAATTGAAAACCAGTTAAATGCATGGAAAAACATTTGGTAGCCCTTTAATCAATCCATCGGAGATGCTTCAAACAAGATAACTAATCCTATGGTAGCCCTTTAATTAATTCATCAAACCCTTTAACCAATTCTCGAGAATTGCTTCAAACAAGTTAACTAATCCTATTATGGTAGTGATTGAAATCACTCCAAATCACAAATGATTAACAGACATAAAAATATCACTACAACAAAAGAGCCGAATAATAGCGCAACGACAAGAGGAAATTCAACTGGTGATTGAACATGTCAAATCCCTTAATGAGATATAAAAGGCTAGTGCCTTTACATCAACCCCATTAAACAAAACCAATTCACAAAATTGCTTCAAATGTGAAATAATCCTATCTGAGGAATTCAAATTAAACGAATGGCCAAAACACACAAAGTCAGTGTTGTCAATTTGCGTATTGAGGAAAAAAAAGCAGTTTATTGAAATTCCTCTAAGCTACATCTACTGCCAACGTAGACAATATTTAACACTATAAAAACTACGACACCGAAAGAGAATCATTAATGTATCTAGCATAAGCATATAACAACAAGGGATTCCTGTGATTGGACAAATCAAAACGTATATGATTATATTAGAGCGGTCTCCAATAAAACCCAATCCCTCTAGAACCAATTTATCCAAATCACTAAAATTAAGTTAATTCATCTACTAAAGGGATTCAAATTACTCTAAATCACACAACATTCAACAAAATTAAAACCAATTATCAAATAAGACATGTCGGAACCTGAACCATGAAAAACCCGATTTGCAAAATTTGCTTAAAACAAGTTAATTAAACCTATCTTAAGATAGTCAAATAACAACACATACATAACAAAAAAAAAAAATCAACAAGACAAAAAACTAATATGAAATCTCAACATTATAAGATTACCAGACAACAGTAGCAACAAATCCAAAGTACAGAATCTCAAAACACTAGAATTCCGAATAATGAAACAAAATTCAATAAAAAAGCTTCGAACAAGAAGCTAACTCAAAACCTGAGCTTGGTGAAGAACCATCTGTTCTTCCCAGTTTTGAACCTTTCTTCGAACCTCTTCTTAGCCTCCTTCAAAGCAGTCACCTTCTTATCCTTACTCTGAAGAACATCAGTGGTAACAACCTCCTTCAAATCAACATCCAAAGTGTAACGTGTTGGCATAAGATGCTGATAGTTTACCAACTTCACAAAAGCCTTAACACGCGATTTCTTCGCAGTTTTCTTAGCTGAATCCTTCTTAATCACCTTAGCTGGATACTTCTTGATCCCTGCAACCAAGCAATGACCGTAAGCACGTTCACGGGTTCCATCGTCAAAGTTCTTCACGATGACAGCCTTTTTGCCAGCGTAACGTCCTTGGAGGACGATCACTGCTTTGTTTGGCTTCAAGAATTTCACCATTTTTACTCTCTTTCACTGTAACAGAATCAGAAACGGTGAGAAAATCGAAAAAAAGCAAAATGAAATCATGGATCCAAAAACAGTGATTCAATAAATTAATTTAATTAACTACAATTCAATAAAATGTTATGATGAATCAAAGTGAAGAGAAAATGAACCTCGAAATCTGAGAAGGAAATGGAGAATTTGTTGAACCCTAGCGACACGAACGAAGAGAGAAAATGAAACCCTAAAACTTAAATAAATATTCTCACGGGTTTGGGTTTGGGCCTTATTTTTCGGGTTTCATTAGAATTTCTTGATTTCACTAATACTACCCCCTCTTATTTTAAGTACCTCTCCCTTTTTCACATAAATTAAGAGTAAATTTAGTGTGTCTATTTTGTATGTTGAGGTGGTTCAAGATTCTAGAGAATACAAGAGATATTATTATCTTCTCCTCCAAATGTTTAGGGGATTTTACTTGCAAATTCAATTGATAGAATTTGATAGAGCTTATGCCAATGAAGGGATCTTATTGAAGATATCTCAAGGTTACAATAAGGTTTAGGTTTAATTAACAACAGTGAACGTTGTTCAATATTGAATTAAGAGATTCTCTTCACGTTGCTTTATTTTAAGTCATCATGAATCTATTAGTCGTATTCGCATTATTGTCATTTGCTAGTGACTGAACTTTTAACTATTTAAATTGTGTTGATGAATGGAATGACTAAACTTTTAACTATATGTCATCCTTTAACTTTTTTTCTTCTTTCCGAATTAATATAATAGAAATTACTTCTTAAAATACTATACTAGAAATTACAGAGAAATCAACCACTTTGTAATGTTAGATTAGGAGGTGTCAGGTTACAATTAGCTAATAATATTTGCTGATTCAAAAAAAAAAAAAAATATTAGCTAAGATGGAACGAGTCATTACAGAATCGTTCTATTCCAAAACATACCTTTCTTAATTTCAATCTACAACATTCTATTAAAAGCATACAGTTCTCAAGTGTCTTACTCATAGTCCAAACATCATTCCCATCGAAACGTTAGGAATCAAATATATACACTGAAGATATTTGTAAGAAAATTCCATTTTATTTTGCAATGAACTGCTTAGCAAATTATGAGTTGAAGACAGTTTTCAGACTATGTTTTGATACATATTTCATGACTAAGTTACAATTTTAAAACTTCTAATAATAAATAAATCACTTTGATTCAAACTCAGTTTTAACTAAATTAGTTTTATAAAAGTTCATTCAAAATTATGTTTGATAAACACCCGCCAAGAAATATACCGAGACTAATGTGACAGCCAAATATCTGTATCTGCCAATATTTAATCGTATCAGAATTACAAGAAAGTGAAAAATGCTAAAATGTAATAATATAAAGGACACTAGGGGCTACAGCCAATAAATTAAATAAAGTTCATGTTAATGGCTAGTAACTACATGCTATGACGACTGTCTTACATGTCAGTGGAGCATGAGAACTAGTATTCCTCAACGGTTTTAATGTCACAAGTACTAGCATTTCACCCTCCCAAGACAGTATAGGGAGAAGAAAGAACTACGGCGCAGAAAGAGGAATTGGCTTCACAGAACTTTGAATACGCCGGAATGCAGTTCTCACTCTTTCTTTAAGGCCTTCATTTTCACTCTCAACTTCACCACTTTCTTTGTTGAGTTCTGCCACATTGCCATCAATGTTAATTATCAGCTTCCCATTTTCTCCAACCTTCACATTTCCAAAGAGTGAATTGAGGAGGGCATGCATAACCTTCTCTGTCTTCTTCTCATTCTCTTCCTCAATTTTCGTGGCATCTGATTCGGCCACTATTTTTGGGAGATCACGGTTGATATTTAAAACTAGAGCAACAACTGAATCCGATACCATGTCACTAATGGGGTCTGACGCCCAATGCAAGGAGACATGCTTGTCAGACTCATGCTTAACTGTTACACGGTCATGAACTAGCAACGTTGGAACTCCAGATTCTTCATCGACTGACAGCTCCACACTCTCATATATCTGTTTGAGTCTGCTCTGTATGACACAAAAGGCGCCGGAATAAGGGATGGTAATTCTCTGAGTGACATTCGCTGTTGATAGCTGCGAGAAGACATGGAGATCATCTGGTGCCATTATTTGATATGTAAAACCTTTTTTAACTAGCAAACCACTAACAGTTTCACCCACTTCCGGTGTTTTTTCAGCCAGCTTCCCAATGGTTTTTGCCATTTTCTGTGAATTAAAATACATTTCAACAGACTGACAGTTTTTTGGAGTGAGGATCTTGGTGTTACGATCAGCAAACTGAGTCATGAGCTTCTGCTTGAGCCTCCCCATCTCATTAGCTGCCCCGTGGACAAGAATTATGTTAGGCGGATTGAGCTCTTCCAAGAACGCACTTGTTTGAGCAGAGTCAGCATGAGCAGAAAAGGAAATGTAGTGCACCTGCATGTTGAGCTGTGCAGAGAGTCCGTTCATCAGAGTAACTTCCTTTGGTTCATTGAGGATGGTTTTTGCCAGTGTCCCCTCAACAACATATCCAGGTATAACACAAGAATTTTTCTTGTCAGAGCACCACATATCAAATAATTGTCGCGACAACCCACTCTGAAGTCCACCAGGGCTCGCCATCACCACAGATGGTCCTACGTCTTTAAAAATATCAATGCTACTCAAAGCCGATATGTGCTTAAATGCAAATGGATTTGACTTTGCATTCTGAATCCTGTCATTCATTGAAAGGGTGTAAGTCTCGTAAACAGTCAAACATTTTTTTGCAAGAGGAGAAGCATAATAGATGGGTATATTCTGGAGCTCCGGATGATTTGCCCAATACTCATCAAGGATCAACAGTAGCTCTTGCGCACGACCGAGGGCATAAGCTGGAATCAACACACGGCCCCCTTGAGATATGGTCGAATGAATAACATCAGTAAAGCGTTTTTCTCGGGTGTGCCGAGGCTGATGGTGTTGTACACCATAGGTGGATTCTATAATGCAGACATCAGGGGAGAACTGTGGGGTCTCGGCAGCTCGAAGATGTCTGTCTTCCTCGCGTGAATAGTCTCCTGTATACAGCACTCGAACACCAGCAATGTCAACCATAAACATAGCAGCACCAAGGACATGGCCTGCAGTGTAACACCAGAATCTGATACCGTTCACGTCAACCGTTTGATGGAAATCAATAACCTGCAGTCACCAATTACTACTACTGTTAACATGTACGTTCAAATTAAGAGCCAAAAAACATAGACATTACAATAATTATTGTTCAAAAACTAAAATAAAACCCTATATTCAACGGCAATTGAAGAAAACTGTGTGTGATGCATTGGTTTGGGAATAGATTGTTGAACACTTGATATTGTGGAGTTGTGTGGTTTTTCAGACAAGTTACATAAATGCACTCGCTTGATGGGGCTACATGAGAATTAGAAACATGTAGAAGTATAATAATAACAGAAAGAAATTGCAGAACATTTGATTTATCCGTTGCAATTCTGGAACTGGTAATAAAGAGACATAAGATAAATTGTTGCAGATTGTAGGACTTTATACAGAAGAAATAATATTGAACCATAAAAGTTTATGTCTTTATTGTCACATAGTGTAATAAATAATTGTGTTGTGATAATTTAAGCTTTTTCCAGCTCATTCAAGCCTATCTCCACGCCAAAAAAACTACAAGTATATGTATCATTGTCTCTTCTACAATGATCATTTTCTAGATTCTCGATGTACTTTATTCACATTGGTAGTTTGAGGAGCAACATGTGTATATCTCACTGTATATTTGCATATATTGGGGGGGAAAACACCATGGAATAAACATTTCACAATACTTAATAATAATTATGATGCAACACATTACATGCCCGCAGCAGCATCAGTACAAACTGTATTTCTTTAAGGTTTGCACTTAGATTCTGTCTCTGCAAATGCAACTCTAAAATCACCGCAACTCAATTTGGTTAGGTACTTGTTTAATATACAAAAAAATAATGAAAAATTACATAATATAAGATGGACTAAACATAATTATAAAACCAATCTCAACTCATGCCCATAGATTTTACACGTTTCTTTTGATCAATGTATTATATTTGTAGGAGCTGATTCCTGCCTTATATTCTACATATTAGCTATGTAATTCGTAGTAGGAACTTGAAGTCACCAATTAGTACTACTGTTAACACATACTTATATTCAAACTTAGAAGCTAAAAAACAAAACATACACAATCTTACTTGTGGATTTTAACAGAGATTACAATAACTACTTTCACATATGCATTACCCAACAAGTCATTAACCATGATTACTCGTTATTGATAACTTTTAAAATGTACTATGCTTAACTTTCACAAATTTATCCATGATTACAGTGAATAACTATTTCAAATAACCACCAAAGAAAATATGCATTTGAAAATAAAACCCTAAAAAGTCATTAACCTGCAGAAAATTGTAGAGGTATATAATTGGTTTTGACACGTTTGGTCCCTCTAAAGTAGAATTGACTTTGGCTCTAGAATTGATTCAACTTGAAGCTAGAAATTGTAGCTTCTAATACTTACACTCAAATTTATTGCTCAACTCACATTTACATAAAAAAATCCAAACATAAATCACTTTACTTTCAACTCAACTTTAGCCAGAATCAATTCACTCAAAATCAACTTTTATCACAGCGTAACCAAACATACACTTGATTCAAGTTGAGAGGCTAAAACAACATACACATTATCATAAAAACATGTCTCAAAACAAAACAAAACAAAACCCTATATTCCATCAAATGAAAATCAAAACCAAAATTCCCCAATTAACTCATAAATCATAATATAAAAATATACCCGATAAAGAGCGTAGAAGGGAACCTAACCTCAATCTTATCCATGGAGCGATTAATATCTTGTTCATCATAAAGCATATCATCAACAGAAACCTTACTGACTTTAACATAATCAGACAAAAGAAGCTTATAAATTGCTTTCGTCGCGTAAGTCATGAAAACTCTCCCTTTGAAAGTAGTTTTCTCAAGAAAATAAGGAAGAGAAGCAGCGTGATCCAAATGAAAATGAGTAATGAGAAGAACGTCGACAGTTGAAGGATCGATTTCATCGAAGTAAGGAAGCGCTGCCATGCCGGAGTAACCAGGATGAATACCGCAATCGAATAATACGGTTTTGCCTTTGTAGGTCATGTAAACGCATGATCTACCTACTTCGTTTCCAGCTCCTAATGGTGTTACTATCAATTGATCTTCGGTTTCTCTGTTAATGGTTGCACCGTTTGATTCGCGTTTCTTTACTGAACTCATTTTGATTTTTCGTTCCAATTTCGATTCTGAACTGTGTTTTCTACTTAACTGTGTAATTTGATAAACCCTAGTTTGAGTAAGAAGGTGAATGAAGACGACGTCGTTTTGATGCAACGAAAAATAAAGAAAATTGAAAGTTGAATAGAAATAAAAAATTACGACCACAGTGGGAGTCGAACCCACGACCTTCTGATCCGAAGTCAGACGCGCTAATCCACTGCGCTATGCGGTCCTTGATGCTAGAATCTTCTCTTGAATATTAATATCTATTCGTAAAATAAGAAAATATTATACCAAAAACATGTATTATTTTTGGAGTAAACCATCAAATTACTCCTTAATTTTGTAATTTGCTCTCAATTAAGTTATTAACTTTACGAATATTTCAAAAAATTTCTTGAATCTTTTAAATTTTAGTCATAGTAGTCCTTCAAAGATTATGCTAAGGACTAATTTGATAATAAATGGATAAACTAAGAGATTCAATTGATAGTAAATGGTTAAATATATGAACTGGTTTGAGAGTTTAATAGAATCGGAGATATTTTGAAATACTCATTAAGTTAAAGATGTATAAAAGAGTGTTTTACAACGCCGGAAATAATTTGATGGTTTATTTATTACTTGTGATTTGAGAAAACGGAGCATATTGTATATCATCTATGAAAACTTACAACACTATTCAATGAGAATTTAATATTCCTTAAAAAATGAGAACTTAAAATTTTATTGTTATTTTTAAAATGGACTTTTTTGACCAAATTTAAAATGGATTTATGATGTTTATTTACGAGAACAGTACGATAATTTTTTATTGGGTGTCAGTGGAATACTCCCTCCGGTCGCATATATAAGCAAAAATTAACTTTTTAGATTAATTGAATAACTAACGTACATAGTCTATAAATGCAACTAAATGCAATAATTATTGAATGAACTTAAAAAGTTGACTTTTGCTTATAAATGTGACCGGAGAGAGTACTAATTTAAATCGATGGTGCATCTATCAAGTTCTTATGATTGTAGCAAAATATTACTGTATATGTAATTACTAATTAAAACATACCACCACTTTCTTTAGTTGCATCTTTAAACTGAGTTTTTATTTCAGAAGCAGTTTCCAATTGTTCTTTTTTTTGGTTACAAGTTTCCAATTGTTCACATCTTCACATTCCTTCAATCCAAATTTGGTGTTTTTAAATGCTTCTTTAAATAAAGGAAAAAGGAATCAAAATTGGTCTTTTTGGAATAATCACCATAACGATGAAGAAAATTGAATTTTGACTAACAAGGGACAATAACAAAATTGGTTTGATTTTTCTCAAAAAAATTTGGGTCAATTAATCTAATGGTTGAAACACACACATTTTAATGATGGAAAAGTTTTGTCAAAAAAATGTTTGTGGAGAAGTGGTAAGTCTGATATCCCAACAACTTTATAATATAGTCCTTGAACTACCAACTGAATTGTGTTTGCAAAAATATTTATAAAAAATTAAGATTATAAGTATTTTTCTCAATTGTTTTTTTAACACCCCACGTAGCAAACAAAAAGTTAAAGTTAAAATACTACAATTGCAAAGAATACTACAAGCTATTGGAGTATATATTTTTTTAGATAGACGAAATAACAAAACCATTATAAACTCACACACATAAGTGGAAGTGCCGGGGTTTGAACCCCAGTCATTACATCCGGTCTAACAATTTCGACATTTTGTCAGTTGAACTAGGACTTTTGGATAAAGTATTTATTTTTTAATAAGGTATCAAATGCATATGAATATTCATGAAAAATTAAGAGGCTACAACATATATAATGGTAATATTAAATCACCTATTTGGTCATCTAATAATTATATGAAAAAGGTTGTGAACCTCATTTAATAAAAGAGTATATTGTAAATTCAATTTCCCAAGTAGTTATGAAGTTTTTCTACACGAAGGAATAAATAGATGTCATCAAAATTTAAAAACACCTCCGGTGAACATTTAAATTCCAAACATAAAGAAATCAACCACACTTGTCACGAATTGCTTGGCACAACAAAAACATTCCAAAGACATAGTATGTCCAATATGGACAGCTAGCATAACTTCTTAAACGATTTAATAAACGAACGCAGGTGAGACTTGCAATAGTTCGTTGAGATCCACAATCTAATTTATCAACTCGCTGAGAATGCCAATGCACCTGAACAAAACAAGCAAAGAAAAGACCCATATTTATGTAAACAAGAACCAAATGAGCATATACGCTAAATCATATGGCTCTCAAGAATCAAGGTAATTGTTATATAGACTAGAATTGGAAAGAAAAAAAAATGCAATAGAAAAAAAGCAAATAGATATTTTTGTCAGGAGTAAGCTAATATTCCTGCTGCATGGAAGGTTAGCCTTATCCCTTTTTCGTTGGACAAAAAACTCAATTGCTATTGGGGCAAACTAATAAACTACATAATATATAAAAACACACTACAAAGGAAATTCAAGAAAAAAGAGAATATGGCTGCGGGCCTCGTGAAAGGAGAGATGTTAACTTTTCCGTTTTTAATATATAAAAACACATTACAAAGGAAATTCGAGAACCTACGAAAAGAATAAAAAAAATGTGCTGATATTGTTTTTAAATATAACCCAAATCGCATAGGAACAGTTTTGAAAAGATCATAAAATAATGGGAACGGAAGGGAAACAACAGAGCAAAAAGCAAAGCTAAAATTACAAGGTAAGCAAATCAGTGGGTGGGGCATCACACTGGCATGCTGTTATGAAATATTTTAATTGCATCCAAAATGTCATGCATGAACATATTCGCAACTGAAGGATGGTAAACATTGCAAATTGACAACCTACTAAAAATGAGGCTAAACATGGGGGGGGGGGGGGGGGGTGTGTGTGTGTGTGGAAACCATTGCTATGTATCAAATAATTTCAGAAGCAGAGAAACATATCGGAAAAATGACAAACAATATTCTAGAGATTAAGATTAAAATAAATTGCAAAATAAGAAACAAAGAAAAGAATTACCAAGCATCTCACTCTTTCATCCTTATTCTGAACCTTTCTCAAAAGTTTTATATTTCTTGTCAGCATTCTTGGCTCGAAAGGTGATATGGTAAAGGACTCCAGAAACTAGTTGCCGAACAGCCATCTCAATATTGACAAATCGGTAGTTTGTCTTTGTCTTAGAACTGTAATCCGCTATTGTCAAAGTGGCAGATTTGGTTAGCCTATGAAACAAGGAAGGATCCTTTTTGAAACTCCGAATCACCGCAATATTTAGGAGGATCACGCAACAAACATTTGGCATCAAAAACCTGAGGGTGTTACCAAAACAGAAGAAGAAAGAAAGGTTTACGATTGTAACATGAACACGATCATAAAAGGAAATAGCTAGTCGAGGAGAGGGATATGAAATTTGAAGTACGTACGTCTAGAATGGTATGTTTAGGATTCACCAGTCTAAGCAACTCTTCAGGATCATCATTAAAATCAACAAAGCTGTCATGGTCCTGTATCTCCTTTATCTGCTCCTTGGTAAGAGGCGCCAGATTAGGGATATCATCAAAACAGGTCACCATAGATATTTTGCGTCTAGTCTTTTTTACTTTTTTTGAAAAGCTTTTGTTTGTATTGGTATCTGATAGAAAAGTAGAGAAACAATCTTTAGTATAATTAAATTTGTACTACAAGAAGCTATATATTTATGTACTACTAAACTAAATTATGGAACATATGTTAAACTGAATAAATAATAACGAGGACCACCAGCAACAGTATCAGCAGCGACAACAGGTGCTGGTGAAAGAGGAACGCAGCCTTCCGAGGGAGTAGGAGCAGCAGAAAACGAAGGATGTGGCATTTTTTGACGTTGAGAATAAGAAGAACCAATTCTGACCTAGGTTAGATAGTTACTCATCACAACTAAATATGAAAGAACAACAAACAAAGTTCTTAAAAGCCTATAGAAAGAAATTAGACAAATTTAACTTTCCTCTTGTTGTAGAGATAAAAAGAAAACAAATAAAAATAAAACTAAATTAGATCTAATCTAACGAAAGTTACTGCTAGAAAACAGAAACTAAATTTTGTGATTTTTGGAAGAAAAAAAAAACTAACTTAATCTAATTAAAATCTAAAACAAAAAATAAAACAAATAAACTAAATATTTACAAAATAAATTCTAAACTTGATAGATGAAATTGGCAACTGGCAAATCGAGTAATATAATAGTAAGTTTATCGTTCTCCAAAGAATTGTCGTTCAACTCGGCAATTAGCAAAACTTATTAGAAAGAAAATAGAAAAGAGATGTAAAAGAGATTTGCAGGGCAAAAAAGATTTGCAGGGTTTAATTGCTTTGTCCAATGCGAGATTAAGTTTGTGTGATTCAGATATGTAACAGTGATTAGGACATCCGTGAATCACCTCTTCTTTCTTTGTTGGATCAATTCAAAATCCTTATTAATTAAGACATCAAAATTACATAACTCAATTATGAAAGCCGTGATCATATCCTTTGATTGCAATATCTCGTGTGACTCATAAATCTGACACCTAAAGGAATTACACGAATTAAAGGCACTTGAATAAAAGTCATATGGCACTTGAATAAAAATCATATGTAACGATTCGGTTAAAACGCAAGAATTAGTTTATGAACCCTAACTTTGTTTGCATTGTCAACACATTATTTAGCAAGAATAAACAAAATGAAATGAACGTAGTAACAGGCACTAAACACTATTGTCAAATACCATCTTCAATCGTTAAGTTGACAGGACAAAAATGAATTCTTTGGAATTACCGTTAAAAGGAATGGTGTCAATATATATGGAAGTATTTAACAGTAATTTCATTCCAATGCACAGCAATGCAAGTTCTTCCACTTAATGGTTTTATTTTTCTTTTGGTCATAAAACACATGAAATCGAGTTACATTGCAGATAGTGTTGCCTCTGCAACAAAAAAACATTATATGTAATAACTTCATTATGAAGAAACACCTACTCCCAAAATTACATTCAAAACCTGGAATAAAACTCATGTCAATAGACCAGCAGTAACTACCACATTACATAAAGAATTTCAGACTCCATAACTCGAAGGCTCCGTAACTCAATCACTTGAACCAGCAAATTCATAACATTAAAAAAGGGTATTGTAAAAACACACCCATCATACTCGCCACAGATCAAACATTGAATTAAAGATAATAAGAGCCACTTATTGAACTTCCCATACGTCTGTAAAACACACCCACTTAATCGTAAAGGCATTAAACTCATCTTTAAATGTTATAGCAGAATTTATATAGGTAAAGTTGAATGAAATCAAAATAAAATTAGAAGAAAAATGATTCATGAACATCAAAATTTTGTTGTCACATACGATGTCGCTTGATTTTTTATGTATATTTTTTAATTGTGTAAATTCTAAAGGATAACAAATAAGTTAGAGAGAGGGATGAACGCATTGTCACATACAATGTCTTAGTTCAAACATAAACCAGTTCAAAATTTTAACATAAGCAGGCAGCAGCTGGTAAGAGCCTTACATACCACATTCTTTGTAATGAAAACAGAACATGGACAGATATACAATGATAAATCAATAGATTCGATTATTAACCCCATTGGCAAGGACATGCAATCAACTTAGAATGCAATTTGGTAACTTCAGCAAAGGCCTCCCAGGAGATCCAAACTACTATCAATATCTTCCCTGCATAAAATAACAAAAACAAATCACATTTTGCATTGATTGAAACAATATATAGGTATGCCATTACTCCTTTGCAATTTTTTTTTGTCATTCTTACTTATATAAACTTAGATATTGCTCCATTATATTCTATCATACCTCTCCAGTAAATTTGCTAGGACCTGGAGGCGGGAATCTTTGTTGGGACCCTGTCTGCTCTTCAGCATGATTATTCCCCTTCTGGGTTTGTTCAAATTCCTCCATATATGATGGTTTGAAATCCCATCCACCTTCACTAGGCACAGAGTTTCTTCTTTCTCCCTGTCCCGGTTGTCCAAAGTTCTGCTGCGGCGCATAATTTCTTCTTTCTACTTGTCCTGGTGGGCCAAAGTTCTGCTGCGGCGCATAACTTCTTCTGTCTACTTCTCCCGGTGGCCCAAAGTTCTGCTGTGGCGCATAATTTCTTCTTTCTCCTTCTCCCGGTGGTGGTGGATACTGTGGCGAAGCGGGACCATAGGTTTGCCGTTTGGAATAATTTTGTGGCGCTTGATTGAAGTTCTGCGGGGCTGAATAATTTTGTGGAGCTTGACCATAGTTTTGTTTGGGTGGATAACCTTGTGATGCTTGATCATAGCTCTGTTGGGGTGGATAACGCTGCGATGCTTGATCATAGCTCTGCTGGGGTGGAAAACGCTGCGATGCTGAATCAAACTGGATATTTGGTTGTTGTTGGCCAATGTTTTGTTGTGGAGGAATGTGTGATGCTTGGCCATAGTTCTGTTGAGGTGGAAAATTTTGTGGAGGTCCATAGTTTCTACCATCCCTTGGCATGGAATCCCGATTGTTGTAAGAGGGATTCCCTCGGTTGTTTGGCAATTGATTATTTTGCCGATAGTCTCGTCTTCCTCCTAGATTTCTCCCATATTGTACTGGTGGAAGTCGAGGGATGATTTGTCCTTCAATGTACTGATCTCCTGCATCACACACCGAAAGTTGCTCTCAAATAACTTCTCATGATCAAATTTGCACCTTAATATTTAAGAAATCATAAATAAAATAGCTTGCATTTTTAAACTAGCAATGAATAGCTTCAATCAATTAACCATAACGCGAGAGGCGATAAATACATAAGTAAAATTCTTACCTCCATACTGCTTGGCCACAGGGTCAATGTAAGAATCTGGCAACACAAAGATAACTCCGGGTATACCTGTCGAAAAGCACAACAATCCAAAATCATTTTCTATTGTCTCAACTCAACTAAACAAGCTCAAAGAAATCTAAAGGGCCGTTTGTAATATCTTTTCTAAGAATGATATATATGATGAATCATTTTTTGGCTATAATTTTAAAAAAAAAGCTTCAAATGAAAAAATTGGTTTAAACAATTTATCTTAAAAAGTCATTTTAAGTGTTTCATCCTATGGCTATGTCAAAATTACTTTATATTTAATTTATAACAAATGAGTTTGAAATAATTTCTACTTTTTTGAGTAACTTTCCATGAAAATCATTTTCAGAAATACAAGATAAAGATCACTTTTTTTTTTTTTGTTTTGTTCCTAATCTATAACAAACAGGGGATAAACTAGGTTAATGAAATCTAATCTAAGTAGGAATAAAAAACAAATACCTTCAAATTTCTTGGACTCTTCTTCAGTCATAACAGCTTGAAATCCAGTGTAAGTGGTTGTACTGCAAGCATAAATCTTCTTCTTCGCCTCTTCCACACTAAAATTAAACAATTTTTCAATAATCTTAAACTTTCTAAATTTTTTTGAACAATCTTAAACTTTCTAAATTAAATTTGGAATTGATAATAATAAAAAGCCAAAACCTGATATTGAGACCCTTGGCACAAGTTTCTTCATAAAAACGAATCATTTCTTCAGGTGGAGGTTTGTCATCTCTGGGAAAATCACAAACGAAGAGCCAGTGATTGAAATCGCAACCTTCGAAGAGGATGGTGTCAGGACCAATCTCTGGACTGAGTTCTGATGACTCTCCGTAGCGAGAAGAAAAGAGAGAAATCGAGGTTGATCTGAATGAACGGGATTGAAAGCCGTCGACGACGTTTGGGGATTTCGAAAGTGATGAAATGGAACCGGTAATTGGGAGCGAAAGCGAAGTCGCAGTAGCTGAGAAGGAGTGGTGGAGGCCGGAGAGTGATCTCAGGCTACGGCGGAGGAGAATTAGCGATGATGCCATGGCGGTGGTTGTAGAGAGTAGGGTTTTGGTGAGAGTATAGGGTTTTGAGAAGCTTCGTAAAATGAAACGCTGATAAAATACAAGTATATCTGACGATGCCATGGCGGTTCAACCGGTTACTAAACCGGCTTTTTTTGTATTGTTGGGCTTACTCGTGGATATTCCATATCATTAATTCGTCTCAATATTCGTCCCTACAATGTATACAAAATTATTCGACGTATTAAGTTTTTTTTAAGAATATTGGACTTTTTTTTTTGAAATAAAATAATTTGGACGTATTTAGTGTCATACTTTATATTTGCATTTTCAAAACTACTATCTCCACTCATGTATATATAAGTAAAGAATGACATTTGCAAATTCATTGAATAATTGATGTGTATATAATTTATAATATATATTAGATACATTAGTTATTCAATAAACGTAAAAAAATAAAAATAAATTTTGCTCATATGAGACTAGAGGAAGTATATTAATTGAGAAAGTCTTAACCCATTAATCATAACAGATACATCGTTTTGGTCGAGTATAACAAATACATCGTTTTGGTCGAGTATAACAAATACATCGTTTTTTAATTATCATGAAGCGGTGATTAATCTCCGTCAAAGAATTTATGGGATATACAAGATGAGTTCTCCCCTCGCAATCGATTTTTTTCATACGCATAGGCAGTAATCGAACCCCTAACCACATGTTTAAAGGGTCAAAATCCCTTACCACTTAAAACATTTCCATTAAAGGGTCCAAATCCCATACCACTGCATATACAAGAACATCTCTATTATTTTTTTCGTTTCAATGAGTTGGTCCCTCTATTTGTGGGATGGACCAAAACTTATGTATTTTAAAATAAGAGAGCTAAAATCGTACTTAAACCTAAAATTTATTCTAAAAATTGACTAGTTAAAATTCAATATATATGAGATCAGCGATTTCATCAATTTTTTTCACACCTTTTCTTGCCTATAGGTTAAGAGGATAATTATGTTAGTTTTCTTGCCTTAATCGTCGGATCAAATGACACATGTCGCTTTTCTCAAATTGATTTATTGATTTCACTTTTATGATTTGGCTTTTCTTCCATTGATATCATAACATTACCACCCCCATTAAAATCAACATTGAACATTGTACTCAAGGTTGAAGTTAGGACAATATTGTTGAGTGACACTGATAGTAGTATCTTTTTGAGTGGCCCCACCCCAAGTCAAGTGAACATTCCACATGAAAAAAAATCATCTGCTCGGATCCCAAAAACACCACCTTAGAATTGAACATTGCAACAAGTTTGGAGTCTGGAGTTGTTCCTAACAGTGACATCAATTGCTGAGTTTAAAATACATGCCAAAATCCACCAATGTTGGTATTTTTAGGCTATTCTCGCGAACCGAACTAGCAGCACTTTCTCACTCCTAACACGTTCTTAGAGCCATAAACCTTATTTGCAATACAACTTAAGAGATGGAATTAGTGGATTGTGCAAGTTGTTACTAGTAAAAACAGGACTATAACATGGAGCTGTTTCTATTGGTTTCCAAATCTCGTGTGTATAGTGTGTGTATTCCTCAAATACACTACACAAACTTCCATTGATTTATTTTATTTTTTTTATATCTTTTTTATAGTTTTTTTTGTAGATCTTTAAATCCCCCATTGAAATTTGAAATCACTCGTCAGAGTCATTGTTGTTGCAATTAAATTGCTTTTACTATATATAAGTACATTGATTTTTTCTGTAGATGTGAGAAACATGTCCCAAGCTTGGAGAGCATCGTTCAAGAACTCTTGTGAACTGCTATTAAGCGCCATCAATGGTTCCTCTTCCTCATCAAATATTGGTTGAATGTTACGATGTTCAGGCTTAAAACGCCATAAAAACACGATTGTGAATGTGTCCCACTCACCCGCAAATGACGAGGACACCACCATACACGCCATTTGATAGCGCATGCAGTCCCTCATTGCCTTTTCAACAAGCACCATTTTCTTTTTCTATGTGGTATCCTTCACCTTGAAATATTTTTCAGTACAAAGCACCCAAAAGTATGCATCATTTTGTCCATCAAGCACTAATATATTTAATCGTTATAGTAGGTATGACAGGTTTTGAGTCGGCTTCAGGTTTAAAGGTTGATTTTTCTAAAAGTTGTTTGTTGGGAATTAATGTTCCGGGAGACATCATGGAGATGGCTTGTAATTTTTTAAATTGCACGGAGGGGACGTTACCTTTCAAATACTTGGGGTTGCACTGCTCGCTGTTTGGTGTTCTGGCCTGCTGTTTTTGGCTGCCTCTCCTTTTCTGGTTTTTTCAGCAGAACCTGTAGCAGTTCTGCTGTTAAAACAACTGCAGTAGGCCTTTTCTTCGGTGTTTTGCGGTGCTGTTTTCTGTTTTAGCGGCATTTTGTTTTCGCCGGGCTTGGGTAGTTGTTACAGCAGCAGTTGTAGTCTGCTTGGTTTCGCTTTTTTAGGGGCTTCCTGTGTTTTCGGATGTATTTTGTTCATTTCCTTGCGTTCTTAGGTATGTCTTACACCTAGTTCAGTTTAATAATATTTAGCAGATTCAAAAAAAGAAAAGCAGGTATGAGATCAACATTGAAAACACCCAATGTAAGGGATGAGTAAAAGGGACCATGGAAATTAAAGAAATTCAGAAATTCCATTAATGACACAAAGGGGAAAATAAATTTTTTGAAGGAGAATTAAAAGCACCAACTTCTACCAAAAAATTCAACAGAAGCGCGGTAAGTAAAACTGTTTTTTTGAACGAAGTAAAACTGTTGTTAGGTCTTAAATTTGTCCATCCATAAACTATGGATAGATATATCTGCATAGTAGTGCTATGCATTCAAACTATTCAAAAGACTAGTTACCTTAAAAACTATACAAAGACTTGTCCGATAAAATACTAAGAATCCTTTCCAGAATGGTGCTTGCTTTCTTTTAATCTCCCCACAGCCACAAGTAACACTTCGATTGAAATGCTGCAAAATGAGTCACTCAAATATAGACACAATTAACAAACCATAAAGTTTAAATGAAGTAGCATATATGTAATGCACTGACTTGTAGAAGAAAAAATTAAAAACTCAGCTCTTATGGCAAGGTCATAAGAAATCATCTCACGAACTAGCTTGTCAAAATATCCCTCAACTCTGTAAAAAAAACATTAAAGTGTAATTCAATATTAGTTTAAATATGAGCATGGAGAATCATATAAGAGCTATCTCATTTGGAAGAAAAATTACATTCTGTTTTAATTAATTATTATAAAAATATCTTATAAAAATGTCTAATAAATTAGGATGGAAAAGAAACAAAACAGGTTCAGGGTATTGATGCGAAGTAATGTGTATTGTTTCAATTTTCTTTGGAGTCACGTTCCAAGATAGAAGTGGTTGCATCTTGCAAGTGCAGCAGAATACAATAATTAAAATCTGCTACAAATAAACGCAATAGAGTAGATGGGAAGAGTAAGTAACAAATACCTATGCAGAGCATATACGCCACATTTGTTGCAATCCTTCTCAGATAAAGAATGGTATAGATAGAATGTTGAGCTTCGCAGAATGTTTGAAATAATTGTTTCTGAGACAGTGTACTTTGTATTCTCAAGTTTTGGAGGGATCCCATCCTACAAAAACTTCTTTACCGGAAGTAGTCACGTTTTTCACTCAATAGATGGTTTGAGACTTTGAGTGCTGGAAAGTTGTGATTTTTTTAGACTTCATGGAGTGAGAGAAATAGAATAATGCTTGAGTGACTTAAGTATGCTCTTGTTTATATTAAAAACCATTTTTTTTATAGAACAAAATGCATGGATCACCTTCCTTAAGTGTTTAGGCATAAAAAAAAAAAAAAAAAGATATTCTGGATCTCCTATATATAGATAAGGAGTAGTAACCTTCGAGCTCAATGTAATTGAATTTTTTTAAAGTTATGGTGTTTAACTCAACTTCAGTAATTGTTGGCGCCGATGCTTTCAAATTTGTGATGATAAATGCAACATTTTATTATTATTATTGGTGATTAAAAAAGTGTTACTAAAAGTAACATTTTGCGACATTTTTTAAATGTTACAGATAATACTCTAAAATGTAACTAAAGCTCTTTAGTGATAGGGGATTTACCTAACAGTTGTCTAAATGTTACTAAATTTAATGAATAACATTTTTTTTGATTTAGTAATAGTTTTCAAATGTTACTAAATCTCATCTATGTTGCAGTAATTACTAACAATCTTTGAATTCTAGCTTTAATGAATTTTGTTCAGTGATCAACTTATTTATGTTTACTTAGTCTTTAAGATGTATGGTTCATATAAATTTATCCGTGTTAACTAATATGAACTTCTTGATTTTGTAATTCATCTGTGTATGGTATGCTTTGGATGGCAGGTTAAATCATATTTGGAAGTGATGCATGAATGCCACAAGCTTCAATTTCCAATTATGTCAGCATGATATAACAACAGCCAGGCTAAAATCACATTTACCTGCCAAGGAGAAGGAGCTCATTCTCATGTTGGTTGTGAATCGACATGGTTTATTAAGAAATGACGTCTCAGACGATTGGATTTCAGGTTTTGATCAGTTTCGGGCAAGTTTGATTTGATTTCTTGGTCAATTAAATAGTTGGTATGGTTCTAACAAAAAGTACAAAGAACTAATTAGGCAAGCTATTAGAAGCTAAGAATAAACATCCAAACATTACGAGAAGAATTACATGAAATTTTGAGGAATTGTAGTATTATAGCATCTGTGTTGAGCACACATTAATGGTCCAATATTTGCCGGAAATGTTTGCGAGGGCAATATTTGCATGGGAGCTTTGTCTGCCGCAAATTTGCATTTGCGTGGGTTTTGTGTGTTTGTGTGGAATTTTGACTGTGGTACTACTGCACTCTAATCTAATGGTGACGAAATATGGGTGCAAAGAAGAACTTTTATAATGTCATATTTTTTAAGCAAATCAAAAGTTTTTTGTAAACACCTTGTTCTTTCCTTCTTGATTTTCTTTGCTTATGTCAATTTTTTTTTCATTTATTTTGTGTAGATGTCAGCTGAGAGCTCTTGTAGTTGATTCAAAAGTAAACTAAACAGATACGCAAACAACAAAGACATGGTATTTAATAATTTACTATTGTTGTTTGTGTCTATGCCGGTGTTTCGAATCCGGATGCACAAAGAATAAGTCTTTAAGTGTGGTTTCCTCGCAATTGAATCACAATGCCGTTATTCGAAATTGTTGGTGTCACCTCTACCAAATTGACCTATTCGATTGCGATTGCGTTTGCCTTTCTTACCTATGAAAGAGAGAATAACTTCATTTGGACACTTGAGATGTTGGTTGGCCTTTTGACCTCAAAAGGCAACATGCCTAAGGTGATTGTCACGGATAGGGACCCCACTTTGATGAAAGCCGTTTTCTTAATAACACGAACACCAGTAGCTACCGGTTTAGGCTTCTCTTCAAAGTTACCGGTAGGTACCGGTCTTGCTTGGTTGTGAACTATGTGAGCTTGAAAAGGAATTTTCACTTTCAACTCCACTTGTTTGGTTGGTTTGACATCGCCGGATGCTACACTGGAACCTACGCCGGAAGCTTCGCCGGATGATTTGTTTTTGCCCGGTTTAGGTTCAACGGCATCCTCCGCCACATTTTCAACCATGTCACTCAATGCCTACTCAATAAAAAAATAACAAAGAAAAAATAAATAAATAACTTGTGCCGCAAGCAAAGCAAGTAAAAAAAGTGGCGCAAAAATTCAAATTCTGGGCGACAAAGTAGCGTGAGTTAACCCACGCTGGTGTTATCCTTCTGCGCAAGTTAACACATGCTGCTCGTACACCTAGCGTGAGTTAACTCACGCTGAGCGCTATGCCTACTAACGAAAATAAATGTAACAGCCACAAAACCAGTAAAAATGGGATGAGTTTTGTGGATACATTACCTGTTCTATGATGCTTGATGAGCGTAGAAACTTGTTTTCTGACGATTTGCAATGATTTGGAACGAAGATTTTGACCCAAAAATTTGCACTTTTTGGGTTTTTAGGGGTTGAGTGAAAGAAAAAATGGAGCTTTGTGGTTGCTTGCTGGGTTTAGAACAAAAATAGTACTCAACGTGAGTTAACTCACGTTGCGCAAGTTAACTTGCGCCGGAGCATTTTAGACATTTACTTTGGGAATGAGCGAAACAGTTTGGGTAAAGAGCAAGATTCAACTTTCAAAGCATGCTTCATTCCAACCTTTGATATATGCCACGTTGGCATATAGGCTCATTTAGTGGAATAATGGCAATCACTCTTCGTCATCCTTAATGTTTGTGGAAGTTGTCTAGGCTCACCTATTAGAGCTGGATTCAGAGGTGTCTTAAGAAGTAATGTTGGTTTTTACTTATAAGTTTTTTTGGATTATATCCACAATTCTATCTATCAAGGCCTTTTATTAGCTAAAACGATGGAGATGAGCTAGTTTTTAATTCTAACTCCATACATAGTATAAATCGCATTAAAGGTCCACTCATGAAGTACCATGTCCATGTTGTTTTGATTCGAGACATAAAGGAGTTGATCGAGCAAAGTAATATCACTATTTACCACACTCTTCGTGAAGGGAATCAGTGTGCATATTTTATGGCCAAGTTTGGCACTATCGAATGTTGATCTCCTCAACCATTCTTCTCCTCTAAATACATTATGAGTCTACTCAAGATTGACACAGCTGCAACTTTTTTTCTCTAGAGAATATAGTTCTTAATTTTTCTTATTTTCCTTTTTCATCTTCTTAAAAAAAACTAAATTTTGGAAATTATTCTATCATTTAATAGAAAAAAAAAACTTAATTTAATTAGAGTAATGATACATAGACACCCTTAGGTGACAATACACCTTTTGACACCCACACAAAAATCTGACACGTAGATATGTGGACCCCGAGCAAACACACTTTCTCTTTCCTCTCCTCTTTTCTCTTCCTAATGCATAGGGTGTACAAAGGTGTATGGAAAAAAGGGTGTCTATGTAACATTTTCCATTTAATTAGCATACCAATACAACTGCTTATCTGCAAAACTATTTTCACATACTATGCCTCAGCTAGTGGCTGAGCCAATTTTTTTAATAGTGGAGACATCACACACATATATTAGATTTCATTTTTAAAAGCGTAAATATACATCACAAATTGGTCTCTAGGATTTGCCATATTTTAGCAATATTGATTATTTTTTTCATTTTCAATCTAAAAAAAATAAAAAATTATCTCTATATAAGTAACTAAACAATCATTTAACTATTGATCTCTCATGCGATTTCACAACTCATTCTTGATAATATTCATAACATATAAAAAATAAAAAATGGAGTGGAATCCCCTTAAAATTTGGACTACTAATAACAAGTTTCTATATATTGAGTATGAATATAATGTGGTCCTAATCAAATATCAATATTCAATATACACTATTAAAAAAAAAATCTCAACTTTTGTGTAGGCATGAGCCCTACAACCTTGTGTTTGGCTTCCGCCCCTATCAACTAGTTCTTTACACCAAATTTTTTGTTAATGGATTTCACCGCAGCTCTTATAGCCATCATCTCCCTTGATATGAGAATTGTGAAAACTGCTTACATCAGGCTGTATGATCTTACCAAATAACATGATTGAACCATCATTGTCATTTTTGGTGTTGCTATTGTGAGTCGCAGGAAACTTTGTCTCATTCAAAATGCTTGAAGCACCTGATATGGAAACAAGATCATGCCTCGCTCGCTGTTCATCAGCAGGAAAAGCATTATCATTCAATAATGTTTGGTTCAAGGTTCTCTTTTTATCACTTAGTTGGACAGAACTTTGATCAGTTCTAAATCTTTTTGTTTGGGGGAATGGTAGGCATGGTGCAGGTTTGTGAGAAATAAGCTCGACCCACCACGGGCTGACTCGTCTTGGAATTTGCGAGATTTGAAATTCATCCCAATTAACCTATGATATTCAAAAAAAAAATGGTAAGAATATAATATTGATCAATTGCAATATGTGATTAATTATAGAATACAAGATTAAACCCAAAACCATTAGCCACAATGCACCATTGTTCAAACAGTCTAAATTGTCATTAAAAAAATTTATAATTTCTAAATTCCCTAACCTTAAAATCTATATCATATGACAGAAGCAATACATTTAATGAGTCATTTAACTATAGATGAAACTTTGGTATAAACTATAAACTTTAACTGTAATGCTTAATCTATACAAATGTTCTAACATTGAGACTTATCATATAGGGCACGAAGCAATATAGAGCAAAGCAACCTACATTTCAAAGAGCATAACTTACTAGGATCGTCTCATTTATTTTGGGTCTTTGGTGAAGTGGTAAGTCATTAAAATTAAACTCACACACAACTATGATGTCACAGGTTCGAACCCGGGTTACGACGTCCAACCTTGCAATTTCGGCATTTGCCAGTTGAGTTAGGATTTCTACACTACTAGGATCGTCTCTAATGGAGCACTTGACCCGATAAGCATTGATGTCTAACGGGTATTTTCATTGTGGACCAAAAATTACATTTCATGAACAGTCATCTAATTATAGATGTAGCATTGAGCATTAGACATGCAACAACATTAAAAACTCTGATGAAGAGTTTTCACACCTGATTTACACCAACTGTGTGTGGAGCAAACCAGGTTTACACCAAAAAAACAAATAATCATTTATCAACTTCAACTAAATACTAGATACTATGAAGCACGGACACATCATATTAGATGACTCCCGATGTCGGACACATGTCGGGGTGTGATACCAACACAACACCGACACATATAATTCTAGCGAATTATGTGATTTTCTTAAATTTATTATCGGTAATTCAACGTGTCGATGTCTATCTCGTATCTAGTGTCCGTGTGTGTTACTGTTTCATAGCTATATAATTGGTGTCTATGTTTCATGCTAGATAATATTATGCATAAGATCAAAGAAAAGAAAAGGAAATTATACCTGAAGCATTCGCCATAAATTAGACGTACGAGATACCGTAGAGATTGTCCCTTGATATGGGATCCTTGAAGATTTATCAGTCTTCATCTTAACTCTCATTCTAGGGTTCCATTGAATCTTCATTGATTCATCAACAACGTTACCATCCACAACAAAATCACACCAATCATCACCTCGAGGATAGTAAACAACTTCAAATGGCTTGTTCTCCTCAGCTAACTTCACTGCCTCCATTACTGCCTTCTCCAACTCATCCTTTTTATGCTCCGTCTCGGCTGCAACAAACTGCGCGTTCCTGCGAATCCCGACAAATAACTTTCCCGTTGAGTTTTTCATGAAAATAACAGAATCTCCAGCGACGAGTTTCTTCCTCTTAACAAACGAATTCCATTCAGAGATATATAACATGTTTCTCTTGGGAAACCCGCGGCAGACATGGTAAAACTTTGAAACTTCACCATGAACGTCAGTGACAAGCAGGTGTTGAGACGAGCTTTCAGCCTCTATGTTAAGAGGCGGGAAGACATTATCCGCACAAAAGCGAGGTATGTGGAATGACCGAGCGTTGTTAACATCAGAACGAGTGAGAATCTTGACAAACGAAACAACTTCATCGCGGTCGTTGAGATTGGCAACCTCTTCTCTAGGGTTTTCAAGATGGACATGGTTGGTTATTGGAGTAAGTAGCAGTTTAACAAAGACCTCGTCCGTGTGAGGATCGGCAAGGAGGTCAACAGCGGAGACGATACAAGGAGTAAAAGGACGAAAACTTTGTAGAAAAGAGTGTGTGTGAGTAATGGAGGAAGAAGAAGAAGAAGAAGAAGGAGAAGCGTTTTCTAGGTGACCTTGTGGGAAATAATAAACTCTTGAATGCAACTTTGGAATTTTGACGGCAGCGCTAGCACATGTGTGCCAAATTTCTGGACGAACATGCGATGGTTGCTTCTGAACAGACATGGCGGCAGAAAAGAAAAGAGGATTGTTTTGAACCAAGTAGTATATGGATGAAGAACCAAAATTAACATCAGAAGGAAGCAAGCAAGCGATATAGGTAGAGGCAACAACGAAAGAAAGAAGACTAGGGTTTTATAACTACTACTTATAGGGTTTTAGCAATCAAAAATATGCATGTGATTCGAAAGTATTGTTGGAAAATATCTTTCTAATTAATACTTCAATCTTTTTATTCCATTTTATCTTCTTTTTTAAGTCAATTTTTACTTAGGCGAGAATAGGTGAATTTGATTGATTATTTTAATAATCTTTTCATTCTATTTTACTATTATAGGCAAAATCTGTACTTGAGCATAGCTTCTAAAATTCCAAAGTTAAATAAATTACATTCTATTTTATTTATTTTTTGACAAATTACATTCTATTTTATGAAAATTTAAACATTTAGACTAAATATTATTCTTTAAAATTTTAATACTTGAATTTACTTGAAACAACACATCAAAATCATAGACTATATTATCAAAAATAAAATTTTATTGAATGTGTTGAGTTAGCTAGTTCGAAATTATAAACTCGTTATCCAAACCAAACTACCTCAGATTTGAACAGGTTGGAGCCAAACTCGAATAGCTTTAGTAAAATGCAAACTGGGTTAGGTCACCGGGTTGAACGGATCACCAGAACCAATGAACACCTCCTATGTATTTAGTCTCTTAGAATGTGTTTATTTGACATTATTTTTATAGATTCCTGATAAGAAAATGGTAGAAATATATATTTCTATGTTATAATTTTTGTAAACTTTATTTCTGTGTATATAATGTTCTTGCGAATATAATATTTTTTTAAAAAGAAAATGGTGAGAATAAAGTTTCTATGAAGATGAGAATAAATTTAAGTATAACACCTAACTCAATTGACAATCATGGGCCGAGCTATGTTATGTTCGGGGGGTTCATATGAATCCCCTCACTTTTTACAATTACACCTATTTTTTTATGTTATTTTAATACTTGAACCCCCTCTCATTTCTGTGTAAAAAAAAGCTGTGTGTTGCACCTCTATATTGGATTTTTGGACGGTTAAAGCTACACACACTCTGGTATATAGTCCAATATCAACTAGTTGTAAAGGCTACATAGACAAAACACACTTTATTACTAAAAATTATAACAAACCGGAGTAATACAATAATATAAATTGGAAATTACTAATATTTTGACCTACAAATATTATGATGTGTAAAAAACAGGTTATAAATTAAAGTAAAGAGAGGTTCGCTTTAGTTGGTTTGTTTGCAATGTGAATCATTTCACTTTTGTCTTATATATATATATATATATATTTCTTTGTTAAAGAACAACTTTAAAAAAATTAGTTAAAGAACAATTTTAGTTTACTTATATGTTCAACAAAAAAAAAGTATTTGAAAAAGTAATATACTTATTTTAAATGATGAAAAATGATGGCATTTTTCGGTAAAAAAAAATCACCTAACATGACGAATAACATTAAAATCAATGGCCTCGTCTTTAATTTCAAGTAAGCAATTCTATTATCGTAGCATCGTTGAACCAATAATTATCTTGTAACTTATATTAGGAGATATGTATTCCATAACTTTGATTATGAGTTGATTATTAAGTTATTTTAAGTAGAATATATGTGTGTGTGAACAATTATAGAAAATATATCATTTTAAAAAAATACTGTAATATTAATTTTTTTAATATATATTATAAATTATTATTAATACAATAATATAAATTGTTATGAGAAGGACACCCTTTATTACTCTTCAAGTTGCTTGGGACAAAGGCTTCCGGTTTGTTTTTGTAGAATCTCATTTGACTATGGCAATTCCTCCGGTTAATAAAGGGTGTTCTCCTTCTCATCCTTGTGCTTCTATTGTCTCCCTCATAAATCGTCGTAGGATGCAGGATTGATAAGTTCAACTCTCCCATATTTCTACCTATGGGTTCTCATTTCTTTAATCATCCTTTTATGGGTTGTGTAACCTTTTTATGGCAAAATGTTACTAATATTTAATTTTATTACTGTGTTTGGTTCTAATCTGACCTAACAATCTTTCGTTAGACAAAAAAAAAAAAAAAGGAAGTATCCATTTTAATTCTTTAATAATTGAGTTGTATTTGACTCAACAACACATGTTCTTTTTATTTTATCTTTTAAGCTATGCATAAACTGAATGCATAAATCACCATAAATAGTTTGATATATTGTTCTTTTTTCAAGTAAGTCTAAACTAAAGAGGGTATACGTGTAAGATGTCGGGCTTAGTAATAATAATCTATTCGGTCCTATTTATAATAAGGGTCATGTTAACCCGTCCTCTCGGACACTGATTAAACATATCATAAAAGGGAATTATTATCATAAAAGAAGCTACTTTTGACATTATCATCAATTAATTACACAATTTCATTGCATTAACTACTATATAATTTTCTTTCTTCTATCCTTAATCAATGCCCCGGGACACCGGTTAGCATTTCTCTTATAATAAACAATTGATTTTTTAAAATTTATTGAGTAATTGATGTATCTGGTCTAGAATATTGACTAGATACATCAATTATCCAATAAATATCAATTGTAATCTATCATTATTAGCCGTAAAATAACCATTTATACCACATTAATTAATTGTAGTTTTTCTTGTAATTTTTTTTCTATGAGCCTTTCGGTTATTAGGAAAAAGGATTTTTACTAATTTGAAGTACGACCGTAAAATAAATAGTCTACCCAAAAATTATAGTCAAGATTCTCTATTCATCCTTTATTTATTTTA
This sequence comes from Medicago lupulina, assembly GCA_958299785.1. NCBI lineage: Eukaryota > Viridiplantae > Streptophyta > Magnoliopsida > Fabales > Fabaceae > Medicago > Medicago lupulina. The sequence continues at coordinate 819,451 of OY283139.1, forward strand.
TTTATTTTAAAGCATGCTAGGAAAAAAAAATAATACAATATGTGTCCTTTATTGCTGAGCAGGAATTAATATTTCCATTATTATTATTGAACTTCCTTTTCCCTTTCCTTTTGTTGTCTTTGGCTCAGAACTGACTACTTTTTAGCAGTTTGCTATATATATAAAAATTAATTAATGCCATACCGGTTTTTCTTAAAGGGACCCCTTGGTCCCTTTCAACTTACCATCTAAAAGTTGTTTGTAACAACAACCTTGGAGAATGAAAAACTCTCCATGTGCATGGTGTGTGTGTCACAGACAGCACCAATGCATTGCACGTAATCAACTAGACTTAACTTTGACAATAACTATAAACAAAGAGTTTCATTAATAATTTAATATATGATCAAATCAAAAGTGAGTAGGATCTATACTTGCATATTCAATATTTTAATGTCCTCTATCCACATGCACCTTTCAACTAAACTAATCATATCAAACAAAACACTCTCAGATTGAGCTGCTTAGATACTTCTCTTTTCCTTCCTGGATCCCATCTGCTCTTTGGAGTCAAAAGTGTTTTTTTTGTAATGAATGGTTTCAGATTTTTGTATTAGAACTAAGAGCTGTGTTATGTTTATGTAAGAAGAAATTATAATGGAACATGCTGTGGAGCAAGGTCGTTCTCTAGCTGAGACACCTACATATTCAGTTGCCTCGGTTGTTACTGTCATGGTCTTTGTTTGCTTCTTGGTTGAGCGTTCTATCTACCGTTTTGGAAAGGTAAATAAAAACATACAAACTCATTTCCTCTAAAATAATCGTCTTTGTGAATGTTTGGTATCACGGTGGATTGGATAAAATCACGGTGGCATGGCGATTTTGCCAAATACCAAATAAACTGTCTCTAACTTCAGTGTAAACTTGGAAGGAGCCTTTGAAGTTTGAACAATTATTCATCCCTTAACCATTTACTTGTTATTTGTTATTTTGCTACTTGGCATGATTGAATGGATAGTGTTGAAATTGGTTTTTATTTGGTATCATAGGTATGTAATGCAAATGTGACATAAGCATCTCAAGAATCAATAATGTAAAATAATCACATGAACTGCCAAAAATAATGACATGTTCCCATGTTCTCTATGTTACTATGTATCTGCTGGCAAATTTATTACATTCTGATAGGTTAGTGTTTGATATTAATTAGGTGCCAGCATCCTGATTCTTTTATTTTATTTTTTAGCTTCTAGATTTGTTGGCTAGTCATATCAACAAGCTCTCCTAATAAGTTTGAACAGTAGAATTTAACTGTTGAATGTAACTTGGACCAATAAAACAACTAGTAGTTTCTTAAATCTCATGAGGACATGAAACTTATTTTTCTTGGCTATACAGTGGTTGAAGAAGACAAGAAGGAAGGCACTTTTTGCTTCTCTGGAGAAAATTAAAGAAGGTAATTAAAGATGTTGTTCTTACCAACTAGTGATTGTGTTCCACTATGTTTTATGTGCTTGAGTTGCTAATGCATTTTCAAGAACTGAGTGAAGATTGGAAAGTGAGGAAGAAAACCACTGATAAAGTTAGCAGTGTCTAAGTTTGATCTAACATAGATATAGATATCATCTATGTATCAGTAGCAGAGAATTTTTTTCCAGTGTGAACATTCAATTATAATATGCTTACCTTATTTCAGTTTTCTATCAGAATCTTTGGCAACTTTACTGTTTTTTTTTTCTTTTTGTTTATATATTTAACTTGGACTGGTCCTTGTTGATAGAGCTGATGCTGCTTGGGCTTATCTCTTTGTTGTTGGCACAAAGCGCGAGATGGATCTCTGAAATTTGTGTAAACTCATCACTTTTCAGCAGTCGATTCTATACCTGCGCTGAACAAGACCTTCCCATGATTGAGCATGTCATGCTTGTAAACTCTTCATCTTTCTCTGATGAAAATACTATTCCAAAGGGACTATATAGTGGTGCACTGCATCAATGTGGAGAGGTAACATAGCATGCTTCAATTGTAAAATGAAGGATTTTATCTTGTGTTGAAAAAACTGAGATTAAATGCTGTTTCTTTGCTATACTACAAATAATCCTTCTGAAATACTAATTGGTGTGCAGGGTCATGAACCATTTGTTTCATATGAAGGTCTTGAGCAGCTGCACCGTTTTTTATTTGTTCTCGGGATCACTCATGTTCTGTATAGTTGTCTCGCTGTTGGTTTAGCGATGAGCAAGGTCAGTCATAAAATTTCCAGTTTATTATATTTATAGGACTATGTATGATATATATTAATTCACAATTATTATACCTAAGATGTGTCAATGTTCTTGCAAGAGCATATTCAATAAGGGTATCTATTAGAGTTCTATAGAAGAATGAACATGTTTCTTATAATTTCTACCCAATGAAGGAACTTGAGGTATCAAAGTGTGTTGCATAGATTTTGTTGTAGTTTAATTAAGCAATGGTAGCATTTGAATAAAAATTTGTTTCATGCTAATAAAGAAATATGAGTTTCATGCTTAAGAGTTTCTTATATGAGTTTCACAAGTATGATGTGGGATTGTGGTGACCAATTGATAGTAGTGTATGAAACTCAGAGTGAGTTCTTTAATAAATTACCATTGGAGATGCTCTAAGTACTAGCAATAACTAGATAAGTAGCGACTTTACTTGAGTATTTACTAGCAAAGTATTTCACGTTACCTTTCCTATGTTAAGTAAGCAGTGGTTTAGTTTTTCTGTGGCATGTGTTTGTAGATCTATAGTTGGTGCAGATGGGAAAATCAGGCTACCATGGCTCTTATCGATGGAAATTTGCAAGGTAAGCAACACAGAAATAGAATGTTGCTTCATATGACACCAACCTTTGTACTGTTAGAACTTTGTCAATGCCAAAACAATTGACTGAAGGGAAAATTTTCCACTGTTTGTTTCTAATGTAATAATTTTTCATCATAATCACACTATGGTGTCATTTGATCCATGTAGCTGATCAAACTTAATGGGATAAGGCTTGGTTGTTGTTTTTGTTCTAATCACATCTCATATGCTTTAATTGATTTTGTTCTACAGGTAAGAACATCAAAGTGATGAGGCGGCAAACAACCTTTGTTTTCCATCACGCGTCTCATCCATGGAGCAGGAATCCTATACTAATATGGATGGTAATGTATCATCAATACTGATTAATTACACATCCTTATTGTTTTTCTGGCAATTGAACTAATCATTGCATCTTTCTAGTTGAAAAATATATCAGTTTCAAAAGCATGACAAAATAATGAAATAACCTTTTTACTTCTAAATCTGCTTAGTACCAAACTTATACTTACATATTTTAGGGTGATAACTTACAGTGATCTGACCTTGCATTGCAGCTATGTTTTCTGCGTCAGTTTAGGAGTTCTATACAAAAATCAGATTACCTTGCACTCCGTCTTGGTTTCATCACTGTGAGTTTTTCTATTTGTTGAGTGTTTCTCTTCTTCCTTCTTTTGATTTCTTCTTCCTCACTGATATAGTATTTTATACCACTAGTCTTATTTGCTCCCTACTTTGAAAATTTTCAGGAACATAAATTGCCATTATCATATGATTTTCATAAATATATGGTTAGAAGCATGGAAGACGAATTTCATGGCATTCTAGGAATAAGGTATGAACCCTTTTGAATAGCAGTGTTTTTTGATTTATCAATTCATGCATACTGTTTAAAGAAAATCATGTTAGACCTGATAATTACCTCCTTGAACTTTGCAGCTGGCCGCTTTGGATTTATACTATAGTCTGCATCTTTGTGAACATCCATGGTAACTTTCCTTTTTCATAAATAGAGCATGTGTAGACAGAATGAATCGTCCTTGTTGATTTCATCAGTTAATTGAGTTTCTAAATTTGCAGGTCTGAATATATACTTCTGGCTCTCCTTCATCCCTGCAATTGTATGTATAATAATCTATTCACATTTTTCAATAAATCAAATTGAAGCAGTTTTTTGACAATCATTTTGGTTAACATCTGATTTCTCTATGCGTAAAAGCTTGTGATGTTAATAGGTACAAAACTTCAACATGTTGTATCCATTTTAGCACTTGAAATCTGGCAGCAGCAGGGTCCTAGTGCCAGAACACAAGTAAAGCCGCGTGACGGTCTTTTTTGGTTCAAAAAACCAGATATATTGTTATGGATCATACAGTTTGTGATATTTCAGGTAAAATATGTAATGCATTTGTAATTATTTGGTAATCGCGTCATTCTTCACATTTGTTTTTCTTTTTGTCCTTATTTTCTCTATTTTTCGTGCAGAATGCCTTTGAAATGGCGTCATTTATATGGACATTGGTAAGATTTAAATTTTTCATGAATGTATCTATGCCAACATTTGTTTCATTACTTGAATTAATCTGCTTAAGGCCTTCTTTCATTCTTTGATAAATTTTTCTTGTATGTCTATATCTAGTGGGGATTTAAAGAAAAATCATGCTTCATGAGACACCATTACATGATCATCATTCGGTTGACATCTGGGTTAGTTTCAATGTTTCATCTCTCTGTCGAGTTCTTTGTTAGACTTCATTGACTCATTTTCCAGATTCCACAATACTTTTCAATTTCATATGCTCTTACATGCTCTCATTTCTTAACTTGCATTGTAGTGTTCTTGTTCAGTTCTGGTGTAGCTATATGACAGTGCCCCTGAATGTAATAGTTTCACAGGTTCGCTTAAACTTTCTCTCCATAAAGTTCTGTTGAAATTAGATTTTTACAAATATGTCTAGTGCACATTTTCTTCTCTAATATTTTGAAACATTGTTCTAACAAAAATTTGGAAACTGTGAATTTATGCAAATATGATATTCATCCTTTATAACTGCAGATGGGATCGCGATGCAAGAAAGCTCTAGTGACGGAGAGTGTTCGAGATTCCTTACACAGTTGGTGTAAGAGAGTAAAACAGAAGTCTAAGCATGATCACTCTCTGCATTCACATACTGCTAGATCAATATGTTCCCTAGAATCAACAATCGATGAGAGGGACGAGATAACAGTGGTATCCGACACGCTAACTAGAACAACTTCCTTAGACTTAGAGTCTTTGAATCAGATAACAGTAACATCAGTCGACCAGCTGAATTTTTCTAACAATCTTCGTGATTCAACCGATCTGTCCGAACCCGTACATATTAATTCGCACTACAACGATGTTGTCAGCGTAGAAGAGGCTAAAGTTGAGACTCTTCTTGATTTGTTTCACAAAACATGATCAATTTAATGTTTCATATTTTAATTTCTACTACATACCAAGAAGGAATTCTATAGAGTAGTATAGTATAGAGTTTCAAATCATTCTTGAACGCTATGAAGCATACATGTATATCATATCATATGTAACACTATTAGAAGAAATAAATATATATAACTAAACTTAAAGATGGATTTTGTGACAGATTTCATATTTTTCATCTCTAGAATTTTATTTATATTTCCCTTCCTAATAGTGCAACTAGATATTGTATATCTCACTTAGCTAGTACTGGAGTGACAATTAGATATATATATATATATATATATATATATATATATATATATATATATATTAAGAACTAAACTTAAAGATGGATTTTGTGACAGATTTCATATTTTTCATCTCTAGAATTTTATTTATATTTCCCTTCCTAATAGTGCAACTAGATATTGTATATCTCACTTAGCTAGTACTGGAGTGACAATTATATATATATATATATATATATATATATATATATATATATATATATATATATTAAGTTATAAAAATGTATCTGCCATACAAAAATTATCTCCTTCTACCAATTTGGAAAACAAATCCTCCACATATACACTATCATCTTTTGTCTAACTCTAAAAGTATTTAGAAGTTAAGAAAGTCATCAATATCATCTTAGCATCAATCTCACTCATGATAGTTCAAATCTACTTCGAGAGAATTGTAAAATGATTATCAGTGACATTAATTTATGATAATTCAGCTAGTGATGAGACATAACAAAATCCATGCTCAAAACAAACAGAAATTTGTATGAGAAAATAAAAATTCATATAATATCGAACCGAAGAAAAGTATGAGCAAAAAAACATGAATAATAAAGACAGAACAACATTATTAACTTCACATACAAGTGAAGGAATTAATAGAGTTACTACTCATTGTAGAGAAAGAGACAAAGTAGGAAGACAAAATTTAAAAGCAACAAACATAACATGATAGAGTAATACAAAGGAATTAAGCAGTGAGTTCTTCTTCCTTGTGAGTCTCAATAGTAACATCGGACTTAGCATAAGCAACACATGTAAGAACCCAACCTTCTTCAATCTGATCATCATCAAGGAAAGAACCATCTGACTGATCAATTTCACCAGCAGCAATTTTGCCAGCACATGAAGAACAAGAACCAGCTCTGCATGAATATGGAAGGTCAATACCAACTTCCTCAGCATGGTCAAGAATGTAAACATCATCTGGACATTCAAATTCTTGAGTTCCTTCTGGTGTAACAAGCTTCACCTTGTAACTAGCCATTGCAACTGCAAGATCACCACGCTTTCCTGTGTTACTTTTTAAACCAAAACCGCTGGGAAAGGCCTTTGTGGTGGTTGTGGTGGTGCTGATTGACACTGGCATTGGCTGCCTCCTAAGGAAGGAGGTGCTCACTGCAGTTCCATACAAAGCAGGTGTGGTTGCCATTACTATTATTTCTTCTTCTACTTTTTGGTTTCTAAGGCAAATAAACACAGCTTTGTGGAGTGGTGTATGTTGTTGATAATAAGATAATAAAGGAGCTTGTGGAAATAGTGTGGTTGCAACGAGCTGCTATTTGAACTCCATGCAACCCTATCTACCACGTGGCATTCATTTATGCCTCACTCTATCTATCTCTCTTTAACACCACACATTTTTGCTCAATCCTCGTTGGCACCATCCACACCGTCCATCATTTAGTTTTCCAAGTATATAAAATGGAATATTATGTAGTGTGGTAACTAATTTTTCACACAACTAGTTTGCCTGTTTTTTGTTTTTTTTGTTTTGTTTTGGTTTACTCTTGAATCTTGATCAATTCAAACTAGTTGATTATCACTTTATCCATTTAACGTGGAAAAATTTAATTAGTTTTATTTTAATTATCAGTTTTTTAAAGTAAATCATTTAGTTTTGTTATGCATATACATTTAATTCAAAAGCATATACCATAAGAAACTACCAAGACCAAACAATGCACACAAGCAGACAGTTGTGAAAATAGTGCTTTATCTTAATTTTCGCCAAATTCTAACGTAAGATGCTAACTAGAAAGAAGGAAAGGGGGAAAATGCTTTTCTTTTAGTCCACTGAATGTTTATCCTCACAGTATTGCATTTATATAACCCATACATTTTTTTTAGAGGTATATAACCCATACATCTTAAAGAAAACCTCCAAATATGGACCAAAATTATCTAAACAGCAAGGATAAGAAGCCGAGCAGGCAACAACACAGATTGTTTATCTATTCTATTCACATTCCTTACAAACAGACAAGAGAAATTGAAAATATTCACATCCTCAAAAACAAAAGGCAAAAATGAATAATCGTAATGATTTAAAATTTAGATTAAACCATGAAGGTTTGTGGAGGAAGTACTCAGAACGGAGTTGATACAAAATTCATTTCCGAGACTTCATCCCCTCTACGTACAATAGATAAAGCGCCTATGGGAATCAGACATCAGTTCGTCAATCTGGCACCTATTTTGTAATAAAAGGACTTAAAAAGAAACCATAAGAGTCTGATATTTTGCTAGCTACTATCTGAATTATGATAATAAAGATCAATCCCTGCATTCTAAATCAAAGTTTTCAATTACAGCCAGGGAAAAAAATCTCAGGGTTTCCCTATTATCGAGAAAGAATACATTCCCATCCTCAAAACCCCGTCATACTACCCTATAAACATTGCTTGGTCACCACATGACCAGAGGCTTCGTCTAAGCCTTAGTCACACTTGATATTGCGGTAGATCCTCCTCACAAACAAATTCGAACCAAGATGACCCACAGCTCCTGCACAATTGAAGAAAACATTCATCTCAAGTACGGTGATAAGAACATACGAACTTTTATTATAAGGTATTCAGCACATGATTAAGGTATCCCATTTCCCTTGTGCAGAGTGAATACATGATCCCAGAAAGTGTAAAATTAAACTGAAGACTTACCACAGAGAATTCCCAGTCCAAGACAAAACATCGCAGTGTATCCAAAATAGAAGCTAGTTTGGAAGAAGCCTGACATCTTTGTCTTCACATAGTAGTAGTATATCGAGTACAAATATACATAAACACCTGTTGATGCAGCTGAAAGAAAAGAAGTCCATTGCCAGTTGTAGTTCTCAGCATTTAACAAAAAGTATGTCCCCACAATTGTCACACATACGGTAACAACAATGAGAATCAGAAAAACCAGTAGCATGAAGCCATAGACATAGTACACCTGTTGGCCACAAAGTGGAAGGAAAAAGAATGGGAAAAACATGTAAGAAGACAGTGCTTGTGTTTAATCAGCTTTCATGGGAATACAAGGGTTACTCCTTAAAAGGTCATTGTAATTTGAATAGAAATATCTCCATGAGAAATAACTACCGACTCTGCTATGATAAAGTGCAAGTAACTTTTCACAAGACCAATAAGAATAAAAAACTTTTTACCCAAATAAGTCATTTGATTGTAACTCACCTTGTAATTCCAGAAGGAAGTAAATACAAAATACATCTCAATGAATATGCTGCCAAAGGGAAGCAGTCCACCCATCAGAGAAACTACAGAGGGTGTGAGGTACCACTTCTTCTCAGGAATGGGACGAGGAATGGTCTTAACACGACATGGATTATTTGGAGCACCACTCCAGTTTCTTCCAACAACTGTGCCAAGAAGTGCAAGAGGGAAAGAGATGAAAGCCCAAATAACAAAGACAACCACCATTGTACCAAAGGGGATTGCTGCTAGAGATCCATAAAATATAGCCACGGTGTTTAAGATGAATCCAATTCCAAAGCACAGGAATGGGAAAAGTGATGCTGTAAGGATCATGGATTTAATCCAACTTTTACCTAAAAAAGATAAGCATAGTTATAGTCACCGTAAAAAAGTGCATACAAATGAGTGAGTACATACAAACAAACCAGAAATACAAATGAGATCAATGCAAAACCTTACCCCCATTACGTGAGTACATCCCCCCACTTACATAACCAGAAATGACTGACGTGAGAGCATAACAAACAATGAATGTTGTGACAATGGCTCCTCGGCTGCATATTAAAGGAAATTTGCATGACAATGAAGAAAGGAGAAATGAACAAACAAAATACATTCAACAGGAAAACTAGAGCAATGGATCACTGACTGATAGTCGAGACATGCATAAAAGTAGAAGATAACATGTCCATGTAGCATCAAGTCCGTATTGTGCACAGTCATTGACAAAAATTCAGAGTAACATTTTAGTTAGTTTAAGGTAGAGTACTTACTCAACATACAACATCCCGACAATAGCTAACAAGATGACAAGAAGAATCAACAACGCAAGCTGAGCACCCGTACCAACAACAGCTGAAAGAAGAGCCAAACTGCGAGGAGGCCGAAAAACATCACCATGCACAAGTTTCCAGCCAGATTCTTCATTGACGTCTCTTTCCTAAAAAAAAATGTGTTGGCCAAGAATTGACCATCAGAACCACAACGAAATTTCCACCAATGGAATATATATATATATATATATATATATATATATATATATCTTAAATACTTCAAAAAATGAAGTGGTTAACGAAGCTTTACCAGAGTTTCCAAATCATCATCTTCCCGAGCATACTTTGCATAGTCATTTCTCAGAGTTCGCATCAATATCATAGACACCAATCCAGTTAGGAATATGACCATCATAAAAGAATTAAAAATAGAGAACCAATGAATCTACACAAACCAGAGAAGCGAAGTTTTATCAATGACGCATCCACAAGATTGAGCACATAGCATGTAACCAATAGCAATAATAAACACCACTTCAAGCTAAAATAATACGGGCAGCATATATTTATCACCTGATGCTCAAAGAATGGATAGTCCAGATATACATCAAACCGGTGTCTAAAAGTGACATTAGTGGCAATCCATTTAACAGAATATGTCATGTCCAAAGATCTTCCTGCTTCCAAAGGTTTAGGGTCATCATGAGTGAGATTCACATGAATGATCTGCAAAAAGAGGGACCAATTATGGCACTTCATGAACTCCAAAACACCTAATAAAACAGCAAAGTTATCCAAACAATTTTCTCACCTGATCTGTGTTGTACTTAACAATGATGTTCTTGTGTGTGTAAAGGACATGCTTGCCACTATCACTGTTCTTATCAGGATGTAGCTCCCCAACATACCCTTAAACATGAATAAAAGAACATTCAGTAATGATGAACAAATAAAACAGTCATATCAAATGGACAGAAAGAGGCAGAGACGGTGATAAGCATACCCCACAACGGAAGATCATCTGAACTTGTGTTTAGCGCATTGAAGACCAACAAATATAACAAGCAAGGAAAGAAACAATGCCAAACGTAAGTTATTCAGCTATTTTAAAAAACAATTATGTTAAAATGAAAACAAATAATAAGAACCAATGCCAAAAACAAATTATTGTTCACGTTATACTTATCAAGACAACATAATTTCAATTCTTCAATAATCCCCAAGGCTAGGTATTGAAAACGCTTAGTATATAATTTAAACAAATAATCTTCATTGGTCCAAACAAAAGATTAAGATTAGAAGAGAATGTTAACATGATCCCCAAGCCTTTAAAATTTCTTGATTATCCATAAGTACAGTCGTTTTATCGATTCTGAGTAAAGAAAAGAAATAACGCATAACATACCCATGAAGAATTCAAACCAGTAATTATTTTCTATTGCATCCTTGAACTGTTTAACCTTTGCCTCATCAAGATTCAAACGGCAAAAAGTGGTCCTTTCCACATTCCCTGAAAAAGAAAAAAATGTTAAAGCCAGTTTGTCTACTGATAGGTCTTAAAGGAAATAAATAGGACAAAAAGTCTGCATACCTAGGAACTTTATCTCAATTTGGCTATCAATAAGTTCGTTCCCACCAAGGACCTCACCTAGACCACCCCATTTGTGAGCAGTATTACCAGGTGGACGGCAAAACGGCAAGCTGTAATAATTATACGTTTCTTGAGGATTATTGTACGGACCTACTTTGTTGACCCAGAGGGTAACTGGGTCATCTGGTTGGTACTGCAAAAAAACAAAACAAACTACATGCTTTAAGGAGATGCTCAGTGTTCACGGGAAGCTACATACATATTTTAATCATTCTAATAAGCTCAAGAAAAGGATATGGTATATAAAGAATCACAATTACAATTTCTTAAAGACATATAGTAGTACATTCTAGATATTAATTTAATGGGATCACTCATTGAAGTGTACTGTGTACCGGTAATTATTTTTGGGACGACACTTGGGTGACATTGTGGTGCCAATGTCATGTAACATTGGCCAACCACAATGTGACAAGTGGTTTTCTTCTCTCTCTTTCATAAGGATTTTTTGTTTTTTGTAATTTTTTTAAAATAAGAGTGACACGTGGCATTGTTAGCGGCCAACTCTTGGGTGGGATTTAGTCCCACATCGGATAGATAGGAATCTTGAGAAGAGTTTATAAAGAGGAGGCACTCCTCACCGTACAAGCCGGTTTTGTATGGATGAGTTAGGCCTCTAATTTCGTTACATGGTATCAGAGCCTATCGGGTCCATGTCGTTGGGCTTGCATCGTCCACGCTTCATGCCAATTGGACCGGGCTGAAGCGTGAGGGGGTGTGTTAGCGGCCAACTCTCGGGTGGGATTTAGTCCCACATCGGATAGATAGGAATCTTGAGAAGAGTTTATAAATAGGAGGCACTCCTCAACGAACAAGCCGGTTTTGTATGGATGAGTTAGGCCTCTAATTTCGTTACAGGCATATTGTGGTTGGCCAATGTGGTCACCCAAGTGTTGTCCTTATTTTTGTGTCAACGCGAATCAATTTAAGATATATGAGTCATCCATAACACAAAGCAAAAGCTTCGTCCAGACAAAGTGAGACCCAACATTGATAAGTTCATATGAAAGGGAAAACTATGCACCACACTAGTTCTTAAAGTCGAGGGATACAAAAACCCTTATGCACTCACTTGTTTCCTAAACAACCTTTCCTCTTGGATAAGTATGCAGTATGTCGCCATCCGCACCACTTCAACATTTGTAAACAAAAAAGTTTAATTTTCATTACATTTTATAAACAAAAAGGGCCCCGTATATTTAAATTTATTTGATAGCTGCTCTTATAGACCCCTCGTGTTTTCTCAAAAGCCTTTCAACTTACCGGAACGTATCTTCCGATCAGCTTGTTTTTTTACCAAAAATCTATCGGAAACAATGTTCTGCTCGGCCTATTTTAAGGGTTTGAGCAACCTGGGGGCCTATAGAGCAACCTTCAACAAGTTTTAGGTTTTACTTACTATTAAAAATTAATGGACTGGCACTATCTGAATCTTCATTCCGGAGTTACCAATTTCATTGACAATGCATACAGTAAAACAGACTAATTAATCAATCAATCAATCTAATTGATACAAAAACAATGAATGATTGCACACTCACTCACACAGACACACAAGTGAATTATCTATCATGTTTCCGTAATTCAAAACAAATCAAATACGATGAATTAATCAAAACAACAAAAAAGGACGCAAACAAAGTCGTGCATGATGAAAAAAAAGTGAGCAAAGAGTTAAGATCTGATGCCCTAAGAAAATTGAAAGATGGATCTGAAGGAAACGCAGATCGAGAAGTAGAATTGTGAAATCTAACTGACCTTGTGATCTGACTCGGAAGCGAGAGCCGGAGAGAGGAGGAGAAGGAGGAGGAGCGAGAATCTGAAGAACATCGTGATGGTGGATCTCAATCTCAATCTCTAATCTTGACGAGAGAGAAACGAAAACGAGCGAAAGAGGACTTAACCTTGAAGAATTGAGACTCTATCTATTATCTATCTATCTATCTAGTATCACTATATTATTATTTCTCTAAACAAGACACTTTGCATTCTTTGTAAGAATCTGTTTTTTATTTATAAAAATTAATTATGTCCGGTCTATAAATCATAGTTTAATCGATAAAAATGTTAAAATTGTTATTATCTATCTATCTATCTAGTATCACTTTATTATTATTTCTCTAAACAAGACACTTTGCATTCTTTGTAAGAATCTGTTTTTTATTTATAAAAATTAATTATGTCCGGTCTATAAATCATAGTTTAATCGATAAAAATGTTAAAATTGTTGTTCTAAAAAAAATGTCAAAATTGTTAAATTGGACGTTGTAATTGGAGTTTAAATTTTTTTTGGGGGACTTCAGAGTTCAAACTTGTCTCTTCTATTTGTGTGTGAATTTTCAATTACTATCGTAATTTTGTCTATCTAACAAAAAATTATAATTAGATCTTTATTAAATGATTTATATAAAATTGAGTAAAAAAATTAACAAATTTATGATAAGGTATTGGAGAATTGAAATTGTGTGCTTAATATTATGGTCAAAAAGTTATATTAGGAATGTTAGCAACACTCTCTTTTCAACACTCTCTCAAACAATTATTCTTTTATCGGATGAAATTAATATATGTTACCCCACTTTATATGAGTTCTATTTTCAAAACATAGGACCCACATTGATTTAAGTCAATTAGAGACCGAATATTAAAGAAAGTGTTTAAAAGAGAATGTTGTCGGCACGAGCATAGTTTGTTGGATCTTATTTTTGACATTCTATATCTTTCTATGCGTCATATTTTTTCTTAGAAATGATCTGAAATGAATTTTCCTCTATTTTAGATCATACGCTCTAAATACAATAAATAGTTCAGATTTTATAATCTGAATATCCCAAATAGTAACGTGCGTTCCTTGTTTTCGATAAATCTCTAATTCGATTTTGATCGGTTTCAATTTTGATCAACTAGTTTGAATTATTAAAAAAAACGATAATGCTAACTAGCACCCCAGAAACATTGATTAAGCAATTAAAACAAGTAAATTTTTAATAAAAATTAATATAATCATTATTTAGTTAAATGTAACAATTTATATTTACAAGACAAAATTTATTTTTATGAATTTATTAATCGATGTCCAATATTATCGAGACCCTTGATAAAATATCAAACTTATTGCTTCTTCATAGCAAAAACTAACAAAAAAAAGTTATATCTATGTATATTTAAATAAAGACTAAAAGTGAAGATGAAAACATTTTAAAAAACTAAAATTTGAAGAAATTTTTTTCAAAAATTAAAACAAAAAGTTGGTATATATTTATAGGATAAAAACATACTTAACCATATATTTGATTAACTATTAAAAAAAGTAGAGGATAGATTTGGTTGAAAATAAATAGTAGTAATGTTTTGTATGATAGTTAGAAAAGGAATTAATTGAAAGCAAAGAGGGATATGATTATGATTATGATGATGAGAGACGTGAAAGCGAAGGTGCAGTAGTTTTCTGAACACGCTTACGCTTACGCTTCAGTACAGTACGTTTCTTTGTCCCTTTCATCTTTCTCTTTCTCTTCCCTTATATACATAACATAACCACCGCTTCAATTAATCTTTCTGTTCCCCTATCCCTTTCCAAACAATTATTCATTCATTCACCACCTTTGTTTTTTTTTTTTATTATTTCTCAGAGATCCCATTGATCCAGCTTTGATTAGAAAAGGTGATGGAGAAATACGAGGTGGTTAAGGATATAGGATCTGGAAATTTTGGAGTTGCTAGACTCATGCGACAGAAAGATACCAAACAACTTGTTGCCATGAAATATATCGAACGAGGTCACAAGGTACTATACTCCTTTCACTTTCAATTTTATTATTTTTAATCTAAATATTATACTATACTATTAAGTTAAGAACCCAATTTCTTATATTATCCTTTTTCACTTTTGTTTATATATTTATACATGCATCACGTGTCTCCAGATTGATGAGAATGTTGCAAGGGAAATAATAAACCATAGAAGTCTTCGTCATCCTAATATTATTCGCTTCAAGGAGGTCCGTCTCTTTATTATTATTATTACATTCACCGTATCTATGTATGTATGTTTGAATTTGCGGTGGGATTGTCATAATCACGCGATTTTAGTTTTGCCAAACCCACCGTCAATCCAAACGAACACTAGTTTTTTTTAATACGAGGTTTCAGTTTTGCAGGTGGTTTTGACTCCTACGCATCTTGGTATAGTTATGGAGTATGCTGCTGGTGGAGAGCTCTTTGACCGAATTTGCTCTGCTGGAAGATTCAGTGAAGATGAGGTTCATTTCCTCTCCCTCCCTACAACCCTGGCTTGATGACCAACTCGACCCCCCATTTTCCTACTTGTTAATCACTCAAAGCTGCATAACCTTTAAATTTATGCATTCTTATCAACTACCAAGTTCTGAAAGATTCTTTGATTTGTTGCAGGCTCGATATTTCTTCCAGCAGCTCATATCAGGAGTTAGCTACTGTCATTCCATGGTAATCTATTATCTCAAAATGCTCATGATTTCTTATTTCGTCTCTCTGTTAGGGTTATATTCCTAAGTGTTTTCCTTCTTTTGCAGCAAATCTGCCATCGAGACTTGAAGCTCGAGAATACCTTATTGGATGGCAGCCCTGCACCACGGCTCAAAATTTGCGATTTTGGTTATTCTAAGGTTTAGTTATGGACTGATTTCAAATGCCAAATGCTTTCAGTAAATTATTGAAGTCATACTTGACAAGTTTTATTTCTGACAACATCTTGTTTTTCCAGTCATCTCTGCTTCATTCTAGGCCTAAGTCAACAGTGGGAACTCCAGCCTACATAGCACCAGAGGTTCTTTCACGTAGAGAATATGACGGGAAGGTAAATAATTCAGTTTCTTACATGGAATAAGATTCAAAATGTGTTGGTGATGGTTCAACACAGAAACTTTTGTTTGTCAGAGGAAACTAAGAAATGGATGTTAGCAGTTTTTATCGGCGTGAGACCATGAAACTGTATGATTGTACTTAATGTGCAGAGGTTAATTAAAGACGAGCATTATATTTCATGACTTGATGTGTCCACATTTAACTGACATAATAGCATGGACAAAATAGCAATTACGGATTGTGTAGTCTGGAATGTAAATTGTGACAGTTCATGCAGCTTGCGTTGAATCATTATAATTTTCAAAAGCTTTAAACAATGTAGCCATATGAATAGGAATTTATTTAAATTTTTCTTTCCCTCCAACATTTTTATGAATTCCAGAGAGGAAACATTTGAAGTATTTCATCCCTCGAAGGACTAATCTTACCTTGAGTTTTCCGTGTTTTTTATGTTAATGATGTTCTCATCTTAGTTCTATTTTGTTTCTGCGGTATTAAAGATGTTCTCATCTTAGTTTTTCTATTCTGTTTGTTTCTGTAACGTTAATGATGTTTTCATCTTAGTTCTGTTCTGTTTCTGTAGTGTTAATAATGTTCTGATTTTTCTCGGTTCTCCTATTCTGTTTTTGTGTCCTTTCAGTTGGCAGATGTATGGTCTTGTGGAGTGACTCTTTATGTAATGCTGGTGGGAGCATACCCATTTGAGGACCAAGATGATCCCAAAAATTTCAGGAAAACCATCAATGTAATTGTCTTGCCATCAATCTTAATTCACAGGTTTATACAACACACATTGTTTCTGACTCTTGTATTCTTATACAGAGAATTATGGCTGTTCAGTACAAGATTCCAGATTACGTTCACATATCTCAAGAATGTAGACATCTGCTGTCTCGCATTTTTGTGGCAAGTCCAGCTAGGGTATGCACAATCTATGTTTAACAGCGCTTCAGAGTTATTGTTTTATCTAATAATTTTTTCAAAAGGAAACTAGAAAGAAAATTTGAGGCGCACACATGTTAGGTGCATGATGTCGCTTGAAGTAGGCTCACAAGTGTGTATATAGATAGTCATAGTTATAGTTATATAACTATGTAGTTATTTTTTTGTCTGTTAAGTTTCAGTCATGGACAGATAATAAGGGACAATTGTACATTTGTGGTCTACTAAATGCCATTGTATGTTTTGATTTACTGCAGAGAATCACCATTAAGGAAATCAAGTCCCATCCATGGTTTTTAAAGAACTTGCCTAGAGAATTAACTGAAATGGCACAAGCTGTTTACTACAGAAAAGAAAATCCAACTTATTCTCTACAGAGCATTGAAGACATCATGAAGATCGTTGAGGAAGCTAAAAACCCACCTCAGGCATCTAGGTCAATTGGAGGATTTGGCTGGGGAGGAGAAGAAGACGACGATGAAACAAACGAAGCAGAGGCCGAGCTGGAAGAAGATGAGTATGAAAAGAGAGTCAAGGAGGCTCAGGAAAGCGGAGAAATCCATGTCAACTAATAACTAAGGAACGTTTATGTTTAGATAGAGCTATAGATTGTTGGTTTCCTTTGCTCTTTGGTTAAGTTCAACTAGGGCAAGTGTGTTTTGTTCTCATGTATAAAATTAAGTTTTCTGCATAGGAAATAATAGTTAAATAATGGCTGTAAATTTTTAAAAATACTGTACAAGTTTGTTAACTGTGAGCATATTATAAGATATTAAGTTATGTTTTGTGTTGTATCATACTCTTCTTTCTATGCTTTCTTTGTGGTAAAAATGTCAGGTGTCGTGTATTGGTATATCTTTCTGTTCGTTTTCTCTTTCCATTTAATTCTGTTTTCACTTTTATCTCCTAAAATGTTTTTTTTTGTTGTCTAATGTGGCATTATAATTTATACCTGTTCTAGCAGTAATGCTTGGTCTTGCTATTTTTTAGATTAGATTATTGGCCTTTTCTTTCAACTGCTGGCCTTTTTTTTTCAGAACTGTTATATCAACTAATTTGTGACCTGGCTATTTGCTTGATCAAGTTCCTATCGTTTTAAACAAGATTGTCTTTCCCTAAACAGTAGTGCACTACACCCCAGATAAGAAAAGGATCACCTTTGGAATTTTGTTCATATCTACTATGGTATATACTATATGCATATTTACAATCTCCAATCTGCGCCAACCATTAAAATGGTCTACATAAAAAAGGAAAAACTTGCTTCATTTATTTTGAAGATACTTTTCCTTGGATGATTTTTGTTTTTCTTCTGGTTGCAGACTACAAAGCGGACAGTTCCGTTCCTATTTGTCAGGGGAGATGGCATGATATTGGTTTCTCCACCATTGAGGACTGCATAACATGGACTGATGATGAACTATGTAATCATTTTAATGACAACTATCACAAAATTTTTATAACTTCTTAACTAGTGTCCTCATTCCTTATGATATTAGATTATCCTCAACATGCATGGCTGCTAGTGTTTTCTGCTGAACATTCAATTTTCCTGTTCTGTTTTTAGCATGAAGTGGCTCCATAAGCTTAAGCGCCAATGATTCTCTTTTTCTGCTAGAGTTATGGCAGCTTGGAGCTGTTGTTACATAGAAGTGGCTCCATAAGCTTAAGCGCCAATGATTCTTGATTTGCTATATTTTCTTTGTTTTTTTTTTTTTAACTTCAAGTTCTAGTTACATTGGAGATCTTGAACCTGGGATGTTTGATTAGGTATATGTGTGTTGCATTCCTTCAAATATGTAGACTTCCTGAATCTTAAGTTTGGTTTAGCTTTCCCCTAACTCAGCGTTTTTATGGTTTACCTTTTTTGTGTGGGAAGGATTTTGTTATTTTTTAAAAACTTGTTATCCCAATCCCAATATTATTAAAAAAGAAATTTAGTGGGAAGGATGTCGAAATAAAACAGAATAAGTGATGGTCAACTAAATGTTTGAATAATAGTTTGAAAATTATAATTTTTATTTATTTTAGGGAAAATTACACTCACTTCCCTTGAGCTTTGTGAAAATAATACTAACACCCCCTCTAGTTTTCAAACTTGCACTAACCTCCCTTAAGTTTTATTCAAATATACAAACAGCTCCCTTACTATTAACTCTGTTACTTTTTCTGTTATTATTTTTTCATGGATGTTTATAAACGTGTTCTACTGTTCTTGTTTGCAGGCTGTTTGTTAAATTGATTTCTAATGACATGGACAATTAAATTTTGATTTGATTAACCTAATCAAAATCATATAAAGGATTAGTGACAAATTAAATTGATGATTAGATCGGAGAGAGCAGAATCATATAATGACATATAATTAGATTAAGAATAAGCGCAAAAGTGAGAATGAAATGGTAATTATTGGTTATGTCAATCATATATTATTTATGTGCTTCATTATGCATGACATGTATTAGTTTTTCATCTGACAAGTGTGACTGTACTTTACTATGCTGACTTTCATATCATTAGACTCTAATACATGGTTAATGTTTGATCGTTTAAATAAACATATATGGTTGTATATCGTCAAAACTTAGATAATATGCTCCAAAATTTAATGATAGTGCAATCACTTTTAAGGATAAATTTTTTTTTCAGGGTATTTGCAAAACGTCATGTTGACTAACAGAAAAATTTGACAGAGAGGGTAAAGTGATTAAGGTTGTGCAATTTCAGAGGGTAATTAAAGTTTTGTTAATTTTAGAAGTAATTGACGAAACTTACAATTTCGGGGTACTATTTACTCAATTTTACCCTTACACTTCACTTTGCAGCACTTGCACGCGACAGATCCCAACTCTCTCAAACTCACTCATCAGCCGCATTCTTTGTTTTCCTTTTTCTCTCTTTGATCTCTCCATCTCTTCAACAAGGAGGTACTCTCTTCGATCTTTCTCTTTCAATTATTCATTTTCTTATTTAATTTTTGATTTTTTTCATGTGATTTTGATTGGTATTTTAGGTTTTCGTTGTTAATTTTGTATTTGAGTTTTAGGGCTTTTCAATTTGAGCTTTTTTTCAATTAAAAAAAACGAATCTTTATTGTTTATTTATAATTTTTATGTTGTTTTAATTGTTAAAGTTCCGGTTTTTTGTTTTTGAATGTTTTTTTGTATTACATGACATTTGTTTTATCGGTGGATTCGAGGGTTAATGCTGATTGAATGTTTGTCGTGTATTATTTGAGCTAGTGTTTTTAATTCGATTGTGAAATTAACCTGGTGTTTGAGAAAGAAGAAGAAGAATGGCGGGGACAGAGGAAGAAAGCGCAGTGAAGGAGCCTTTGGATCTGATAAGGCTAAGTCTCGACGAACGTATCTACGTTAAACTCCGTTCTGATAGAGAGCTTCGTGGAAAACTTCATGTAATTTCTTATACTTCCTTTCATCTCTTTTTTCTTTCATGCTTTTTTCAGTGCTTGATTTCAATTTCGATTTCAATTTTCAGGCTTATGATCAGCATCTTAATATGATTCTTGGTGATGTTGAAGAAATTGTTACAACCGTTGAAATTGATGATGAGACATATGAAGAAATTGTCAGGGTAAGTCATAATCAAAAACCAAAGCTAAATTGTTGAGCTGTGAATAATTGTTGAATATTTTAGTACAATGGTTTATATTATACTTAAACTTTAATTAATTAGCATTAGTGAGGGTACTGTCTTTGATTGATTGATTACCAGTTTAGTGAAAGATTATTATAGTTTGTAAGGTGTTTTAAGGTTTTGATTGGGAGTTAAGAACTATGAGCCATTGACACGGGCACATACAGCGCACATAACACTAGCATGTCAACATCACTTGTAATTATTAAATGTAACCACACACACACCTTAAATCTGAAGCATTGGTGCTACACTAGACATGACACTGACACGACACGTCAATACCTGTAATGATCATTGAACGCAACCACATATGTCATTGTCAGCTACTAGACACGCCTTCAAACTGAAGAGTTGCTGCTACATAGGTTAGTAGGGGGTAGGAAGGAGGAGAGGAAAAGGGGAAAAGAGGATAGTCTCCCCACTTTGCAAGGGGTCTGTTTTCTTCATAGAACCAAAACCCAACAATCTGGGCATGAGCTTTGGAAAATTCTCCATATTGTTTCTCTTGTTAAAAGACTTTCACTAAGAGTTGGGAGGGTAAGGGAGGGGGAGAGGAAAGGAGGATAGTCTCTAGCCTTGCATTGCAGTTTATTTTTCTTCATAAACTAAAATTCTCCAATTTGAGTAACTCTAAAATTGAATCAACGGAGGGCTTTGGAGTGTTTTGGTGGACCTTCAAAAATTCCCCAAAGCTTTCCACTCATTTTATAATACTATACTCTCAAAATAAAGAAAATACTAGTTATACGCTTTCACCTCTCAGCTAGAAAAACTCTCCTATCTAGTTCAAAGATTCTCCTTTCTTTCCCTACCCTTCAATCCCCGCTGCCAAAATCCCTTCCCATCTTTATTCCCAAACAAAACCGAAGGAGAAATTTTTTAATAAAATTTGGTTGTGGGAACGTCTTTGTGAAACAGCTAAACCCAGACGCAGTGCTTATTGATGAGCATAATAGTAAAAGCTAGATACTTGTGTCTTGCTGCTTTTTAGATTAGATTGTTGGCCTTTTCTTTCAACTACTGGCCTTATTTTTTTAGAACTGTGATATCAACTAATTTGTGACCTGGCTATTTGCTTGACCAAGTTTCTATCGTTTTAAGGAAAATTGTCTTTCCCTAAACAGTAGACAGTAGTGCACTACACCCCAGATAAGAAAAGGATCACCTTTGGAATGTTGTTCATATCTCTGGTATACTATATGCATATTTACAATCTCCGCGGTCTATATAAAAAAGGCAACACTTGCTTCATTTTTTTGTAGATACTTTTCCTTGGATGATATTTGTTTTTCTTCTGATTGCAGACTACAAAGCGGACAGTACCGTTCCTATTTGTTAGGGGAGATGGTGTCATATTGGTTTCTCCACCACTGAGGACTGCATAACATGGACTGATGATGAACTATGTAATCATTTTAATGACAATTATCACAAATATTCTATAACTTCTTACCTAGTGTCCTTATTCCTTATGATATTAGACTATCCTCAACATGCATGTCTGCTAGTGTTTTCTGCTGAACATTCAATTTTCCTGTTCTCTTTTTAGCATGAAGTGGCTCCATAACCATAAGCTTAAGCGCCAATGATTCTCTTTTTCTGCTAGAGTTATGGCAGCTTGGAGCTGTTGTTACATAGAAGTGGCTCCATAAGCTTAAGTGCCAATGATTCTTGATTTGCTATATTTTTTTTTTTTTTTTTTTTTAACTTCCAAGTTCTAGTTGCATTGGAGATCTTGAACCTGGGATGTTTGATTAGGTATATGTGTGTTGTATTCCTTCGAAGTCTGTAGACTTCCTGAATCTTAAGTTTGGTTTAGCTTTTCCCCAACTCAGCGTTTTTATAGTTTACCTTTTTTTTAAAAAACTTCAAATACTTTTTTAAAAAAATTAACAAAATCAGTTTTTGTGTGTGAAGGATTTTGTTATTTTTTAAAAACTTGTTATCTCAATATTATTAAAAAGAAATTTAGTGTGAAGGATGTCGAAATAAAACAGAATAAGTGAATGTTTGAATAATAGTTTGAAAATTATAATTTATATTTTATTTTAACTCTCCTTTCTCTTGATGTTATGATTGCTACGTTTAAAAGAGGAGTGTTAGAAACAAAAAAGAGCTCCTTCTTCCTCTCGGCCTTCACGCTCAAGGGATATTACAAAATACAAAAGTAAATATGTACTATTAATGATTTTGAACCATCAATTTGGCACCTCAATTAGGAAGTGTATGCAGCTCCTTTTAAAACTGCACAGGATCAAGATACATAGTACCTTAGTACTACTACACACAAACCATTTTTATTTTCTAATTATCATCTCTAACAAAGACATGTACACAAGTAAAAATGTTATTGACTCTTTGCATACATGATACTTGTGCATTGTCTCTTGTTGGTGTGTATGACTATAAGCACAAATTAAGAAGTGGGTTGAATAAATTTCCCTTTTGGGAATTCAAGCGGAAAGATGATATTTCAAAAAACTTTTCTCAAACGATTATGACTATTGGAATTACGTTGAGTAAAATTGTCACAACCAAATGCAAGGCTTAAAGGATGAATCTAAATAATTTTGACAAAATGGATTGAAGACTTGGATTCAATTTTGAACAAATTGTTCGCAATTGAATCAATGAAAGAATTAAGATTAATACACCTGGTTACAAAAACTTTACAATGTAAAATCAAACCTGATTTTAACACCAAAAAACTACTAGCACAAAGTTAACACAAATTGAACATACATGCAATCAATGAGTGATTGAGTATGGAAAGTTAAATTGAAATAGTTTTCTAAATCTTGTTAAGAATTCAATCGCTATAAAACAATGTGTAACCAAACACATGCAAGGTTTATCGTAATTCCAATTCAGTAATTTTTGAAGGAAATTAAAAGATAGAGTTGAGTGAGGTGACACTATGATTTACAATGGTTTAGCCCAATTGTCCTCGCTGTAGGTTTAATCAGTGGCGGAGCCACATATCATTGAGAGGATGCACTTGCATCCCCTGACTTTTAGAAATACTCTTAAAATTTTAATTTTTTTCCACTATGAACCTCCTGACCTTTTTACTCTGCACCTCCTGACCTACTCTCATAACTTTGTTGCATTGCTTCTTTCTTATCGTAGCAGTTTGTACCACATTCTCTCACTAGAGTTTGTACCTTTTTGACTCTTGGCTCACTTTTTTGCAAATTGTACATATCAAGTGATCAACTATGGTATCTAGTAAACATGAACATAGGCATACTAGGCGTTCAACTCAACTTTACCTTTTAAGATTGCCTTTAAGAAGCATTTTCCTTTTACATATTTGTGTCTTTTAATTGTTATAGCGTGCAGAAGACAAACTTAAGAGACTAACCCTTGCGCTCGGTTTGAATAAAAAACACCTAGCCACTTTACTAAACTCCGGTTTGTGAATTGTCTCACATATGCAAATTATATATCATTTTTATGAGTAGAATATATGTCATTTAATTATTCATAATTATAAGAATATATATGGGTAGTGTGTGTAATTTTTTTTAGTAATCAAAGTTGAAAAGCTTGACAAAAGAAAGTGAATATTTAATTTATCAACTAGATGTGAACATTTTTAATGTTATTCGAGTTTTTTTAACAACAAAAGAATCAATACCTTTAAAAAATGAAGAATCAATATATTCACGACTAAATTCACATGCAAGGATGAAGCACATGTGAGTAGTCCGCATCTAGTATATTATATGGTTTTGCCAGGGTCGCCCTAAGTATGGTTGGGAGAGCTGCAACTTAAGACACCTAAATTTTTTTAAAGACATCTAAATTAATATTTTTACTTAGTAATTATTATTATATAGATATATTTTTTAAATTGCTTTGATTAATTATATTGACAATATACTTTTAGAGAATTTTGATTATGAATGAATATTTTGTAACAAAAACTGCTAGAAGAAAGACATTCAAATAATTAAAAAGGACACAATTTTATTGATTAATGAGGACACATAAAATCTCAGGATCGACCTTAGATTTTGGCTGTAAACATTAAGATTTTTTTTTTTAAGAATTTAGCATTGTGTCATTTTTTTGAATTACTCAATTTGAAATTGCTCGGTCCCCTTCAAAACCATAATTTTCAACCCTAAATGCATTTTAAACATGCAAAATTTTCTGCTATATAAAGCACATATTGTTGATAGTTTTGTGCACAATTTTAATGTTGTTTCACAGACCCTTTCATCTTCTTTTTTTTTCTGCATATTTTGTTTATCTTTTTTTCTAAATCAACTAAATATACCTCCCTAAATCGAATTCATCTATGAAATTAACCAAAATAACGTGGGATGTTGTTGTGTCATATTTTTTGTACACATTGTTGATATTTTTTTTACACAATGTTTTTGTTTTTCATTATTTGTGTTATTCATCTACGAAACCTTCGAATTTCATTGGAATCAAATCAAAAGTCAGCAATCAAATTAACCATATTTTGTGCAGAAATTTATAGCCATATAATTGTAATAATCCCACTCAAAATTCAGCAATCAAAATTCAATTGTAGATATCACACGTTTATCCTCCGTACAAATTCATCAATCAAATTAACCTTCTTTTTGACAAATAATATCCCATATTCTCTTAAACCTTAATCAGCTCCTCAATTGTACTAGCAATGGTGCTATATAATTGTACTTTGTATCCTCTCAAGTCTCAATTCAATCTTACAATTCTTACTCTTATTTGTTGGAATATCCTCTCAATTGTAGTACTTTTCATTATGTTCTACACATGCTTTGCAATTGCGTTATCTATTTTCTATTACCATGACATTGAATTCTCCTTATTCGATTTTCAATCTCATGCATGCATGCATAGAGACATGTGTTTTCAATGAAGCAAACATTTTATAATGAAATATCTAAGTCATGATATGTTGCTCTAGTGAGGTGGTGGATCTGGTCATTCTAGAGTAGCGAATTGTAATTATTATGTGTGTACATCTTGCGATTTTTTTTTTTTTTTTGAAAAATTGTTAATCTAAATTTTAATCTCATTTGTTTTACAAAATAGTCATGAACTTAATGAAAAATTCTCAAGGATATATCGATCTTTTACTATTGGCTGCATTGGTTCAATCTTCAAGCCATTTTTTCTATTGAACTTTTCACTTACAACCATCATGTATGCGTTTATCATCATTGAAAGAATCATTATTTTATCATCGTTTTTTTTTCAATGTAGATTTCCATAACATAATTTGTTGAAGATACTTTATCAATGCTGATAACTTGACTAATGGAAGTAATTATTTTTTGGGATTTGATATTGAAGATCCAACCTTTTCCTTTGTCCAAGAATATTCATCCTTTTATTTATGTTAGAATGATATCTTTTACTATTTATGTTTATATGATTTCATTGTTTGAACGAATTCAATAATAGAAGTAGAGCAATGCTATGCAGTACGTGATATTTATTCAAGGAATTTGATGATGCGGAAAAAACATTAACCATTCAAAGGTAAAGTGGTCATATAGAAATGGATAGAGAATAAAATTGTATAAACAAATCCACAACAAGTTCATTCGTTCTTTTTCGTTTAAATGGCTCCGTACTGTTATGCATTTCCGCTAGAGAGCAAACTATTTTGTTCCTTTTCTCGATCAATAATTGTATTAATCTCATATTTATCAATTTCTCTCATTGGTAGTTTCGATTTTTTTTAACCAGGAAACAAGTAGTAATGAATAATGAATTATAATAAATAGAATTAATATGTATGGAATTCAAAAATCAAAAAAATGAATTACAAATCTTTTGTTAAGAAAGTCTATGGTCCAGTCATCTAATTTGTCCTCTTTTTGTTAAAAAAACACTTATAGCATTATATTTTTAAAAAAAGTTGAATGAAAACTAAGAATAGACTACAATACATCAATTTGTGGCTCTTTAAACGTCATTTAAATATTTATTTTGAATTTTAAGATGAATGTGTTAAAAATTGAAACCTTCCAATTTTAGTCATATTATTTTATTAGAAAAGAAAAGATATTTAATCCTTTATATATTCATTAATTCGGTATATTAGTCATCTACACATGGATCAATGTTGCGAGATATGAATATGTAGAGGACTAAAATACAACTTAAATTGGTTTCTTGAAACTAATAAATTTTTTACATATTTGTTATGTTAGTATTTTCTTTCTCGCCACAGCTTGAACCCCGAGTCTTTAACCCTTAGCTCAAACCAGATGAGCTCAACCCCACATTTTCCTACTTGTTAAAGGCGCAAAGCTGCACAACCTTTGAATTTATGCATTCTTATTAACTACCAACTTCTGAAAGATTCGTTGATTTGTTGCAGGCTCGATATTTCTCAGGAGTTAGCTACTGTCATTCCATGGTAATCTATAAAAAACATTATCTCTACCTCGAGTTTTCCGTGTTTTTTATGTTAATGATCTTCTCATCCTAGTTCTATTATGTTTCTGCGGTGTTAATGATGTTCACACCTTAGTTCTTCTGTTCTGTTTCTGTAACGTTAATGATGTTCTCATCTTAGTTCTGTTCTGTTTCTGTAGTGTTAATAATGTTCTGATTTTTCTCGGTTCTCCTATTCTGTTTTTGTGTCCTTTCAGTTGGCAGATGTATGGTCTTGTGGAGTGACTCTTTATGTAATGCTGGTGGGAGCATACCCATTTGAGGACCAAGATGATCCCAAAAATTTCAGGAAAACCATCAATGTAATTGTCTTGCCATCAATCTTAATTCACAGGTTTATACAACACACATTGTTTCTGACTCTTGTATTCTTATACAGAGAATTATGGCTGTTCAGTACAAGATTCCAGATTACGTTCACATATCTCAAGAATGTAGACATCTGCTGTCTCGCATTTTTGTGGCAAGTCCAGCTAGGGTATGCACAATCTATGTTTAACAGCGCTTCAGAGTTATTGTTTTATCTAATAATTTTTTCAAAAGGAAACTAGAAAGAAAATTTGAGGCGCACACATGTTAGGTGCATGATGTCGCTTGAAGTAGGCTCACAAGTGTGTATATAGATAGTCATAGTTATAGTTATATAACTATGTAGTTATTTTTTTGTCTGTTAAGTTTCAGTCATGGACAGATAATAAGGGACAATTGTACATTTGTGGTCTACTAAATGCCATTGTATGTTTTGATTTACTGCAGAGAATCACCATTAAGGAAATCAAGTCCCATCCATGGTTTTTAAAGAACTTGCCTAGAGAATTAACTGAAATGGCACAAGCTGTTTACTACAGAAAAGAAAATCCAACTTATTCTCTACAGAGCATTGAAGACATCATGAAGATCGTTGAGGAAGCTAAAAACCCACCTCAGGCATCTAGGTCAATTGGAGGATTTGGCTGGGGAGGAGAAGAAGACGACGATGAAACAAACGAAGCAGAGGCCGAGCTGGAAGAAGATGAGTATGAAAAGAGAGTCAAGGAGGCTCAGGAAAGCGGAGAAATCCATGTCAACTAATAACTAAGGAACGTTTATGTTTAGATAGAGCTATAGATTGTTGGTTTCCTTTGCTCTTTGGTTAAGTTCAACTAGGGCAAGTGTGTTTTGTTCTCATGTATAAAATTAAGTTTTCTGCATAGGAAATAATAGTTAAATAATGGCTGTAAATTTTTAAAAATACTGTACAAGTTTGTTAACTGTGAGCATATTATAAGATATTAAGTTATGTTTTGTGTTGTATCATACTCTGCTTTCTATGCTTTCTTTGTGGTAAAAATGTCAGGTGTAGTGTATTGGTATATCTTTCTGTTCGTTTTCTCTTTCCATTTAATTCTGTTTTCACTTTTATCTCCTAAAATGTTTTTTTTTGTTGTCTAATGTGGCATTATAATTTATACCTGTTCTAGCAGTAATGCTTGGCTGGCTCAAAATCTGTGTCAGATCAAGGTTTGGGATAAAATGTGTCCTAAGCTATGTAACAAAGTACCTGTTTCGTTCCACCATACAACACACCAAACATGCGTTTTGAACGCTCAATGTGGTTTGACTGTAAAATTTCATGTTTGGCTTGGATCCATGTAAATCAATTCAAACCTCAAAATCACTGTGGACCTGTAGTCATAATTTGGAGCTTTTGTGTTGAACTGAATCGATTTTGAATTTCATTTTTGTTCCCACCGCCATCTTCACTTATAACCCTTAATCAGTGTCAGCTTCCCGGAAGAAATAGTTGCTTGCAGGGAAGAAACCTTGTGTTGGTAACTCAGATTGTTTTTGACGGATGCTCAATAGGCTGCTTCCTTTGGCTTGGCATATACACCTAAATTATAAATTAATATTATTTTAAAATGAATTTGTGAACCAATAAAACTTCATTTTATGATTTTAGACAAGCTTTAATAATGATCTAAAACGAGAATGGGATGGTTAGTTTAAATGCAATTAAAAAGATAATTTGATCATTATAGTATACATTCAAAATCAGTTTTGATTCACACTATCCAAATAATACCAACTTATAAGAATCACTTTCACTCGCGTGAGTGTATCAAAAAATAAATCAATTTACGTTCAACTCATTTTTAACTAAAATCAATTCTAAACACAAAGTGCACCAGAAGCTCAACACACAGAATCTAATTTGGTTGTAGTGTTCTCTTTGCACTTCTAGTGAAATGTCCAACTGGAACTACGTGAATGAAAAAACAAATATGAGCGCATTCTTGTAGCATAAGATACTTTAATTGCATGATATTCACCGAAGTCTCCGAACATTCATTCTTGTTACGATTCAAGCATGTACCCAACAAAGGCAAACATATGTACAACCATATTTATTTTGTCCAGCCCAGGTATTGAGCATTACACATTAATTTTATTCAAAATTTGAATCTACAAGTTTAGCATGGTCTGCAAAGAATCTTCTGCAATTATGTATTTCCATTGAAGGTGAAAACAATCAGGATTCTTATAACCAGCAAGTACTCCCTTAATTAAATCAAACTCCTTCCTGACTGCAGTATGTTCATTGTGTCAACAATGCTGCCTCACTAATTACAGCGCGCAAGTTTCTTGTCTCAGTCAAAATGCACTCCCTATCAAATAGAGCAGACACAACAGCAACTCCTTTGAGACTTGGTACACCAAGTTCCATTACAGCATGTGCATTTGACATACCAATGCCACCAATTGCAACAACAGGAAGCTTAGAGGCCTTGCACACCTCCTTCAACCCGTCTAAGCCTATAGTACGATTGTTTTCCTTTGTATTAGTGGGATATACACCACCACTGCCGATGTAATCAGCACCGTCGAGCCATGCTTGATGTGCTTGTTCTGGCGTCTTGCATGATACACCAATTATCTTTTCAGGACCAATGAGAGTTCTAACAAGACGTGCAGACATGTCAGATTGGCCAACATGGACACCGTCTGCATCACAAGCAAGGGCCACATCTATACGGTCGTTTATAAGCAAAGGTACTCCATACGAACGACATATTTTAAGGCATGCTTTGGCAGCATCAACAAATTCCTTTGTCTCAGCGCCCTTTTCCCTGACAGAGCAATACAAGTAAAAAAAGTGCATCATAATCATCAGACACTTTAATCAGAGTGACACAACAAACATTTCTAGTTTTCAGAATATCCGTAACCATTAATATGAATTAGGCTCTAGTGAAGTAATAATTGGTATGAGTTCACTATATAATTTGGTAACCAAGGTACAAATTGAATTACTGTCACATCTGAATGTTTTCCTTTAAAGGATAGCTTAACATCGTTTCAACCATGAGACAATCTTTTTCCAAGCCAGGGGCAAGGTTAGATGGCCAGCAATATACTTTGGTAAAGGATATAAAGGATGCCTGGGGTGATATTGTCAATTAAAATTCAACTAATCAGGCCAGAAATTTAGCATCTGACTATGCACCGGTACTTATTTTATTTTATGTTGGGGAGGGGATAGAAAAGAAGATAATATAAGAGAATAACTCAAATGTCCGAGAACAAGATTGAGCAAATAATTTCCTTGTGATAAAAAATCAAATATTAAATATCAGTTCTTTAGGATATCCAGTTCGGCTTATTACACCATAAAAATTATATCTGCTACCAAATATTAATTGCAAGAAACATTGATTCTGCATCAGAGTTAGGATAATGAAAAACAAGAAAGTAACAAACCTTAATTGGACAATGGTTGCACCACCTTCTACAGCAGCCTTAACTGCTTCAGCAATAGAACGGCCCCACTTCCTATTCATTCCTGAATCCGTTACAGCGTATAAAAATAAGTCATTGGGATTGAACCTATCCTGCCTATAAGAGCTCTGGTTGATATTCTTAAGTGCCAAAAGATGGTCAAAGGGACCTTGGACTCCGTTCCCAATAACCAAGTCTCTGCTGTACTCCAAGGCAGCCTCAACAAAACGTTTAGCTATCTGTCAGAATCCAGATAATTAAAAGTATTAGAATGATAACACATTATATCTTTTATTTATATTTGCTCTTCTCTAATTTGCTCTTAAAGTAACTAGGATAGAGAAGATCATGGTCATTTCAAATTAGGTCTTCCGATATTTATGATAACTGAGATGGTTGAACAAACCTTCACCGCTGAAAGCATTGATGAACCTTTTGCCAGCTCTGCTGCTATGCATGATGCCATAGTACAACCAGTGCCATGAGTATTGCGAGTGTTTACACGCGGCAAAGAAAGCTCATAAAATTCCTGACCTGCAAAGCGCAAGATCAAGAAATGGAGTTCATTTATAACATAGATTTGGATATACACGGCAGAAAGTAAAACAAAAAAATTATAGTGTCATGGAAGTTATTTTGGCCATTGTCTTCGATAATTAAAGATTTTAATATTACCATCATAAAAGATATCAATAGCCTCTGATGAATTTGGGAGATCACCACCTTTGACAAGTACGCTCCTGCAATCAAATTTGATAATTTGTAAAAGCGCAATACTCTGAAGTTGGAAGTTTTTTAAATTTATTTTTGTGACATCTCTCAATAAAGTCAAACACACTTGAACATACAACAACATCAGAAGTTTCTGCTAATATAAAATAAACACAACTAGTGGGCACCATTACTTCGGGGAAAACAATTCAACAGTCCACTTTGAGCAAGTGAGTATAAACAAACAACACTCCAAAAGCACTGCTCAGGTGAATAGGACATAGTAGAGATTGAATTAACAATCACACTATTTTCTAGAGAGTATCAAACTTCTTTTTGAGATCAACAAACTTAGTATTAGAACAAGTTCTTTCTATGAGATTTGTATAAAATGTAGTGCATTCTGCTGATTGGAGAGGTTTCTCTGATAAGTTCTAAAACATGATTTAGATTGACCACAACCAGAAACTACAATATATTAAAGAGCAACAAACCTAGGACCCAAATCATGTATTAATTTTGCAGCAGTACGCATGTCAGAAACTGTCTTAATTGGCACATCACCAAGTAAAGCTGATGCCTCTTTAACATTTGGGGTTACAATATCAGCCATGGGAAGCAGCTCCTCCCTGCATTCAAAAACCAAGAAATAAGCATGATCAATACCCTACAGTTTTATTGATAAACTTGAATAACTTTCCAAGAGTATTTCTAACTGATATCCATTTACCCAGTGGTACACAAATTAGGATGAACATAAAACTGAACTTAAAACTGAGCTAAAAAAAAACAGTGGACGAAAACCATAAAAAATAATAACTATGCATAACACAAAATAATCATAGGATTTTGAACAGTGAATAGTATTTGAATCCTGTTATGAAGACTACAAGCCATACAAATGCAGCATAGTTCAGGTTAAAAAGAATCATACCTAAATCCATCAAGAACAGAAGGACCAGCAAGAATGTCTCCACTAGTAGATATCATTACAGGATCAACCACAAGAGCTGCCTTCAGCAAAAACAAATCAAGCACATAAGTCACTGCGATAGCATATTTGCAAATGAATAAACATATTATAAATTTTTGAGCAAGTGAATACCTTTGACGGGAAATTTCCTAAGACTCTGACAAAGGACCTTCACCACACTTAGAGAAGGAAGCATGCCTGTTTTGACCTAAAGACGTAGCATAATCAGTTCACAGAATCAAATACTAATAACCACTGTGAACCAAGATACCAATGGTACATCAATCAAGAACAGAAAATAAGCAACCCTCACAACACGTTCGTGCTTTGAGAACTAAGCTGTGAAGCACGGACACTCCTCGGATTACGTGTGTCCTGGTGTCAGACACGCGTTGGTGTCTAACACCGACACAACACCTATGATTACACTGAACTATGTCATTTTCTCACATTATTATCCGTGTCGGCGTGTCAATGTCATTGTCCGATTTGTGTCTGTGTCCGTGCTTCATAAGAACTAAGTCCCGTTTGGATAAACAGTTTAATTAAACACTTATTGTCTACATGCTTATCATATAAGTATTTACAAGTTACATATAAGATATAAGTAGTTTTCATAAATCTTCGTAGTCGAACAAAATAAGTTGAAAACAGCTTATGAACATGTGATAATTTGTTTCCATAGATTCTCACAAGTGCTTAACCAAGCAGATAATTTAAAATAAGTGACTCCAAACAAAAGTGATAGCAAGTAAGAATGAGTAATTTGACTTACCACATCAACATTCATATCAGAAAGCACAGAGTTTAACTGGTGTTGAACAAAATCATCAGGGACAATGTTAACACCCTGAACTCCAAGAGTGTTCTGAGCAGTGACAGCAGTAATAACAGTAGAACAGTAAACACGACGAGCAGAACAAGTTTTGAGATCAGCTTGGATACCGGCACCGGCACCGGAATCAGAACCGGCAACAGTGAGAACATGTGGAATTTTGTTGAGTTCAGAGTCAGAAGTATTGTTGATATCGATAGGAATGGGAATTGAATTTGAAACACTATGCATTTTGACGAAACGAGGTGTTTGATGATTCATGGAATCGCTATTACGATTCCAGAATCTGTTGATTACACGCTTAGATACTAACGGCGGAGTAATCTAGCAATGTGAGAGAGAAGAAAAGAGTAAAAGGCGTGAAAAATGAAAAAGTTGAAAAGAGAGGATAAGGCCTAGTAAAGGGTAGTTTACCTGTGAATGAGCATGAAGATGATGAGAATATTGGGAGGAGAAATCAACGACATTAAACATGCATGACATCATCATCATAACTTGTGTTTCAAAGTACAACGATGATATGTTGGTCAACTTTGTTTTAACAATCTCACTTGTCCCACTCATCAATGAAAGATAAATATATTTTTAGTATTATTATAGGAATGAGATAAATTTACTCTAACTATAATACGAAAATAACAATTATCCTTAAGATGACCTTAGAAAAGTGGATGATATTGCAAAATATTGGATTTTGCATTGGATAATAGCGAAAATTAATTTTACATCAACAATATATTTCATTCAAATTCACAAAAAAAATCTATATCATTTAAATAAATAAAAGATAAAGTATTTATCTAAGCTCCTTTAAGAAAAGTATATTTGTGTTGATTAAAATCAATGTTTGTTACCAATAATTGATTGGTTCAGGTGATAAAAGACTTGTGTACCAATAAATGGGAGTGGATTTTTTTTGTTTTTTATAGAAAGTGTTTGTAATTTTTTTTAAGGAGTGTCTGTAATATTTCTCGTGATTATTTTAAGTGTAACAAAGCTACTTGATTAGGTCCTCGTGAGCATAGCTCAGTTGGTTTGGACAATGTATAATATATGCAAGGTCGGAGTTCGAACCCCCGACCACCACAACAACAAAAAAAAAAGAAAAAAAAAGCTACTTGACTAGGGTTTTCATCACAGTTTTATTTCAACTCCAACAACAAAGGCAACGAACGTTCGGTGCGCAAAAATGGGAAACTCTAGAAGCAAATCCAAGCCACCATTACCACAGTATGATCCAAACCCAGCAGCGGCGAAGGTAATCCTCCTCCTGGAACTTATACTCAAAGTGCTTTCCTTTCTTCGTGTTGAATATCTTATGTGAATAAAGTGTGTTTGCAAATCATGGAACTCCCTCATCTCTCATCCAACTTTCATCAAAATGCACCTTAACCGTTTTGCAAGAAACCCACACCTCGCGTTATTAATCTCAAGAATGTCGAGCCACATGAATTTTTGGAGTAACAACCTCCTACCTATACCAGTAAGTCGTTTACTCAAGAATTGTCCAAAGTATACCTCGAGAATTGTCCAAAGATACACTTTCCTATGACCTTCCCTATTTTGATATGCAAGTTGGTTTCTGCAATGGATTGCTCTGCTTAGCCAAAATTACTTATGTCGCCTGCGTGGGGAATAATTATAGAAAGACTTCTTTCTATTATTGTAATCCTACCACCACCAAATTTTCTAAACAATTAGGGTTTTTCCAAGAGGGATTTAAGGATACATTTCAACAAAAAAAAAATCAACTTTGCTTTTGGTTATGACGATTCAACTAACACTTATAAGGTGGTGGCCTTCCGTCCAGGGGGGACAGAGGTGAGAGTTTTCAACTTGGGTGATAATTATGTATGAAGAGATATTCAAAATTTACATGGGGTTCCTTCTTCTAAGATGAATTATGGTGTGTATTTTAGTGGTTGTATTCATTGGTTAGCACTTTACAGTTACTCTCATTTTCGTTATAAATGGGAGGATATTAGTATCGATCAATTTTTTATTATTTCACTTGATCTAAGTACAGAGACATACACTAAGTTGATGCTACCCTCGGGTTTGAATGAAGTGCCACGTGAAGCGCCAATTCTTCGTGTGTTAAAGACTTGTCTTTGTTTTTCTCACGATTTTGAGGGAACCCATTTATTATATGGCAAATGATAGAATATGAAGTTAAAAGAGTCTTGAACTCAATTACTTAAAATTAGCTATGAGGTTCTTCAAATTATACACCATAACTTGGAGATGGGACATTGTACTTATTGGTTTCCACTATACCTTTCTAAGACTTGTGATACACTTGTATTTGCAAACGATTCGGACGAATAAGCAATTCTCTATAATATGAGGGATAATATTGTAGAGAGAACGAGTATTACAATTCCAAAATCATTGTGGATGGAGGTCAAGGATTATGTTGAAAGCTTAGTTTGGTATAGTTGAAAGTAAGTTTCTCTTTGACAATTTATTTGTTTGAATTTACATTAATTCGTTTGTGTTATATAAAATAAAATGTTTTGTTATTGTTTTCATATGACTTGATTATATTGTTGAATGTTTATCTATTGGATATTTTTAACGATTTGACAATCCTAAATCAAATTAATTAGTTATACTTTTATATTTTTTATAAGCTATAAGATGAATTTATGAGGTATTTTCCGATTTGACAATCCTAAATCAAATTAATATGTTGATATAATTCTATATCAATAGGTTGAGAGAGGAGTGGTGTGGCATCATAGGCACTTAAAATAACTATTTTTTTTTTTCATGTGGTAAAGTATCACTACTTTGTTATGGATAGTTGTTCTCTTTGTTCACACTTTGTGTGCCTTCTATTTTTTCTTGTTATCCCCTTTCTTGGGTTTCTTTCCTTATGCCTGAACAACTTTCTCTAGAATTTATGTTACAAGCAACATATAAACTAGCACCCTTTACACAAAATCTTTTCCTAAATCTCAAAACCTAGAATACCCTTCTCAATCTTGATATTCATCCCTTACCCATAGGCTTCAAATTACCCAATTCTTCCTGAGGTTGCTTGAAGCTTTCTGTGCCCAATTGATTTTCTTGGTTCTTAATCTTGGCTCATCTTTCTGGTTTCATCTGTCGCTGATTGATACACCTGCTTCTTGCTGGTGATTTTTCCCCTCTCTAAACCTTTGCACCACCTGTTTTTCAAACCCTGCAATCATGGAAACAAAAAACAATCAAGAAATCATCCAACAACCAAACTCATACCAGTCTGAACCCAGAAACAACAACATTCAAAGACCACAAAAAATCCAAAAAATTGTTATTTCTCATATGGAGCCTGAATTATATCAAGACTATGGGGCATCTTCAAGTGGAGGCCAACCAAACTATAATGGTAATCACAAACAGAGGAATGATGAGATTCCAAGAACACATCAAGAAGATAATTTTCCATAAACTGATGGCTCAAATCTCCCTGCAGAAGGTGATTTTTTTATGTATGAGGAAGAACACATAGGTGATGGTATCAAACAATGTCATAACAACATCATTGGTAAAATCCTAGCTTCTAAACAAATCCCTAAGCAAATTCTACACAGCTCTCATGGGAATATGGTGCAACCCAGCTGGTTTTAAAATCACTGAATTGGAAAACAATATGTTTCAATTCTCTTTTGAAAAGGAGTCTGATATAAACAAAATTCTTAAAGGTGAGCCTTGGATCATTAGGAACGTGTGGCTCAAACTACATCTATGGAGTAGATCTACTATCATTCAAGAACTGGATTTTCAACATGCTCCTTTATGGATTCAAGTCTGGGATTTACCATTACATTGCAAAACTATAGCTATGGGTATGCAATTAGGAGCAAAACTTGGAAAAGTGGAAGAAACTGCAATATATGACTACCCAAGCAGTGCAAAAATTATAAAAATTAAGGTTCAATATGATTTAGCCTCACCAATCAAAGCAGGGATGTACATTGGCAATGTAAAGGATGGGATAAATTGGGTTGATTTTCGTTATGAAAACCTTCCATTATTCTGTTTTAAATGTGGATTGATTGGGCACAATGAAGAAAATTGTGAAGAAAATGTATCAGAACTGCAAGAAGGAACAATCAACCCTAGAGGCCCTTGGCTTAGATCCAATGTATATGGGAAGAGAGTACATGACAAGTCGGAACAGAAGTTTTACAGTAATCCAATGAAGTCTGTTAGTGGTAGTAAATTCAGTCCCATTCTGAAAGCAATGTTAGACATGATGGCCAACTTGAAAATTAAGAAAGCTCAGGAAAATCATAATACAAAGGAAAAAACTTCCACCCAAGCAGATAATGTGCAAGAAAGGCAGTATCAGTATATGCAATAATCAAACCCTTTGAAAAGGAAGACCTTACCCAACAACAGTTTCATGCAGGATTGTGAACACAGTACATCACCAAGTCAAATGGCAAGCCTTGAAGACAAGGCTAGCCAAGGATCATGAAGGTTCTAGCATGGAATTGCAAAGGTCTGGGCAAACCTACTGCAATTCGAGCTTTGAGAAAGCTCATCACAACCCACAACCCTGACATAGTTTTCCTAAGTGAAACTAAGCTTTGTGAGTCTGATCTAAATTTAAAGTCTAAATTGTGTTATGATATTTTGCCAAATTATCACCTTGTTTTAGTGGCGATAAGAACATAAAGAAAAAAAGGAAAATGTCTTCATTTAAGGAAACAGTTACACGATGTTTTAGACAAATTTATTTTTTTAATTAATCAAATTACAAAATTATCCTTCAATTTAAAATTGGTTTGATTGGTGGCAGATGATTTTTTTTTTGTTTTACACCTTTAATTTAAACTATTCTAATTACACCTTTATTTTTTATATATTAAAAAAAAATTAGTTAAACTCCATTATAATAGGAATAATCACACTACAATATGAACAATAAAGTTAAATATTTATTTGATTATATCATAGAGGGGTGCTATTTCTCGAGAGAAATCGTCCCGAATTACCCATCACAAATGGTTGTGTACGTTGGATTTCTGGTTTATTAGGAAAACATGGGTGGTAATGTAAATAAATGTGGCACATGGTTTGGTTAAACAAAGGTTGTGATAATGTCGGGATATAGTTTGCCGCTAAAAATAACATTTCTCTATATTATATTCTAAAAAATTTATAATCAAAGACCATAAAAGAAGTATTCTGATAAAGCGCAAGAGAATTCTCTTGTCAAAAGAAAAAAAGTTAAGTACGGTAGAAATGCATAAAAGCAAATATGTTAGTTTCCGCCCTGACGTTAGTATATATACTTCCTCTGATCTCTATTATAAATAAGAGAAAAATAATCACCTTTTAAATTAATCGAATAATTGATGTGATTTTAAACCATATACATTAGTTATTCAATGACTGTAAAAAAATGAATTTTTCTTATAATATAAAATTTTCAACAATGATATTTAAACACATCTTATTTTTCTATGTCAATTCAACACATAATTTTCTCTCTATCTATTTTTCTATTACATCATCAATTTTCACATTTATCTTATTAGACCATCTTCAACGAAGGTGTCTCAAATTTTATGACTTGGTATCAATGATGTATCTCCATTAGGGAGATATAGTTTTGAGTACCTATGAGGCACAAGGTCTTAATTGAGAACTTTAATCTTAAGTGAGTCTCACATTTTTTAATATTGAAATGTAATGATATACACTTTCTGATCACTATTATAAGAAAAAATTTACATTTTAAATTCATTCAATAAATGATGTATGTGATCTTTAATATAGATCACATACATATTATTTATTAAACGAATCTAATTTAATGTTAAAATTTGCTCATTACAGTGACCGAATTGTGTATAGAGTTATTAATAAATGATTAATAATTTCATTTAAGATATTTGTGTAAAAGGTTGAGTTTGAGAGATTAAGTGCTTATTAAATACTACTACCATTAAAAAATTATGAATAAATAATACATATGTACACGTGTTACTCATTTAAATATTTAAAAATGGATCGTCTCCCCTGAGGATGTTCCTACTCTCTCATCTCTATCCATGTTTCTTGAAGTGGTAAAAAGTTTTTTTGGTATCTAAATTAACATTTTTCTTTCCTAAAAAAAACATGGATTGTATCCCTTGAGGATGTTCCTACTCTCTCATCTCTATCCATGTTTCTCGAAGTGGTAAAGAGTTTTTTTGGTATCTAAATTAACATTTTTCTTTCCAAGAAAAAAATATTTTCCTAAAATTTTAGGACAACTCTTATATTTCTTGAAGTGCTAAAGGGTTTTTGGTATCTAATAAACATTTTATTTCCTAAAAAAATATTTTCCTAAAATTTCAAGTCAACTCATATAAATGGTAAGGTAAGATTTATAAGCTGTAATTCATACATTGTACATGTATGTCTAAGATTTATTGAATTACTATTTATTAATTTATTCATTATTCTAATATATATCCGAAAAAAACCTATTCAGTCAGCTCACTCTCTTTCTCTCTTTCTTGCAGCCATGTCTCTCCACCAACACCAACAGCAGCAGCAACCATCCCATGTGCACCCTCAAATCTGGCAGACATGCACCGGTGCTGCCGTCCAAATACCAAAGTTGCATTCAAGAGTTTACTATTTTCCACAAGGCCACTTAGAATATGCTTCTTCCTCCTCCTCCAATGCTCACATTCATTCCCTTGATCTTCAATGTTTTCGTCCTTTCACTCTCTGTATCATCTCCGCGGTTGATCTTCTCGCCGATCCTCACACCGACGAGGTCTTCGCTAAACTGATACTCACTCCAATAACCAATGATGCCTGTGTCCAAGATCCTGATGAGGTTCCCAATTGCAATGACGATGATGTCCTCGATGAAGTTGTTTCGTATACAAAGATTCTCGCCCCTACTAATGTAATCATCCGTACATTTTACATACCTCGGTTTTGTGCTGAAAAAATCTTCCCGCCGCTTGGCATGGAGATTTCTCAAAACCTCCTTGTCACTGACGTTCATGGTGAAGTTTGGAAGTTTCACCATGTCTGCCGCGGGTTTCCCAAGAGAAACGTGTTTTATATCTCTGAATGGGATTCGTTTCTTAAGAGGAAGAAACTCGTCGCCGGAGATGCTGTTGTTTTCATGAAAAACTCAACGGGAAAGTTATTTGTTGGGATTCGCAGGAACACGCAGTTTGTTGCAGCGGAGGCAGAGCAGAAAAAGGATGAGTTGGAGAAGGCAGTAATGGAGGCAGTGAAGTTGGCTGAGGAGAACAAGCCATTTGAAGTTGTTTACTATCCTCGAGGTGATGATTGGTGTGATTTTGTAGTGGATAGTAATGTTGTTGATGAATCAATGAAGATTCAATGGAACCCTAGAATGAGAGTTAAGATGAAGACTGATAAATCTTTAAGGATTCCATATCAAGGGACAATCTCTACTGTATCTCCTACTTCTAATTTATGGCGCATGCTTCAGGTATAATTTCTTCTTCATTTTTTTTTTTTGGATAGTATTTAGTTAAAGTTGATAAATGATTCAAATGCTGAATCTATAATTAGACGACACTTCATAAGTACCCATTTATTTTGCTTCACAATGAAAATACCTAATTGATGTAAGTTACTACTCAATGAAATTATATTACTTTGTCCCCTACAACATAAGTCCCAATGTAATTCTAAAATTATTAGAGCAAGTATGTTACTGGTTATTGTCGATTAATTTAGTATTTTGGGAGTTGTAATTTAACTTAAACATTAGTTAAAGATCAATTTTTTTCAGAACATTTGTATAGAACAAAGAGTAGTATTTTAAGGCAATACTAATATTTTGGTTTCATATTTATTATAGTTAAAGTTTATATTGGATGTCAAAGTTTAATCTATGTAGTTATACAATTTTACCATGAGTAATGATATTTCTAAATTCATTTTTTGTTAAAGTTTAATCTAAGTAGTTATACAAGTTTAACATGAGCAATGATATTTGTACTTTCATTTTTTAATGACTATTTAGCCCTTATTTGAACAATAGTGCATTGTGGCTATTGGTTTTGGTATTAAACTTGCATTCTTGATGTCAGTGGTTGTAATATCTCCTGTGTGGGTGGATAGAGAAAAAGTAATAAAATGATAAAAATAAAAAATATAAAAAAAGAGAGAGAAAAATAAAATTAAGAGAGAACAAGCAGAAAAGACTCTTTTTAAGCAAATGTCACCGAAAATATTTTTAATGCAACTTATTAGGATCTTGATTTTGACTCCAATACTTTTAATCGATAAGAATCATACAATTTATCACATAATATCAAATGATTAATTTCATATTCTTATCCTTTTTTTCATCTCAATGTCATAGGTTAACTGGGATGAATTTCAAGTCTCGCAAATTCCAAGGCGAGTCAGCCCGTGGTGGATTGAACATATTTCCCTCAAACCTGCATCAGATCGACCATTCCCCTCAACTAAAAAACTTAGAACTGTTCAAAGTTCTGCCCCATATTAGGTGATGAAAAGGAATCCCCTTAAGTCATATGACAAGGTTTTTGTAAGATGTAACATGACAAGTGTTTTTCTCCTTAGGACCATACTTGGCCGAACCTAGGCTAAGGGAGGGATGAAAAGTTTTGAAATTTTTTCTTGATACATCGTATTGATGGATAGATCTCAAGAGAAGTTTTCATTTTGACAACTTTAATTTATTTTGGTAATTTTATAACTTAGATTTCGATTTTCTCATGAGGAATTTTAATGGAGCTTGAATATTGCTACACCATGAGGTTATGTGCATTAAAAATAGCATTTTTTGTTCAAGAAGATTTTCTTTCCCTATTATTGTGTCGTGGCCGAATTAGATCTCAAAAGAAAACAAAAAATATATAAATTTTCTTGCTCTAAGTTATGTATCTACCTCTTTGATGGATAGATCTCAGGAAAAAAAAAAAGTTGACACGGCATTTCTTTAGATAGAGTTTTGGTAGGGTTTACAAAAATTTATTTTAGCCCTAAGATGCCGTAAG
This sequence comes from Medicago lupulina, assembly GCA_958299785.1. Taxonomy (NCBI): domain Eukaryota; kingdom Viridiplantae; phylum Streptophyta; class Magnoliopsida; order Fabales; family Fabaceae; genus Medicago; species Medicago lupulina. Next base: position 861,799 of record OY283139.1, read on the forward strand.
GCCTAAAATGGTATGTGTGTGAGTTTTCAATCTTTCTTTGTTTCAATGAATTAATAGATCGATCCATGATTATAAATAACTAGTAGATCTCAAGAAAAAAAATGGTTTTTGTACAGAATATTTTTTATGAAAAATCTAAGTTTTGAATAAAGTATGGAAAAATTATCTTCTTGGCTTAAATGAACTTATAGTTTGTAGATAGAACGAATTTTAAAGAGGTTTTGAATATAGCGGTAGGCATGACAACAAAACACGTGTCTATGGGTACCCGTTCAAACTAATCCTGATTTGACAGGTTTTTTTCAATTTGATCGGATTTGGGTATGAGTTTGGGTTTTCTCTGATTTCATAATACGGGTACGAGACTGATAATGGAATATATGTACCCACCCTAAACCCTACCCGAATGTAGAAAGGTCATGTTTTTGTTTTTGTTGCGGGGGTTAATAATGATATGTCATGTTATTTGGTTTGATGATTGTCATGATATAAGAACTTTCATGGATAGTTAAAGGAGCAACCGAATTAATCGGTATGGAAATGTTAAAATGAGCGCAAATTGTTGGATAATGCATTACAATATTACCATTGAAGCTTAAAAAAATTCTTTTTTTATTAAATTTTTTTTGATTAACTACGGGGACGGGGATGAGACGGGAATACCCGAACCCATTGGGGACGGGGATGAGATTCAATTTCTCATCCCCGTTGGATATGAGTAGGGTAACGGGTAAGTATATGGGAGTAGGGATGGAGATGGGGAAGGCAAAACTCGTCTCCACCCCCACCTCGCCCCCATGAATTTTATGAAAAATCTAACAAAGTTTTTAGTCGTTTTCATTTAATTCAGAAAGATTTATGAAAAGTTTTTCTTTGCATGCATCCTAAGTTAACTGAAGTACGTAAAGTGTTAACAAATTGAAGTAAAATAGTTCCCAAGGGAACTAGGATTTGGCCAATTAGAACTTGTGTTAAAAGCTAAAATAATTAGATCATAATTAGTCGTAAGGCGTAAAATTTTCTAAGGAAATCGAGAGGTATCATTGGGACTTTTTTTTTTGGTCCAAGGTATCATTGGGACTTTCGGAAATTGGATTTACTTGCATAAAAAAATTATATAATTTTACTTTTTTTACAAGGAAAAGTAAACATTAATTAAAAAATTTACGTCTCCTTATTGTAGCTATATTTGCTTCAGTCGCAGTTTTCATTTTGTAATTTGTAGAAGACATTAATGAAGCTATAGATATCTATCTTTAGATTTCTCGGAAAATATTTATTTGGGATATGATTCTTAAGAGCATAGTGATCAAATTACTTAAGCAGTTCTAGGCTTTAATTATATGATTGATTTTCTTCTTGGAAAACTTATTCTATAAGCTGACAATGGTGTTGACATTTGTTCATCAGACAAACAGATATTTGCAGTGGTATACTTCTTGCGGATTTTGTATAAAATGGTTCTTCTTGTATGCTATTTTAATTAAAAAAACAATTTGTAAAGGATCTCCAACAGTTTCTCAGTTAAAGATTGTTATAATCTACTATATAGTTTACATAATTCTGCAGAATGCAGCTATGATTTTCTGCTAGCTGCGCAACGCTTGTGAGAAACGTCCGTGCCATGATAAATTTGTATGTTTGCATGTAAATTACTTAAAGATAAGTTACTGACCAGGGTAGAATTTTGGAGGAGAGGGGTTATCCGAGACATGCTATGCTGTTTGTTTTGCTTTGAAGACATTGGATTGGCAAGTTATCTTTTTGCAAGTTGCAACAAGACTAAAGAAATTTGGGATCTGATTTTCTAGTGGTGGAGAAGTTAATTTGGTGATGTGCTATGCTGCTGTTAGCAGTATTTTGAAAGGTGATTTTGCACTCAATTATGCGGAACTTTGCCATTTGTAGTGAAAGATTTAGACAAAAGTCGATTTGTTAAAATTGCTCTTTGAAAAATTGGATAATCAAGGTCACTGTATCGAAATGCGAAAATAAAATAAAGGAATGTAAAGCTGTGAAGATATAGCATGAAATTGCAATTGTGGGTTGTGTAGGCTTATTTGTATTGGGTTGTTTTCCTTGTGAAGGCTAATTGCTTCTCTGTTAGTGTTTAGAACATGTATTAGGCTTTCCATGTCAGTGGCATTTTACTTGGCTTGTAAGTTGTGTAGGGTTATGAGAATATTATCATTTTAACAACTATGCAAATCTTGTGCTAGTGTGCTATTAATAAAATTTTCCAATAAAAAAAAGTACTTGAGAAGGTAAAGTTATCACATGACAAAAATGCATATTAATCCGCATCCCTTACTAAACTTAAAATAGTTGGATCATATTCGCAACACTAAAACTAATAAATGAAAGAACTCCGGTCCTAAACTAGCATTACATTTTTGAATTGCAAAAATAAAATAAAATAACGAATAATTCCTTGTTATGATGTGTTCAACTTCAATTCATACATAGGAAAATACATAAATGCGAAAGTGTTGGTATTTTTATACACATAAAAGAACATTTAGGGTGAGAAAATGGTACATAATCTAAGAAAAGAGAAGACATACGAAGTTAAAAATACATCTACTACAAAATTTAAATGTATTTACCTTCAAACTCACTGGTGAAGTTTGAATTGAGAACCTCTGGATATAAGACATATTGTTCATACACTTGTTTAAACTCTTGAAATTCGAAATTGTTTGTATATAATAGATAACTTATAATATAAAAGTATATATGCTATTGTAAATGGCGAGTGCGTTTGTAGCTTATAGCATGTCATTTTTTCTCATATTTATCTTCGTTGTCTTTTTGTGTAATTTATATGCATCAATTAGTTCAATTGTTAGTTTTACCAATCACTTCAAGTTTAATGTGTTAATTTGTTTTTAAATACTGCTATTGGGAAGTTTATCTATAATTTTTTAAATTTTTATGTTATCTACTGTTTTTATCAAACAAAGGGGAAAATTTATATCTACAAGTGATTATGTAGATGTGGTTAATGAACTCCCCCTAAAACGAGTGGTTTTGAAGAACTCAAGTTTGATTCATGATGAAAATAATTATTGGATAAATTTTACTTACCTTTCGTCACAACTTCGGATTACTATGATCCATTTCCCCTAGTAATTAGAGGGTTAACAAAAAAGAGAAGAAAAATAAATTTAAACGAGATAACATGATAAGATTATCTTTTCACTTAATCCATCATTTGAAGATTCTTTTAGCATAGCAAATTTATGTCAACCATTGATTATATTATATACAAATTATTATAGTTATAATATTCACAAATTAACGAGTTCAAAGAGAGGTTAGAATTAGTTAGTCAATCATCACATTGATTTTCTTCTCTCTAAGTATGACAAAATTGAACACTCCAAAACATAACTAAAAGGTTTTAAATGTGCCGCACTAAAGTAGAAACCACTCACTAAACTTGTTGGTACCCATGCATGTATAACTATAAATTTGCAGATAGTAGAAATTCCTACTCTCCATTTGCTTATGGAGAAATTGGCGAGTAGGCGCTCATGAACAACCAATTAGATAAAAGTTTGAATTCGCTAAGGACCTTTATAATCACCCTCTATTACTTGTATATTTTCAACGTGTAACTTCAAAGGAACTACCGCCTCCCCGTCTCAACATATCCATCTCATCTTCATTAGATGAGGATGGTAAAGAAAACACTTTATTCACCATATAAACAAAGATTGAGAGTGGATGTTGATTGTTTTTTAGGATAAAATTTAAAACACTTAAAATAATTCTTATAAATAAAAAAAATGATGTTTCTTTACACGAAATGATTTTTTAAAAATATAAAAGTCGACAAATATTTTTTTATTTTATAAAAATTGCTAATTTATAAATTTACGAGTGTACGTACAAATTTACACTTAAAAAATATTAATTTTATGCCTGATTTTATTTTTTTGAAAAATATAGATATGGGTGTTCAATTTTGATTTTTTCTTTAATGTGATGATGATTATTATAATTTAAATTAAAAAAAGAAAAGAAATAGATTGGATAAAAATGAAATTGATTTTTGGAGGAGTAGTAGTTCCCGCCTTTCAACAGAACATTTTCAACACATCTCTCTCATTCATTCTTGTGATTCCATTTTCTCTCTTCTCTTCGCTTCGCGTTGATTCATATTCATATTTTAGGGTTTCTCTTTTCATTTCCATTCTCAATCGTTTTTCTCATTTTCTAGGGTTTCCTCATTTCCCCCTTTCCACGAATGCGTTGCAGATTCCATTGTTACTCTAATCATGCAACAACAACAACGGTAATCCTTCTTTATTCTCTCATTCAATCAATTTTCTCTTTCCCATTTTCACTCATTTTTTGTTTAATTTTCACAGTCAATCCAATTCAGCTAAATCTGTTCAAATTCCTCAACACAATTGGCCGAAGCATGTTATTTCTCACAAGAATTTCTCCTCCCAAACGCAGTTTCTCACTTCCAATTTCCTCCTTTCTCTTCCGACTAACAAGCCAATCGACGGGGCCGCTACTACCACGTATGTTACCCCTTTTTACTGAATTTAGTAGGGTTTTGTTTTGCACATTATTATTAGGCATATAATATAGGTTTTGTTTGGATTGACTTATTTCAATGGTAATGACGTGACTGTTTGGAAGAATTTATGAAAACCACTTATCATATGTTCTTAAGTTGTTTTCAGAATCTGTCCAACATAACTTATGGAAACAGCTTATAGCTTATACAAGAGCGTTTATGCTATAAACTAAGCTGTTTGTACAAGTACATTGGGAAATAGCTTATACATAGCTTATAATTTCATTGCCAATTGCTATTGCTACTAGTACATTGGGATTTGGGAATTTGGATTTATCTCTGTATGAAGTTTCTTTTAATTCTCTAGACTGAACTATCATTCGGTCTCTATTACAGTGGCATAACTACATCGATTCATGGCGATTTTGTCTTAGATTATGATGTTTCTCTTAGCCCATTTTTGCATAGTTAGTGATCAATTTTTTTCCTACTACTGTGTCTTTGTATACTAGATAAATAAATAGCTGGTTTTCTACTATATTGTCACATTGATCTCTGACACATTAGTTCTATCAGGTCTATAATCCGACAAGGTCAAAACGTTCAAAGTTCACAAAGAGCACAGGTTGATAAGGTATCATTAAATAAATGCTGTTTCATCGTGAGTTATTTTCTCAAGTTAATATATTATTGCAATTTATTGGAGTCTCACCCTGTCATATTATTGATAATCATGTTTGCTTTGAAATCAGTATCCTTTCATAAGATAATTTATACAGGCATAAGCAATAAGCATAGCCTGCCTTCTCTTTATGAAGGTTCCCCCCCCCCCCCTATAATCACATTACTCAAGTTGAGCTTGACATTTATTTGACCATCTTTCGGTTCTGAACTACTTAATTCAATGCTAAGTTTTCTTATTTTTAGCTTCTATTGTCTGGCATTGACTTCTGTTGAAACAATTTCCAACAGGCCTGGTCTGCTCTTTCAAGGCTTCAGTTATCCAGCAGGAGTTATGTCCAAATTGGAAAATCTGTTAAAGTCACTCCTCAGTTTCATGAAAACAGGACAACAACATCCTTCCAAGGAAGCTATGAGAATGACAAGCTTAACCGTCCTGAAGTCGCCGCAACTCCAACTGTCATTAGTCATACTTCTCGGGTTGTAGATAGTTCAGTGAACAATCACATAAAGTACACGAGCCAAACCAACGAGTCTACAAAATATGTAGCTGATACTATTAATGTTGATGACGATGACATACTTGAGGTAATTTAGTGTGATCTGACTGAGTCAAATTTATTTGGACCTTTCTTGCATGAAAAGCAAATTAGAAGCCCGGTAGTATAAGTTTTTGTGTTAAACATTCTTGTTTTTCATGAGGCCAAACCAACCAATTATAACATCAATGGGCTTGATTTGGAATTTTAATAAAGATAGTTCAAATTTATGACTTCGCTGATAAATTAACTTTGAGTAATTCAGCTAGAAGGCATTGTAGGCTGCCCAACTCTTTTGTGAAATTGACACTGTTGAGCAATTTTGACAATTCTGTTCATTCTGTAATTCTGTCTGTTTATTCCTGCTTGTTCGTGCGGTTGTTCTCTTTTCCTTTTATTTATTTTTTCCGAATCCATTACTCAAGTTTTAAGCCATATAAGTACTGATGTCTCTCTTCATTAATGTCATGTGTCGACTGTCGTTTAGAGCATTGATCTTGACCAAATTGTTGAGAAATACCAGTCCACTTGCACTCCTCAACCCCCAATGTCCAAGTTTCCTCTTTTTACTCCAACGGCAGATAAGGATAATTTTGCCGGACAAGGGGATACTTTTTTGCCACCAGAGCTGTGCATGGATTGCATCCACGGCTATAAGGTATTGATTGGACATGTTTTGTTGTGTCATGAGTTGCCTTGCTCATTTGTTGGATTGATATGCCTAATTTTAAAACTGGATGCAGTTAGGGATTTGCCCTGAAGCAGCAAGTCATTTGCAGGAATTCAAGGATAATCTTATTGCTATCTCTAATGAACTGATTGACAATGTTGAAAATCTCAGTTCTGTGCAGATAGCAAAGCTTCGCCAGGACAGGTGTGCCTTTACCTTGGAAGTTGGAATTATTTCCCCTGTGACATTTTCATATTTATATATCTCCATCATGTTTACATTTTTTTTTATTATGCTTCATTATTATACTTGGGAAAAAGAAATCTGCAGCATATCCATTTTGAACTGAATAGCATTTGGGTTGAAAGTAAAATTTGTTGCTAATGCTAGGTCACAGCTGAATAACCAAATTCAACAACTCGAAAAATATATTCAGTCCAGTAACCTTGAAGAAGAAAGACAAAAGTCGAATTTTGTTACATCCATGGCACCACCTACGTCTTTTGTGTATGAAACACCCCAACGAAATGTCATCAGTAGTGGACCTGTCATCAATAGTGGACTAAATAGATATGACGACCAGGTTTATATGGATAATGGTACATATGGGACATCATACCAGTCTTCGTGCGGCATGCCATCAGGTCCAGTAGAGAGGGAACCATTCATCCCAAAGATTATTGAAGTTAATTACATTGAAGGTTCTGGCGATAAACGGTGGAGCAGTCGGGACTTTTCTTGGACTAAAGAGTTAGAGGTATTTAAACTGAATTATTTCCAGTTTCCAGTGTATACAATTCATCATTGTTATATTTAATTTTTCTTTTGTTGCTTTTAGGTTAATAATAAGAAAGTATTTGGAAATCACTCATTTCGCCCCAATCAAAGAGAGGTCATTAATGCCACAATGAGTGGGTGTGATGTTTTTGTTTTGATGCCCACTGGTGGAGGAAAAAGCCTGACCTATCAGGTAATTTATATTTTTCAAGAGGTCTTGAGTTATGGCCTTCTTCCTTTCTCATTCACAACTAGACTATATACAACTTTACCAATTTTAATGCTGGGACTTTTGGACTCTCTTGTGATACAGCTACCAGCTCTTATTAATCCTGGCATAACATTAGTAATTTCTCCCCTTGTGTCCCTTATTCAAGATCAAATAATGCACCTATTGCAGGTATTAGTAATTTTCAAGTTATATGCTTTCATTCTTCTTGTGTTTTTCTCATAGACGTGTGCTTATTTGCTCCTTCTGGTTTGCCAATAGGCAAATATACCTGCTGCTTACTTAAGTGCAAATTTGGAATGGGCTGAACAGCAGGAGATCCTTAGAGAACTTAATTCCGATTACTGTAAATACAAGTTGTTATATGTGACTCCTGAAAAGGTTGCCAGGTGAGTGCCATTGTTGATAGCTGCTTATTCTTTGAAACATATTTGTCTTGGTATACATACATTTTCACTTAAGAACAATATTTTTCATTTCATAACGCCTTTGTTTTGTATATTGACTGCAGAAGTGACGTTCTTTTGCGACAATTGGAGAGTTTACATGGTCGTGAGTTGCTTTCAAGGATTGTAATTGATGAGGCTCACTGTGTGAGCCAATGGGGGCATGATTTTAGACCAGATTATCAGGTTGGAGTTTTTATCCCTTCCAACTTGATTCAATTTCATATGATATATTTTTTTTTGCGGAAGATCCTGTGATATATTGTTTGAACTTTAATAGATTCTTTAATTTTCCCAGGGACTTGGTGTATTGAAACAGAAATTCCCAAATACTCCTGTTTTAGCTTTAACAGCTACAGCAACAGCTAGTGTAAAAGAAGATGTTGTGCAAGCACTTGGTCTTGTTAACTGCGTTGTTTTTCGGCAAAGTTTTAATCGCCCAAATTTATGGTGTGTTAAACAAGTACCAACTTCTTATTAATATAGTTTGAATGGATGAATCGTGTCTGATTTGAACATTGCAGGTATTCTGTTGTCCCCAAGACCAAAAAGTGTGTGGAGGATATTGATAAGTTTATCAGGGAAAATCATTTTGATGAATGTGGCATCATCTATTGTCTTTCACGAATGGACTGTGAAAAGGTCGCTGAAAAATTACAGGTTGGTATTTTCTTGTGATGAACTGTCTGTGATTTTCTTGTGTTCAGGCTTTTCTTTCTTTATCTTCCCCTTTTTATCATTCTTTGTTGTTTGTGTTTTATTGTCTCTATCTGATATGAGATCTGATAAACCATGACTGCACTCGTGTGACCTCCTGCACTCTTAGTCTTATGTAAATGTGAAGGTGGCATCTAATTGTGTGGCTTGTGAATTCATTGTATAGGAATGTGGGCATAAATGTGCATTTTATCATGGGAGCATGGATCCTGATCAACGTGCTCATGTTCAAAGGCAATGGAGCAAAGATGAGATCAATATAATTTGTGCTACCGTGGCATTTGGAATGGGTATGTTTGTATCTTTTAAACTTCTTTTTGCATTGATAAATTGAATGAAATCATATTTAAATTTAATGTTTCAGGGATTAACAAACCTGATGTCCGCTTTGTAATCCATCATTCCCTCCCAAAATCTGTTGAAGGTTATCATCAGGTGCTTATAGATCTTCAAAGTATGTATTAGGCATGGATTTTGATTCTTTTGGCTTACATGTACTTTTGTGATTTTCCTTTCAGGAATGTGGACGAGCTGGTAGAGATGGTCAACGTTCATCCTGTGTATTATATTATAGCTACAGTGACTATGTTAGTATTGATTATGACACTACTACTTGAATATGAATTTGTTTTTTTGGAAACTAAGATATCAATCTTATCACTTACCAGCATCATATGAAACAAGGGACGACTGAGATCCTATTCTCCTTCCTTTTATTTCTTATATCTAGTTGTACCTCACGTTTACAGATTCGAGTTAAGCATATGTTAAGCGTAGGAGCAGTAGAGCAAAGTACCATGACATCTGGATACAGTCGTTTTAATGCGACAAATTCAGGAAGATTACTGGAAACAAACACTGAAAACCTTTTGCGCATGGTACTATATCTTTCTAAGCACTTCAAAATACTACATTATACACACACACAACAATATAAATTACTAAATATTCACCTTGAACTTACTCAGGTCAGTTATTGTGAAAATGATGTTGATTGTCGGCGCCTTATTCAGCTAGTTCATTTTGGGGAGAAGTTTGATTCTTCAACCTGTCATAAAACATGTGATAATTGCGTGAAGGTCACAAGTTTCGTTGAGAAGGATGTCACCGAAATTGCGAAACAATTGGTTCGGAATCAGATTATATCCATATATTGTTCTCATTCCTCTACTTCATGAAATTTCATTAGTTTGTAGTATTTGAATCCACTTGTTCTTAAGTATTTTTTTTACTGTCATCTGTTTAGGTTGAACTAGTTAAGCTAACGGGACAGAAGGTCTCAGCATCTCACATATTAGAGGTGTATCGTGGTTCCTTAAGCCAGATGGTATGTTAACAAGCATTATCTTATTTTATTTGTTTGTTTTTTTTCACGCTTTGCTTATTTTTCTTTAGCTAAAAGCCTTATTTAATCTTGTATTTTTATCATCAAAATTAGGTCAAGAAACACCGGCATGAGACTGTGCGACTTCATGGTGCTGGGAAGCATCTAGCGAAGGGTGAAGCTTCCCGTATATTGCATCATCTTGTTGTTGAGGACTTTATTTCGGAAGTGGTAAAGAAAAGTGATTTTTATGGATCTGTATCATCAGTGTTGAAGGTATCAAAGACCCTGTCTACTTTAATATGTTTGTATGGTGCAATTTTATTCCTAAAATATGATGTGTTTTTCTTACCATGCTTTAAACGTGTGATATAGGTTATTAGTTACTCTCCACAATTATATTCCAGTAACTGTGAGCTGTCTAATGCTTTAACTTGTTTTCAGGTAAATGAGCAGAAGGTCCGTAATGTGTTGTTAGGTGGGCAAAGAATTATATTGAGGTTTGCCCTTCCTATCAAGCTATTTCATGCTTAAATTTGTGAATCAGGGTGCCAATGCTCATTGGTTAAAAAATTTTACATGAATTTTTCTTTCTTTCTTTTGTTTGTGATATCATGCTAGAGTTAGGATGTTGATGCTGTAAGCCTCAGATATATATTTAACTTGACCTAGTTTCACCTGAATTTTCGTTTCAGCCTTCTATGGCATCAAGTTTTCATTGCATGCATGTTTTTATCTATGCATGTTTTTATCTACTCAATGGCATCTTTAACTTTTGCAGATTTCCGTCTTCTGTGAAAGCATCAAAGCCTGGCAAATGTGATTCGATTTCAGCCAAAGGTTCTCTGGCATCTGCGAAGCTGAATCTTCCCATTGACATTCCTGACCAACCTGAAACTGAAATAGACGTGGTATATGCTGTTTTTTTCTTTCAATTTTGTTGAAATTTCTAACTGTTTGAATTATTATACTTAAGAAAATTCTATTGCAGGATCTATCAGCTAAGTTGTACACTGCTCTGCGGATGTTGCGGACAACTCTTTGTAGAGAAGCTGGAGAGGGTGTTATGGCTCACCACATATTTGGGTAAGTTATTATTATATTCATTTTCTTCTTATGCAAGAATCAAGTTAACTTTTAACCCCCTTTTTATAAAAGCATCTGATAAGTTGTTTCTATTTAGCAATGCTACGTTGCAGCAGATAAGCAAGAAATTACCGAGAACAAAGGAAGAACTTCTTGATATCAATGGCATTAGCAAGTAAGTTCGTTCTAGGAATACTGCAGTGTCCTTGTTACTGAACCAACTTTCATTGACGTTTTGTTATACTGCAGGACTAAAGTAAGCAAGTATGGGGATCGGTTACTGGAGACCATTGCAAAAACCATAAATGAATACTACAATACGGATAAAAACAGCAGTGGCAGCAAAGGCAGTGTGGATTCAGCCAAAAGAAGACGAGAAGCAAATAGAACGCCAGAATCAAATGGTGAGGATGATGATGCCTTAATCAAAAGTACTGGTCGCTCCAAGAAAAGGACGGTAAAGAGACAAATTAAAAAGGCTGAGATATATGAATCGGAAGAGGAAGACTATTACCATGGATGCCTTGACGAGGACCTAGACTGTATCGACATTGAGAATGTCGTATTAGATAAAGTAACTGGTACAAGTGCTGCAGGAAGAGTACTACCTCAATGGACAGCATCATGATATGGTGTATGTTGATTATCTTAGTATTGTATTAGGTCCTTCAGGATATGAATGTTGTAATCGGGCTTTTCATGGATCAGCTTTCCATTAACTTAAGGTTAGAGTTTTGTTTCAACAAGGCATTGCATTGTAAGAAAAATAGTAAAAGCAGATCTACGAGAAAAACTGGATAACTGGATGGTTATGAAATAGTATAGCTAAAGATATTTTTCTTTCCAATTTACCTCTGGCAATCAGTGTTATTGATGCTAGTGAAAATGTATATAGTACGTTGTCTTGATTAATTGGACATTTCAATTATGCTATTATTCTTGATATAGTATGTAATTATTTGAGTATATTTATTTAACTAAACTTATCTCTTGGCCAAACATTGAATTAGTCTAGTGTGCAAGGTAAATTAGGTTTTTGCTAGTGAGCAGGTTAACTTGAACAATAATACCATTAGAATCTATTAGACATATCTTCAAAGGTTGATTATAATCTCTATTAAACATAACTTTAGGACAATTATCATGACAACCAACGAAATTTCATCCGCTATCCTGCAAGGTCTTTCATCACAATACAAACCGGAAAAACCAAACATAAAAATGACATTAAGCCTAATAGGAAAAACACTAAAATTATTCCTACGTAACCTATTTCTAATTCTTCAATATGATAATACTAATAAGGAACAAAACATTTACCAGTAGAGTGATACATATAAGAAAATATTTAGCCATTTTAAATGAAGTATTTATAGAATAAATTTTGTAAAATGTATGTTACATTGTTACATTGTGCAAAAGTAGTTCCAAAATAATTGTATAAATATCATATCTCTTCAAGAATACATTGTATTTGCGTGCATATTAGAATGGGAGCATAAGCATTGTTCTGTGTGATAAGATTAGAATCATATATTAGTAATTTAAACAACTTCAAATATCTATTTACATATTTGTTCATTACATCAAAAGCATTCTGCCAAAGACAACCATATCACTAAACTTTACAGGAACCTAAGATGAACAGCTTACAACTTTACACACTCCTATGTACAGATATGTGTGTAATATTTTATTCATGTACTTTACAAATTTAATATGTTCATATGTTATCAGTCAAATATTTATACCATGGCCCGTGAACACCAACTGATATAGTGGCTGCCACAATCAAAACACGAGCAGCTTCCACTACCCTTTCAGTCAGAGCACCAGCCCCAACTTTCAGTAGTGCCATTTCAGCTAATTTCCTCCCACGGGCTCCACTTCCCCCAAGCACAACTCCACGCAAAGCTGAATAGACAGCATTGAACACTCTCTCAAACACAGCATCCCCAGCCTGTAAGCTCTTTCCTAACATTCTGGCAGCAACTACCTTTCGTGACTGAACCTTCCCTGCATCTTCACCGTCAACTGAAGGCAGATTGCAAATCACTCCTACAATATCTTCAATATCAGCATCTTCAACACGGTCTAAGAGCTCCAAGAGTTGTTCTGCACACTTGGACACTGCATTTTCCATATCTGCAGAGCTTGCTACTGCCTTTTCACTCATAATAATCTGACGGCATATAAGAACGCTGCAATTCCCATAATTTCTAATTAAGTACCATTGCCAGAAGAGAGAAAAACAAAATTAATAAACAACAGTGCCTTGACACAAATAATCATGCTATTTACCTTGTGGATATCACAATAATCTTCTGAATTTGAGCCTGGAGAGACCTCAGTCTGGAGAAGTTAAGAGATAAAGTTTCTGGTAGATCATCTTGTGACAGACCAGATATTCCACTTACTAACTTCAGCAAACCAAGCCTCACAACGAGATCAATTGGTTCTCCTTTGCATTCTGGTTGCTGATCACCTGGTCAAATAGTACACAGTCAGGCACCAAAATAAGTGTCTGCCTCAAAGTATGTAACAGAAAATTGAAGAATGGGAAAGCAAAGTTTTGTAAATATATAGAACCTTTAGTATTTGAACCATCAGGAGAAAAGGCCATTGGACTGCCAGTACTTTTGAGTATAATATTTCCCCCAGTTCTGAGAGTAGTTGAAGGAAGCCCTTGGGATGAATTATCAGCCAATGCTGAGGAGGAATTCACATGTTCTACCCATTCCTGGTCTTTAAAATTCCAAATAGAAGAAAACCATCTGAGGGTTGAAGGCAGAGAGGTACTAGCATCAGATGGAGATCCATATTTGTTTGCAAAGGCATTCCTAAGGTAGTCCAGACCAGCAGGTCCCTTAAGCAAAGGCTCCATTAATCTTATGCGTGCTTTGCTTATCTCTTTCTTAAGAATCTGTCAAGAATTCATCATGTCACATAACATACAGCCAGAGTAAAACAAATATAAGCAATAAGAGGTGCAGTTTACTCATTAAGGTTACAGCGTGATACACTGCAACTATTTTGTGGCTAGCCAATCCTAAATATATGTAATACATCTAGCAGCTATATACGAAAGCATTGGTATTCAAAAGCATAACCCATACATAATAAATAATTGAAAGGGAAAAAACATGAACATTGATTAAATAAATTTTAATTGGCGATAAAATCAATTGAAGAGAACAAAAATAAAGGAATTGTAAGCAGACACCTGAATCTGTTCAAGGACAAACTGCAAACCCTTAACCAACGCTACAACACATGCATTGTTTGATTCATCTCTAGATTGGCATATATCACTCAACTCGCATAATAATGCCTTGTGTTTGGCCTTTATTATCTCCTCATTGGCTGGAGCAGAAAGCTTCTGCAAACTGACTAGTGAAAAGTCGAGAATTTTTCCAAGGTAATCGACATCCAGTTTACCTGATTTAAGCACCTTTAGATACACAGAAAGAGAGATATAATCAAAAAAATAGAAATTATAGTTAGGTGTATTTCAATGATGCGTCTAACAGACTCGTGAAAAGAATATAACTACTACCTGAGACAGAATATCTAAATCAATGGCTGCAATAATATCATCCTTCCAGCTTATTGGAGCCATCTCACAAATTTCATCCCTAACCTCTTCCATGAGTTGAATAATCTGGTCATAGTTGGGCTGATCCTGCTTAACAGATTCCATAACACTATCCCAAAAGGCCTTCTCCATTGTCTGTTTGATTTTACCCTGCCAGATTAAGAGTTAATGAGAATTCAAATTCAAAACATTTTGGCAGTAATGCCAAAAGGATTGACTCTATATTAAAAAAATTCTTAGACGGGGGAATAATATAACATCAAAGGCCTCAGGCAGAATGCTCTTACCTCAACGCTGTTTTGAATGTGATCAGAGACATCAAAGCCATCAGCAAAACTACGGTGATGCTCATGGAGAAATTCATTTACAAGAACCTCGTTTGGTGCTACAGACTTTTCAGAAGTAGTACTGAGCTGAGTATTTGAACTTGTAATAGGCGAAGAGAAGCTTGACTCTATGGGGGAAGTGTCGGTCTCCTTAAAAAGGGAGCGAACCACTCGGCTTGTCTTATTGCTCTTATTTGAAATATTTCTATCGCTTGGGCTTGCAGCAGTAGAAAGTGGAGTTGGGCTTGGAGTTGGGTATTGAGTCATTGGAAACCCCATTGGGCTTCCGCTATCCTTTACTCTTAAGGATCTAGATCTTGTTTCAGATAAAGCACTTTCCATGCGCTCAATCCCAGCATCTCCACTCAGGTGCATCACCTTTTCTCTCAAAAGTTTTTGATCTTCAGTGACCTGTATTATGAAACATTGAAAGAAGATAAAGCCAAAGCATTCTCTCTTGCAATAAGAAAGCAGTTAAGGGAAGAAAACCCTTATTGAACGGGAAAAACATCAAAATAACTGTCAAGAATTAAAATATTGAGAGAAGAACATGCTTGTGAAGGGAAATTATACTATTATACTATAAACAACATAAGCAAATTTTCTTGATTCTATCAATCTTACAGTCAGCTTTAGAGGTCATTGATGTTCCATGACATTAATTGAAAATTTCATCCATAACCGCTACCATTGAAAAGGAAAACTCATAGCTATTGACATGGAAAATTACCTGATGCTGAATAGCTTTCATATCATGACTAATACCAACTCCTTCTGGAGTTAACTTGCAAGTTTGAATCATAGAAGCCTCAAGCTGGCAAGCTGCTCTAACCAAATCATCCTCCAAAGATCGAGCATCCTTAACCTTCCAGACCACAAAACAATTCAAATACGAGCACCATGCTTTATCAAAAGCAGCAAGCTGTGATCTGAAGGTACACAGCTTCACAGAAGCTGAGATAGATTCTTCGTCGGAACTTTTTATTGGCCCCTCTTGTATAATCTTTATTAGCAGCTCAAACATTTTAACAAATTCTTGAGCAGACTTGGCCAAAGCAAGTTCACGCTCTCCCATTGTACTGAAAACTGCATCTGGATGACCCAATATCATATAAGCACAAAGAACAACTCTCACTTGATACCTTGATAACTTAGATAAGCTATTGTTTAACTCCTTGACTGTGTCTGATTTTTTTGCCGGGCTTCTTGCAGAATTCCTAGGAGTAGCCCTTTTCTTGGGGGAGGCAACCCGTTTAAGAAGGTGATCAATGTTATCCAAGCTAGTATAATAATTGGCAGGGACAACAGCTGTGAACACTCTGAGGCGGCTTTCGAACCGGTCCAGCAAAGTTTTCACAGTCTGAAGAGTAGATGCTGATTCAATAAGAAGAGCAAACTGCTCAAATGGCAATGACTTGACAGATTTCTCGTTGATCCCCAGCACGGCATATGCCTTCGTCAAGGTAAAGGTTGTTCTCTTCTGCCTCAAGAACCGCCTCCAGCACCTTAAAGAAGTAAATTGTCAGAATAAGTCATATAGTAATATCCAGTAAAACGGAGTTCAATAAACCTATTGCACATCAGTTTTGCCTAATAGATGAACAAAAAAATTGCAAACAATATTAAGGCCTTCTCCAAAATGACTAGGCTTCCTACTAAACTAGCAACAGAATATGCATATATATCAAGTTTTAAATGCAAAAAACCTTGCTAGTTTTCTGGAAAGATATTCTGCCTGCTTTGACGTTGTAATCCAATTATCGAACGCATAGCCACGCAGTCTTCCTCTCTGCCTGATATATTCAGCTCTTTGTCTTTTTGCCTGCTCAATATAAAATTTGGAGAATTTGTTACAAAAAGCTCCACTAAGACCGCCATGTAACATATGAAATTTTTGAAGCATTGAAAATGAATCCAAAAAAAAAAAAAAACTAACACCATACTCTTTGTAATCGATCTTCCAACTCATCCTTCTTTTTCCTTCTCTCAATCTCACGCTGGTGAGATACAGACTTCGCCACATGTCTCGCCTGCAAGACTTTAGCGTGCACCCTCTTCTTTTCAGCTTCCAGCAACTGAAGTCGTTTTGATTCAGCAGCATCTCGTTTTTGGTGAATTGCAGCACGTACACGCTCCTTGTATTTGCTCTCTCGAGTCATTCTCCTCATCAACGACTGAGATGACCTTTCTCTAAGAGATGCCCTTCTTTGCCTGCGAGCTTTTAGGATAAGCATTCTATTAGCCTCAGCCTGCTGAACACGTGATTCCACTTTTGTCCCAAGCTTCACGCGCTCATTTGCATGCCGCATTTCAACTCCATTTTTCGCTGCTTGACGCAGTTGGTCCTGCCTAGCTAAGCGCATCTGGGCCTTCGTCAAAAGGCTCAACCTATCAGGAAAGCAGAAAATCATATCGATTGTAAAAATGTAGCACAAGTCACGTAATTGAAAGAAGAAAAAAAAAAACAAGTCTTTCATACTTTGAGAGTCAATGGAACAGATAAAGCATACAAAAAACAATATGTTGGAACATGTGTGGAAATTGAGTTAAAAGACTAAACACAAATTCCCGTGTTGGGTAGAACTAGTGTTGTGTGAATTGAAAAGAGTGGAATTCCCACATCGGATGGAACACACATTAGTCGTGTTTATAGTGGGGTGTACCTCTAATTAATGGGTGTACATAATTATGTGAACGAAGTAAGCACTAGGGAAAAATATATATTGATATATATTTTATTATTTGAAAATGATGAATTAAATAATTAATTTATTCATTATTAGAAAGTATTTTCTTAGTCCCCAAGTTTTGCTAAAATATTTTGTAAGGCAATGTAGAATATTTTGGAACACATGTAATTACATTCAATTAATCCATTTTTTTTAAAATTTTACCCATGTTCAATGCTTCATAAGAGAAAAACCAAAGCATGGAACCCACCTCTTCTGTTCAGCGGCTTGCAACTTGGCCTCTAACCGCTGACCAAGATCCTCATCCTGAGATGAACATCGTGAAGGACTTCTTGGCTTTGCACGTGCCTTGCTTGAAAGTTTCTCATAGTACTTCTGCACTCAATAGAACGAAACTTTAAAAAAAAAAAAAAAAAACACTTAAAAAAGAAAACAACAAAAACAAATAACAAAGAATTAATTTGCCTTAAAAGAGAAGAAACCATCGAAGCATACGCAAATGAAAAATAAAAATTAAATAAATATATAATCGATATCAAAAATAAAAATTCTGAAATAAACAGAGATTGATCTCTAATTAGTAATTACTCTGTTTTGTGGTTGAAAATCAAAGTAATAATAACACGTGTTAACTATGTAATTAAGGAGGAAAGTTGAATATTGAAGTTGAAGTTCCGAAACTTTCTCACCAAACAAACGAAACACGCAAAGTTAATTTTTTTTAGAAAGGAATTGTAAAAACACCTGTCTACGAATTTGAGCATGACGAAGTTTTTCTTCAATTTCTTCCACCGAACTCGGTGACTTACACTCCGTATCAAGAAGCCTTCGTCGGAGTCGTTTCGGTAACCTCACCGGCGATGACAGAGATTCATCATCTCCGATTGGAAATTCCATCACAATTCCGTTTTTGCCCTCCGGTAATTCCACTCCCGCCGCCATAACAATTCAACGAAGTAACGATCGTAACAAACTCCGTAACGGTAAACAAATTCCGTAACGGAGCGACGACGGCGATGATGAAATTATACCGTACGAATGAAAATAATAATAATAATAATAATAATTGTAACGAGGAACAAAATGGAAAAAAAATCGATGTGGTTGGTGATTGATTTATATATAGAGAGAAGAAGAAGAATAACGGTGGAAAAATTTGAATTGGAAGCGATTCAAAAGAGAAACGTTGCGACGAGTGAAACCAGCTTCGAGAGAGAGCTTCGGTGTTTTGAGTTTCTAGAGAGAGAAAGTAAGAGAGAGAGTTTTTTTATGAAATGAAAAAAGGTGAAGGACGTGTTTGGGTTTATAATAAACGAGTTTGGGTTTAGTTTATAATGCGTGTAATCATGTTTAATACTGTTATTAATTACTAATTAATTATGAGAATTAAGAAAGAATAAGGGTATTCTCTTTCAAAAAAAAGAAAAGAAACAATAAGGGTATTTGACACGTCATCAAGGACATCACAACGGCACTCTTTTAATTTTACGACTTTTGGACTTTAATACCCTCTAGACTTTTTTTTTACTACATTGTTACCCATGTGGCCCCATCTCTATCCACTACCTTCTCGATTTTGACATTACTTTTTCATTTTTTCTTTAATTATTTGGAATGTCATAAGTTTTTTTTTTTTTTTAGGATACTTTTACTCAAAGTTCTATTTCTATTTTTATGTGTATTTAATTTGTAAATGTGAAAAGATTTTATTTTAGAGAGAAATGCATTTATTTAATTAAAATTTATTTGTGAGATCAATATTTCTCAAAATAATTTAGAAAGAATTTAATTCGAGTATAAAGGTGTGGTTCACTGATAAAGAGATTGAGACGTCAGGTAAAGTTCACTGATAAAAATATTGAGACGTAGTAGGAGTTTAACAAAAAAAATTAAAATTTATTAAATCTTTCCTAACAATTTCAACCCCGTATTACATATGTGGCGTAAGAAATTTTACATTATCATTATGTCTGATATTTTCAACAAATCTAAAAAATTAATTTTGTTTTGAAAATTCTGTTAGGAAAAAGTGTCTTAAAATGTTACATTCAATATCTTAAAATTTTAAAAATTTATAGTCTTCTTAGCATCATCTTTATTTTTATATATATGATTGATTGTGATTTACTAATAGTATAAAATATTTTACAACGTCCAAAAATCCTAGTTCAACTTAATTTCAGTAGAAAAAATAATAAAAAAATATTTTAAATTGTACTTTGGATGCAAGGCAATTTATACCTACGTGTCAACATAAAAAATTTACTTTGGATGCAAGGCAATTTATCTCTCGTATCATATACTTGTCATTCTTTTATACGGATTGGTGTACCAATTTTTTCCAAAGCCAATAAATTATGTCTGTATCATGAAAAATGTGTGGAGGATAAATGGGCGATGAAACTATTGGCAGGTATATTTCCTTTTCCAATCCCAAAACAAAGTCGTCTAAGCTCTAGCTAGCTTACGATACGGGTTTGCTGTGATTCCGATTCCAATTGATGAATTGAAAATGTATATTCCATGCGTGTCGTTCATATAAAAATTTAACACTCAACTCATTTGTTATGTATCCAAAAAGATACTCAACTTATTTAAACTTTGGTTTGAGTTGCGTTATGTTAAGTACATGTTAAATTTTGTATTAGAAAGAGTTGACGTTGAACAATATATAATGAGATGACTTATAAATTCGTCGATTTAATGCATTGTGTGTGAAGATGTGTCTAACTTATTTGTGTTGTTGTTATTAAACTCAATGTAATGATCTAAGTGACTCCCATCATGGCCAACACGAGTATCACAATCTTGATTTGACTTGTTGGCGGAGCAGGAGAAATTTACAGTGTTGGATAATCGACGTGAAGAGTTTCACACTTGACGGAGAGATGTTGTGATGTGTCATATGTGTGTTAAAATCCCACAATGAAAGAGTTGAGACCTACCATGATCTTGGTTAGTGGCGGAGCCAGAATTATCATAAATTATGGGCAAAAAAAAATTGCAACACATTTATAGGACTTTTATATATGAAATTGCAAGCAAATAATCAAAAAATCAAAAGAAATTGTTCAATTTATCGGGGTTTATATAAGAGATTTAAAAAAATTTACATAAGAAATCACAAAAAAAGAATTTGGCCGGAGCCCGGACGCGTGTCCGAGATCGCCGAGCGGTGAAACCGCCGCTGACCTTGGCAAACTCTCAGATATCAACTCACCTTAACATATAAATTACGTCTTCCGTCTCAAATATATGACATTGTTGACGGTTGCATAAGTGTCAAAGTACATCTTTGTCATTCAATATCTTTAAGTATGTATTAGTAAAAATTATAAAAATTTGATATTTTAAAAATATTCATCGAAACAAATTCATTACCTAACCGTCATGGTCAATAATAATCTATTTTTTTCAATTACAGGTATTGAATAGGTAAACTTTACTTGATATATATTTATTTTAAAATAAATTAACATAAAAATACGACACATCCATGATTGATTGGATGAGTGTGATATACCCAACTAAACTCAGATATCACACTGTGTTCACCATTAATTTTTTGTGTAATTTTGTGGTAACTAGCAAATATTTGAGAAAACATTTGACCATCGATATCCATTTATGAAAAGCAAAGGTGTTACACCACTAAATCATGTGGCCACCTCATCTTTGCATGAATGAAACGAAACTAGAAAGATAAGGGTGATGAGGACTTATAATTAATCACGATCCATATGCCTTCCTTTTGAGTAAGAGTGTTGTTCAACTTTATGCACAAACGCACGTCATGAGAAATTATGCTGTAGGGCATTATTTGATTGTCTAAAAACTCAATAATAAAAATATTATAGAAGTTCTTAAATATTTCAATTCTATCTTTAAAGAGCCACATGCCTTATTATAAAAGCTAAATTTAGTATTTGGTCCTTAACTATACTTCCATTTTCAAATAAATCAATTTTGTTAAATTTTTTAAAAAAAGTATTAACATTCATCATCTCGTTTATCATCCAGAGAAATAAAAACTCAATAAATCCAACAGTTCAATTTAAACCTCAATGAGCAATTTTATACATATACACTCGTGTTTATAAAAAACAACTTATAACATATACAAAAATAATAACTTATGCAAACTTCTATATAACCGCATGTGCTATCACGGTGCAAACCTCCAAACAGGAACCCATGTCCCCAATCACCCAAATGATTAGATTTATCACAGTGAAAATACTCAATATCACCACTGTAACTTTCTATTTCTTTATACTTCATACCAATCAACGTGAAACACGAATAAACTGGTCCCTTGCACAATATAGGGGTCCTTATTAAATAGAGTCTACTATGGATCCCTTGTTGAACTTGAAAATAACTTCTCCTTTTTCAAACCTTATAATAGCTGCCATTGAATTCACATGCTCCCTAGCCCCTACAAGTATTTTACACTACTTAGTCTGGTCTTTTCTATTCAGCAGTTGCATTTAACTTTACTTATTACTTGTTGAAAATGTGGTACTATTTATGGTCCACCAATAGAATAGGGGGTAATTTTGGCAATGAAAAGAGTCGCAAGGATATCATCGTAAATGCAAGAACTCATTGTTTTTGCTTTGAAGGAGTACCTTCCTTTATTCTGGAGGACACGAACAAAAGATGTGAAGCTTTCTTCTACTCTGCCACGTGTACATAGATCTAACTGTACGTTCTACTGTCTTACAATTACGTGTACACGAGTCTACAACATTCGAGGAAGTAGGTAACTTATGTGGCATATGGGATGAGATACATCATGCATGGGTCTGTGGGGGTCCATGTAATAAACAAATTTTCTTTTTTGTTTAAGACCATTTGCAATGGGGTATTGAAACCTTATTCAAGCCTATTGAACCATTAGAGAGAGACTTGTTGAAGATGAGGTGGAAAAGAGAGTAGATGAAAGAATTCAACATGTTTAATGCCTGTCTCGAAAGCCACGTGGCGCAATTTGATTTGTTGGAAATGACGCGTGTAATACACGCGCCGACAGGGCGCGTAGCGTGTCAGCACGCGAAGAGAGAAAATGGTGAGGAAGAAAAAGTGGGACACGTGGCGCGTTTTAATAGGTTGTCTGGTTTTTTATCTTCTTAATAATTTGGACTCAATTATTTTATTGCAAATAATTTTATTTTATTTTTTTACCAAAATTCATGATTTTTTTTCTCTACAAATAGAGACTTGGATCATTTGATTTGGACACCGAAAAAAAATCAAATTTTTTTCACTCTCTTAATCTTATTATTAGTCTTTCTTTTGAAGTTTTAGTATTTGATTAGTGAAAAATAAATTATTTGTGTGTCGCGTGCTTAGTTTGTTGTATTGCATTTTAAGTTAAGAAAATAAAAATAAATTATTTAAATAAATTTTGTTTTTTAAAAAAAAAAATGTTAAGTGTTTCTTTATTTTAATTTAATTATAATCGATAATTGTAATTTTATGTAATTATAAAAACAAAAATATAAAATTAAATAAGAATAAGAAATAAAAGGTGGTGGGGTAGGATGTTGAATGAAAAAACCATTGGAGTGGTTAAAATTGAATAGGTGTTGAATTAAGAGAGAGAAAATAATGTGGAGTGTTGAGAATTGAAAAAGTGGGTGTTGAAGGTTATTGAAAGAAAAAAACCATTGCAAATGGTCTAAGGAAAACAGATATTATTCTCTCAAATATTCAATTTTTAAAAAAATCAATGGTTAATACATGTTTATCATCGGTAATATTATTGATTTTCAGTTTACTCATGTAAAATTTTTTTATATAGATTTCAACCATGTAATTTAAAAATCATTTAATTTTGACTGTACAAAATCAATGATACAAGGGTAAACCAAAATTCTTTCAAATTACAAGAAACGGAAGTACCTTAAATTTTGTAATTTGATGTTATGAAAGTCTAAAACCAAAAAATCTTTAAATTATAAAGTTGAAATCTAAACATATTTTTTTACGAGAGTTAAACCAAAAACCAGTAATATTACATAGGATAAACATGTATTAACCCAAAAATCAATTATATTTATACAATCGTTTTGGTCACAACATTTTTTTTTTCTTTATCTTTTGAAACAAAAATAATGAAGAGGGAGCAAGAACAAATGTGAATATGAGATACGTCATAAAATTATTGTATAAAATATCATTAATTTTTAAAAAAAAATTGAGACAATGTTAATTTTAATTATACAATCATATTATTTGAATATCAAAATATTAACTCCAACCCCAACCCTCTTGACACCATATTTAACAACAATATTTTAATTTGTAAATATCATTTATCTTTTTCTGAAGAAAAAAAACTAAACCAATTCATCCAAAATAGAATTAGAAAGAGTTAGCATAAAAACTTAAAGGAGCACACTTCATCTATCTTAATTTTAATACATTGTTAATTCTTTTAAGTGACAAATTTTAATATATTAATTATTATCTTAATATGCCTTTAACTTCTTTACACCTTTAATCATATAGTTCAACCAACCAAATTATCTATCCCTATAATAAAATTGTTGATTTTTTTTTCCACAAATCCTAGCTCAACTGGTAAAATGTCGAAATTGTTAAGCCGAACGTCATGACTGGGGTTCGAACCCAGTACCTCTACTTGTGTGTGAGTTTATAATGGCTTTGTCATTTCGTCTATCTAAAAAAAAATTGTTGATTTTTTTGAAATAAAATTGTTAATACAACTAAGAATCAATCAAATGTATTCATTTATAAATAATATATAGGCTTAATTACACTTTTGATCCCCTAATTTCTCAAAGTTGTGATTTTGACCCCCTAAAAAAACAAATCTTTTCAGACCCTTTAAGTTTACTTTTTGTTGCAATTTTGGCCCCATAACCCAATTTTGACCCAGTTAACGCTGACGTGAACGCCACGTGTGTAATGTTTTTAATTATTTTTGTATTTTATAATTAAAAAAAAAATATTTTTTATTAAAAAAACATAATTTTTTTTTGTAATTAATGTTTTTTTTATTTGTAATAAAAAAACAAAAGAAATTATTTTTTGTAATTAAAAAAAACAAAAAAATTTTAATTACAAAATAAAAAAATAAAAAAATAATTAAAAAAACTTACACACGTGGCGCCCACGTGTCCGTTGACTGGGTCAAAATTAACGTGGGGGGCCAAAATTGCAACAGGAAGTAAACTTACGGGGCCTGAAAAGAGTTGTTTTTTTAAGGGGCCAAAATCACAACTTTGGAAAACTTAGGGGGCCAAAAGTGTATATATATATATATATATATATATATATATATATATATATATTGCTTGGAAACTAAAAGAATTAATTTTTCAATAAATAATCATATATTTATAACTATGACAAATATTTGATTTATGGTATTTCTAAAACAACTATTTTCTCTTATGAACTTCTTAGACTTTTTTTTTGTTACAAAGCTAATTAACAAACAAAAACAAAAAGAAAGGGAGGAGAAGCAAAATAACTACTCTTCAGGGAAGAAAAATCCTAAATAATAATTTATGAGAAAAGGACGTAAATCACGTGGAGAAGAGTTATAAGTTGACAGATTAGAGATTGATGACTCTCCAAGTTTCGTCAAAAAACTTAAACATTGATTTTCGTATGAGAGTGTGGCAAACAATTACCCTGCTTTGAACAAGAAGATCTTTAAATGTCTTGAATTAGCATAACATTGGACATAATCCTTCACATGGGACCGTTGATAGGTTGATGCATAGAAGAGAATTAGAGTAGCAAACAAGCTCATTAATACCCAAGTTCTTAGCCATGACTAGACCTTGATAAATAGCAAATAATCAGGGGCGGAGCCACCCCCAGCTAGCCTGGGCACTAGCACAGGCTCAACTCCAACTTTCTTTTTGTAGCAAGCTCAACCATTATTAGAACTTTTAGCTTGTCCTGCGAATTTTTGTGTAAATTCTGCAGGAAACACATTTCCTGTAAATTTTGCCAAGGATTTAGGTTCTCAAGTGAGGTAATACCTTAGAATTTTAAGATCCGCATGAAAGATATATTCGTAGGAAATGTGAAATTATTAACAAAAAAAAAAGTATCGTTTTGCGATAAAATTTTTGTCAAAATTCTATAAAGTTCCTCACTCTACTACGCAAATAATTCCACATACTTTCTCTCATGAACTTCTTAGATTATAATGCCCGTAAAACATATAACATGACTTTAACGATAAACCAAAAAAAAAGTAATATTTGTAAACTTTTTTAATACTTCTATGGTGTTCTTATTTTTTGCCGTCTCTGTTTCTATTGTTTTTTGTAAAAAAAAATTATCATTCCAAAAATTGTCAAAGTAAATACGTAAGCGTGAGACTACCACTAAAGTCTAAAAACACGTGCTGCTGAAGACTCTATTGTTATCTTCAACCATAAAACCCGCTGGGCTTGGGCCCCGCAATTCAGGGGCTATTGTTTTCTCATACGTGGCAACTATATTATTAAAAAATACACGTAGTTAATGATTAAAAACCAAAAGTAAACCTGCTCAAAAAAAAAACTAAAAGTAAACACTACAGGAAAAAAGTATTTAACTATGTTTTAGATTTCTATAAATATATAATTTTTTTTGGTCTTTTTAAAATTTTCTTTCAATTTTTAGTCTTAAATTTTTTTCATCTTCACTTTTAAAAGAGAGACTAAAAGTGAAGATGAAATTTTTTTAAGTAACAAAAAATAATAATAATTCATTTAAGTAAGTTTTTTTAAGAGGAAATCACTTCAGTACAAATAAAGAAAACAATAGAAAACAAAAGTATAAGTTAGTTTATCACGAGACGTGGGGAACAAATATACTAATTTCAGCTGAGATATGCGGTATGTTCATGTTTAGTTGATGACAAAATAAGATTACTCATATGTCCAAAACAACATTAAATTTTGCTGCTGCTTGGTTGGTGGACCTCAAGTTTGATGCATGATCTGAGTTTTTGTTTTTAAAATTCAAGATAAGTTGTGTAGAACAACCAAGTCCATGATCATTCATTGATCACGTACCAACGTTCGATGTTGCAACTTGTCCACTTAGCCGTATGAGTATATGCTGGAGTCGACATTCTATTTCAATTTTCAACCAACCAATTTTATAACTAGGAAACAAAAAATTAAATAATGCATTCCTATTAGATCATATAAATAAATTAATAAATTATATCTTTTTCTCACAAAATAAATTAAGGATAAGATATAGACGGATGTATTAAGAGAGTTTGATAATGATAGATCATATATCAACACGATAGCAGTGGTAGTTATGTTTAACATAAAACAACATGGATAAAAAAAAAAGGTTTTGAAAAAATGGAAGTGAGATAATTTCTTTTGAAGTGGGATAATTTTTCTTTTAAAAGAACGAAAAAAATCAAATCAAATCAAATCAATTAAAAAAAATTGAAATATTATTTCATTGGATTCAATTTTCTACGTTTTGTTATTTGTTCATTCAATTGGTTTGGTTTTAAAATCAAATCAAATCCGTTTCAAATTTTTTCGGTTTATGTTGTATATTTTTTCATTTTCTTTTTAAGAAAATATAATATTATTTCATTACATTTCATGATAAAGTAAAATTACGAAAAAAAGACGAATAAGTAGAAAATAAAAGTAACATAAATAAAATAGCTACAAAATCATAAATTAATAATATTTTTTAAAAGAACGAAAAATTTGACTATCACTTTTTATACCCTACTCATTTCTCGTACGCCCTATTTATTTTTCTTTCGAAAATGTCCTTGAAATTTTTAGATTTTAAAATCCGAACTGAGTTTTTTCTTTGTTATGGGGTGAAAAAAGAGTTGTCCACCTGTTCAGATTTTATAGTCCGAAAACCTCAAAAAATAGGGCATATGTTCCTTGCTGTTTTCGAATTATAAAATTTGAACATCCCTTAATCACCATTTTTCAATTAAAAACAGTTCGAATTATATAATCCGAACTATATCAGCATAAATTCTGAGTCTGTTTGCAACATAGATAACCAATTTAAGGACCTTATTAATCTTCCTGATTTTCAGCCTTTTATTTTAGATCATTGTTAGTTGTTTGTAGTCAAAAATCCGGTTTTTAGGCTACTTTGTCAAATTGTTCCGAAATATTCCCAGAAAAATTGAAAAAAATCAAGGATCAAGACTCCACCAGAAGAGACTTCTTACGAGAATCCGCCTTTAAAAATCCAAAATTTCATCATTAGACCCATTTTTGTTTTTTTAAAATTTTTCAAATTCTCATAAAAATCCAAACAATTGATTAGTTTTATTTGATTTTTAGAATTTTTTAAGGTATTTCTATGATTTTATTTGATAAGTTTTTATCATTTTTTACTCTGTTTTTTGGTTGTTTTTTAAAACGAAATTCAAAACTGTTAAAATAGAAGAGATTATGATCGCTGATTATACATAATCATATTCCGTATTAAAAGATCCGAACTCAGTTTAAATATCTTTAGATTTTATATTATGATCCGAAAATCCATGAACATTTTTGAAAATTTTATAAGACTTTTTCACCTGAAATATTCCAAGACTTTTTAGGTCGACCCAAGCAAATTTGTTTTTATAATTTTAGTGAATCTATATTCATTTTGTTGAGAGGTAGTCAACATATATAATCATGAGTAACTTGTAGCTCGCATAAAATAAAAACGAAACCCTAAAAACTAAAAGCCAAAGTAAATAACCTACTTGTAACTTGCATAAAATAAAAACGAAACCCTAAAAACTAAAAACCAAAGTAAATAACCTACTTGTTTATAATTTTCCTTCAAAAAAACTTGTTTATAATTTTTTTTTCTACACTCATGTTTAATCAAATCATATCATGATATAATTTTTTAAAATTTGTTCTTAAAATATCGTTATAAATATTTATTATAAAAACCAAAGCAAACAACGAACTTTATAATTTTTTTCGAAAAATCTATATAAATACTTATCAAGTGAAATTTTATTCGATTGATATATATGTAGAAAAGTTTTACATCTTTACATAAATAATTTGGTTAGCAATAAGTTGATTCATTCATAAAATTGTGTGTCCCATAAGTATTCGTTGATTCAAATATACGCTGACTTAAATATAGATTTTTGGACTAAATCATTAAATAAATTTCTTAATTTTGTACAAATACCTTGAACTAAGCAAAAAATGAAATGAAAAATGAAATAAAGGAAATATTGATGTACCACATCATCGAACAGACCAAAATAGTACAGCAAAGCATCATCTGCGCGTCCTGTCCAGGTGCATCCCCCAACCATTCTCTTCTTCAAACTCCATATCAATTCTTCGATTTAGGGTTAGGGTTTCTTCTTCTTCTTCTTCAAAATCTCAATGACCGATTCTTCCATATTCAACAACCGCAAAATCTCTTATCCCTTCCACTGTTGTTGCTGTTCATAATCTTCATAAGCACAACTCTATTTCATCGCAGCGTAGTTTCTTCAATTTCTCTTCCTGTTTGTGTTTGATGGATCTATCACACCATCAATCCAATTTATCTCTCAATTTCTCATCTTCTCACGCTTCTCCGCCGCGCCGTCCACCGATTCCCGACGACTCCATCGCTCTGCACCTCGAATCTAGCTTCCGCGATCCATCAAACCCTGTCCCCACCGTTCCTCTTCAGCTCATGGAACCACAAACAGAGAAAGAAAACGGTACCGCTATCGATATCGAATCGAACAACGATGAAGATGATAGAGAAGTTGAAGAATTTCGTATTCTAGGTCATTCAATGTGTATCAAAAGACGAAGAGATTCAGAATCCTCTACAATCACAACCAAGAGAGCTTCCATGGAATCCGATCGAGGCGATCGTCCACTTGATCTCGAGTCACGAAAAGCCGCTGTTAGATCGTGGGGTGATCAACCGTTACAGGTAGCTGATCCTGATATATATGAGATAATAGAAAAAGAGAAAAAGCGTCAATTCAAAGGGATTGAATTGATAGCTTCTGAGAATTTTGTTTGTAGGGCTGTGATGGAAGCGCTTGGAAGCCATTTAACGAATAAATACTCTGAAGGAATGCCTGGTGCACGTTACTATGGTGGAAATCAATATATAGATGAAATTGAAACGCTTTGTTGCGAGCGTGCTTTGGCCGCGTTTAATCTGGATCCTAAGTGTTGGGGTGTGAATGTGCAGCCATATTCGTGTACTTCGGCTAATTTTGCTGTGTATACTGGATTGTTGTCGCCCGGGGATCGAATTATGGGGTTGGATACTCCTTCTGGAGGGAATACTAGTCATGGATATTATACTCCGAATGGGAAGAAAGTTTCGGGGGCTTCAATATTCTTTGAGAGTTTAGCTTATAAGATTAATCCTCAATCGGGTTTTATTGATTATGATAAGCTTGAAGAAAGGGCACTTGATTTTCGTCCTAAGATACTTATTTGTGGTGGGAGCTCTTATCCCCGAGAATGGGATTATGCTAGGTTTAGACATGTTGCAGATAAATGTGGAGCTGTGTTATTGTGTGACATGGCTCAGATTAGTGGTATAATTGCAGCCAAGGTGTGAAATATTTCCTTACAATATTTCTTGAGTTAGAATTTCTTACTGTTTGTAGTTGACTCAGAAAGTTTAGTAGGGATTGCGTTGGTGTTCCTTCATTGTTGTTATCCATTGCCTTTAGTAAATGAGTTAGGGAATTATAGCAGTTTTTTTTGTTATGATATGATATGATTCTTTACCATTCCTTCCTAAGCAACAAACGTTCATCTCTCTGGACTTTGCACATATTCTGAATTAGTCCCTAAAATTGAAGTTTATTGATCGTATTAGTAGTTCCTTTGGATCCGTCAATTTAGTCCATGAAATTGTTCTTTAGGGACAATGTGATTGAGATTTTTTTAAATTATGGGACCATTTTATAATTTTGTCAACTTCAAAGACTAAATTGACAATACCCTACAATTTCCAGAACTATATTGGTGATTTATCCTTTTTAAATTCATACCTGTACTGTACATGGCTATTTTGCAGTTGAAAAAAAGATTTAATGGGATTCTTTTAATTTTTTATGTTTCACCAATACACATGCTCAAATAGATTTCAGTTTGACTTAATGGTAGAGTCCCTTTATTGTGGTCAATAGTGTGGATCATGGACCATGAGAATCTGCTTAGTGTCGGAGACTTGATATCACTATCTGGAATTCTGGATCCCATAGCGGTCTACTAGTTTTAATAAAATTCTCTGCTAATCTGAATACTGTTTTGTCCTTATTCACTTTAATGTCTTAATACACTTTCAAGTTAATCCTAGTTGGTCATTTTATGGAATTTCTGGACGGGTGGTTTAAGTCCATTATTGCCCTTTGCACAAATATCTAATAAATTGTGCACTTTTAACATGAAGATATAGATACTTGTTATTTTCTTTAATAGTATTGTTTTCTGGTCCTTGCAGGAGTGTGTGAACCCTTTTGATTATTGTGATGTTGTTACATCGACAACTCACAAGAGTCTTCGAGGTCCAAGGGGTGGTATAATTTTTTATCGGAAGGGAACAAAACCAAGGAAGAGAGGGATACTTCTTACTCAGGGACATGAAAGTGATCAATATGACTTTGAAGAAAAGATAAATTTTGCTGTTTTCCCATCATTGCAAGGTGGACCTCATAATAACCACATTGCTGCGCTTGCTATTGCATTAAAACAAGTGGCCACTCCTGAGTATAAGGCATACATGCAGCAGGTGAAGAAGAATGCTCAAGCTTTAGCATCTGCTCTGTTGAGAAGAAAATGCCGCCTGGTAACTGGGGGTACTGACAACCATTTAATACTTTGGGATTTAAGGCCCCTGGGGTTGACAGGTATTATATGATCGTGTGATATTTTGACTATATACTCCCTCCGTCCCTTAATATAGCCACCTATTGCTTTTTTCACATTTCTTAAGAAATGTTGTTGGTGTAGTTAATGTGTCTGTTTTATAGTACAATTTTACAAAATTACCCTCATTAAAGAGATAATGTGAAAAGTCAATTTATTGTAATTTTAGAATTAGTAGTAGTATTAAATAAGGGTATATATGGAAAAAAATAATTAATGTGTGTTGTAATTTGAAAAGGGGGTTATATTTAGGGACAAAAAAATAAACAAAAGGGGGGTTATATTAAGGGACGGA
The DNA here is from genome assembly GCA_958299785.1 of Medicago lupulina. Lineage (NCBI taxonomy): Eukaryota > Viridiplantae > Streptophyta > Magnoliopsida > Fabales > Fabaceae > Medicago > Medicago lupulina. Next base: position 893,600 of record OY283139.1, read on the forward strand.
GGAAGTATTTCTTATGGCATCTTTGTTTGTTAAGTGCTAACATGTCAACTAGACTCATTTAGTTTGCATGTTTTCTGCACCTTGCATTGACTTTGGGTTTGGTAGATACTTTTGTGATCTCAAATTATGCTTAAATCATATAGTTCAAGCTGGACAATTAATGACGTTTATGTTTTTGTATATAATAATAACAATACCCATATTTTTTTGGTGTGCAGGTAAATTTTACGAGAAGGTCTGTGAGGCATGTCATATTACTTTGAATAAAATTGCTATTTTTGGTGACAACGGAATTATAATTCCTGGAGGTGTAAGGATAGGTAAGCAATAATTTTATATGCTCGAATCTTTATGTTTTGTATGCTCAAGATATTTGATTGACGGTGCATTCTTATGAGAGATTTTTATGTTGTATTACTAAGGTACCCCCGCCATGACTTCAAGAGGGTGTTTGGAGGCTGATTTTGAGACAATGGCTGATTTTCTCTTTAGAGCTGCTCAAATTGCAAACATGCTGCAGAGGGAGCATGGGAAATTGCAGAAGACTATTTCTAAGGTACTTGAGAGCAATAGGGACATTCTTGAGCTTCGGGCACGTGTTGAAGCTTTTGCAACTCAGTTTGCATTGCCGGGTTTTGACATTTGAACATAATGCAATTGGTGTGTTGCATTATTGATTATATATGCTACACCAGTGGGCTGCAGTGCCTATTTGTCACAAAAGCCAGTCATCTTGATGTGCATAGATTTTGTGGAGCTTCTCTCCTCTTTTTGTTATACACAGTTGTCAGGTTTTTGCATGTTGCTCTGATATACAATGTGGTACAAAATAGTACATAAGCGAGTAATGCCATTGAGGTTTCTTTTGGTAATCAAGCATCCTGTTCCTGCCTTGATGGAGGGTGCATCATTAATGCAGCAAGTTGGCCATTACAGGGGTTGGAACAGAGATTCTTGATCAACCAACTTGAGTACAGAATTCTTCTGAGGAATCTGCAGAAAATAATTAGTCTGATTAAGGTTAGTCACCTTGAATTCTTTTACCTGCTGTTTGATGGTGAAAGCAATGGTAATCCTGTTTTTTCTTGCTACATATTACCCGTTTTTGATATGATAGTTGTACTTTTTTTCAGCAGCAATACAGTGCCGAGTTCATTGTTAAATATACAGGTTAATGTGTTAAATAAGTGATCGCTTTCTACCTTTGTATGAGATTTGAATTATCAATTATTTTCTCAAAAAAAAAAAAAAACTCGATGATTCTTTTATAGCTGGCAATGGAAACATTTTTTCAGAAGCTCTTTTGAGTTCACTCAACTGCTGCATTTCTTTATTGGGCTGTAGTTTTATACCAGGAGTTGAAGTATTTTGGGTCATTGAAGGGGAGTTGTTAGGTTCATATATTTATTAAATTAGATACTTTGCCACATTTACTAATTTTTTTTGAGAGATTGGTGGATTTTGCAAATAATTGGAGTTATTGAATTAGTCTTCTTGTAAATGTGGTAATACTGAGAGTCTGAGATTATCTAATGGGTCTGATCTTTCCCTAGACCCGCCTTATGGCCGTAAGTTGTCCTAAAATAATCTTAGAATGTCACCTGTAAATATTTGGTTTGATGGGAGTGTTGAAGGAAGTACGAAATGATTGTATATGTATGTGTTTAATGTAATAAACATCAGCATTTTCAACTATTTTAAATGAATATAATCCCAATAATATTTTATGATATTGTGAAACTTATTAGAAATTAATCTTATTTCTTCACGACCATTCATAGCATGGTTGTATTTGTTAAATATGGGTATGATCATGCTTTGTTGGTTTGACATACATGAATTATCAGTGATTAGGACTTGGTAATGCATGTTTATGGGGTGTAATAATCTTAATGGAGATGAGTAAAAGAGATGGACCATACAATACAAATATTGACTAATGAATTTCTTTCGATCTGTTGAATGGTAATTGTTCTTAACTGGTAATGGTTCCACTCTTGTCTCCTTCACTTCTTAGTGCACAATTAACCATCAGATTTGAAGCAGTAGTGGTGAGTAGGAATAACACCATTTAAAGTGATATTAAGATTCAAATCTTATGCAACATAAATTAGCAGATGTAGTGATTTGAAAATTCTTGATGCTGCATTCTCAAGTTCACAGTGGTTATTTTTATATCGTAATACTACAGATGTAGTTATTTTTATATTGAAAATGAAGGATAGAATATTGTTTTGGACATGTCGGAATCTTATGTTTTATTGTATTAGAAGGAGGTAAAGTTCAAAGAAACTCCGCAAACTCCCTTAGAATCTCTTCAAATAAAATGACTAACAAATTGATGACAACTCTAAGAAATAGACATGAAAGAGAATTATGGTTAGCCAAGTGATCTGAACATTTGTTTGGTTCTTTGAAAGCAGGTCGAAGGATAATATCGACCCAATGTCTCCTACAACGGGGGCCATTCCCGCCAATTTGAGAGGGCTTAACGGCAATAACTGAATTCTCATTGCACTAGTTTTTTGCTACTTGGGACTCATTGAAATAATTAGTGCTAAGGTGAGGCCGCATACAACAGATTCCTAAACTGCCACTAAAACCACAAACGAAATAGCTTGCATTTTATCCTCTATGACACCTTGTGAATTTTATTTTTTTTGCGAAGAAAAAACTAAAAGTAAATTGTGTAAATGAATGCACATCACCACTTGTGTCTACCAATTTGATAGAATGCGTTTGTGAATGGTGTATCGATAAAGATGAAATGCGTTTGTTGTGAATAGCTTATTTTATCCTCTCCATCTTTCTATTTAAAAAATAAAATAAAATCCTCTTCATCTTTCTATCGTTACTAATCCATTCTCTTTTTATCTTTCTATCGTTACTAATCAAGCCCTTTCTCTCCCTAAATACCCATGTCTTTGCAAAAATTCACTAACTCACAATAGTACAATCAAGTTTGATACGATCTTTCACAATACAATCATAGAGTAGTGTCTCTTGTGGACACTCTTTCTAACACTCACTTTTTTATTGGGTTAAATCAATGTGGTTTATACGCTTTGGGAAATCAAAGCCACATAAAGTGATAAAATATACATTGATTTTATCAAATAAAAAAGTAAATATGAGATTATATAAAAGAGAGTGTTGCTAGCGTTTCTTCACAATCATGTTTTTATACGATTGCATAATTTTATAACTACACCTACTACAATCAAGGACACTTGGATCCTAATGGCACTTACAACACAACGACAAAAGACAAACAACTTGGAGTTGCATACGAAGTAAGATAAAATTATGTGTATGAGGAATTTTAGGAGTACTTTTAGGACACTTGGATCCTACAAATTGTTGGTCTTCTCTCTTTAATGTAAAATATTCTCTAGTGATATCCTGTGAAATATCATTAGAGAAATCAGATTCTTTTTCAATAAACTTTCGGTTTTTTTTTTTTAACATTTCAATTATATCATTTGCGAAAGAGAAGGTAAATATTTAAGGTGAAAGATGAAAAAAGGGCTTTTGAGAATTCAAATAAACTAGATCAACTTTGATTCTTTTTTTTTTTTTTTTATAAAAAACTAGACTTTGATATTATCGTTAAATTTTAATCAAATTTGGATGTAAATGATTTTTTTTTGTGTAGTTAGAAAGAAAAAAAAAAATTCTTCACTCCTATTGACTTCAATTTAAAAGACGTGGACACACTAATCTCCTTTATTCTTGCCTCTCTTCACGTGATTTGCTGGGTTATTATCTTGAGTCATAACTAATTTATTTTTTTCCATCCTCAACGAACGTATGTGTCTTCATTAACCGCATGTGGTACAATTTCGGATTTTTTCCGCACGTGGTAAAAACATAAATAAAAATAGAAATTGCACCAAAATCTAACGTTTGTAGCAATACACACGTTTAGGTTTTGGACAGTGGAGTATAAAAAAGTACAAACAAACAGACATCGTTTGTCGAATAATACAAAACCTATTTGTGTTGCCCCTCTGCCCTAATACAAAAAGAACAACGTCAACTTGTTGTCAACATTCACTTATGTTTTTGTTCGTAGCACAAAAAATTCTTATACCCTTACTCGTGTCGTGTATATATGCATGCGTGGTTACTATTTTACTATAATCAATGATGCGTGAATGTTTGATACTAATAGCTTATTGATTTATCTTTGAGTTAATGTTTTTGATGTATGCTACTGTGGTCTTGTTTCTTATAATCGTGTCAATTAGTATGAAAACAAGACGTTTACCATTCTTGAGTTATTTCTATACTTCCTTTTTATTTTTGCATATGAGAGGTGTATATTTGAGTAAAAAATGTGTTACTCCCATATGCAGGCAAAGAGAAACAAACTATTTGAAGAGAAACTTGTTTTGAAGCTGATCAAGGAAAGATTCATTAAGGTTGTCATTTCCATAACCTTTGATCGGGATTTTGAACAAGTTTGGAAAATGAGGCAAAGTGCAGTGAATTTTCTTTAAGGCAAGTGCGGAGAAGGGTTCACGATGCGTCGTGGTGGGCATTGTGTTGTGCACTGGTTCTTGTCTTTATCTATATTCTGACCATAGGGACTCATATTGAGTCTAGACCGGCTTTGTCCAAGGTATTTCTTTTTTCTCAACTTGTTTGCTGAAAAAATTGTTTGAGAACTCAGCTAATTTCTTTTTGGACCATATAGAGGTTATGGAAGCTTCATTTTCTGATTAAATTGAGATGATCAGTTCTTTATACAAGTTATTCTTGTGCCTTATTTGGAAGTTTTAACACATTTCAAAACATGGAAGCTGTCAAGATATACTAATGAAGAAAATTTCACATAATCATTGGATTTGAATTCATATCATATGCTGCTACTTTGTGCTCACATTGTTATAATTTGTTTAAAAATTGAGTTTAATTAATTTCCATGCACCTTTAGTGTAAAAAGTTTACATTGCGAGCCCATCACAACCAATCATGTGTGTGCCTTTGGAAATGATTATGATAAACATTGAACGTTTTTAATGATATGACGATTATGATTGATTGACGGTGTCAAAACTCTTTACTCTGACGATGTATATAAGTTAAATCCTTAAGAATTAATGCAATTAAATGGGGACAGGGGACATTATTGGTAAATGTTTTGCAATAAGCAGAATAGTGATACTTCCATACATTGTTCTTGTCAATAAGTTAACATGCATATCATTATAATATATCTTCCTTATTATATACAAAAATTAATTTTCCCTACATATATTTTCATCATAATTTCATTATAATATACGAGTGTAACAGAATAGTTAAAGGGTAATGCATAGATCATACCAAACAATACTTAAACTTGATTAAGTTATTGGAACATAGCTTACATGACATGCTTGGACTTCTTATTTCAAAGCTAGAATATTATACCTTTATATTATTTATAGCGAATAACTTCTTGTATCTTATTGTGCAATGTGCAGATAACTTACACAAATGATAGGATTATGGAAGACCTTAATACTACCAAAGATTTGTTAAGTTCGGACTCGGTGACCAGACAACTTAATAATCAAATATCCCTAGCAAAAGCTTTTGTTGAAATTGCAAAAGAAAGTAAGAATGTCCAATATGCCGGGGAACCAAGTGCTCAAATCCGCAATTCGCTAATTCTCCTCTCAAATGCAGCCACTAGGCATTCTCCTTTAACAACTAGAGATTCAGAGAGAGCTATCCATGATATGGCGTTACTGTTATTCCGAGCTCAACAACTCCATTATGACAGCGCGACCATGATCATGAGATTCAAAGCAAAAATCCAAGCTCTTGAAGAAGAGGTGAACACAATAAGACAAATAGCAGCTGAAGAAGTCCCTAAAAGCTTATACTGTCTTGGTGTCCGGTTGACAACAGAATGATTCAAAAACCTTGATTTGCAAAAGAAAGTGAAGGTCAAAAGACAAGTGGATATGAAGATTAAGGATCAAAATCTTTACCACTTTTGTGTGTTTTCTGATAACATTATTGCAACTTCTGTCGTGGTTAATTCAACTGCAAAAATTCTAAAAATCCCAATATGATTGTTTTTCACCTTGTCACCGATGAAATAAATTATGCTGCGATGAAGACGTGGTTTGCCTTGAATGATTTCCGTGGGGTGACTGTGGAAGTTCAGAAGTATGAAGATTTCACTTGGTTAAATGCTTCTTATGTTCCGGTGCTTAAGCAACTTCAAGATTCGGAAATGCAAAGCTACTACTTTTCTGGAAACACCGACGATGGAAAGACGCCTATCAAGTTTCGTAACCCTAAATATCTCTCCATGCTTAACCATCTGAGGTTCTATATCCCTGAAATTTTCCCTGCACTGAAGAGAATCGTGTTCCTGGACGACGATGTTGTGGTTCAGAAGGATCTTTTTGATCTTTTTTCAATTGATTTGAATGGGAATGTCAATGGAGCTGTTGAGACATGCAAGGAGACATTTCATAGATACCATACATACTTGAACTATTCTCATCCTCTTATAAGAGCACATTTTGATCCTGATGCATGTGGATGGGCATTTGGGATGTATGTATTTGATTTGGTTGAATGGAGGAAAAAGAATGTAACCAACATCTACCATTATTGGCAGGCAAAGAATGCCGATCGGACACTGTGGAAACTCGGTACCTTGCCTCCTGGACTGTTGACATTTTATGGATTAACTGAGGCCTTGGATCGGTCATGGCATGTACTAGGTTTTGGCTACAAAAGGTTGATCCTTGATTGATAGAGAAAGGGGCTGTACTGCACTTCAATGGAAACTCCAAACCTTGGTTGAAGATTGGCATTGAAAAATACAAACCCCTATGGGAAAAACATATTGATTACTCTCATCCATTATTGGAGCAATGCAACTTTCATTGATTTTGAATTGAGCTTTAATTTAAACCTCAAGGTTCAAAAACCTTTGGTGGAAGATTTGGATTCACAAGCACTAGTTCCAGTTGCCAATTGGTATTTATGGAAATACATCATTGAGCATTCCAATCCTCGCAATGGTGAAACAATTATTGACTTGTGGAGCAAGGAGGTCTCACTTGTACACACTAATTTTATGATTTTTTTAATGTTAATATTTAATTAGCAATCAATCTCTACAATCCAACCCTCCAATCAAATCTGCTCTAAACTTTCTATCGTCTACTATTGTTCCTTGCAAGACCAGATGCATTGTAGGTTAGCTACTAACAACATTTCTTGTATTGTTGCTGTATTTATTTATCCAAAAAGAAAAGATGATTATTTTATGGTTCTTTCTTATATCAAAACTATCTTGCTTATTTATTTTCTAAATCAGAGATTCAACATCCTTTTGTTGTTGGTGTGGATTATTTTATTTGATTGTTTCTATCAAGTGCTAAGGGTGTGTTAACCCTCCATTTTTCCGAGGAAGTAGCCGGTAATTTTAAGTTTGGTAGTGAGGTAAATATAGCCGGACCAAGAATTATTCTCTTCAAGAGTTGAAGTTGGGTTCTCCCGAACGATTAGTTTTTTGGTGGAGCTCATTAACCACTTGAACTAAATTACTTAATTCTAACTTATGCGTTTTTGTTCACTTAGTTTTTTTAAATTGTAATCATCTTAGTAGTAATATCTAAAAATTAACTAAAAAAAAGATATAAAGCCATTGAGACCAATGGCTCCAAGAATATTTGGATGAGATGGTAAGAGATCTCTTCCAACTTAATAAAAAATTATGAGTTCGAATCTAATCCTAAGAATGTGGTGTTAAATCTGATCATGACAGAGAGTTTTATCATCTATTGCAATCTTACTTGACTCGAATGATTAGTCTTTACGATATAGGATATGGGGTTCACACATAAAATCATTAAGATAATTTTATGAGTAAAATATACTCTTCTCCCTTGAGAGATTTTGACATTACACTCTCCTGCACTCTTCTTTGGCGTCATTCTCTCTCTTATCCACTCTTCCACACTCTTCTTTGTTCATATCTCTCTCTTAAGCCTTAACCACTCGGTCTCTCTCATCTTGCGCACCAAAACTCAATAAAAAAATCCGCTTAACGCAAAAGGCAATCTTTTGGATTCCAACGCCACTCATAGATCAAACACGTGAGCACTTCAATTCTACCCAACACCCACCTCCAAGATAGCATTTTACTTCTTCCACCAATTCATCAACCTCTTTCACCACATTATTAAAGATTATGTTATTTCTAGCATTCCAAACGACCGATAATGCCGCATGCCAAAGTCCCTTCCTATGCCGTTTATTGCTCGTCTTGCTACTCCAACATTCCCAATAGACAAACAAATTTGGTGGATTAATAAAAGAGAACTCCAACCATGCAAACAACTTAGCCCATATACAGCAAGTAACCTTGCAATGTAAAAAGAGATGTGAGATGTGAGGATGTTTCACTTGTTCTATTACAAAAAACACGACACCAATGCTCCCGTCGGTAAAATGTTACGAGCAAGAGGTACTTCTCGTTGGGATCCTATCATGTAGAAGTTACTAAGAGAAAGTCACCACTCTTTTTTAACTACCACTCCACCGCAAGTGAAGACTCCATCACAACTCAAGTTTTGTACCAATACAATTTTTTAAGACCCTCCAAAATTGAATGAGTGGACTTTAATATACCTTAACTTTAATATATTTAGAAATTTTTGAGAGCTTTTTAAGTTTCAGGGCATGTATAAATACCATCATTTACTTGCAACACTTCAACAGCAAGAAAAAATCTCACTGGAAGAAGAATGAAGTTAAAGAAGAATAACTAATATACATTGAGAGTTCTGCATTCATCATTTTCAGTGTTGATGATCCGCATAGACATTGTCGATGAAAGTTTTACATTATTTGTTCCATAAAGTATTTCTTCAATGGTTTCAAAATTGCACTAAAAAGGGGAGCTCGCAGGGAAACCAAATTAGCGCACACAACAAACTTTTGAAGTCTTAAATCAAATTACTTCACGTCTCAAAACTATTTGCTTTCATGTCAAATATTTGTTCTAAATCTAACTACACATGCATAAATAACAGTGGATCACAAATACGAAGCTGTCAATATTACCAATAAGCATATTACAAATAGTTCAACTAGTATACATTTTGTGACATATCGGATTAACCCATGCAGGCATACTCTCATGTCACAAATGTAGGCACCCAATGGTTCATAATACAATATAATTATAAATATCCAGAAAATGATCAAGGATAATATTTAACTAACTAAGTCTTCTTGTTTGTGTCGTCTTCTTAAGCTTGCTCATTGTCACTGGGGATCCATGTGCATCTTTAAAACAAGAGTTATGCCCTAGATACTCTCCTTTGTCGTTATATTTCACCAATCCATTAACACAATCTGATCCAATAATATCACCACTTTTTGTACGGGACAAAAGGTAAAAGCAAGAAGAGTTATCAATAGAAAGAACAAGAGTCTTAGTCCAAGATGGACACATATATCATGACGAAAAGCCAACCAGTGAATAGCCCGTTGTAGACGGACTCTACTTCGTAAACAAAGGAAGAGGCATCACTATAAAAAGGCAAATGGGTAGTACATAGAATTTCCTTCCACGCATTAGCTCTCAATGAGAAAAGCCACAAGTGAGAATGCACATCATCCGAGTTTGGAATTTGATCACAGTACATTGAAAACACTAAATAATCATCTGTCGAGTGATCATACCCAAAACAATAGAAATCAAAATAACAATGATCGGGAGACAAAGGTATCTTTCTGTTAAGTCCGGTGGATGGATTCCATAGGTAGAGGTTTGAAGAATATTGCAAAAGTACAAAGCCTCTACATTTACTAAATTCTCACGTCAGTTAATAATTTACTCCACTCTTGGTTTCTTTTTTCCTTTTCTTTTTCCCTTAGTTATGTTAGGGCAGACCGATCCTAAAATTTTAAGTGCCTTAGGCGAAACAGTAAACTTGTGCCCTTTTAATTATTCTAATATTTTTCTTTTTACATTTTTTGCTGCAAGAGATTCATTTATAATCAAAGTTTTCTAAAAATATATTTTCAATAAAATTAATCAAAGCGAATTAAAAAGAATATATCTATTTAGTACTAACTAGTAAGAAAAAATAATAATTTTGATGCCCCTAAAAAAATGGCGTCCTGAGCTGCCGTCCCTCTCGCCCACCCCTAGTTATAGGTTAGCTAAATAAAGGCATACCATAAGTATGAGTGCTCACCTTTGTTTCAATGCGACACATTCAGTTTTTAAAACAATCGGTTAAACCGTTCAGTTTAGTTTTTAAAACTGATTTTTTTAGTCTAACTCAAATATAAAGCCAGCAAACATTGGATCAAATTAACTAACTTTATGACTTTGTGTAACACACTAATCAATTAACTAGATTAGGGTGTTAAATTTTGATATTGGATAGATTAGAGAAATAAGTATGATTACATCAGAGTCTTAACTTGTCTTACTAATAAGTATAACAAGTACAAGGTATAAACAAAATAAACTAGGGTAATCTTCATGACTGAGTAGCATTTTTCTTTCCCTTTGACACATGTTTATCTGTAAAATAATAAGAGAAGGGACTAGATTTTTTTTTTTTAAGAGGTTAAAATGAATTATATTACCACATCAAAAGGTTCCCCTAGCACGTACCAGAGTGGAAACACCAAAGTCAAAACAATATTGAGCCACCAAAAATAGAAACAGAAAAAACAATTAACCTATGCCTAAAATGGTGAACGGACTAAGCCACCAAACATGATAATTGAAGGGAAGAGAAGGGTATTTCTCCTTCAACCACATGTAAGCGAGCGACTTAAATTTTTCAACCACCTGAGGAATTGAGCTATCCTTGTCATTAAATAACCTGTTATTTCTTTCTTTCCAAATTTCCCACGTAGCTGCAAACCAGATAACCTATAAAATTACACCGCGAGCCTTCACGTTACCACCATCGATATAAAACTGATTAAAATGATCAACCACACCAAGAGGAAGGGTCGTTGACAAGCCCAGCCACCGTAATAACAAATGCCAAACCGAGCCAAAACGTAGCACAATGTAAAAACAAATGAGTGCTTATATTAGAGACGACATCAATTAGCTTGTCGTACATTAGTCAAAACTTCATGATTTAAATTTGTGCCACAATTACTCTAATTAGAATTTTGTACGTTGAGAACTATACTAAATGCAGCTTGAGGAGTTTGCATTCTCCGAGTGACAACAAAAATAGTGGGATAGGTTTCATGCACATCATCCCTAGTCCAAATTGAACTCGTACTATGGCCGCAAAATCCAGTCAATAGAACTTAATTATCCTTAATAACAGAACCAGAATGCCAACCCACTGTTCCGTAGGATAAAAAATAAACAAGGAGCCTGAATGCAAACAGCACCAAGAATTTAAATAAATTTCATTACAGAAGGGTAAAAGAAATTTTAGTCATATTTAGAAATTTTAGTTGTGAAATAATATTGTAGTGAAGAGTACAATGAAATTATTTATTACTTAGGGAGAATTCCATAGTATATTTCGTAGTCGTTTCATACAATTTATGAGCCAAAAACTTTGACCCTCTAATTTGAGAGGGATAGGTGAAAGGGAAGTACAAACATGCTGAGTTTATGTCAAAATAAATTGAGAATTGATCCTAAAGAACTTGCTCAATAAAAACTGTAAATCACGCCGCAAATTCAAGGCCCAAACAAAAGGGTACTCATTATGGTATTAGAATTCTAACAGGTTTAATTTACTTCATTGACTTTCAGAATCACTTTATATGTCGAGCAGAAGCCTGCGAGGGTCCTCCACGGTATCTTTGATACGTCTCAAAAAGAACACTGCCTCTCTTCCATCAATGATTCTATGGTCATATGTTAGAGCAATGTACATCAATGGCCTTGGAACAACATTACCTCCAACAACTGCTGGACGGCTCACAATCGAATGCATACCCAAGATTGCCGACTGCCAAAAACAATAGCTACATGAGATTCCTTTCAAAAAAAATTGTGTAGAATTTCTAACAATTACTTGGCATCATTTAAAAAGAAAAGCAATGCAATTATCCAAATCTTACTACTGGCAGCTAAAACAGCAGAATATTTGGTTAGGCATTTTGAATTTTACCGATTGTAGCGTGAAAACAAAATTCATTTTGATAAGTTACTAGTGGCATGCATCTGGTCACATGATATGACAATGACACAATACATGAAATTACTGATGGTTCATTCCTACTTCCTGTCATTGAACATATTTCATGGGGCTCTTTTGAAGAGAGCAGCCAATGATTAAATCTTACCATAAATCAAAGAATGTTCTATAAAATAAAAAACCATAATAAGTGCCTTCTTAGCAGAACATACAAACCTGAGGTGGGTTGATAATAGGGGTACTCAAAAGGCTGCCATAAACACCACCATTTGATATTGTAAGAGTGCCTCCAGCCATCTCATCAATTGATAAAGTTCCAGCGTTAGCCTTCTTTGCAAAAACATTGATCTGTTTTTCTATATCCGCAAAGTTCATTTTATCAGCATCACGGATAACAGGCACAACAAGTCCCTGGGAGCAAAAAAAGAAAATGTATACTTGATTAGCTCTTTCAATCTAACCATTAAAAAAATTTAAACTAGTCATGACAACGTCAATCGACGTAGATCAATGACATATGGTTGTTTTTTTTTTAGTTTTTTTTATCAATGACATATGGTTAGGTTTCATCATTAGTACAATAAACCCAACACCAAGGATTTTCTCTAGATAATAAAAACATAGTAAATTAGTGAAGGTTGAGGTGACTGATGAAAACCTTTGGAGTTCCAACAGCTATGCTGATATCAATATAATCTCTGTATATAATATCATCCCCATCAATGACTGCATTTACAATCGGTTGATATTGAAGTGCATTGACAGCAGCCTACCAAAGAAACCAAAGTAAGTACATAGAAAAAAAAATATAAAGAGAAATAGATCATTTAATCTATACGTCCATAATTTGAGAGCATACTTTGATAAACCCAGACATAAGTCCCAATTTGACTCCATGCTTTTCAACGAAAGCATCCTTATAATCAGCACGGAGCTTCATCAAATTAGTCCTATTATAAAATGCAGAGCAATCAGGGAGAGAATGATAATGGAAATTCAATATACGAGGCCATCACAATAAGTATAGCACCAATAAATAATAATAAATAAATGGAGTCACCCCTTGTCTATCATGTTAATCTACATAAGAACTGGGTTTTCTTTCTCCCTCACCCCGGCAAAAAAACAAAATCAATGGCATGTCCTATGATACTGGTTATGGCATAGAAACATGCAGAGTGGCTTAATGTAAAAAAGCAGCCACAAAAAATGAGTAAAATAATCTGTAAAGATAAAGTTTCACCCCAAGTGCATATATGTATGCAGATGCCATCCCCACTTTTTCTGAACAACAAAAAATAAGGAACGCACACCTACTGTGATGTGTAGGATTCGGGAGAATATGCAACAGATTCTGCAGATGTAACATAAATACCAAGAAAATAGACAGATTCCAGACGATAGTAATGCACCATTGGTTTAGCAGACACGACATATGGGTTTAGAACTGTTAAATTTAGACTACTATGTAGTATGTACCACAAGGAATATTCCCACAGTTTCCAATATTCAAATTCAAAGTAAGCATCGCCAAACAATGCATAACAGGAAATATGCACACACACGAAAATCCCTAAATCTTGAGGCAATATTTAAAGCTTCTGCTTTAATTAGACAATCAATGGAACTTACATATCAACTTCATTGAAGGTTGTCAGCATAGCAAATGTGTTTTGGGAATCCTTCAACCGTTGAGCAACCCGTTTCCGAAGCCTCGTCATAGGAACCTTGAAAATGAAGGCAGACATTAAAATAAAAAAATGGTAAACATAATTCAGGAAGCTATAACAATCAAAAATCACAATGACTCACTCGTCTTTCTCTTTCCTTAGGAGGAAGCTGTGGCTCAGTTGGAGAGCTTTGTGGAGCAGGTGCTTTAGGCTTCTCTGTTGTAGTAGTTTCAACTTTAGGAGTTTTCTTCTCCTCTGGCTCACTAGCCTTCGGGGTTGGCTTAGGAGCAGGTTTCTCAGGTGCAGTCTCAGATGGCGCAACGTGGGTTGTAGCATCAGCAGACCTTGAAATGATTGCAATCTTGTTACCTGGCGCGACAGTATCCCCTTCATTGGCTAGAAGCTGCACATCATTATGAACAAAATTTAATTACATAAGAGAGCAATAATTTTAGAATTCATGGGATGGCTTGTGGGAGTAAAAATGTTCTGAACATATTAAACAGTACCTTCAGAATCACCCCTGACTCAGGACTTGGAACATCAATAGTCACCTAATACAGCAGTAAGGAAAACAGTGTTAATGATAACTTAGGAAAAAAGAAAACTGAACTCACTTATAACCCTCCAAATCATTCACAGAAAAAATTGCATGTTATTTCAACATAACACCTTATCTGTTTCAATTTGAGCAATTGGTTCATCAACATTAACCCTGTCGCCAGGCCCTGCTCCCAAACATCAAAAAAAAAAAAAAGTCAATTACCAATAACCGCTAAAAATAACAACTGTAAATAAAATGTATATAGAGTTGTGTTAACATACTCTTCAGAAATTTTGCTAGAGTCCCATCCTCGATGGATTCAGCCAATGGAGGGACAACAACATCAACATTGTCTCCTTTATCACAAATAAAAAATAATATTAAAAGATCAGCAACCAAAAGAAAAAACAGAACGAGTCCATTGAAATGAACATAAATGCCAGAAAAATGTTATACTAAACAAATATTAGCATCACAGGAAAATTTGGTCCGATGCCCAAGACTCTAAGCTCTTACTAATAAAATGCACAAAAAATAGAGCATAACTTCACAAATGCAATATGTAGCTAAGCAGATTGTTTATAATCCTGAAAATTCATGATCAGGTCAATTACCCAACTCCCAAGGATTGTCATTCTTCTATACCACGCTGGATAGAAATACACTATCTTTTCATGCGAACAATTCATTCTGAATTCTATTACAATAAATCAGTTATACAGTAGCTAAATTTCAGAAATACACTTGTGCAATACTCTATCATCATAACCATGGATATTGTGAAATATTCCTCTTTAATAAAAGTTAAAATTCTTATAATAACCATAACACCAGAAAGTGAACTTGTGTAATTGAAATTAAAATGTGTTTGTACAGTTTGGTTATTTCAGTTCAGTTTTGGTTATCTAATGTTTGGTTTGGATAGCAAACTATTTGCAAATCATGGTTTTGGTTCTTGAACCGAAAGAAATGGTTTGGTTTGGTTTTCCAGTTATTTTTAACAGCCCTAAACTTGAACTATATAGGTAACTTAAATGACAGAAAACTGACAGTCTCGTTAATGTCTCACCATTATCCGAAGAAAATGAACGCTTCCAAGTTTGAATGGAAGCCTCTTGATGAAAAATGTCCCTGCATAGTAATAAGGTTATCAGAGCAGTACCACTGACAATAAGAAACAGTAAGTACTTTTTCCATTCGGTCCACCAACTAATTAATTGGTGGGAATCACAGAATAAGGAAAAATTCATAACCACATATTTTCAAAGTATTACGTTAACAGACACACAAAAGCGCAGAGGCAGGTCGTAGTAGCAAAGTTGACCTATTGCTGTTGCACCTTAAATTATATGTGAGAAGTTATCAACAAAATATGCTTGAGCATAAATGAAAGTATACTACAGAAAATAAGTTTTTTTGAATTTTCATGCTTCCTTCCAAAAAAAAGAAATGTCATCTAATTTGTTTGTCTACAACACCAATGCCCTTACTAACACTGTAACACCACTAACTTTAAAAGCTTTTCTATCAACTAATTTGAATGCTTAATATGATGCTTATGTGCACAAGAAAAAACTAACACACAAGAAAAAGTGTAGAAGTGGCAGCAAAAAACATAGAAGGCAAAGAAATATTGCAAACACATGTGATCTATATTCTATAATAGTAAAAAATTGAGAGTTCGCTCAGTTTTAGAGAACAATTCCATTATTTCATTTTCTAACAATTAATTTTATTACCATTTTTTCATTTTCTTCCCCTGAATAGCCTGTTAAGTTAGGAAACGGGAAATATTTGCAAATGATTTTTTTTATTTTTATTCTAGAACTTTATCTCAACCATATACGCATGTTATTGAAGTCTCCAAAGTCCAAACGTCATTTTAACATTCGAAGCTTATTAGAGTGCTTGATCTTATTTGTCCCGGCTTCCGCCAACTTAAATATTACTATAACTAAATATTACTATAACTGTCTCATTTTACTCGTTACAAGCCAACATGTTTATAAATTAAATATCATAAAGCAAAACTTAAAGCCTATGACTAATAAAGGAACCACTAACCTTATAGGCTTTGAACTAATCCAGCGTCCTGCAATAGAAAAAGGATGGTAATATGAATTGCACAGTTGCATAAACCATTTAATTTGTACCAGCTAACGAATTTTGTTTAAAAAATATAACAAAATTACCAGGTGTTATATGACAGAAATTCCGGATATTCCCACATCCTCCTGAGCTTAATGCAATCTGTTAAACATAATAGAAAAAAATTGTAAGAACCCACCAACGAAATGACTAATAAGTAAATCCTAAACCTGTAAAACAAAGGAAGTACTCTGTGCCAATGAAAATATGAGGAAATACTCCCTCAAGGTAAAAAGCCAGAGATAAACACATTAGAAGGTATGCTAACCATTCCAATGCAACAACAACCAAGCCTTATCCCACTAAGTGGGGTCGGCTACATGAATCAACAATGTCATAGTGTTCTATCAAAAACCAATGCTAACCATTCCAATAAATATAATATTTTTAGAGAAAAGAATAATTCAATATAAAGAAGAGAAGCAAGTGTGAGAAAATAACAAGATTATCCCAATAAATTTGTATTGTGTAGTCTGTACTCTAAGCCGTGTCTGATGAGCAAATGTGGGCAGTTCATAAAAAAAGGTTTACATCAATTAGTAAATAGCATGCCTTAATAACTTCAATTAAGTAAGAGGGAAATCCTTACCCTACCACATTGAAATTGAACAATCACATATACAAATATCTCACATAAGAGAACCCAAATAAAAGTCAAACACCTGAGTGAACCAGTCACAAACATGATAAATTTTCCCCAATTTCTTTTCAAACCTTAGAAAAATCTAGAATCACAGGCGAAGCCATTATTTTCAAAGAGTTGTGTTATTTATACACAATTTCAGACACAATAGATGACACCGTATAGCTCTATTTCTATCTCTAACTTTTTCATCCTATACTGCTTACATGGATTACTAAAATACACAAAGGGACACAATATTTCTGTCAACTGTATGTGTCCATTTAACATTTTTATTTTCAAAAGAAGTTATAAAATGAAAATAACTAGATGAACACTGGAAGGGGGTCTTCCAAGACTTAAGGTTAGGATTCTTTTGTATCAAATCATAAAAGTCTAGCAAGATTGGTAAGTTGCAATTTCACGCACGATGATCAGTAAACATACATCCCAAGAATAATACTCTTGTAATCATTTGAATGCAAGTTTGGTAACATGATGGGTTTGTCAGGCTCACGCCACTGTGATTCTGACAAACTCACTGTGAAATTAAACATACACTGCATCTTAGGAAGGAAAAAATACAAAACTTTAGGCAACAGAAAAGTTGTGTCGTGTAGTAGACAGTTCGTATAAAAAGCTTCACATCAATTAGCAAATAGCATGCTTTAACAACTTCAATTAAGTAGAAGGGAAATCCTCACTCAACCATGTAAAAATTGCACAATCGCGTACGCAAACATCTCATACAAGAGAACCCAAATAGAAGTCAAACACGGAGTGAACCAGTCACAAACAATAGAAAAAAATAGAATCACAGACCAAGACTAACGTTATTTCCAAAAGAAGTTACTACCTAAGTCCCAAATTATAAGTCGCCTTAAGATACCAACGAAGCATTAATGTTATTTTTTCCATAATAGCTCTAACTATTTATTAGTATCTTTCCTTTCAATTCTTTAATCTATCTTTCTCATACCATTATTAATAAATGATAATTTTGTAAAACAATTCATAATTTTTCTTTCCCATACAAAATTAATTCCATTTCTTAATCTGTGTGCAAATGGTCAAAACAACATAAAGTTGAGATTCTTATCTATCAGGACTTATTTGAGTTTATCACATATACACTTGTGACACTGTTTAGAAGAACTTATGACATGTTTTCAGCTTAGTTGCATAAGCTATCCAGGATAGCTTATTAAAACAACTTATAGATTATACAAAACCATTTTGACTATATTTTATCTTGTGTTCTAGAAATAGCTTATTCAAAACCGCTTACAAGATACGCGCTAATACTATAAGCTACAAAAGTAAAGAAAAATACCTCTTTTTCCAAAATGGAAGAAACTCTAGTTGTGCCGGACCGGATTTTCAACAACTGAAATATATATCAGCTTTTACTTAAACTTAACAAATTCAAAATCCATAAATCAACAAATAATAAAAGAATTGTCACTCACCGAAGATGAAGCAACCCTTCGTCTAACAACACCAAACATGATTTATTACTTTTCTTCAAACCTAATTTAACAAATAATAATAATAATTTGATCAACAACATTATTAATCGAATAGATCAATGGATTCCGTTTCAAAACAACATCAATAATTATAATTTACAAGATTAGAACAAAAATAGGTTAACCTGAGTGAGAAACGTAGATCGAAATGGAATGAATGAGCGAACGAATTTTGTGTAAGGAAGAAAGAAAGGAAAGAAGGAAGTTTCCAGCACCCCTCGATTGACTATTCTTAGTGGGCTCGGCTGCCCTTTGTTTGTTCGATCAATTCTAATTGGGCCTTAAGTAGTCAATCTTTGCTCTTCTCCCCCTTTAGAATTGCTCGCTCATTCTACTAAAAGACCGAACGTAAGTTAACTCTACCTAGCTGTATTTTCAGTAGCACGAGAATGAACAAAAACAAAAAAAGGGTTAAGAGTAATTCTCAACTTAGTTTAATCCTCTTGATATCTCATATTCGATGGACTAATTTAATTTCTTAAAAAAAGTTAAACTTTGAAAATCTATCACTTATGAAACATATACAATACACTAGTAACACTGAAACTAAACACGAGTAAAAGTTTAAAACAAACAAAAAAAAATTACAATGAATATAAATTCAAACAACAAAAAGGAATAGACTTACTCCCATTAGGACCAAGAGAATGTTCTATCATTGCATAAATATTTTTTTCACAAGATCCTCGACGTTCACAACACATTCATATCTATATTTGATTTAAGGTAAACCATATTAATCAATTTAAGGTCAACACTCCACATCATACCTTTCAAGCATTTTGCTCCAAAATTTGAAGTCTTTTCAAACATCAAAAATAAGGTAAGATCGCATCGCATTTCTTAAGGGGCATTTGTTTCATGGTATCAAAAATTAATTCAAGGAATAATTTTTATATTAGAGTTGAGAATAGGTTAGGTCGGTCTACATGAGCTTATGTCCTAACCTATTTAGGTATGTCTGTTTATTAAAAATGTTAGGCTTAGGTTTTTGAAAAAGTCTATTTAAGAAAATAGGTCAGGCTTAGACTATCCAAAAAGACTACGAAACCCTATTGGCCGACATGCTTAAACATATTATTAAAACTTATTTTTTATTTATATTAAAATGTAATTTATATTAAACATAAAAATCAAGAAACAACTCAAATGACGAACTTTTTAAATAGATTTTAAGGCCTTGTAATGATAGACCAATCTTACAATGAAATAGACTTTAATGTCGATTTAACCTTTTTTTTTTTTTGAAGAATCGATTTAATCCATTTAAAAGTAAATAAAATAAATTATTTAATGTCTTTAATATTAAGTAGACTTGTAAATAGGTTTTTAGGTCAGACTTTTAAATAAGTCAATTGCTCGCTTGATTTGCGGCTAATGCATGCTTTTAATTGGTTTATTGCAAATTCGTGATGCCTTCGTCGGAAAAAACTATAAATATAGTAAAGTATAAGTAATATTCAACCGACGAAAAAAACTTTAAATTGAAACACAAATACTACAATCATTTAACCCTTTACATACACATCAAAGGAAGATAATGCCACCCAAAATACAAACACGGTGGTCCTGACCTTCTACCCAAAATCCAACTCCAAAACATTCTCTTTATATCACCTTCGATCTCCTCCGGATTGAGCAATTTTTCAAAAAAGATTCACTCATTCCTCACCTTCAAAATATACCAAAGCACACGCTATATATACGATCCCTTATTTCTTCTCTTTGCATAACTTGCGTTGTAATAGATATTTTAAGAAAAATGATATATGAACATCTATTTCACAACAACTATTTTGATAACCCTATAAACATAAGGGTATTGTCATAAAAACAAAAGTAAAAAACTTCAAAACACGATACTAAATACATTTAGCTTCTTTCTTTTTTAATTTAAAAAAAAGACATTATATATGAATCTAGTGGTCCATATAAATTATTTGGTATACATCATGAAAGCTACCTTGAGTGGCATAGAGTGGCAGCAGTTTAGGCTGTGAAGTTGTTCATGACTTAATGTGGTCCATTGAATTATTCTCAATTGTCATTCATCACAATTAATCATCACGGCAACAAGGTTTGTAAGATTTTGACGACATTTGCAAAAGAAAGAGTTAACCTATTTTGGTGACATTATAAGGTCTATATACTATCATTTCCGGCCTCTGGCCAAGATATCATCATCGAGTTTGTACCTTGAGCCATATCTAGCATGCATTATACATTCTTTCTGTACAAACCTTGATGGTGTCTCTGCCATATGAATGATATGATAGTGTGCAATCAGTAAAATTCGTTAAAACAAAAAATGATTTGACTTTTATTATAACTATTTTAAAGTCACATAGACAAATAATTGTGATTTGTTAGAGTGTAAATTTTCGATGATCTTACTAACTTGTATTAATTTTTTTGGGAAGCAAATGTTTATTAGAGAGAAAGTTAAAATATATGTATCATGCATGCTAGCTAGCTAGGTCACTGGATATATACCGTGAAAGTATAGTCATGTCATACGCCGAAAAACATAGATTCTTTGCTATTATTGCTTTATTAAATCAATGAATAATGTAAGGGAGGCTGAGGAGTACTTTGGTTGCTTCATCATGACATCTCAATTGTTATCTGACTGTTGAGATCGAGACTTGATACTAAAAATAAAACACATCTAATTAATCTAACCTAATATCAGACAATAAAGGCACGATAATTAATATGAAGGGAATCTCATTATATGCATGCATGTGAGAGGGATTTTATCCATTTCAAGGTACAATAGCTGGATTTTTACAGTTTCTTGTAAGGATAGCCCGTTCAGAACGCCTAATATGGTAATGTCAAACATGCATATGATGCAAATGTAGAACTATCACCGTCAATTCTATGTAGGGTCATTTCAAGACTTTTGCTGCTTTAAGCACATTAATAAAATTGTACTATTCTTTTAATTGTTCATATGTTTTTTTCTTATATTTTTTATTGTAAAAGTATAAATCATAAATAAGGTTTTTTAATTTTTTTTCCGTTAACCTTTCAGTTTTCGATCATGAGAAGTTGTCTTTAGTAATACAAAGTTCGATCGTAAGTTAAAGATAATTTGACAAAAAATTGTTTCATCTAATAATCGAATTTGATTCTCCGAAACAATTCGTAATTGATGAAACTTATTAATCACTTGAGTTCAATTGCTTGATTTTTAAAAGAATATTTTTTTTTGACAAATTTTTTTTTAATAGAACTAATAAATTCAAATAATAATTTTAATACCTCTAAAAAATGGTACCATTAATTATGCTTTTAGTAAAACAATAAAAAAGAGATTTTCATTCACAAAAAATAAAAAGAGGTTTGATTTTACTTTAAAAAAGAAAATTAAGATTCGTGTAAAAAAAATTTTTTTACAAATTTTCGTGTAGAATTTTTATTTAACAAAAAATAGCAATATGTAGTTTAATTTTGGATAGTACACCGATCGATACTGCGATGCACAGTGTTACAAGTTGTGAATGCCACCCCACTCTTACCAGTATCAACATAATTTAATCATTTTTTTGCTGTTGAGATCTTAATTTACTTTAAATGCAAGATTAAGATTTGTTTCATGTATTGAATGATATTGTCTCATGAAAAGTGATATTGTCGACCAAATCCTGCTTGTGATAACAAGGTAAATAGTACTAATCAACCAATTTTAATTTTTTAATGGAGTCACAAACGTGTATGGAATGTCATTCCCTTCTTCAAATGTTGACACAGTAACATTCGTTACTAATTGTCATAAAAAATAAATCTTTACTTTTTATTTTTGATCATAAGCTTGTTACTTTTGTTACAAATGAATCTAGTCGATATTGAGAGGATGATTATACTCTAATCTATGTGATATGAGAGAATATGTCATCGGTCTCAACTTTTCATGTGTATGTGTGATTGAATATTTTTTATTTGTGTTTGTTAGGAATTAAGAATCAGGCCTTTTCTTATTAGATTTATTTTGAACGTATGTAAAATAGTTTATACAAATAAATAATGTTTTATATTAATTTATAAGTTTTTCTTGACAAAAAATTGTATTTTTATAAGTTGTTTTTCCATAAATTATATTTATCTAAATATAGTTAAAGTGTCTTTCACACGTACACGTCACTCATTTAATAAAATTTTAAATATAATGATTAATAAACATTTATTCACTCCAATCCAACAACTCTTAAAAGATTATTAAGAGGGTCCAATTAATAACTTTACATTGACCCTTAAAAATTTATGAAGGGTATGGAATGATGTCATATTTATGCAAGAGAGACGTTGCTTATACAAGCCTTGCATCTAATCAGTAATACTTTTTATTTCTTCAATGGGGATACCTGATAAGCTCTATGCTATTAGGCAAAACACCACTCATTAGAGGTGCTCTAAGAGTTTGTGTTTAATTACTCTTTTTAGACTTTTTTATAAAGATAAATGTATCAACAAAAGTTTATGCATTTAATTTATATATGAATCAAATACATTAATTTTTGTTGATCCATTTGTCTTTTATAAAAATGATCAGATAGAGGAATAAACATGACTCATTGTTTTGTGTATATGGAAAATTAAATTATGTTTGTCTAAGTTATGAATATGTTCAATTTTTTATGTATGTGGTTAAAAATATAGTCCACATATATCAATTTTTCAACTAACGTTTTTGCTTATATTTCATTCTAATAAAGTAAGACATTAAATACATGCAATTTTTGTAAATAGAAAAATGTAGACGTAAATTAATCGATATTCAGTGTAACATCTAAATTTTGATGTCAGAGTACCCCTTCTTATCTAAATATCAAGTATCCAAAAATGTTCAATTTTTTAAATAAAACATAAGAGAATAATTTTGCTCGCATTAAAAGACTAATAAAATTCAAGTTCGAAACAACAAATACATATGAAATCTAGAATTATTTAAGAAAAACGAGTAATTAATCAGGCTGCTTAAATTAAGTAAGCACCGGCTCATCCCTACTTTAAGCTAAGAGTAGTGTTATTTGAACATTATTTTGTGTGACAACCAAATGAACAATTATATTTTTATAAAGCAAGGTATGTATTGGCACAAAAATAAAAGTAATAGAGAGAAAAAGTAAAAATATAATATAAGTCTAAGAGAAAAAGTTGTCATAAAAATTATTAAAAAATGATTGTATAAACCTCATTTCTCTTAACCTAAATAGGATGTGAATTAGACAATTAGACAACGAAAAAGAAGGTAAAAAGAGATGACACAAAAGGATATTTGTTATTTCATCAAAACATTAATTTGTTTCATGAGTTTCTCACTTTGTCCAGAAGGCAGGCAACACAATCCTCTTTTTCTATGTTATATAATCATGATCGTTTCCACTTTCTAATTTCCCATGTGGAAGCACTTTTGACTTTTACAGAGGAAGATCTTCTCTTGTATCTGAGATATCAACTAACCACCCTAACACTAGAGACAAAGTGTATGTTTTGGTTTCACTTTGGATGTTTTAGGAGATATATAATTAATTTTGTAATGTTTGGAGGTTAAGGAGTGTTGATGTATACATTATGAATTAGAAGTTTTATATTAAATAAAAAAATGAATGTCGTGCAATTTATAAGAATTCATATATCTAATATCTTAATATTTTAATAGAAGATGTGGCATTAAGTCATTTATGTTGTTGTTGCTTTTAGTTTAATGTAAAGATCTCTAGAACTCCCTTCAAAAAATCGATGTCGAGTATAATTGAATTTTACTCTTGAATATATTGTAACTTGACGCTAGAATTTGAAGCGCGTATGCATTTATAATTGCTTTTTATCCTCAAATTTGTTGTTAAATCCAATTTTACATGAATATTTTATCAAAACACTATTTAGATAGGCAAATTCAATAAGTTAGTGGTAATATTAGTTTTAAGAGTTTTAAGTTAAAATTTACATGTTTTTAAATCTCTTTTAATGTCTTTTAGCTCACCAATCAAGCTACCTACGTGATACATTTATCTAAATATAAATCATTTTATATTTAATTCCTTTCAACTAAAATCAATTCATTCCAAGACAATATTTTCGAAACAAAAAAACACTAAAGTGCTTTAACTGAAAGGTAGTTTGCAAATCTTTAGAGTGTAATTCTTGGAGAAAAGTTATGTCTTAACCATGTCGGATACTGCTAACCTTTGTGGAAAGGCTAGATCACAAATTACAAACTATAAACCCCTTTCAAAGTCAATAAAACATTACACCACAATCATTTCAGTCATGTACCTCAAAATTGCATTCTAACCCACATTCATTATTTTTTCTTTTACTTGCAAAATATCTATGAGTTTTATGGTGGACTACCTTTATAAATGGTTTATTAAAATTTTAACGACGGTTAAAGATATTTTTTATAATTGAAAACTTATGACTATCTTTGTCTTTACGGTTAAGATAGTGACTTGATCGATACCATTTCATTACAAGTAACATTTATTTTCATTATTTGAATCGAATTGGTATCAATTAAATCATCACTATCTCAATTGTGAAAATAAGGAGGACCATTAACCTCTATTATTAAGAGACAATATATGTCATTGTTGAAATTTTAAATATATTTTTTAAATAATGATCTACGGTAGACTACTTATGAAGGTGGTCCACACTAGAACATTCATAATCACGTACAATTGATTTTTACCAACGGACCATAATTGAGTAAATCTTATATAATATAGAATATCTTGTTCCCTTCATCATTTTATACACTAAGGGTGTGTTTGGTTTAAAAGAGAAATTGTGAAGAGAGAAATAGGTAAGAGAGAAGTTGTGAAGAGAGAAAAAGGTGAGAAATAGAGTAGATTTGATGGGTTGTTTGGTATAAGATAAAGAAGAGAGAAATTGAAGAGATAGAAGTGTTGATTATTTTTGAAAGTACAATAATACCCTTGAATTAAAAGCACATCCCATTAATTAATTTAACTATTTTTTTCAAGAATTAATTTAACTAATTGATTACGATTTCATTTGTATTAGATTTATAAATTATAAACTAGATCAATTTAATTAGTTATTTTTGGTGTGAACAGGTATTAGTTTAATTATTTTTTAAAATATAACTTATATAAGATACTATATTTAATTTGTATAAGTACATGTGATGTTATTTTGCCAATGACCTTGTCAACGTGAAGAGAGAGAAGGGCAGCTTAGGAAATATCCAACTTTCCTATATCTCTCTCGTCTTTCTTCGCATGCATGTGAAGAAAAGAAAAAGCGCGGGCCCCACAACATTTTAGTCTTTCTACCCTCTCTCTCTGCTGTGCCAAACGAAAGAAAATGCTTCTCTCTTCTGCATCTCTCTCTTCTGCATCTCTCTCGTCTCTATTTCTTCTCAAACAAACAGACCATAAATGACAGCACTATATAAGATTCAGAAGTTTTATTCAAGCTAACTTTGCACACTTGCTAGAATACAAAATTGTAATGGAGTAGAAATTCTCCCACAGTACAGAACAAATGACAATACTTCTGATATCTAGTTATCTAGTTACTTCACAAAAGATTCTCATTGACTCCACTCAAATATTTTATTTAATTTAATTTTAAATATAAACAACTAAGATATAATTATTTGCTTTCTGATCCAGCAGGACAAAGAAAAAACAATCAATTTACCACCCAAAAAAAGATATTTCTTTCTCTTGAAGTTACCAACTTCTAAATATTCTGGTTTATCTAAGAATAGTAATGTTTGCTTTTCTTCAAAGCAAGAATCACATTCTATTCTCATGCAAAAATTTATTTTTTGTACTATTATATTACAAAGGCTTCTTCAAGGCTCAAATTATCCTAGCTGGCACATATATCAATATTCAATTTAGACTATAATTTTGAAACATAACATTACTTCAAAATAAAAATAAGAGAAAGACCTAAGATTTATTAATGCACAAAAAAGGGAACATTGCTTCATTAAAATTTTATTATAACATAAAAATAAAATAAAAAAGTAGTACTTGTTATCTTGGTATATTGAAATTGTTTCTAGCTAGTTCTAGGTCTACCTATGGCTACACATGTCCAAAAAGCTTCTTCCTTCCTTCAGCTATTTCATCAAAGAAATCATCAAGTTGTCCTGTGATATTGTCTACACCACATCTCAACAATCCAAAACAATTCTTCACATTCTCAACTTTTTCTTGAATCTCACCACCATATGTTATATTCTCCAACTCCACTTTTAATTCCTCCATTGCAATCTTTGCTTGTTGAAATTCAAACAAAAGAATCCCTTGTCCATCATTGTTGTCTATTTCTTCTGCCACTTTTTGTTGCAACATTGCCATTGAGACCATGAAACCAGATCCAAAAACCATGTGTCCTTCATGGTACCCTTGTCCTAGTCCTTGGTGAAAACAAGAGGATGACCAACAATAAGCTAGTCCACTAAGCAGAATCATTAGAAGTAATGAACTAACACTCCTCATTGCTAAAAGAACACCTCTGAAACCACTGAATCCATTTAGTTTTGAATTTGAATTCGAAGAGATGTTCGTGTTTTGGTTCAGACATTGAGATAATTTTTGAATACTTATTTCTGTTAAGTTCTTGTTTTCCTCCTCCATTCCTAAAATCTCCCTTTGACAAACATTTATTGCGCGAATAACCTGTATATATATATATATTTATTAAGTATGTCACATTAGTACAAATGTTACTATAATCGATGTAAAATATTCGGTTGTAGGTAGGTAGTCCTGACATTCTATAACCGGAGATTTTACATCGATTACATAATGGATGTGAAAAGTCAATTTTTGTCGAGATAAAAAATATTTTTTGAAGTAGTAACACAAACCTGACGTGAAAATTCAGGAGTAACATGATGGTAACCATGTAAAGAGGAAACTATATTAGTGGCAGATGAGTAATAGTTATCCATTCCAGAAATGGCAGATTTGAGTACTTGGCAAGACTCCCAAAGTCTTGAGCTTTCATCCATGTACTCATCAAGCCATTTTCCTCCAACCGGTAACCTAAGCTTGCGGACCAAAAGGGTGAGTTGGGAATGGAAGGATTGTAGAGATGAGATAACTTGTGAAAGGAATTGGAAAGACATGAAGTTATGGGAGAGGAAGGTTTGGTGGAGATCATTGAGTCCTTGGTTAAGCATGTTGTAGAAGCCATTTATTGAAGAGTTTGTGCATGAATTAGAACTCATCATGCAAAGGTGTAGAGGGAAAAAGATTGTGTGTTTGTGTGAAAGTTTATGATGGAGATTGATGGATTTATATAGTTGGAAGATTAAGGAAAAAGAGATGATTCAGCTATCTAGAGCAATCAATTGAAGTTGGTATAACTTAGGAGCTGTTGGGTGCAATCATGAGTGTTTCCTATACCATGGAGGAGATGATTGGGAATCTTTTGTTTTTATTGTGAAAAAAGAGAGAGAAAACATAACAAAAAAATTAGATTTCTTTATAAAAATTTTTTTAGGTGAATTGAGTTCTGAAAATTTATTAGGATTTGGATGAGTTTTAGACTAAGAGAAAGTCGATAAATATGTTTATAGATTATCCATTAAAGATATTTGATATTTTTACATTAATGGTAAAAGTTAAATATATAATCTTTTAAGTACGAGTCAACTTCTTATCTGTTGAACCAAACTATGTTAATCGAAAATATCACAAAATTTATATATAAAAGAGAGAAAAGAGAAATATAGATATGGATGATTTTATAGAGCACAAAACAAGGCAACATGAAAACTTGTGTTTTTATTTTTCAATTTCTGTCTCACACTTGTTATTGTTATTCCTTCGAGGGCTCTATAAGTACAAGTGGTGGGAAAGGAATATTAACAAAATTTGAAGCTACTTCAAATACGATATGTTGGATTGTGTTTCTTAATTAGGTGTTCAAGTTTGACTACTTTGACCATAAAGATTCTGTTTCTCATTCTTCCATTTTGATTTGGTTCCCTTTTGGATTGAGTGCTAATTCTCTTTGGCTTCATTCTTCCCCATGTTTTAGTTTCTTGTGGATTTCACCCTTTATGTTCTTCTTGTATTCATTTTGATTTGTTCTCTTGAAAAGAGAAGTGAATGATGAGTTCTTTGGACTATAGAGTATTTTATTTTATTTTATACATAACAATGTAGATTCTTCTTTCTTCTTTAGGACCCAACATATTCTATTGCGGGAAAAAATTAAATCACCCTCGTTTGCATGAAATAGTATATAAAAAAGTCCAAACATGTTGCCAAATGCCAACCATTGTAGGTAGATATAGACATATACTACTGCAGCACTAGTATATAGTGTGATGTGTGATGGGTCCTTCTTCTATATATAATAAGAGTGATGATACATGGACACCCCCATGTGGCAATACACCCTTTACACCCACACAGAATTCTGACACGTGACAACCTGGACCCTACACAATAAAAGAGAAAGTGTGGTTGTGAGATTAATTTACCAAAATATCCCTAATACATAAGGTGTATAATGAGGTGTATGAATAAAAGGGTGTTCATGAATCATTTTCCATATAATAATGGTTCGAAAGAATTCAATTGACAATGATATAACCCATTTTTTTTTCTTCTTATATTAACCATTTAAATCTACGAAAAAAGGATTATGATAATCTAAATCTCAGATAAGTAAAGTCAAATCAAATGATCCCTTCAACTAAAATTCAAACCCAAATTCTTTTAAACAATTCGTTAAATTAATTAGATCTAACTGATATTTTATAAGATTGAGGTTATATTTTGTAAGTGAACACAACCTTAAGTCTATAAGAGTCTCTTCACTCTTAAGAGATTTGGAACACAATTCCCATAATTAGTCCTTATAAGCTGAGAAGATTCCAAAATCTGCCAACTAGAAGTATCATCTTCACTTTATTTTGGGTGAGCAAATCAAGATTGAAGCCAAAAAATTTACCTTATTATATTCACTTAGTTGTTTTGCTTAATATAAAACATATATATATGGTTATATATTATTTGCTAGTGACGTTCATACACCTAACTGAACTATACATAATAACAAAGTTGAATATTCTCTACTATTTTTTAATTTGTGGTTTATTTTCACAAAATCATTGCAGAATTTGGGAAGGATTTGCACGGGTCGATTGTAAAGGAAAATACAATGCACCGAAGCAAGATTGAAAGGAGGACACTTAAATCACTCTTTCCAACTATTAGCTGATTTTAAGGGTAAATGCAACCTTCAAGGGAAACCATATCAAATATTCACGGATATTGATCCTGTGTTATAAAATCCTCCCTCCTTTTAATAAAAAAGTCTTTGTTAAGCTAAGTTGTCTACATTAATTAAATATATATCAGGTCCCCTTCCAATATCAACTCATATCATTATCCATGTTGGGAAATCATATGGATTTTTTCAATAAAATGAGTGTGTCAATATATTCTAAGAGGTGGGTCAATGAATTTTGACGCTTTGAAATTTTTTCTAATTATAAAGGAGAAATGATATTTGTACAACTATTTTTCTCAAAAAAAAAGAAGATATCTGGACAACTATTTTTGAACAATTTCTAAGATAAGTCTTTCATACTTCCATTGGCAATGTATTATTCAGAGATGGAGCTGGGAATTTAAAGTTAAATGGACCGAGTATAAGGAACATTTTTTTAGGAAACAAGGAACATAACTTGATTAAAAAAAATATTTTAAATACAAAAGGTATATACGAAACCCTAAGCTAATATTTTCTTCTTTGTTAACGAAATTTATTATAACTATATTTAGTATGAGAGACATTAATTGATAAGTATGGTTAATATACATGTGTTGACTTAGTAGAAAAAAATAATAAAATTAGAAAGAGAAAACAAAAACACCCTTGTAATAAAAAATT
The DNA here is from genome assembly GCA_958299785.1 of Medicago lupulina. Classification (NCBI taxonomy): domain Eukaryota; kingdom Viridiplantae; phylum Streptophyta; class Magnoliopsida; order Fabales; family Fabaceae; genus Medicago; species Medicago lupulina. The sequence goes on from OY283139.1 coordinate 924,178, forward strand.
CTAAGGTTAAATATGATTTTATCAAATGACGAATTGTTCATAAAATATACGAGTTTGACTCTCGAATAAACAATTATTAGTCAGACTTTACTTACCTCTCGGCCGAACTCTAGATCACCATGATCCCTTTACACCGATAGAAAAATTGTGCACTTATGTGAGAGACATGAGATTTTTCTCACAAGAGAATATAATAGATTAAGGACTAAATTAGATTTTTATCCCATATTTCTATTTTAGGTTTTAATTTTCTCTTTACTTTTTGGGCTTTAAAAAAGTCTTTTATTTTGCAAAGCTACATCATGGTTCATTCCATTTAAAATGTGTCGTAAAGAGGACCATACCAATATATTTTATGAAATATGAGAAACTTTAATATAATATGAAGTATAAAACTAATGATATTAGTTGTCAATTAATCTAATAACATGGTAAACATTTTAATTAGATTAATTGGAGGGACCATGACCTAATAAATATTCTATGAAACATTTTAATATATTTTAGGTGTAGTTTATAAAAAAAAATTATAATTAGATTAGTTGAAGGGACCATGACCTAATAAATATTCTATGAAACATTTTAATATATTTTAAGTGTAGTATATAAAAAAATTATAACAAAATGTGGGGTGACCATGGCCTCTAGAGGCCCCTCTTCTCCCTCTTTCTCTCTTTTGTTTTTGTCTCAAAAAAAAAAAAAATTACCTCATGTTCGATTATCCTCTGTGTTAATACTGGTGAAAAAGTTTAGTTTCTTAAAAAAAAATTATCTCAAAATTGTTATAGAAATAACAATTTTTATTATAAAGTAACGTAAGACAATTAATGAAAGTCACCTTCCTCTCATATAAATGAAGAGTGTAAAGAGAAATCCAAGTATCTCTAACTTTGTCATGTGAAGAATTGAGGCATCTCCAAACATATCCTAAAGAGATGAGGTGTGAATGATCATTCACTCGTTATAACTCTTGAGTAGGAATATCATAGGGTGTTTCAAACAATGGGTTGTGTTATAAATTCTTGCGATCTTATTTGAGATGGTGAATATATTATATTGAGTATGACTTATGGTTATTAATAAGTCGACAAGTCACCTACCATAAAATACAAATTGTATATTGTCAATTTTAAATTTGAAATTATGGAAAGGAATTGCGGCCACTTTGCACTTAGAGATGAAAACATAATTGATTGAACTTCATTATCAAACATTGTTTCTATTTTTCGTATTTTTTTTTGGTAATATATTTTTTGTATATTTAACGGTTATGACTTGTGTCTGCTACTACCTCTATCCCTAACTATATAGGTTTTCATGGATTAAATCGCTGAAATTTAGAAAGTTTGTAATATTATTAAATTTGTTAAGGTTGATGTTGATTTTATAAGTTTACTTTTAAGAGATAGAAATAATTTATATTTTCATCATATTGGTTGGAACAAAAAAACTGTAAAAGAGTTAAGAGCATGTCAATAAAGAAATATTTAATGTAACAAATTTTCAATGGAGTTTTATAAAAAGAGAACGTGAATTTTCTCGAGATTACATATCTAAATAAAGAGGTAGTATTGCTCACTTTTTAGAGTGATTTTGTATCTTCTATGTAAGATTCTTCCTCTCAAGAGTTTATCTTTGACATGTACTCTATGAGTTCTCTCCAATAATTCAAGGTATGGATCAATTTACCATAATTTATTATTTTCTAAAGGTTAAATAAGTTTTTAGTTTTAATATATATTTTAAATTTCTCTCTAAAATTTCGTTTTTAATTCATGTATTTTTTGTGCGAACTATTGAGACTAAGGGCCTGTTTGGAACACTTTTTGTTTTTAGTTTTTAAAATCTGTTTTAAAAATCAATTTTAGAAAAGTGATTTCAAGAAGAGAAAAAGAAAAAACTTGTTTGGTAATGTGACTTTTCAAAACTGTTTTAGAAATGAAAAAATTAGAAAATCCATTTGGTAATATAATTTTCAAACCTGTTTGGTAATCAAAAATTTTAAAAACTTGTTTTTTTTAATATTTTTTTTTATAATTTATATAAATTATATTACCCTTTTTATTTTTCTTACAATTTTATCCTTAGTTACCGATCAAATTAAATTTCAAGTACTATAGTTAAATGTAGAATTTAGTCACAAAATAAATAATTTTTTTAGATACGAAGTCAAAATTTGTTCAAACGATACATAATTGAAAAATGTGAAACACATAAAAATATTATAGCATATTAATGTCGATAACATAAACATCAAATAAACAAACAAAAACAATCATCCACAAAATAACTAACAAAACTCCATTGTTTCATATAAGAAAATCTAAAAAAAAGCAATTAGTTCGATTAATTATGACGATGTACCCACATCCTATCTCTAAGATGGTTCCTATCCATTGCCATCTCAGCTGCACCTTCATCAGATAACCTTGTTAAGTTTTCAACATTCGAGCTCATCCCTTCAAGGTTAGGAACCTCGTTCACCGCCTCAAGTTCTATATCATCCATTTCCTCCCATATCCTAAACAACTCGTCAGGCAAATTCCACTTGCGTATGTAATTGTGAATAGCACAACACGCAGTTACTATGAGTCTTTGCAATCAAAAATAACTTAATCAAAATTAAAAATTGTAATCAAAAGTTAAAGGGATTACATACGCAATTCATACGCAACACGCAGTATGAATTGCGTATACAATCAGTTACTATGATGTTAAAGAAAAACTGAAATGATGTGAACGTGAATAGCACAACACGCAGTTACTATGAATTGCGTATGTAATCAAAAGTTATGTTTATTTAATTAAATATAACTTAATTTTTCCTGAAGGAATAACTTAATTAAAAATTGTTATTCCAAAAATAATTAAATTAAATATAATTTAAGTTAAAGGGATATTTGATATGATGGAGCGCGAGTTCAAATATACAGTTCTATACTTCTCAGCCCTTAGACTATAGTGTACACAAATTTCGCCACTAAACAGTGTAGAACAAAAATAAATTATTTAATCACTACTTTCTAACCTTAAATAGGGATGAGAATAGGCTAGGCTGAGCTAGGCTTTGTAAAGCATAAGTCTGACCTGTCAATTTAAAGGCCTAAGTTTGGTCTGCGGCCTGTCATAGGCTTACTTTTTAGGCTTGAGTCTGGCCTTCTAAAAGCCTGGTTAGGCCTGCTAGCCTGTTTAAAAGCTTATTTCATATGAACATATTTAAATAAGTAATGTGATCTAAGGTTAAATTGACTAGCGAGCTAATAGATCAATGATATTAAAAATAAAATTGATAATTAACATGAATTTTTAGAGAACTTTACTGTATATTATATCATATTTCAATTCTAATTTATAATAATACATTTAAATATGCGAAAAAATAATGTAAACTAACAAGCTTAAATTACTTTAAAGGTTGACAAATTTATAATTTAATTCCTTCAAAAAAATAATAATTTAATTCAAAGTAGAGTATATAATATAATAATCAATAATATTATTCATATTTACCTAAGTAGGCCGACCTAAAAGGCTTTTTTAATAGCATGTGGCCTGGCCTTTTAAGTTAAATAGGCTTCTAAAAAACCATATGTCTTCCCTATTTTAGGAAAAAAGTCTGGCCTAGCTTGGCCTATCATAGGCTAGGTCGTAGGCCCTGTGACACCCTAAACCCCGAAAATAATTTTCTTTACTTATTGTCACACAACTGTTCCAAAAATAGGTTTTTTTTTTTTTTTTATAGCAGCAGTAGTAATAACAACAACAACAATAATAATAATAATAATAATAATAATAATAATAATAACAATAATAATAATAATAATACTTTAAAACATTTTTCGCACGGTAAAGGATATCACGTTCAACCACATAATAATATCCAACATCGTAAATTTATAAAATATCTTGGCTATTTGAGCCTTACAAACTTCTTCATAATAAAACTAACATAACAAATAGTTTTCAAAAGTAATAAACCATGTAAAATAAGTCAACAACGACTTTATTAAATCCGACCCAGATGTCACTATATCAGAGCCTTACAACCCAAATAGATAAAAGTCATGACTCGACAAAATTCTCCAGCAAAACATAATGACACAAGTGGAATAACAGTTCTCCACTCCGTCCTAGTGAAATCACCTTGACATTACTCCTCGATCTCATCCTGAGGATGATCTGCATATAAGTTATACGAGGGCATATAGAAAAGAGAGGGGTGAGATACGTTTTACAGCATGTACACGGTATAAAATCAGCAATGGATAGACAAATAACAGAACACACATACAAACCGAACAGCAACCAACATCACATTTTACAATTTCAAGAAAATGAATGTCAATACAATGCACCTTCACCTCTACTCCATATGCATGTGGTACCATTTCTAACTCTAGATAGCAGACTAGGAGTACATGTTCAGCGTCTCTATTGAAGCAACACCTCACTGGTTGACTTCGGTGCTTCACACTCTCACTAGTAAAATATTGTCCGGTGACTAGTCAGGGCTGTCCAGCTTTATAAGTTTGTCCCGACATCGTGGGATCAACACGAGTCAACTAGGAATTCCACACCGGACATATAGATTCGTAAATCGCCCCCAAGGCCCGTATTTGGCCTCCACCATCCCAATTCATATCTACTATCCCCCTTCAGAATCTTTGTCTCTAATATGATGCATGTTCACACAAACAAATGCCAGAATAACCACCTTTACTCCTCATTTTAGGCACAAGTACCGTTGTCGCCGCTCACAGTCTAGGTATATCACAATAAGACATTACCTGAGTGCCATTTGCGCCTCTCACAGGCTAGGGGGCTTGTATCCATAATTAGATTGTATCCTGAGACACTAATTTATAATTAACATAATTTTAAGGATTTTATTCTTATTACTAATAACTAGTATTCTAATTCTAATTAAGATATTTAGTTCCTATTCAGTTTTTGGCCTCTCCTTCCAAACTGTCCTTCTATAAAAAAAATTCCTATTCTTCTGAAAACGTGGCTTATAATTGGCTCAACAATTAACTATAAATCTAATATAATCAAACACCTACTCCAACAAATTTCTCTCCTTTTTGGTCATAATTCCAAATGACTACATCCTAAACATAAACTAAATTTGGCAATGTCACTGTATTCTAAACATCACAATTGCATGAGAAGAAACCTCATTCCATAAATCCACAACTACTTAATTCGCTTATCACTAATGCTTCAGTACATTAATCATAAACATACAGCCCCATTCTCCTTTCTATCATTTAAAAATTAACTTATTTTATCATATGTTTATAAAGTGTGTACCTTAGCAACATCTTATCTAGCATGATCATCATTCCTATGATAGTGAGCAACACTTACTCAATTCTTATAAGGTTAACATAGAGGCATGTAGAAAAAGATTAACTAGGCTAGAGGGAATACATTCATCCTTACTACAATTCCCTAATAATATATCAGTCTATTAAATTGCTTAACTAAAAGAAATGTACTCTTTGAAAATTCCACAAAATCTACCATTTTGTAGTCTTCACGTGGTCAATATACATACAAGGAAAACAACCTATAGCTCTCATTATTCTACTAAAATTCTGCATAATTATAAAGACACCCTTTTAGTTACATTTGAAACTAACCATTCTAACCCAATCTGAAGCATCACAGAATGTCTCTAAACGTTACTACCTAGTTTTTGCTCTTTAAATTTTGATAACAATTAACACAACTCAATATATTTATTTTTTTTAGTTTATACGAGCCACAAACAAGTTATTATAACATCAAGGACACAAACAAACAGAAGGACACAAACACCACAAGAATACAAACAGCCATGAAAAACACATAATAAGCACAAAGAACGCAAACAAGGCCGAAGCCGGGGTCAAGGCCAACCCCTCTACCCATTTCCGCTAAAATACCCATGAGTAAAATAATCTCCCCCCCTTACCTCAAAGAAGAAAATCCACAATCCAATAGAGTATGAAAACTCGAAACCAGACTCAAGGAATGACAACGAAGCGTTGAAGGGGAAATTGGACTGATGTGAATATATATTTGCTGCTACTTGGATTTTCGAAATCAAAGATGACAGGTAGAAAATCAATTGGAATTATTTTGGGGAAAATAGGGAGTTTGAGATAGTACTAGAATCACCTTTGTTTTGCAGTGCTTCACAGTTAGAAATTATGTTTCACACTAAGGCTCCTATATATGTGAGTGTGAAGGAGTAGTGGTGTAAATAATGATGGGTCACACCCCACTCTTCGGTTACTTCCGTGAATGAAGATGTAGTGATGAGAGTAGTGGGCTACATCCCAATTAGTATATATCTTCAATTCTTTTTTTTTTCTTTTTTTTTTATTCTACGTGTTTCTTTTAACAAAATAATCATCATTTATTAACCACATTTTCTTTTTAATAATACTAATAATATATTTATATATATGTAATAGCATACTCAATAGAAGTTAGCACACCAAACAAACACTCATAGAAAGAAATTTCGTCATACCATATTACGATATTCATATATATATATATATATATAGACACATAAATATTATTTATAAAATTTGGGGCGTTACAGGCCCCTGTAGGCCGACCTGGCCTATTCCCATCCTACTTATAAATTTAATTTTTTTTAAAGAACTTATAAATTTAATTAACAAATAAAAATAAATTATTTTCATATAATACAAGGATTTAATTAGTATTTGTTGTGTTAACTTTGCGGCTCCTAAAGAAATGGGATCCTAGTAACTTGAGCTTTGGCCGAAAGATAAATAAAGTCTGATCAATAATTGTTCTAAACTCAGATTCTCTCAAACAATACGTTATTATGTGCTCATTTTAGTTAAGAATTCAATTAGTTAGCACCTACAATGTAAAACATTTTTACAAATGCATTAAATCATATAAGTTTATGATATCACTTTTATAAGTTAGTTACTAAAATATTTCGTAAAATACCTATTTTTCATGTTGTGTTTGGATGCATGTGTAAAAATATTTTACAATAAAAGTACATAGAAATTAATTTCATATCACTATAAATTGAAAAGAATTGTTTCAAAAAGAATTTAAAACATAACAATTTATTTATTAAATACAATTTGCTCCCAAAAAAAAGGAACAATACCCCTTAGTCCTAGAACGAGTAGTGCACACCACCAATAAAGATAGAGCAAGAAGTGCTGATAAAGAAACAAAATTTTGTCATTAATTACAGCTTTGCCATTAATGAAAACTGTGCATGTTCTCCGTGTTTTCAGTTTTCTATTTTTGGCAAAAGAAAAGCAAAATTGAAAAGCAAAACAACATTTAACTGTTTTAGTTTTTTAGTTTTAAAAACTGATAAATGGAAAACAATTTCCAAAAACACTTTTATAAAACTATATTAACAAACAGGTTTTTTTATTTTCCAATTTTTAAAAACTTAAAAACAGTTTTTGAAAAGTAAATCAAACAAGCCCTAAATATTTAAGTTTGGTAGAATCATTCAAGAGAGCAAAATTCAATCAATTTTTTTTTTAATATTCCTCCATTCTCAACATAGGATTTAAACAGAGAGCACGTATAAAAGTAGAAACAAAATCATATGAACACTAGTGCAACGTTCTCCATAATTGATTGTGTTTGGTACAACAAACAAAACCTTTTTGTTTTGTTTTAATTAGGATGTCTCTAACAACATTGATGTCTTGTACTCTTGACATGTCTCAAGGAATCGACATCAACACGATTTGCATATTTGAGATAGTTCAACAATAATCAAAACAAGGTACATGTAAGGAATAATCATTATGACAATTCCAATAAGCTTGCGAATTTAAGCACTCAATTAGAGACTTGTGACTTTCTATTGGCCCCATAATGTTGGTGTACCTTTCAATTTCATTTCATAGACATTTTAGATCAGTGCTAATGATTGTAATCAGCTTGACCCACAAGGCCTGTGTTTCAGCTTGATGACGCGTGGTTGGTAAAAGTGTAAGCTTAGAATGAGAGACTTGGCAGATCTTCTCCGTTCATTAAGGTTCAATCATGGAAATTAAGTGAAAATAAGATTTTATATTTCCATTAGAATAACAATGAGTTCATGACTAGCCATCAAGATAGTTAAAAATTACATCTTCCACAAAACTTTTTGATACATTGAATATGTGAGTCACATCTATTATACACGAACTTCTATTAAAGACTAACGACACATAATTGAATTCCAACAATTGTTAGTTTACCATAACATTTATACTCAAGTTGTTATCAACTAACAAAATATGCCGTCTAACTCTATTGTCAAGTTTTTTTTTTTTTAAACAAAGATCCATTACATGTAGATATGTTCTCACTTCTCCATCAAGTCGAACCAAACTCTACGAGCAATGACTATAAAAATACTTTGGCATGGAATAATGGTTTTTGACATGTTGATACAAATCAGATTGACAATTGGTGTTGACTTTGATTAAAGAAGGAGTTCCGACAATTTGATTATCCTTGACTCTTGTCTTTTCATCATTCCTCGAAGGAATTTAATACTTGTGCAGACCGGTTAATAAAATATCAAGCAGGATTGGAGAGTGACTCAATCTCTTGAAGACGGTGTCGAGCTCTTCTTTCGACTATTCTTATTGCTGACTTTATAAGACTATCTTACTCCAAGTTTTGCTTGTCTTTTTCTTTTCTAGTCTTTGTTTTTTCCTTTCCCCTACATAAAAAAAATGCCGATAATATAACATGATTTGAGATAATACTAGTTTAATTAGAATTTCCTTACTCACTAAAGTTATAGACCGAGAAAATTTTATTCTCTTAAATTAACAAAAACTTAAGATCTCCAATGCAAGGATTAATTGTCGTAAAATTAGGCATAATAATATATCTACAAATAATAATTAACATATAAATATAAGAATCAATTTATGGTAATGAGAATAATCAAGGGAGATTTCAAGAAAACTTATTTGTCTTAAGATTGTTGTTTAATTGACTACCGATATAACTCAATCAACATCTCTAAACATCAATTCAATAAGCCAGCTACAAAATGAGCAAAAGATGAATAGTCGAGACGTGCTGATCGTATTGTCTTTAAGGATTTTCCGCGTAATTATACGCTAATCCCTCAGGATTTAACAAAATCTTCTTGATTTAAAACCAATGATAAAACTAATGATACATAACTGACAAGAAATTTTTTTCAGTAAGATGTAACCCAAAAATTAATTTGTGGGGGATTTTTTATTTTTTTTGAAATGGCTCAAAGATAAGTGACAAGCCGTCCTCCATACAGTACGTGAAACTTAATTTTTTTTGGTCAAATAGTCTAGTGACTAAAGCTTACACACAACGTGAAACTTAATTTTATTTGTACCATCTTCTTATTAAGTCAAGCAAGAATAATTCTTAGCTAAGGAAAAGAAACGTTCTCCGTTGACTCAACAAAAGTGATCAATTAAACAATATCCTTATTTATTAATTTTGTTAAGTCTAACCCTAATTTTTTCCCTCCATAATGCTTTTTAGGTTTGTAACAAATCTATCCTAAAATTTTGCCTCTTAAAATGCATCAAATATATTTTTATTAATAGCAAAAATAAAATAAAAACCTAAACAAATCCATTCATAAATAGCAAAAAAAAAAATTAAAAAAAAAAGGCTAACCATATTGATAGACTTCTACATATATTTTTTTTCTTTTCTTCTTATTAATTTTAGTTTTTTTTTCAACTAATTTTCTTATTTTGTGTTCTACACTTTTTTTTGACAAAATACTTTGTACAATTATTTAATACTAAAAAAATGCATCGTTCCTATCCTCTTCCTTTTTTTTATACACTTCTTTGATACTAAAAAAATGCATCTTTTTTTTTTGACAATATTTTGTAGACTTATATAATACCCTAATTTCCATCATAACTTGGCTATATATACTAAATCCTAAACCGTGTTTCTCTAAAAAAAACCTTAACCCCTAATTTTTTTCCTCCATAATGCTTTTTAGGTTTGCAACAAATCTATCCTAAAATTTTGCCTCTCAAAATGCATCAAATATGTTTTTATTAATAGCAACAAAAAAAAAACCTAAACAAATCCATTCATAAATAGCAAAAAAAAAAAAAAAGGCTAAACATATCGACTTCTACATATATATATTTTTTCTTTTCTTCTTATTAATCTTAGTTTTTTTTTTCAACTAATTTTCTTATTTTGTGTTCTACATTTTTTTTGACAAAATATTTTGTACAATTATTTAATACTAAAAAAAATGCATTGTTCCTATCCTCTTGCCTTTTTTTTTTGTGCACTTCTTTGATACTAAAAAAATGCTTTTTTTTTTTACAATATTTTGTAGACTTATATAATACCCTAATTTCCATGATAACTTGGCTATATATACCAAACCCTAAACTGTTTCTCTAAAAAAAAACCTTAACCCCTAATTTTTTCCCTCCGTAATGTTTTTTAGGTTTGCAACAAATCTATCTTAAAATTTTGCCTCTCAAAATGCATCAAATATGTTTTTATTAATAGAAAAAAAAAGCCTAAACAAATCCATTCATAAATAGCAAAAATTAAAAAAAAAAAGGCTAAACATATCGATAGACTTCTACATATATTTTTTTTTCTTTTCTTCTTATTAATCTTAGTTTTTTTTAACTAATTTTCTTATTTTGTGTTCTACACTTTTTTTTGACAAAGTATTTTGTACAATTATTTAATACTAAAAGAATGCATCGTTCCTATCCTCTTCCTTTTTTTTATACACTTCTTTGATACTAAAAAAATGCATATTTTTTTTTGACAATATTTTGTAGACTTATATAATACCCTAATTTTTATCATAACTTGGCTATATATACTAAACCCTAAACCGTGTTTCTCTAAAAAAACCTTAACCCCTAAGTTTTTCCCTCCATAATGCTTTTTAGGTTTGCAACAAATCTATCCTAAAATTTTGCCTCTCAAAATGCATCAAATATGTTTTTATTAATAGCAAAAAAAAACCTAAACAAATCCATTCATAAATAGCAAAAAAAAATTAAAAAAAAGGCTAAACATATCGACTTCTACATATATATATATATACATATATATATTTTCCTTTCTTCTTATTAATCTTAGTTTTTTTTTTCAACTAATTTTCTTATTTTGTGTTCTACATTTTTTTTTTGACAAAATATTTTGTACAATTATTTAATACTAAAAAAAATGCATTGTTCCTATCCTCTTGCCTTTTTTTTTTGTACATTTCTTTGATACTAAAAAAATGCATCTTTTTTTTTTACAATATTTTGTTGACTTATATAATACCCTAATTTCTATGATAACTTGGCTATATATACCAAACCCTAAATTGTGTTTCTCTAAAAAAAACCTTGACCCATAATTATTTCCCTCCATAATGTTTTTTAGGTTTGCAACAAATCTATCTTAAAATTTTGCCTCTCAAAATGCATCAAATATGTTTTTATTAATAGCAAAAAAAAAGCCTAAACAAATCCATTCATAAATAGCACCAAAAAAAAAAGGCTAAACATATCGATAGACTTCTACATTTTTTTTTCTTTTCTTCTTATTAATCTTAGTTTTTTTAATCTAATTTTCTTATTTTGTGTTCTACACTTTTTTTTGACAAAGTATTTTGTACAATTATTTAATACTAAAAAAATACATCGTTCCTATCCTCTTGTCTTTTTTTTATACACTTCTTTAATACAAAAAAATGCATCTTTTTTTTCTTTTGACAATATTTTGTAGACTTATATGATACCCTAATTTCCATGATAACTTGGCTATATATACCAAACCCTAAACTGTGTTTCTCTCAAAAAAACCTTAACCCGTGGTAAATTTCACACACATCACAAGAATCATATCTTTTGATATTTAGAGGTTTGCAAATGGAACGACGTGACCTTACAACTTTCCTCTCATACCACTGCTTAACTGGTAACTTTTTGATCATACACCTGAATTGTCGGCAGTGATACGGTCAAGAGGGGAAATAGTTTTAACAGTTGCTTCGAGTGGTATAGCTGCATTATTAATACCAGGAGGTAGAACCGCACATTCGAGATTTTGCCTTCCCTTTATTATCGATGAATGCTCCACGTGTAATGTCAAACCTAATACCCCGTTGGCTCAGTTGGTAGTCCAAGCAAGATTAGTAATATGGGACGAGGCTCCGATGATGCACAAATTTTACTTTGAAGCACTTGATCGTTCTTTCAGAGACGTTATGAAGGAGGTGGACAAGAGAAACAAATACATCCCTTTGTACCTGTAATTCCTAAAAGCACAAGACTAGAAATCGTTCATGCTATTATCAATTCTTCAAAACTATGGAATTATTGTGAGGTTCTTACCTTGACTAAGAACATGAGGCTTTTGTCTGGTGCGTCAGTAGTAGACATGGAGGAAAAAAGACAATTTTCAGAATGGGTTTTAAGTATAGGCGATGGACGAATAGGGGAAGACAATAAAGTGGACAAGACCATTGCTATTCCGTCAGATTTGCTCATAGAAAGCGTAGGAGATCCTTTTGCTGCTATTGTTGAAAGCACGTATCCTAACATCTTGGAGAGCATGAGTGGCATAGGTTACTTTCAAAATAGAGCTATATTGACAACAAAAAATTCCATAGTCGAGAAGATCAACGACTATATGTTGGACATGGTTCCAGATGAGGAGAAGGTTTATTTTAGTTATGATTCACCTATTCATCGTAACTTAAACGATGATCATATTGACAATGTTCATACACCTGAATTCCTCAACACCATCACTGCTTCTGGACTTCCTAATCACAAATTAAGGTTAAATATTGGTGTGCCAGTTATGTTGTTGAGAAATATAGATACACGATATGGATTATGCAATGGAACCAGATTGGTTATCACTAGGATGGGAAGATACGTCATTGAGGGGAGGGTCATTTCCGGAAGTAATGTTGGTGAACAGGTTTTTGTATCCAGGTTATCTATATCGCCTTCAGATGTCAGGATTCCCTTTAAGTTTCAACGAAGACAATTCCCTTTGTCTGTATCATTTGCAATGACAATTAACAAAAGTCAAGGACAGTCGCTTAAGCATGTTGGTGTATATCTACCAACACCTGTAACTTTTCACAGACAGTTGTATGTTGCTGTTTCAAGAGTTACATCCAGAGAAGGACTAAAGATATTGATCACGGATGAAGATGGTGAAGATACCAATGTGACTTCTAACGTCGTATATGATGAAGTATTTCGCAATCTGCGATGAAACAACATGCCAATTTATTGAAAATTTCATATTCTCTTACCGAATTATTGATAGGATTACCGAATTTTCTTTTATAATATTTATCAGATTTTATACATTTTATGGAGCGTTTTATTTTGTCTACTCTGGATTATCATCTGTTATTTTTTTACCGTTACCAATTATATATTGCATTTTATTATTCGTATGTCATTTCTTTAGCAATAAACCCGTGCGGGCACGGGTACAGTTTCTAGTTAATCTTAGCTTTTGCTAAGAAAAAGCAATATTAATCTCACATTTAAGAGGTATAAAGGAAAGGCAGTTACACAACTTTGAAATTAAAAACATATCTACAAAACCAAGTCAAATATTATAGTTAATAGTAATATGATAATAATTTTCTATTAATTTTTTTTTTATTTTTCAATTAAAAATATGGGATACAATATTTGAAATTTTTGAAATACTCTCAAAATTTACAACATTAATCATTATGGCAATTTAAACAATCTTTCAAATTTATGAAAAAAGGCGAAATGCGATGTTTTGAATTTTTAGCGAAATTTTGAATTTTGATTAAGAAGAACTTAATATAGAAAAATGTTTAAAAAAATAATAATTGAAATTTGGGGACTACAATGACTTTTAGCCATTACAAAGAGATTATGTTTATAGAGTTCATTTTTTTTTTTTTTTTATATATAAAACAAGCAATAAACTTCCTTGTGACAACAGAAAAAGTTAACTAAATAACCAACAATGAAAAACAAAAAAGACACATAATTCTGTTGTGCAAGATTATGTATTTACAATTGACATTATGCATCAATAGCCTCTTCAACAAAAAAAAGTTTGTCATTATCTCTGATCACATCAATACAATCTATTTCTGCTCCTTCTTCATTTGTCACCATTGTATATTTTGCATCAAACCCAAATTTTTCACCTATTGTACACAAATAAAATCATATATCAGGATACTAAGACCTGCATTTTTTTTTCTCAATGTACACAATAACATATAGATTTTTTTTTTGAAGTAGTAATTATAATAATAACATCATTACTAACTTATGGATAATTTGAAATTTTACCTGCAATAGTTTTGAGCTTCTCTAATGAATCAGGCAACCTTATTAACTTTCCAGCTTCAATGAAACCTCTTTCTCTTCTCACTACAGGGTGGCCTCTATATATGCTTACTCTTGGACACTCTAGTCCATTATATCTTCCCCAAATTTGCTTCTGTTCTTCTTGATTTTGCACCTTTAATACAAACTCACTAGGCATGACCTCACTCACATTAATTAGATGTCCGATTTCGCGTTTCTGCATAATTTCATTTAAAATGGATGCAGAAAATTCATGAACATGTACATCTGTAACATCTGCGCCGTTCATGACAAGCAATTGAACCATGTCCACATGATTTTCTGCCATGGCAATTTGGATAGCTGTCATGCCATTTCGATCTTTCGAGTCAATGTTTAATCCTTGCTTTAAAAGCTCATTCATCACTGTTATATCATTTCTTTTTGCTGCTGTACATAGGAGATTGCCTGCTGTGTATGGATCAGAAAGAGCAGATAGCTGATAGAGGATCCTAAATATTGAGTGATGTTTTGATGCTATAGCATACCATAGTGCAGTGTCACCATTCATATCTGCCAATTATTGTTAAGTTAAATATAAACCTTATAAAAAAAGAAATCATAGAGAAATATATGTCTTAAGTTAAAGGATACCTTTTATATGTATGTTGCATGTATGCTTAAGCAAGACTTTAACACACTCTTCATGCCCATTTGATGCTGCTAAGTGCTGCAAAAAGACCAACAATTAAGTTGATAGTTTTGACAAAGTGTTAGATAATCCCTTATCATTTTTTAAGTTGTTATGATCAAAATTCAAAACTATAATAATGGAAATAATCTAAGAAGCACTGCCACCGACACACACAACATGAAGCATAGACATTTATGATAATTTAAGAGAATGAAAGTAATTGAATGCGACCACATGTATCATTGTCATGTCGGTGTTGGATAATCACACTGTCACATGTGTATGACACCGAACACATCATCGATCTGATGTGTCGGTGATATATACGAATGAACATGTTTAAAAGGTTACATGTTTTATTTGATTTAAGAAATATAAAAGGAATGAACAAGATCATGATTATTAGACATGAGCATACCAATGGAGTTTTTTCTTTTGAGTCTCCAATGTCGGGATCCAAACCAGCTCTTAGAAGCTCCTCGAGAAAAGCAGCATTGCCCGTGCTGGCCACAGTTAACAAATTCACAGCCATGTTAGGATCGTCTTCCTCCACATTTTCCACCATTAAATCTTTGATACTCAAATCCTTAAGCTGCTTGAAATGCTGCAATTGCGTCACATTATATTGTATAAGCTTTAAATGGAAATCCTAATAAGCATTATGACTAGTAATAAATAAATAATTACTCACAAGCAAAGAAAGTAACCAACCTGAAGGAAATTTTTGAGTATTAATATATTGTCTTCTTTTTTAATCTGCATTGCTTCTATAAGATTATTGGTTTTCAGCCTCAGAAGTTGTGTTAGAGTCTTGGTTCTGTATGTAAAACTTTGAGGCCTACAACACAGTGCACCAACTTCTCCAAACATGTCTCCTGTTGTTAGAGTGCCTAAAATTCTCTCTTTCTCAATAACACTATCAATGATCTCTACTTCTCCTGACACTATAATGTAAACATCATCCGGTGATTCATTTTGCATGATTACATCCTCTTTAGGTGGTATGTACTCTGCCTTCATTTTTGCAACCTACAACTCATTTACAGTTTAGTGAGCGTTTGAATTGGCTTATTTGATCTGATCCATTGGCATAAATACATGAGAGAATATGGAAACAAAACAACTTATGACATGTCTATAAGTAGTTTTCATCTTATGTTCATAAGTTCTGCAAGCACTTTGTTCAACATACAACTTATACGAAAACAATTTGACTTTATTTTATCTTTCGTTATAGTCTTATAGAAATAGCTTACATGCAAGCACTTGATTAAGTTGTTGGTCCATATAGAAGTGTGAAAATTAAAATTTAATTTCTTACTAAGGACAAAAGGATTTCTTTTGAGACGCCTTTGAAGAGATAGACTTTCTCAACAGTTGGAAAAAACAAATGCTGGCAAATGCCTTTGCATATTGACTTTGGTAGCTGTTCAATTAGTTGATGTTGATTCAAGCTCTCTGCCTTAAATCTTAAACACATGTAAGCCAGGATCTGCTCTTTTAACCTTGGAGGCAACCGATTTCGACACACAAAGTTTGATGCTGCTTCAATGCTGTTTCTCTGCACCAATTTTGTCATAAATTTCTCGTGACAGGAAACAAATAAATGAAAATCATAAATGATAATGTAATACTTACAAATTCCATGGTGCGACGAGTTCCTTCAACAACAAGATTTGTCATGTTACCAATCAAGTAAGCAGTTAGGCCAAGGTTGAAGAGCATGTAGAAAATAATGAAAATCATTTCCATGGTGTTGACAGCATGAAGATCACCATAACCAACAGTTGTCATGGTAGTGATGGACCAATAAATTGCTGAAATATATCTAATCCGAGGGCTTGTCTCTCTGAAGTTTGGAATCACAGTTCCAATCCATGTCTTTCCTTCATAAGGGTACATATCAGCTAGCATGTAATAGAGGCACCCAGCACAATGAACTGAAAAAAGTGTTACCTGCGCCATAATTTTCAACATTATAATATCGACTAATTCAATCGTTAACTTTTCCAAATACTTTAAATTCATTATCAGCTATCAACTAGTTTATAACCGTTGTTTTCTTACGAAACATGTATACATATTTTTGAAATTAGAATGAAATGAAATGACATACAGAAAGAAGCCTAGCACATCTGACCCAGAAATAGCTGAACCTGATGTCTTTCTCAAGCCTGGCAAAGCAAATAAATAAATGCAGTTTGATCAATTCCAACACACATTCATATGGTAGAGAAGGAAAGATTAAGAACCTTGTGAAGAATTGCTTGACACGTCTAATTCTCCAAAATCTGAGCATTCCTAAGAGGTAGTAAGGCAGACCCAATTTGTGTTTGCCAGTTAAAAAGTAGCCTATTGCTTCATATGGTATAGTTGATGCCACATCCATTATGAACCATGTTGACAAGTACCTGTCTCAACATTACTAACAACATCATAATCATTTCATAAAAAAACTCTTGTTAAGAATTTGTTAACAACGTGATTTAAGTGACGGGATCTCTTACAACTCGAACTTCTAACCATTTATTCAAATTGTACACGATGAATTATATGATTCAAAAAAATCTTTACAGTAAGAACGATGTCACTCAATGACTTATCATGACATTGGTGTTATTGGAAAATACTTGGTTGATCACAAGTATTTGAACATTTTTTTTTTGAGCACATTTACAACAATGAAAAAAATATAGAGAAAAAAAAATTAAATAATGTATATTTTAAATAATTAAATAATATGTATTTTTGTGTGTGTACTCAAATGACGTGTCTAAATATTTGTGACCATACAAAACTTCTTTTGTGTTATGTAAAACCATTCTTCTCGTAGAAAAATGCAAAATTCTTCATTTTTTTTATTTGTATAACTTATTAATTTAAGTCTATCTTTTTCGTTTCTCACATGGGTGCAACAACTATTTTCGGATAGAAGCTCTGACATTTATGGATCATCCTCATGTCAGTAGCTCTACGTATCCCTTGGATTTGTCCAATCTTTAAAATAAGTCGATCAAAAGATAGTTTTTGATGAAAAAATATTGATCGATCTTTTAATAGTTTTGTGCGATCCAGAATTACGCCAATAAATCAAAAGATTTTTCAGCAAAACTGGTGGACACAATTTTCCATCCTGATTGCATTAAATTGCTGGACCCTATCATTGAAATGGGCTGACCCGATTTTACTTTCCAGTACCCACTGATTTGTTTTCAGAAATTTGGACCCTGGCCTATACATAGTAGTCTTG
The DNA here is from genome assembly GCA_958299785.1 of Medicago lupulina. NCBI lineage: Eukaryota > Viridiplantae > Streptophyta > Magnoliopsida > Fabales > Fabaceae > Medicago > Medicago lupulina. Next base: position 942,476 of record OY283139.1, read on the forward strand.
TGGTTAAACACAGACCAGGTGTTCATTATCTTATCTTATCTATAATTATAATTAGGCTAAAATTTAATACTCCTACAACAACCATCATCAATTAATCATTATTAAGGCTAAGACATTTTTCGGGTTGGATTAGATTATTCAAAATCAACACCTGAATAGTTGGTCTAACACATATCAAAGTTATCATGTAACAAAAAAAAAACATACATATCAAAGTTATCAAACTTAGGTTTAAATTAGGCCGTAATGTTTAGCCTATCCCAGAATAAGAATTTGGAATTCGGAAAAATGAATAAAGTATATCAATCCCTTATGCATGAGTTAGAGAAAGAACGATAATAACAAATCAAGTTCTTTCTGATAAGAGAATGTGAGATATTATTATATTCGGGAATGGAGCTTTTGATCCTTTTTCCTTATAAATATTACTACTTTCACACTTTACATACTACTTAGATTCAGTTTTTTTAAATAATAAAATACTTAATTGTTCTCATCACTTTTTCTAATTGGCGTATACTATACAATAATTTGCAAAGTACCCGTTATTTTACATGAATCCTTTCTAGATTGCTAAATAAAATAAATAAGTGGAATAAAAGATTGTACCAAAGAAAATAGGTGAAAAATAGTAAAATATTAAACTTTTTTTTAAGGATAAAATATTAAATTGTTCGTTTCTACAAAAAAAAAAATATATTATATTATTCTCGTCATTTTTTCAAAGTTCTCTAATTGGCGTACACTATTCATTATTTTAGACGTTTAAATAAATATTTCTTGATTGCTAAATAAATTGATTTCTTCCTTCAAAAAAATAAAAAATAAATAAATTGATTTCTTTCTTATTTTCTCATTATAAAGACAAAAGTAGAAAATTAATTAGTGTAAGGTTTGAATGGATTGAGTGGTTTAGAAATTACCTGACAACAATTCTTTTGGAATCTCTCACAAGTAGATGAGTTGTTCTATCTACGTATGCGACGAAGAATGTCAAAACAATATCAACAGCAAAGAAAAGATCAACAATATTGTCCACAATATAGAGTTTCCTATTTGGAGAAGAGTGCATGAAAGCAACTTCAAAGGGATAAACCCATGCAGAATAAGCTACCAAAATAACCATAAAACTCTCCCAACACCTGCACAAAAAGATTACTTTAATTTACTCTCAATATATTTATTTGTTGCAATCAATTAATCATCTCGATATTTTCAATTACATTGAATTTGACGAAATCACAATAACACATTAATTTTGTTAAAATTTAAAAGTATACTTTTTGTCATGACCGGTCTAACAAATTTAGAAACCAAAAGCAATGTTGAAATGACTCTTTAAAAATTATAACAATAACATTAGAGTTTTTTGAAGCCTTGGGTCAGCCCACTTTATGTTAAAATTATCGTTTAGATCGAGTAAAATTCATTGTGAATCAAAACATACACTAATTACGTTTAAGTATTTACCTCGAAGGAAGTTGTAAAAGGAATCAATATAAAATTATAAAAGTTTAATTATAAATAATATTAAGAGCCAAAGGAGTTGAAAAGATTAACTTGGTCTCAAGCACTACCTGTATCTAGAATCCATTGGGGATATAATCCAACCTTTTGAGCACACTGGATTCTGTTTTGAAACACCAAGTGGTGGAAGAATGAGCTTTGAAACATTCCTTAGATTGAAAGATGAAGATGATGCATAATAATCTTCTTTAACATCATGATGATGTCCAGCATCATGGTGATTTCTCTTCAAGCTAGAGGCTAAGTCTTGAGGATTATATGAACTGAAATTGCTCTCCATTATTCTTGGTGAATGAGGGAAATGGAGAGAACTAAGAGGTTCGAGAATAGATCCTAAAATAATGAAGAAGAATAATATTGGTTAAAGGAGAAAAGAAAGATAGGGCTAGCTCAACACAAGGATCATAATTTCATGATGATATATTATTGTGCGCTCCTTTCATGTGGCACTAATGAGGTATATAGTGACCCAATGAAAATGTGGTTTTCATATATAGCTGGTAGTTAGAAGTATTTAGAATTAAAGCTATAATTGATTGTGTTATATTTTGACTAAATGTTATATATATGTTTTCTTTCTGTGCTAAAATGTTATATATTTGTTATACTATATTATATAATAAAACCGATTTAAAGAAGAGTGGAGTCTATGAAATACCGTACTATTTTTTTTTATGGTGGTCGAGGTTTAAACCTCGGAACTTGCATATATTGTGCATTGTCCTTACTAACTGAGCTAAACTGACAAAATACTATACTATGTAAATGAGTCATTAGTATTATTATTTTAATTAATGACATTTTTTTTTATTAAAAAAGAGAGTGTGTATTATGCTCAAGATATGGGTTTGATCTATGGTACATATCCGCGTGACTCGTGTCCATTATTTCCTCTCTCATATAATTGCAACATCATTTTCAGATTTTACATTATTTTGTCGACTACTTGACTGGCTAAAAGACATGCATGAATGAAAAACTAGTAGTACAAAATGTGTGAACACAAAAGCAATAGCAAATTATTGTGGTTATTATAAATTAAAAAAGGTAAAGCATATTTATCATGACATCCGTGTGCATTTCTAGAATTCCTGCCATTGTGTTATGTCTTGGCATATCTTACAAGCAATATAAGAAAAAAAAGCAGTTTCTCTCTTGTTCTTATGTAGCTTTTGTGAATTTCTGGAGTTGTTAAAAACACGTAATATATGAAGATAGTGTTGCTAGAAATTTGATACTAATGTCAATAGTTCTAAAGTCTGTGTGCCAGAGAATAAGTCTCACGTCGCTTGAAATAAAGAATTAAAGGCATATCTTATGCGTCCAAATTGTCTAGGGTTTTGGAGAATATTAAAACTTCCAACTTAATACAACATCACACTCGATCTCTTAACTATACGAGCTAGATGCTAATGTAATGTCTATTATATAAAAGATGGTTTATGTAGTTTTTTTTTTCTTCCATCTGGTAGAAATTCAACTGATGAATAAATGATATTTTCAAAAATCGAACACCGACCCCTGCCCATATAATATATTGTTCCTAACAATGAGGTATAGTTACGGGAACATATGGTTTATGTAATTAATCATATGTCTTGTGTCCGACTCCAAAGCATTCAACAACTTAATTATGCATTGTCCACATGGAAATGCTTATATGAAAGTCATGTTTGAATTATTGTCTATATATTTAACTACAATTTAGTTGTATGTTATTATAAGTGCTTTTTTCAAAAAGTTTTAAATGAAAATTGTCAAGATTATAATAGGGTTTCAAAATTGGTGGAGACTCCCCTGGTTTTACTATTTTGTTAAAGGGAAAAAATGCTATGAATATTATTAGGTTACTTTTTGGGTACAAAAAGTAAGTACGCATGTAGAAAAGAAATTGCAGAGTAGTATATCCATCGAGAATAATATTATTCGCCACTAAATGCCTGCATAGGATACAAAAAGAATGGGTTAGCGTTGGATAAGGGTCTAATGGAATTTGGGCAGGGTGTCACATTAATACTCACTCACTATAGTATGGTATATGGTATGGTATGGATGAGAATAGGTCTTTTCATGTTTATGCCTATAGTCACCTCATGCCATGCCACGATGAGATTTGAAATCGTAATCTTGTAAATTGAAACCTGCGACTCCGTGTATTAGCAGTGTAAATTACATGTGTTATGTTGTCAATGAGTGGTTCATGTCTGAAAGAAAATCATCAGTATCTATCGAAGAGTTGATAACGTAACTCATGAAAAGAAATCTCAGTTCAATTTTTAAAGTTGTTCATTTAAGTCGTTGTCGAGTTAAGAAATAATCTCTGTTAAAGAGTCTCAAATTGGATAAATGATGACTTGAACATGTGTTTATAAGTGGAGGTAATCCTCACCTTATAAGTCGATTTTGTGGGTTGTGTTAGGTCCAATCACGATTTCTTATATGGTAAACCTCCTCCAAAATTTATTGGACCACCTACTATCAGGTTTTCGCTATCAAATTACCCACCATTTATTTTCATGAACCAAATCCAATAATGTTGATCGTGATGAGGTGTGTTAAAAAGTCTCTAACCGAATAAATAATGACTTGAACATGTTTACAATAAACTACAACTTACAAAACAAATTGGTTTTGTTGTGTTGTGTTAAAGCCTAACAACGATTTCGAAAAGTCTCAACACCAATCCAAATAGTCTAGAATGTGGGGAAGTTTTGAGAGCTCAACAATTCTAATTATGATGAGTTAGAAAGAAGAAAAAAATTAACTAGTATTCATGTAATAAATATGTCATGATTTTTTATATAAAATGGAAAAACTAAGGTCCAAGTTTTTATCTAAAAAATAAAATAAACTAAGGTACAAATAGGATTAACTTTTATTTCTTCCTTAAAAAAAAAATTATTTCTTGGTCCACATGTAAGGGAAAAAAAAATCTTTATAAACTTGTTCACAGTTACAAAGATGAGAGAATTTATGAAAAATTTCTTGACAGGAGAATTTATGTGAAAAGTTGAGAAGCGAGAATCATTTCAAACCACAAAGCTTTAGCATAAAAATCATAATTATTATAGGATCTTAGTGATTCTTTTAATTTAATTCATATATGCTAATTTGTTGAATTCGTGTGCTTCTGTATCATAAAAAGGGACAGCATGGTAACATTCACCATCAATGGTAAAACAAAAGGGTTTTTAACGTGGTCCTAAATATTTGATCTCTTTTTATTTTTTGGCTCTACATCTTTGATCTTTACTTGTTTGTTTATTTATTCTAAATAAAAAAGTGGGGTTGCATGAATAAAAGTTTGTCACGTAAGTATTGGTCCTTTTAATTCTGATTAGACGACGACCATATCCAACAACAATGACATTAGACATATGATTTCCCCACCTTAAAAAAAAAAAAATACAGTGGACATATTTAAAGTTGTCCACTGTGTTTGGGACCTTCCTCCAACTTCAAAAGGCATATAAACTAATGATATACTGTGTAGCATATTTTCTCTGTGCTCAGATCTTGCCATATAAACTGGAAATAGATATGGCATCCTTTTGCTGAAAACGATATTTTGAAGACTTTTTCTAGGCAAAAATATTATTGAACAGAGAAAAAGATGTTGTACATTGTTCTCTAAAAATGTCTCACTTCTAAACTCTTATTTTCTTCATTCTTGAACTCTTTTTAGATAAATTACTACTTAATGATCCAATTCTATGTTGCAAGTATGTTGTGTTCTCTTCGCTTCAAATGAGGAACATGTCACCAGAAAGCACTTGGTAAATCCAGAGTAAGAATCCGTGGGGAGATTGCAGAAACTAGATCCGTACATTGACCAATTGAGTTATTTTGGTAAATTCTAACAATTGATGGTTGATTGTGTATGTACCTTTAGACAAGCCTAGTTTCGGTGCAAAGTAGAAGGGGAAAAAACTCATCTATACACCTGACGAGGTGATACGATACGAGAAATAATGAGAATGTAAGTAGTTTAGTTAGATTAATATGATGCAAGGACATGAAACTATCACACCCGCGTGAAAGACCTCGTTGGTAGGTAAATTGTAAGTATTTTTGCCGGTGTTCTTTAAATCTTAAGGTCTACCTCATCAACTCGGGACCCAACTCATCTAAACTTTGTGTTTTTTCCCTAGAAAATAACGATAATTTGGATACAGAAATCCATGGATTTTGGTGTTCACAATGGGGCATTATTTCCACTATGGATGTCAATTTGTCACTAGCTTTTGTTTTGTTCCTCTTATGAACTTGGACCATAAATAATACAGAACATATTAGTACTATTGATATTGAAAGGAATAAATGATGCCTTCTCGGTGTGACGATGAGCCATTACAAGAAAGAACCAAGAGGCACTTCGTTCTCCAAAATCAAATTACCCACTTGCTCATAGCATACTATGAGTGCTTTTGTTGGGAATCATAGGATTTCTGGGGGAAATGAGAAGGGGGCTTAGCAAGCTTAAGGAAGAATAGTGAAACTCAAACAAAAGCATTTTAATAAAAATGGTACAATGGGAGAAAAGAAACTCCATTTATAGAGTTTTTATTGTATTAACAACTAGCTAATCTAAACAACAAACTTTTATCCTCCTAATAGCACCCATAAACTCACAATCTCAGAATAAGGAAATCTAATCATGAATCCCTCATCTTGTATCAGATAAAAACCAAGAACGACGTCCAATCATCAATGAGAGAGATACTTTCCAGTGTGGCAAAGAGAAAAAGGGATCACCAGGAACATGATCAGCATAGGAGTCAAAAAACTAGCAAGTGCAATAGAGCCATCACTGAAGCATTTATCAGAAGCTGCAACCTTGCCTTGTAGGAAGGTTGTTGTCTTATGCTGAAAAACAACTTAAGTGATTGAAGCAACACAGGATTCAGGTATAGCTCAGAATTCTAATATCATGCTATGGATAAGAGGATTTGAGATAAAAGGAGAAAGGGACCTTACAAAGTTTGAGCAAGAGTAAGACTCAAATGAATTAGTTTTAATAAAATATAGTAAAGTGAGAAACAAAGCTCTATTTATATAGAGCTTATCAAATGAAATCATTTTAATAAAATATGGTAAAATGTGACACAAGAAACTCTATTTGCATAGAGTTCAATGCATTAACAAACTAAATAACTAACTAATCAACAATCTAAACTATAACACCGCTTCTTCAAAACTTTAATGCTAATTCTGTGTCCACAAAAAAGGCACAATAAAAGAGTGGGGGTTTAAATTCATCACCGTTTCAGCTTCAGGATGTCAAAAAAATACTCATTACATTGAACACTACTCTTTCCAGATTTTAGAACTTCAATTTTTTTGTGCAGCAAAATTATAGTTTTTCTAAATAAATGACAACAAGTCAAAATGAAAAGAAAAAAGTGCCCAATGTTAGTTATGTATAGCTACTCTCCTATTTTTTTTTTCAAACCAAATTGGAGGGCACTCCCTAATCGGTAATAACAGTACACTATCTAAATGTCGCAACCAGAATTCATGGTTGACATGCAATGAGGGTAAACCGTCGGCTAATACAATTCCAAACTATAAAAGTATACAAGCCTTCATATTCCCTAGTTCACATAAATATTTCATAAACACAAGAATGGTCATCAAAGGGCCTAAAAAGTAATTTTATATCAAACCCTTCAAACATAAGATTTAATTAATAATCAAATTCAATATACAAATGTTGATAATATCTAACAATAATCCAAAATATGTCTTATCTAAATCATGTCACATAAATAGTGAAATAATTCTATAGATGTTGTCTGCTACTAGGAAGCTTCTAACTGAGTGCTTGGAAATGTTTTCCAAGTGAAATGCACTTCACTACAAAAACTATCTGAAATAACCTTGGATTGGACACCTGTTGGTTGGCTTGTGAACATAGTTCCAGAAACATGCTAAATAAGATTTATAGTAAGTGTAAAAATTAAGATTCATGGGCAATAAAACAAACTCACCAACGGAAATCATGTCCAACTCATTTGCAGTGACTTCGGAACCATGTTGTGATAGCCAATCTCACACCCCAAAGCACATTTCGCCGTTGATTTGAAAAGGTACAGACTGGAGTGGTAGCTTAGCTCATGTTCTCACAGAAAAACTCAACTTTTCCAAACACATGCTATATCAGTTGGATGAGTAAAACCCAAAACTATTGTTTAGCTTTAATTAAAAGGATATTTTACATCAATTCAAATGTGTTACGAATTGAGGGACTGTGTGAACAGTTGTAGTAGGTATTGACACTCCCCAACCATCTTTTAGAAACGTCTTTCCTTAGCTTGCAGAAACCCCATTTGTTGTTTTGTCAGAAATCTGTTTTGCTTTAATTTTAAATAATGCTATCTTAATAATTCTATCTATTGAGGGGAGACACGTTTAAAATTAAAATGTGCACTTGATGATTGATAATTTCTTTTCATCATACATTCTTCCTCTTCTTCTATCTTTTTGGTTACGATTAATATTAACCTCATATCACCTTCAAGTTATTGTGATAAGCGCAGCAGGATATCAGGAATGTCCTAACATATTTACCTTAGAAGTTAAGGCCCGTAAGTTCTGTAAACACGGTATAACGTATCATTGAAATAGTTGGAACGATTTCTCGTGCCAACAAGCATTACAAGTTTATGATACAGGTGGACGAATACCAGTATTGCACTAGACAATACTTCACATTCAAATCTAGTTACAAGCATTACCAGTATTGCTATATGATAAGGATCAGGAACTATACAAACTGTAAGCTAATTACAGTTAATGTTGTATGAAAGTTAGCTTACTGTGGTTTTTTTACTCAGTCCAAGATCAAGTATTATAGATATTCTGTAATCCAGTATAAGCATTTCTTTGTGGTTGATAGGAAAGTAGACAGACATTACTGTGGTTCTTCAACCTCCACCCTTGAGTAAGTGTAGCTCTCGACATTGGAATCGCCTTCTTTGACCTTTGTCCAGGAAATCCTCCATACTTTAAACAAACTTTGCCTGCATGTAAACCACAACAATCAGAAAACATCAAGAAGAGTGGTCAAACTATGATATTATAACATCAAGAAGAGTGGTCAAACTACGATATTATAATCGTAAATCAGCTTTCCAAACAAGCAGAAGAAAATGAACAAGTTATCCACGAACGCTACAATCATGGGTGGATATTGATTCAAAGAAACAAGATAGAAACAGTTTGCTTTGTTGGATGAATTGGGATTCCTAAACTAGATGCATGTGTAATCCCCTTGCTCTTATTGACATGAGAGGAAAAATATAGTAAGGCTGTCAACATTACAACCCAGGTTCTCATATTATTTGGTTAATGGCTCAAGTATATGAAATCTAACATACAAGAGTTGTGTATATCCTGGTAAAGGGAAAAATTAGTAAAACGGAAATAAATGCGAAAAGTACATGTGTACCAATTGAGAGTGAACATGTTGATTGAGAATCGGAGTTTAAAATCAAAATGTAACGAAAGAACTCCAAGCAGGTGTTTGTAATCAAGATATACCATATAATCAGACAGAGAAACAGGAAAAATCTTCATTGACTAGGTTCCCTTTCTAGAGTTTACTAATGCTACTTTCATATTTTCAAGCTCCATGTACACCCCAATATCCAAGCTGAAACTTTATAAGGTTGAATATGTTTTTAGTCCCTATAAAATGATTACTTTTTAAGTTTAGTCCCTAGATAAAAAAATATTAGTCCCTATTTTTATTAATTTTTACAAAAAAAATGGGTCATGTTAACTTGTGTCCTGAGGGTACATGTTAAGCAACCCAAAAAGAGCAACTTTGCTTTGGAAAACATAATATTTTAACTTTTAAGAAGTTGAATGCACGGCTTTTTATCCGTATATTTCTTTAATAAGTTCCTTAACATGTGCCCTTGAGGGCACAAGTTAACATTTGCCAAAAAAAATTAAGTGTTTTTAGTCTTTGCATTTAGTCTCTATAGAAAGAAAATTAAGGACTAAAAAAATTGAACAAAATTTGTGCAGGGACTAAACTTGAAAACTCGTAAATTTTATAGGGACAAAAAACATTTAATCCAACTTTTTATAAACCACATAGGGCCTAAGCCCGATGCCATCTCATTCTGAGTTAATTACATATTCCCATAATTAGGAAGTATTCTTGCACACAATTCAAATTCGGTTAGAATTAAGTCGATCAATCATATGCAATTTACTGATGGGGACATGCATATACCTCTCAGGTTCCACACTCCTCTTTGCAAGCATCAATGTCAAGAAGACAGGAACCATTGCTGCAAACAAGTGCTTAAGTGTATGACCACTGACAATATGATGAGTCCATTTGTAGACGACATCATCAGTGGCCTCTAACACCTTAGCCAGAAGATAAAATCCTGCAAAGAATTTAATGAAAATCTAAGAACAGTTGGTGTTTATAATTAATTTCGCTGAAACAATACCGTAATACAAATACAAACCTGCAGCCCAGAGCCAATAAGTTGAATGAGTGTACATTGGAGGCAACAAAATAGCCATGAGTGGAATTGCAATGCATGGTACAAATTGAATCAAAGCATATGGACGGAGGTCGTCAAAGAACCTAGGTAAATGGAAGACAAGAGTGGTTATTTAATGAGTTCAAATTCAGTTGAATGATTGAGTACTTACATTTAGGCTATGCTTGGGAGTTGAGTTTTGGAGGGAAATAGAGGGGAAAATTTATTTTCCAGTTCTAAATTAAAGAACTTAATAAATTATTTCTAAAATCAATTAAAAGGATGATTAAAATATTATATGACCTTCTATCATGACATTCCTTCAATTTTTTTAAATCTCGAATATATGTCAATATATAGACTTAACCCTCCAAAACCCTCCAAAACACAACTCTCAAACATGCCCTTAACCTCAAATTGGTACCACATAAATGAATGACAAATAACATTGATGTGCCGTCATCGCTGGGATCGGCTACTCAATAAGGAACGCACTACTCAATCACTTCGCCCTTTCAGGCCTCGTGCTTGGGGGGCTATGTACCGCCATAAGAAATAAACCCTACGGACTAGGGGGACCCACCACATGCCTACCATGAGGGTGTGGTCCCCACAAAGCATAATGTCTAGGGTCCAGGAGCCACAACAAGCCACATGGGGCCGCTAGCGAATTCTTGCGCCTCGAGACCGAAGTCCCTGCCCACTTTGACCAACTCTCCCCTCTCCACTTTCACGTGGCCGATAACTCAGGAGGGAGAAGAGGCGAGAAACGGGCTAAGCTGGCAAGGGACTTAGAGGGAATCAGTTCCGCTTTTCTCTAGGTCTAGGCTTCTGTAAATATTGGAGTCAGGCTCTTCATAAAGGTTATCATGTTTACAGACTACCTACATCACTGCCCCTGGTAAAGCACATCGCAGCTAGGGTGAAGCTATTGTACTAGGAACAAGTACAATAAAAAAGGACTAGTCTAACTTCTGACATTCTGATTCTCTGAAGTTTGAACTATGTTGTGACTCTTCGCAATAAATCATGTAATAGATGGAAAATAAATTTGCAGAATTCACAATGAGTTTTATGCTTTATCCATATATAGAACAAAAGTTTTCGTTTATCATTGTAAAAGAAGGGAATATGTCAAACAAGAGTGGGAAAAAAAATCATAAACGGGTTCCTCAACAATGACTGAACTCCAATAACAGTACGAGATAAATGAAATATTGCTGACAAAGCAAATATAAAAAAAGCAGTGAGCTTACCTCCAATACACAATACTTATTACACCAGCCAAAACAAGAGGTATAATTGAGATCATTCCTTTCCTTTCATCAATTCGCTCAATGATGAATATCGCAATGATTGACGTAAAAGCAACGGTCATCTGAAATGATAAAAGCAAATTAGGAATTAAAATTGACAAAAAAAAAAAAGGAAAGGGGTGTTTACTTAGCAGTGAGAAATTGCTCCCATTAACCTATGTAAGCTCAACCCTTCATATTGAAGGTATGTCCAGTGTCCGACACATTGATGTCAGACAACAACACGACACAACATATGATTACATTCAATTCAATCACTTTCATTTTCTAAAATTATGACAGGGTTTTACGTGTCAATTTTGTGTGCGGTGTCTATGTTAATGCTTCATATCTTATAACTTCCACTACAGAAGGAATTCAACTCACAGGTAACCTATCCCACACAAGACTAGCATCGTCTGGCTTGAGATGATAGTATGAAGATCCAATTCCAACAGCAGCAACACCAACATAGAAGCATGTCCAACCCCACAATTCCCCTTGCAAGCTATTGAAATGAAAAATTATCAATAATAACAAGAACAAAACAACATAACATTAGTAGAGATTAATTTTCATGCACTAGCTGGCTGTGTAAAACTTTTTTACACCGCATCCAATCAACTCACACCACATAGATGTTTGTAAAGATATTTTAAAACTAACCTAAAAAAGTGACATCAATTGGATATTTCTATATAAAAAAAAATAAAAAAACACACTGTCGGTGTATACAGATTAAGTCAAGTCGAGTAGAATACCTGAGCTTAAAATAATTTCCATGATGACAAAGAACAAGTCCAATGAAACCAATAATGAGGAAAGGGAAATTGGAGATGACGTTAAGTGCATTGGGAATACCTATAAATTGAATTAATTAATTAATTAAAGTAAATTAATAAAAAATATACTAAGAAAGTGGAAATTAGGGATAGTTACCAAAGAAGGTGCGTTGATCAGCGAAATTATGGTAATCTTGGGACTGAGGAATAGCTGGGGTTACAATCATCAGTACTATGAAACAAATAAGTGCTACTGCCCACGCGTAAACGATGCGTTTTCTCATTTTTGGGTTTTCTTTTGATTAACTAAACTCAGAGACGATGATAATTGAAGCGATGAAGGAAGAAGAAGATCACAGGGGAAAGCCGTGTATGTTGCGGTGCGGTACCGTGGCGGTTTGGATAATTTAGTTCTAATCAAATTTTAAACATTAAATTTAATCTAACTCGGTATAAAAGAAGGATTAATTTGTTCTTGTATAAAAAATATAAATGTTAGTAGAAATTATTGACTTAGTGCAATTGGTAAGGTATATAAATTCAACATTTCACTTTTTAACCACGTCACCAAAATCATAATTCATAAAAATTACTAGTATGAAACATCAAAATAAGTCTTCACTCTTAAATAATTAAAAGTAAATTATATTTTTATTGTGTTTAAATTACACTACTATATATCTTTTATGATTTATTCAAAAACTGCTGTATATACCTTTTTAGTTTCCTCCGCTCTTATGCAACGTGTATTGAAAAAAAAAAAATCACATTTTTCTCTTCTAAAAAACAACTTAAATTACATTATCATCTTTTTTTAGCTAACGTCTCCACTTATGGTTCCTACTCTAATAATATAAACCCTTCGATTATTATTTTAAGCAAAACTTTGCATTTTAGATTCATTCAATTAATTATGTATATGGTCTTTATTATAGATGACATATATCATTTAATGAATGAATCTAAATTGCAAAATTTTGCTTATAATAGTGACCGGAATGTGTATGTTTTTTATTTCAAATAGTTCAGTGACAAAAATCAAGATTTAAATGCATGTTCTTTTTCTTTCTATTTTTGGTTCACAATACATTTTTTCGATAAAATTTTGATTCACATTATCAATCAATGTGCAACACAAAAAAATATTATCAATCAACGCTTTCGTCTCTCTTTTCCTTCCAGACAAAAAATTGTGTTACACCTTCACCTCCTTCCATTCCTCCAAAATCCAAAAATACAATTGCCACCATGCAGCTCTACGTCTGGACTCTAGTGTGTCTATGACTTTCCTTCGTCGTGACATTACCACCCTAAAACCCCTTATGGGGTTGTAAAAGCAATCATTGTTGATTTCGCCATTGCGATCTTCTTGGTGAGATTTCAGTCATAGATACCTCCACAACCATCGTTTTAAGTTGGTTCGGGTTTTCACTTCCATCAAAACAACCCTCGATCTTTTCTTTGTTTAAGATATATGGTTTGCTGGCTCTTGTGCCCAGGTAGAGTTCATGAGTTTCTTTCCTTCATTGTTTCGATACGAGGGTTGTATGTTCTTTATGAGTTCAATAGTGTTGTCTTTTAGTCGCTCAGGTTTGATTGTGTTGCTCTAAAACCCCTTGTATGGTTGCGTGAACAGTTTTTGCAACAAAAAAAAACTAACGAAGATGACTAACTTGAATGACGGAAGCGGAGATAAGCGACTAAATTGAGACGTTTTATGGTTATAAGACACTTTGAAATAAAAAATTAAGTCAAGGGACCAAATGTTCAATTAAGTCTTTAAAAATCACGAGTCTTGCCCGAACAATCACTTTAGAAAACAAATATCATGAAAATACTCAACTTTTATTTTGCACTCCCTGTCGATGGTCTTTGCCTCTTTCATTTGGGTTGTTAACAATAATAGAGCCACAAACAACCATCATGCCCCAACCAATAGTTGTTTGAATACAATGATGTTAAGATTTTTAATCACTTGAAAAGACCACGCTAAAATCCACGTAAAGCTACAAAAATTCATTGAAATTTATCAGACCGACTTACTTAAGTAAATAAAAATAACATTTTTTTTTATTGTTATTATTATTATTATTATTATTATACTTTAGATTAAATTATAAATTTGTTAATATTTTCAGTAATTTTACTTTTCGTCTACATTAATATTTCCCATAAGTTATTTAGTTATATTTTCTAAAACGTGACATTAAAATCAAAATAGAGTTCACAAATCTTAACTCAATTGATAAAAATATCGAAATTGTTAAGTCGAACACCGTTATTAGAGTTCGAACTTCGACTCCTCCTTTTATGTGCATAATTTTTCGATAAATATTGTCATTTTGTCCATAAAAAACAGGGATGACAATTGGACCCAGGCCTAATGGGTTCCCGCACAAAATACCCACCATGGGTAGGATAAAACCCCGCTTTTATGAGTTTGGGCACGGGTCCAAGTAATACCCACAAATTTAAATGGGTATGGGCACGGATAAGGGTACTATACTTGTCAGACCCGCAACCCCGCATATACATATTTATCTAATATCATAAATAATTTATTTATTTCTGGTGTATAATTAATTAAATTATTTAGCTATTTAAGCCTAAATTTAAACTTAAACCAAAAAATAGCTTAATACAATAACAACTCCATCATGCCCGTGTGCAATTTTTTAGGGATATTTTGAATGTTTTCTATTTGACTAAATACTACGATTCGTACTATTTTATTAGTTAATTTTAAAAAATCCGGACCGTAGTTTTATTTCATTTGTGATATTTTTATTCTTTTTTCATAGTTAAAGTGCGGGTAATGGGTGCGGGTACGGGCACTTAGGTACCCATAGGGTATGGGGAAGATGACTAAAGTTGTTGTCCACGAGGGTGCAGATACAGGTACGGGTATTTTTTACAAACGCGGGTATGAGGAAGAGACTATAATACCCGACTCATTGGGTACCTATTGCCATCCCTGAAAAATATCAAAATAAAAAAATCAAGTACATTATCCGTTCGAATAAAAAAAAAGCATACCAACAAATCATACTCAACTTTCAAAAATGTCAAACAAAAATAAAAGAAACTTATGCTAAAGTGTAAGTCAAGCTTTAACTTGGAACTATTTTGATCAAACCAAAGTTGGCGTTTGCAAAGCCTCGGTATTTCCGCCTATTTTCATCATTAAAATAAAATATCTACGATGCAAACATCAATTTTTGAAGATCATACATTTACACAACACTTATTTATAATTTTGTAATAATATTAACTAATAAACACTTAATTTCTTCAATCCACTATCTCACATAAATTTCTTAAACAAAATTCCATTGATCATCCATAAATAACTATATATCATTACATTTCATTTTTCTAATCTTAAAGAGGTGTGAGACGTGAATCAAATACGTGCTTACGCTCTACCTACTGAACACTCAATATTTTTCCAAAGATTATGGTACCTAATATGCATCAAATTTTTTGGACTTAGATACACCATTGTGGACAGTGTTGCTAGTTTAGTAGTGTACACTTCTTTTGTTGGTATGTAGGTCTAGTAGTGTACACGTTTTTTGTTGGTAAGTGATAGTAGTGTACTAAGTGGTACGTACGTACACATTGCAAAGAAGAAGAAAAAAAAAGAACAGAATTGAGCATCACCCACATGCCACACAGACGGCACGAGCGAGCGTGAATTAGTATCGGTAACACAAAGTTTACCAGAACCAAAACCCTGTTTTGCGGCACCCATATATAAACCTTACTCAACTAAAGTCCATAGTGTGCAATCAAAGCAAAACCCTCAAAAACACAAACGCAGAAGCAGAAAGAGGCTTATCGATGGCGCAGTCTTTGGAGCTTCTGCTAATACAATTCTTGATGCCTGACAACGACGCACGCCGTCAAGCTGAAGATCAAATCAAACGTCTCGCCAAAGATCCTCAAGTGGTCCCCGCTTTGATTCATCACCTCCGCACCGCTAAAACCCCTAACGTCCGTCAACTCTCCGCCGTCCTCCTCCGTAAGAAAATCACCGGTCATTGGTCTAAACTCTCTCCTCAAATCAAACAGCTCGTTAAACAATCTCTCATTGATAGCATCACCATGGAACACAGGTCAGTGATACTCACTTAATCACTTCATTATTATTAACACAATTTAGCTTAATTAATTAATTAATTAATCAGTTGATTGTGCAGTCCTCCTGTAAGAAAAGCAAGTGCTAATGTTGTTAGCATTGTTGCCAAGTATGCTGTTCCGTCTGGCGAGTGGCCGGATTTGTTTCCGTTTCTTTTTCAATGTAGTCAGAGTCCACAAGAAGATCATCGCGAAGTTAGTTATAATTTTATATTTTGCTTTGATTTTAGTTTTTGTGTACTTTTATGCTCAATTTTCAATTGTAAATTTTGCATGTTTAGTGTATATGTAGGTAGACGAGAATAACTATAGGATATAACTAAGTATGTTCTAATTGGATCTGTTTGTATAAACAGCTAATTTGTGGTTTATAGCCTAAGCGCTTATCATATATAAGCTATTTCTATAGCAAAAGATGATAAAGTTAAGTGTATGTTTGGTTCTGTTGTGAGAGAAATTGATTTTGAGTGAATTGATTACGTAAAGTTGAGTCTGTCTAAAATTGAGTTGATGGTAAAGTGATTTGTGTTTGGATACATTCATGTACAAGTGAGTTGAATTATAAATTTGAGTGTAAAAATTGATTGTATAATCGATAGCTACAGATCTAGCTTCATGTAGAATCAATTCTGAAGGCAAAATCAGTTCTCTTCGAAAGCAACTAAACATGTCAAAATAGCATCAATTTTAACTCCTCCAAAAGTGGAACCAAATAAACATATACACTAAATTGTTTTCGTATAAGTTATAAACTATTTTCATAAGCTATCTTGAAGAACTTGTGAAAATAAGCTGAAAACAGTTTAAAAACATGTCATTAGCTGTTTTCATAATCTCAGGAATTTATTCTAGTAGCAAGCTCAAATAAGCTAATTCAATCACGCCTATAAATCTTGTTCTCTATTTGTATTGTTATTTCATTATTTGGCGTTGTTATGTGATGTTTGCAATGGAATTTGAGAATGATTTAGATCCTAGAGAAGACAATGTTTGTTTGACTAAGCTTTTGTTTATTTTGGAATTTTATTAGGTGGCATTGATTCTCTTCAGTTCTTTAACCGAAACAATTGGGAATGCTTTTCGACCACATTTCGCAGCTCTGCAAGCTCTTTTACTTAAGTGTTTGCAGGATGAGACTAGCAACCGAGTTCGAGTTGCTGCTCTCAAGTAAGTTGGAATCAAATATTGGTTTAATTGTGTGTGTACAAGCTTCAAAGCAACTATTTATTACGGTGTCCTGTTTTCGCTTACGAAGATCTTTTCCAAATTTTGCCAGGGCAGTGGGATCTTTTATGGAATTCACTCATGATGGGGATGAAGTGGTATGTATGTCCGTGTTATTCGTGTGATTGCAACTATAATAATAAAAACCTTAAATATTTATTGTTTCTGTTAATTTTCGTATTTATTTTCTTCATGTTAGCGGACTTGGTGTGTTTCATTGGCAGACGGTATTTAGTGAAGGATTTTCATGTTGGCTGTAATAAGTTCACCATTTAGAGATTTCAATATGTGATTATTGGGAACTCAGAAAAAAGAGATGGAAAACCATATAGGAAGAACCAAATCATTAGAGTTGTGTTATTGAAAACAGAATAAAAAATGCGAAGGAATGTCCCACTAGGGTTTCCCCTTCACAAAGGATCTCTTCTTTCGCTTTAAAACTGTCAAATGTACTGAATGAGTCTCCCTTATCTGATTTCCCCTTTTCTACCTAACCAAACATCTCTAATGGGCTAACTGACAGAATGAACAGTTGTCCTTATCCTATCTGAATCTATCGTATTGGTAAAATTGAATTAATTAATTTATTGCAATCAATTCCCTTTGTAGAACTGTTGGAATATAAAAAATATCTTTTACTCTAACAGGACCATTGGAAAAAGGTACTCCCTCCGTTTCAAAATGAGTGTCGTTTAAGGTTTCTGCACACATATTAAGAAATGCAATAAAGTTGTCTAAAGATAAAATCCTTTTACTAAACTACCCTTAATAACTATTGGTGTGTTCCCATAAAAGTAGAATAGGAGTATATTACTTTGAAAATAGTGCACACATCATTAATTAGAGGGCATAATTGTAAAAGTTTGTATTGAAAAGTGAACATGACATTCATTTTGAAACAAATTTATTTTGATAAAGAGACACTCATTTTGAAATGGAGGGAGTAAAAGGAAGGAGAATAAGAAAAATAAACAATGTATAATAAAAGGAGAATAAGAAAAATAAACAATGTATAATAATTCCAACTATACCAAACAAGTTTGCATTAAATTTAAAGCAGCAAATACTCCTTCATCTTTCATAGATCTTCTAAAAGTTTCTTTTTTGTTAAGCTCATGCTAGCTGTGGAATTATCATAGGGCGCCTAGAAATATGTTGACATAAGAAGTATAGCAGGAAATTTTCTCATTATGAGTGATTTCTTGGATAATCAGCATTTTTAGGAATTTATGTTACTTCATTGGTGCCAAGACAGGGTTTTAGTGACAAAATGTTTATCATCATTTTTAGGAATTTAAGTTACTTCATTGGTGTCAATACAGGGCCATAGTGACAAAATGTTGTGCTCACTGCTCTGTATTTTGCTTCTTTTTTTTTTTTTGTGTGAGCTTTAGTGGTTTTTCAAAAGAACAACGCATGTTGTCTGAAATGAATTTTCATCCAGCAATAATTTTTTCCTCATGATGTTATACATCATAGGTAGTATTAATAATTCAACATTGATGTTCTGATGTACATTGCATTCATGTAAAGCTACAATGAAACCAGTTAGAGGCTTGTTATCAACTTTTCAGTGTATTGCTTCTTATATTATGTTTACTTCTCTGCTGCATATTGTGTATTTTATTCAAGTTTTACTAACTTAAATTTTATCATAAATACACAGATTAAGTTTCGTGAGTTTATTCCAAGTATCTTAAATGTATCAAGACAGTGCCTTGCCTCAGGAGAAGAAGATGTTGCCATAATTGCTTTTGAAATTTTCGATGAGTTGATTGAATCTCCTGCCCCTCTTCTTGGAGATTCAGTCAAATCCATAGTACAGTTCTCTCTTGAGGTTTGCTCAACTCAAATTTTGGAGCCTAACACACGCCATCAGGTTGGTTAGGGTCATAAAGTATATCGTTATGACTTTTTATACTCTTGCTTTCATATTTGTTTTGCTCACTAGTTTGTTGTTACTGGCTTTATCTAACAGGCAATTCAGATTATTTCATGGCTGGCAAAGTACAAGTCCAGTATTTTGAAAAAGCATAAGCTGATCATCCCTATCTTACATGTTTTATGCCCTTTGCTTGCTGAATCAACCAATGAAAACGAAGATGATGATCTTGCACCTGATCGAGCTGCTGCAGAAGTTATCGATACGATGGCTTTGAACATTCCAAAACATGTTTTCCCACCTGTTTTTGAATTTGCTTCTGTAAGCTGTCAAAATGCAAACCCAAAGTTTCGAGAAGCATCTGTTACTGCATTGGGTGTCATTTCTGAAGGTTGTTTGGAACAAATGAAAAAAAAGCTGGAGCCTATTCTCCAAATTGTCCTGGGAGCTCTCAGGGATCCAGAACAAATGGTTAGAGGAGCGGCTTCCTTTGCTTTGGGTCAATTTGCTGAGTACTTACAGCCTGAAATTGTGTCCCATTATGAGAGCGTCCTTCCCTGCATTTTAAATGCTCTTGAGGATGCATCTGATGAAGTAAAGGTATACATTGGAGAAGATAATGGTTTATCAATACAATAGGATAATAGATTATCTGCTAGTATATAAAAAAAAATGTCTGCACGCTGTATGATCATTTCATTTAATTTGTGCAGGAAAAGTCATACTATGCTTTGGCTGCTTTTTGTGAGAACATGGGTGAAGAAATTCTTCCTTTTCTAGATCCTTTGATGGGAAGGCTGTTAGCAGCTCTCCAAAACAGTTCTCGTATTTTAAAAGAAACATGCATGGTAGGATTCTGTATCCTATAAAGATTGTCATAATCATGATGAAACATCTATTGGGTAAATAGTTTGATATTTAAATCTATACTTTCCTCCTGAACCTTCTTGCAGTCTGCCATTGGTTCTATTGCTTCTGCTGCAGAGCAAGCTTTCATTCCTTATGCTGAAAGGGTTTTAGAGTTGATGAAAAACTTCATGGTGCTAACTAATGACGAGGATCTCCGTTCACGTGCAAGAGCAACGGAACTAGTAGGAATGGTTGCAATGTCTGTAGGGAAAACGAGAATGGAACCAATATTACCTCCTTATATAGAAGCTGCGATTTCTGTAATTACCTTCACACTTCTGTTGCTGATTTTGCATTTGACCTTCTTCCTGGAATAATTTGATTTTCTTTTGTTATTTTAGGGGTTTGGTTTGGAGTATAGCGAGCTTCGGGAGTACACACATGGATTCTTCAGCAACGTTGCCGAGATTTTGGGTGACAGTTTTGCACAGGTCTGTTTTTATTGACTTAATGTAACTACAAAATCATGCTTCCTCTTACTAGTGAAATTTTGTATTGGTAAACAGTATCTTCCTCATGTCGTGCCTCTTGCATTTTCTTCCTGCAATCTTGATGATGGTTCTGCGATTGACATTGATGAGTGTGATGATGATATTGCCAATGGATTTGAAGGTGTTTCATCAGACGATGAAGCTCATGACGAGCCAAGGGTTCGTAATATAAGTATTAGAACTGGAGTGTTGGATGAAAAGGCAGCTGCAACCCAAGCCCTTGGCTTATTTGCACAGCATACAACCATCTCTTATGCTCCGTATCCTTTGCCTGGATTACTTTTTGCTTTCTTTTCTAGTCATTCATTTCATGACATATAATCAGCACTAGAAGGTATATTTGATTTCTTAAATCATGTTAAGCTATTTGGAGGAGACACTAAGAATCTTGGTCAAACACTGTGGTTATTTTCATGGAGATGTCAGACTTCAGGCAATCACTGCTTTAAAACGTAGGTGAAAATTACTTTCTTAATTTTGTTTATTTTTCAAAATTGCGTTTATTTGTTTTACCTACTCTTGTTTCCTAGCCTGTTTCATGCTTTTAATGCATGGCAGGAATCTTGAACTTTTCAAAAGTAATTGTTTGTGGTTGTCTCAGCATAAAGTGCATTTTACCATGTTTAAAATTGTTCTTATTAGTAATTAGTAATGCAGACCCAAGAATCCCATACAAACACATTACACCTTACATTCAAACCATGCCATATCTAATATCCATTCAAAATCAACGAAGAAAAGAAGGAAAAGATAATCAGTGGAAGCAAACTGTCCATTCTACATTATACTTTACCTTTTAATTCATGACGATTCATATATTCACATATTTCTATGTTATATGTGTTCTCAAATACCTCAGTTTTACTTATAATATAATCACTAAATGCTGACGTGTGTTTGATTTTAACTGCAGATGCTTTAACTGCAGCCCATGCAATCTTCCAAAGCCAAAATGTAAATCAATGCTCCCTTCCTTCTTTTATCATTTCACCTTTTCCTTTTTAAAAAATGGACATTTGTTAATTACCATTGTTTCTTGGTCCCTTTGATTTTATTTTATTTATTTTTCCATACATAAGTATAGAGTTTTAACATTATATTACAGATACAGCATGTGAGAAAGTAAAAGAAAATGATAGAAAGTAAGAGAGAAGTTTAGACAGAATCTAAGAGTTGCTTGTTGTAAATTTGATCTGAAATTGATGATTCTAATAGATAAATGCAAATAATTAACTAATGCTAACTATGCTAGTATAGCTGACTAGCAATTGTAGAAGCTTCTGGAAGCTAACTAACTATACCAGAATTGCTGACTAGCAATTGTAGAAGCTTCTGGGAGCTGACTAGCAAGTGTAGAAGCTTTTGGAAGCAACTAGACTACTGTACAGCTAAATGCCAACTAGAAATCTAGAAAAAAGTGTGATATGTTATCATAAACACACCTCTCGTTTAGAGGGCTACCGCATAATAGTATACGACAACGTGTGTTTCTCTGAATTTAAATGTTTGCTCTTTGGTTTCAAGCCTTTTTCTTACTAAAGTCAAAATTGACACCACCCTTACTTTTCAGGACGGGGCTGCCAAAGCAAAAGAAATTCTTGGTGAGAACATTAACCGAGTCTGGAAAAATATTTATGTTATTGTGTTATTGTCATGATTTTAGCTATCGAGTATGATTGATTCAACAGATACTGTGATGAATATTTTCATCAAGACTATGGTTGATGATGATGACAAGGAAGTGGTTGCTCAGGCTTGCACTAATGTGGCTGACATCATTCGAGATTATGGCTATGCAACTCTTGAGCCATGTAAGCATAGAATTATTTGACCTATACCGTCTAATGTTATTTTTGCCGAGCTAATGCTAACGTGAGATTTTCTGATACCAGACTTGCCCAAGCTTGTTCATGCAACTTCATTGTTGCTCCAGGAGCAATCTGCTTGTCAGCTGCAAGAATCGGACAGTGAAATTGATGAAGATGATAGTGCACACGATGAAGTACTTATGGATGCAGTTTCTGATCTCCTCCCTGCATTTGCAAAGTCCATGGGTGCTCAATTTGCTCCAATTTTTGAACAACTATTTGATCATTTGATGAAATTTGCAGTAAGTTGGCAACCAAAATGTTTTACAGTTAGAAGATAGAACATAAAGTTAAATCATAAACTAATGTTTTTACTTTGAAATGCAGAAAGCTTTCCGTCCCCCTGAAGATAAGACCATGGTTGTTGCCTGCCTTGCGGAAATTGCTCAGAACATGGGTTTTCCAATTGCAGTCTATGTGGATGTAATTCTGTTTCTTATTTTGGATTTTCTAAATTTATTTTATCAGTATTAGCATTTTGAGAATTGTAATTGTTTTGTAAAATCTGATATTATTTTCTCAGCGTGTGATGCCTTTGGTGCTTAAAGAATTAGCGTCACCTGAGGCAACCAATAGAAGAAATGCTGCATTTTGTGTTGGAGAGTTTTGCAAAAATGGTGGCGATTCAGCTTTGAAGTATCCTTTTCGTGCTATCCATTTGATTGATGTACACTAATCTTTCTATTATTTTAGGTTAGCTTATGGAGTGTGCTTATATTTTTTGAATGGATGGAGTGTGCTTGTATGATAATTTATGTCAATCAATATTAGTTGATGTATGCAGTTTTTATGGTTGAATCCTGTACTAGTATATCTTGTATTTTCTTCAATCCAATACTTAGATATTATGACAATATATTACGTGGGCTTCATCCCCTGTTTGGTGAGTCTGAGCCTGATGATGCGGTGAGGGATAATGCAGCTGGTGCTGTGGCAAGGATGATTATGGTGCACCCGGAGTCTATTCCTTTAAATCAGGTGATTTCCTGCTTAATTTGTAACACTTCTTGCTCAATTAAATATGAATTTATGAACTTATAGCATGTTGCACTTCTAATTTTGTTGTTTATAGTTATGGCTAAATGTTTTCTCATTGGATGTTGTCTACATATATCTTGGTTCCGTTTTACAGGTTCTTCCTGTTTTCATGAGAGTTCTTCCATTGAAAGAAGACCATGAGGAGTCTATGGCTGTCTATAGTTGCGTCTCTACTCTTGTATTCTCATCCAATCCACTGGTAATTGTTTCTTTTTTGAAATTTTGAGATTCTTTCTTTGTTTTGTTGTTCCCTCTGCAGTAACATTATCCTACCTAATTATGTTTGTCCATTTTTAAATGTATTGCAGATCCATTCTCTTATCCCTGAATTAGTTAATATTTTTGCTGAAGTGGCGGCATCACCTATTGAGACATCTGAAGTCAAAGCTCTAGTAGGCAGAGCTTTTTGTCATCTAATTTCATTATACGGGCAACAAATGCAACCCCTTCTGAGCAACCTTTCACCAGCACACGCACATGCATTATCAGCATTTTCCACAATGAGCTGACCATGCAATGAAAGAGCAAATTGAAAATTTTATCCAATTCTTTGTTTTACCTATCAAGTATTTTTTGAAGAAATGTCATGTTATATAGTTTATGTGGAGATGTTTGGCATGGCAGATGATTACCGCCATTATCAGGTTGGTAGGACGATCCCCAACAACCTTGTCTAAATTGTTGCTTTTTATTCAAATATAGCTTGTGTTCAATCAAACATCTTACGTATGATGGCTATTACTTTTATTCTTGCAGGTTGCTGCTGTTCCTTTCAGTGCCTTCTAGATTTTTATTTTGGAGTCGAGGATTCTCTTCTTTTTCTTGATTTTAATTATTTCTTGTGTATTATTTTGTTTTTTAAAGTAATTCCTTTTCTTTTCCTCCACATTATGAAATTTTGATGTTTTTGTTTTCACCAGTTTGGAGGGGTGAAAGTTGTATCCTTGAGGTTTATGTGGAGAATTTGAACGTTCTAACCAAGTTATATGTGATATACTAGTGTCGTGCACGTGCGACGAACGGGTGGAAAACGGTTGACATTCGACTACACGACGTCGACAATCTACACGACAATTTGTATAGAAATGAATATTACGTGCGTTACAGTTGACGACACCTAACAATGTGCACACCACACAAACACAAGCTAAGAACACTAAAACTTTAAAATCATCTACAAAATATTCTTGCATCAATTCTCTATTTCATACGAATAAATCAACAAAAAAATTCTTCTGCATGTTCATTTTTATTAGTTAAATAATATGTTTGGTCTCATTAGTAAGTGAGTAAATCAATTCAATCATTATGATTAGTAAATGTTTCTTAATAGCCGTTCATGATCAAAACACAAGAAAATAAGTACTCATATAATAGGGTCAAATAATTTGGTTTAACACGGCTACTCAAAATTTCTCTTTTTCTTTCTTTTTTTTATATCCTTTAGGTGTGCTACTGCAAATATGTCCAATAGTTAAAAAGAGAATGCCAACATTTACACGATACATTTGTCCTTAGGAATGGATGATACATCAATTTAATTTGTTTTTTCCTTCTTTTATATTTGGACATTGCACTGTCCAGTTTAATCTAAAATGTCAATTGATCCACGAAAACAAAGCTAAATTACGAATTTCAATTAAATATAATTGAAAGCTTGCTATTCAATGCTTTTGTTGGTGAAGCAAATAGACTATCATGAACGGCTTGCTGAACATTTCTAGAGTGAAGAAAGAATGAGTATATGAAAGAATCAATACTGGATATACCATAACTTTGAATTTTCAAACATAACCTATATAAATATAATTATGAAATGGGGTTAAGCTAAGCTATAAAAAGAGTTTTCCATTATATTTTACCAAAGAGTCATCATCCATCAAATGTCATTTCTGGAGTAGAATGTACAGAGCAACAGTAATATCATGAATTAGGTGTATATCATATATGTAATATGCTCAATAACTGCATATAAATAATGTATGAGAAGTAGGTATTACATAAATGTAATATGCTCAATAACTGCATATAGATAATGTATGAGAAGTAGGTATTACATAAAAAATGAGTCAAAATCCAAATCCTTAGAGAAACTAACACGACTGTAAATTTATTTGACAGTATATCCACCTCTTGTAAACCTTTTAAAATTAAATGTTGTAGCTGAAGTTGCTTTATCAAGCATAAGGTGCTTCTCCATAGACGTTTCTTGATTGCAGTTACTACACGTAAATGTCTCATCAATCTTTAAACTTGTGTCAAATTTAACCTCATCTTCTATATTAGTTAGTTTCTTCTTCTCTTTAAAACCCTCTTTAAAAATAAATGAAGCTTTAAACTAAGGAAGACTTTACACGGTTAAAAGAGTTCAATTTTCGAAGTTGTAAAAAGGCATGGAGATTTAAACTAACTAATACAGCTTCCTAGATTCAAAAGGGTCAGATATGTAAGTTCAAAAACTTCTTTAAAATCCTATTGAAAAAGTAACCTGCTTTTAACAAAGTAATACTCTAAGGGAACAGTTGCACATACAATAAAAGTTCCATCGTCAGGTATACCAGTCAGCTGAGCAATGGGGACCAAGTATGGGAACAGTCTTGGATGTCTCAACTACATCAAAGCCCACCCATAAATATAGCACACATGTCACAACAATTGATATACAATGACATTTACATCAGAAAAATTCCAAAGTTATATAGATATACAATAAAAAAACATACCCATTCTTCAATTGAAGAGCCTCTGGAATGTCAGGATTGATCAAGAGCCTAGTTATATTCATCACATTCTGCACAAATGCCTTATCTGCAACAACATATTTTTGCAGAAAAAAAGGCAATTGAATCTGACAAAACCAAGTTAAACAATTGAGTGAAAACCGAACTCACTAAATTGGTGTTTCAACAGTAAACAATTTGGCTATTCTCTTTTGAAAGAGTTATTAAAATTCAAAATATGAAAAGCAGCATTATTTTATCACTTATTTACACTAACAAATATGAAATTCAAAATACATGACGTGGATTAGTTTTGCCAAAATTAAGTCTCTCAACACAAACGGGCAGAGAATAAAATCTGTGAATTCCCTTTGATTTTTACTAATCCCAACCTCGAATTCTATCTCATGTTATTCAAACTCATTATCTAGAAGGTAGAAAATGAAAATAAAGATATAATAAGTCTCCATGAAATTCAATGCTAGTTATAAATTATAAATAAATAGATAAATCAAATAAGCTGAAGTCATCACTTTAAAGTGTTTATCAAATAAGCTAGTTATAATACTTCATCACACTTGTTTGCAAAGCTCTTGAGTTTGGTTGTCTGCTTCAAAACAAAGGGATCAATAAATTTTAATGCTAAAAAGTATATGCGGTACTAACTCAAGGAGAAGTGTAAAAGACCTCTGAAATTCATAATTGGAATTTTATTTTTGTTTGTATGAGGAAACAGACATGTCATTTTATACATGCAAAAAAATGGTGAGAAGCTTTTCATACTAAAAAGAAAAAGAAAAAAGGAAGACAGGTGAACTTAAGCCTGTTCCTTTATTAAGATCAACAATTGTAAAAGTCATCTTTCATATTTTTGTGTCATTTACATATTTGATTGTGTCAAACAAAATTGATGTTAAGTAAAAAGTCAAAGTTCTACTAACTTAAATAAACAATGAAACATTGAGACAACTTTTTAACTTCAAAACAATGACTTAAACAAATAATAAGAGGTTCTATGGCATAACAACCCAAACCTTCCTTCTCCAATTTTCATTTGTAGCTATAAATTCATAAGTTGACAAAACCACTACAAATGAAAATAAAGATATAATAAGTTTTCATTTGTAGCTATTCTTCAACTTGAATGCTTTTAGGAACTGCTCCACTTGTCATATGTAAAGTTTGAGGAGCTTAAAAATACTAACCAAATAAAAACAAAGGATTCAGCAATGCAAATGAAAAACTTGCAAAAATTATTTGTGTAGATTCAACATTAGTTTCTTATCCTGAGACAATTCCACAAACATATTATGAGCATAAAATCAAATACAAAAAATGATAATGACTTGAACAAACCCAATGAACCCCAGTTCAAAAACCTATGAACAACAAACATAGAAATCAAATTAAACACACCTTCTCATCTATAAGCACCATCTCCAAAGAGTTTGGCTGCTCAGGGTTCAGAAACGCAGGAACCTCCCGCATCACCTTAAAGCGCCACCCCTCCCTTCCAGGTCCAACAGAAGACAATGAATGAAAACAGTTATCAATTTCAAAAACAATAACAAAAAACAGGAAACCAGAACACCCAACTATTTATACACTACAAAGAGGGTAATAGTGAGATTTCAACAAAGAAACACACGTGAGACAAAAGGAACGGTACTATCACAACAAAACAAAACATAAGATTCAAATGTGGGAGTATCCACTGAATAAGACAAAAAACAACCTCAGCAACAAACCTGCTTCAATTGAAAAACTGTCTCCCACCAATGTTCCGCAAGACATGTGAGAAGAAAATGCCCGGAAAATCAAAATGAAATGCAACGGAATGGAGATGAAATGTGGCTGTAAGAGTCATAGATTATCCAGTTTTGTGCATACTATTGTCTTCATTTGCTGTCTTTTTCTAACGAAAGTGTTACACCATCCTCAATTATTTTGAATGGTTGGGTTGAGCAGTAACATTGTTTCACCCACCCTTAAATTATCTGTTCAAAGTCACAAATGTAACCTAGACACTAATAACACTCATTCCATGCCATATTTCATCTCTTAAATTCACCATTAACGATAGTATCCTTCTCCATCTTCGTCCATTTCTAATTTTTAAGGGATTTTATTCTATCTCATTCACGATTTATTATAATTTCATCCATATAATTGTGAGAATCAAAAGCCTGGCATTACCATTTGAACAAGACAGTAACAATATTCACCAATTCATCCTGGTACTGACATGAGAAAATAAAAGGACAAAGAAATGGAACCTCTAAGGTCAAATGTCAATGATGGAAGATAGAGAACATGTTGACACAACAAAAACAACTGACTCAAGGTAGCAAAGGGATTAATCTACCAGGTTTACGTTTTCAACTCAAGAGTTGATATTTCATTTTCCATACTTTGTTTTCCTTTTTTATTAATATATGTTTTAGGTGCACCCATCTTAGCTTAAAAAATAAATAATCAAAAACCAATCATTTTGTTGTTGTTGTTGTTTTATTTTTATTTTTATCATATTTGTTTTCTTCTTTCTGTTTTTTCGTGTGAATCATTTCCTATCCCTCTTTTCCCTACAGCCTAACGAAGTGGCCAATGGTGATTTATTTTAGCTGATAAAGTAAATAATCTCAGCCATCAATTAAAAAGTTAACTGTTGATGTTTTTATGAAGATTATTTGTGACATTGTAACACACAATTTGTTGTGAATGAATGCATAATAATATCAACGGTCCATTATGATTATGGAAAATGTTGTAGATCCCGACAAAATTTCAAGCGAAGTTATCACGACCACCTTTGTATTGTGTATCTTGATACTGTAGCATGATGTCATCTTTTTTTCCAACCATCCTTGATTAATGCCAAACAAAATCTAGCGCTGGCCTTGAATTCACGAAGGCTCGTGAAATTGCTTCTCGCTAAAAATAGCAATGCCCATACAAATAATAAGTATATGAAATTCATCATTATAATACTATTATAATGATGAAATTTCATAATGATGAATTTCATATACTTATTATTTTTATACTCTATATTCAACTGACAATGTCAATATTATTTGTTAGACGACACACCTTCATATAGGTTCGAACATGGGATCAAGTGGTATTTATCATTGTTTCCTAACAAAAAAGAGAGTCATAATGTGAAAATTTGGGAGGATGTAGTAAGAGTATCTCATTCCAATCTGCAAGAGAGTAACTCTGTCAAATTGGCTCAAGATAAGAGTGGTAACAGATAATACCATTGGAATAAGCAAACAGAGCTAAATTCCCTACATACATATATTACCATTGATCCCATGTCACAGAAAGAAAAAAAGGGGACAAAAAATTGTGTAAGTAACAAATATTTCGCAAACGGTTGTCAAACAAATATTTTGCAGATTTGTTAAAAAATAAAAAAATCGTAATCATAGATTTAGAAGTTAACTCAACTACATATTTTTGGAATCTAAAAGTTGTTTGATCTGAGTGAAAAAGTCAAGATGTTTAGTTTGAATGAAAATTTGATTTTGCAATTAAATCTCCACTGCATATGGTGAAATAGTTTTATATGCAAATAACAAATGTCATTAACTATGGCTGGTTCAAACATAAACAAATTTCGTAAAGTACAAATATTACCATTGGTCCCAAAGAAAGATCCAAACCTCTAACGCCAATGATGGAAGGTAGATCATTTTTAATATCATCTAAAAATGTTTTAGCCAAATCGATAACACAATTAAGTAATATAATTTTGCTTATGTAAAAGGATCAGAAATATACTGCACTAAAATAACGATACACAACAATATATTGTCAAAATCTTTGGTTAATACAACCAAGCTACCAAAAGAAATATTATCCAACCACATTTCAGTAGCCATGTTTCTTTGCTTCTGCAAACATATTGCAAGTACAGCATTAACATATGATACATATCTAAGTATCACTTGATTTCACACACAAAACAAACCTAAGTAGTATTCATTCTTCATTGATAAAGACTACAATTAAGACAAGCTCCATGCCCTAGATTTGAGGATCGTGACGAGATGATGATGAACGCTTGCCTAAATACGGAACCTGAAAAATATAAAATAGTTGAACTTGATAAAATGATCTC
This sequence comes from Medicago lupulina, assembly GCA_958299785.1. Lineage (NCBI taxonomy): Eukaryota > Viridiplantae > Streptophyta > Magnoliopsida > Fabales > Fabaceae > Medicago > Medicago lupulina. The sequence continues at coordinate 972,985 of OY283139.1, forward strand.
AAACTGAAATGCTAATAATTAAGAAAATTCTGCTAATGGTAAGATGAGAATATAAAACACCCTTCGAACATTCACAATCCCACCCTCCTCCGTTCAAATCAAAAGTACAACTTAGAAGCTGTAGAGATATTGCCACTGATAGTAACTACGATTCAACCTGTGTTATTTTCAAGATTCCTACACTATTATCCAAATGGGGAGAATATCTTATCTTTCCTTACTTTTCAATTACTTTTAGCTCCTTGTCACACTGTGAATTTCACCTTGTATCTAAAATCTACAAAATTGCACTTGACAAAGCCACTAACATCAAAATGTGAAGTAGAAAACTACGGCCTAACTAAAAGATGAGGAAGAGTCTTCTAGCAAAACAAAAAAAAAAGGACTAAAAATCAGCAGCTGCAAAAATTATTTTACATATTCTAACTTCATTAACTCTAATCGACTGTCAAAGTTTTGCATAAATACTTACATTGTCAATGACCTTCATAGCACAAACCATCAAAGTCAACAATTTTATGGTAGAAGCTAATGAAACAAACAACGGATATGAAAGAGAGATACTACTTACATATCTTATATTTTATCGATAAACTGAAAGTTGACATGTTGCGGATGCCCTTGGACATGAGGATAATTCCCTTTCTATTTCAGTTTGTTCTTTGTCACTCCATATTGTCATGGTTTGTAAAGAGTTTGCATTATTCAGAATATATCTTGCTAACATAATGTCATGTTGTAGGTCTACAAAAGCGAAGTCACGAATAGTGCAAGTTCTAAGATATAATGAAAGGAATTGTGGGGAGGATTTTGGTTCCACCCAGCTTTCTTGTGCTTCTCCTCCTTCAATGTACTCATCCCAATTAGTTTGTGTCTTCTGTTTATAATTCACAAAACAAAATAAAACATAATGGCACTCCATTTTTCTTTTAATTTTAAAAGGAACCATAAAGTTATAATAAAGGAAAGATAAACTAAATACAATACAATTTTTAAACTTAACAAACCTGATAAAGCTCCAGATTTTGAAGTTTAGGACAGTGGTAGAGAACTTTTAAAAACATATCCAAATAATAGTTGATCACCAAGTGAGTCAAATTATTGTAGGTAGGAAAATCATAAGGAGTATACATCTAAATTAAGTAGAAAGAAAAAAAAATCAGAAATCAAAATGAAATTCACTAAAACAAAATACAAATGAATCATATATCGTATTTATCATCAAACGAACCTCCCATAGCTGTAATCTTAGAAACTCCGAATTAAAAAGTGCTTTCATTGGAAATTCACCGTTAAATTCAATAATATCTGCCCTAATCAACTTGCTTAAGCGTAAGCTATGAAACACTTGATGTTCTGTCCTCTCATTGTACGTGAGCACATTGTGTGCCTTGAAATCCTCAAGAACTGGACACCCAGCAAGAAGCAACAAAAAATCTCGTTCATCAACGAAATTAACGCGGTTCAAATGAAGGGTTTTCAGCAAGGGAAATTTAAATTCAACAGAAGAAAAAGAAAAGCCTTCTACATTGAACCAACTAAGGTTTAGAACCACTAGGGTTTTACAACTAAATATGGTATTGGGCAATTTGGGGGCTATAAGTCTGTGTGTTATAACAAGATCATCATCATAATTATCAACATCCAAATGAAGAAGAAGATGGAAATTCTTAACTTTGCGTTGAACAACAAGGTCGACCCATGTTGTGAGATTTTGAATGCTAAGAGATTTGATATGATAATTGTCAGTATAATCAATGCGAAGGATGAAACTGTTGATGGAACGATTACCAGCTATGTCTCGAGAAGCCAAAACGGAGTCGACAAACTGATTAAATAGGAAAAAGGATTGACGGCCTTTCAATTTGGTATCGGAGAAGTCGAGAACAGGAATAAAGCGCCATAGATTAGTCCACCTCTTTGAAAGAACTCCGGTGATAACAGCGTCTTTGGTTGGGATGAAAGAGAGAATATGGAAGAGGACATCATTTGATAGACAGCTGATCCTGTCTTCCGAAGGCGCCATTGTCGAAAGAGAGGATGGAGTGAGTTTAGAGTTTAGAGGTTAGAGGAAGCCAACAACGATATTAGGGTAAAAGGGCTGATTTAAAGTGAAAAATAGAAACAAGAAAACAAATTATTTGAAGAAGTACCGTATAAATAGAAACAAGAAAGCTATCTCTCCTTATTTGTTTGTTATGAGCATGGATAAGCTTTCCCATTTAATCTTTGAGGCAACGGATATGGGTAATTCGAACGCGTGAAGAGCAAGAAAAAGAGATGATTTACTTTTATTTGGTCAAGCTAATGAAGGCAGTAAAGAGTAATTAAGTGTCATGATCAATGTACTTGTGCCATAAAATATAATTTATCCCTCAAAATCATGAAAACATCCAAAAAAAATAAGATTGTAATATGTTGATAATATTATAAAAAAAGAACTTCAAAATCGAGTAAAATCAAAATAAATTAACTCAATTTTACCTTGATTTTACCAATTTCACCACGAGTTAAATCGCAAAAAATAGTTGCAACCTCCGATTTCACTAAAAACGATATCACCACCAAATTGACATTAAATTCACATCTAAAAACTTAAAATCGAACAATTTTACAACTTTATACTCGATTTTGAGAACACTGGTCAGTATCTTATTGAGCAAGTTAAAAGTAAGCATGCTAATTGGAAAACATGGCATTTATCATTTGTAGGTCGTGCCTACTTACCTAATGATGACAATGACGTTACCTAGAGCTTGTTTGAAGAAGATTCAAAAAATGCAACGTGCTTTTTTATTGGGGGATATGATGATGACGATGATGATAGACATACAACATAATCTTTCACACATCATGATTTTCGGTGCTTGACGGCAACCCACACTTCCTCATTTCCTTCTCTTCCGAGGTTGTAGTCCGCCACTTTAACACATGGTAAGCAATTTGGCTTAGCATCAACAACATTCAAATTACATCTCACAATAATTCATGTATTCTAGATTAGGGGGATTGCAATCATGGAGAGGTTTGGTCAATGTTGCTATTTGGCTCTAAATTGATGTTGGTGATTCTGCTTAATCGTGGCACAATTTTGGTTCGGCGTTTCGGAGGGAGCTAATGGAAAAATCGTGGGACGGATTTGTGGATAAAGTTCAGTAAAAGGAGGTAACTCTGTATAAAGCTTAATTTATCAATTTTTGAGAAAGCTTTTAAGAGAGACAAACTTGGTACATCAAAGAGATAACTGCTTTAGGGATCCTCAACTACTTTAGTGCAAGTTCTATCGTCTCCGGGTCAGGACAAGCGGACATGGTTGCTCATACTTTGCATAACAATTTTATATTTATTAACCGACTCATTGATTATGTCAAGAGGAATGCTAACAAGCGCTTTTAAGGAATTTGTTTAGAAGTTTAAAGTAAAAAATTTATATTGGAAATTATACATTTTAAACATTGAAACAAAAAAAAAGTAACTATGTGAATTGCGAATTAAGCGAATTCAAGACATTGAACCCGTACCCGTACTGTGTAGCAAAGCAAATTGAGAATTTTGTGAATTTTTAACCGACCGAAAATGTCTCTCGTTTCATTAACTTAAATTTTAAAAACATTGCTTACTTAGAAGCATCAAAGTGACTTTCGTACGAGGAAATTGCTGCAAACATCTAAATGCAAATTCAGCCACACATGAATATTTATTAGCTAAGTTCACATCGTTGCAATGCCTGCCAATATCCATCACATTTTTTGGTGAACACTCACTTAAGACTATACCAAAGCTATTACTATCACTTTTGTTTTGCAACATTGATAATACACAGAATCAACATAACCAGGTGGAAACAGCCTTGAGATGCCAAAATCAACAAGCAACGCCATGAAGTTTTTCATCGGGGATAATGTTGTTGGATTTAACATCGATATCACGGTGTATATATGACATTTGATGCGTGGAGGTAGGCTAGTGACTCAGGTGTTTCTAGTGCAAGAATCTCAACTTTAATCATGACTTGCACCACACGTTTAAAACTGCTTTCATAATGGACATAAACTTCTCTTAGCCAAACCAATGTATTGTCCAAGTGAATAAGAAAAACTGTTTCAACATTAATGCCAAATAGAATAAGAAAAACTCAAATGAAAACATATAATAACTCTGTCTTTTAAACATTTTATGATTTATTGAGGCATGAGTTCTCCTGTTTGCTCAATTAACATATGTTAAATATACTTCATTGATGAAGACTAGAATTAGGACAAGCTCAACGACCATTAGTAGCTCCATGTCCAAGATTCCGAGGATCCTGACTAGATGATGATGAACGCCTGCCTAAACCGGGAGCCTGAAAAATATAAAATAGCTGAACTTGATAAGATCTCAAACAAATATGCTAATAATTAAGAAAAGTATGTGGTATAATGGATAGATGAATATATAAAACACCCTACAAAATTGTACTTGACAAAGCCACTAACAACTGAATATGTTTGAATGAAAGTATTTTAATGAAAGTACAACCATACATAACTCCATTTTTCTCTTACTTAAAATACACACACATGCATAAAAAATAAAATAAAAAGAATATACAGCAAGGACTCACAAACAAAATTGAAAAGTATTTTACATATTCATACTTCACTAACCCTATGTTAAAATTGACTGTCAAAGATTTGCATAATTGGTACTTACATTGTATAATGAAACAAACAACAGACATGAAAGAGAGCTACTACTTACATATCTTATATTTTATCAATAAACTGAAAGTTGACATGTTGCGGATGCCCTTGGACATGAGGATAATTCCCTTTCTATTTCAGTTTGTTCTTTGTCACTCCATATTGTCATGGTTTGTAAAACTTTTGCATTATTTAGAATATATCTTGCTAACATAATGTCATGTTGTAGCTTTACAAAAGCGAAGTCACGAATAGTGCAAGTTCTAAGATATAATGAAAGGAATTCTGGAGCAGATTCTGGATTCACCCAACTATCTTGTTCTTCTCCTTCAATGTTCTCATCCAAATAAGTTTGTGTCTTCTGTTAATAATTCATAGAACAAAATTAAACATAAATGTGTACTCAATTTTTTTATATTTTAAACAAGAAACATAATAAGGAAAGATAAACTAAATACAATTCTTAAACTTAACAGACCTGATAAAGCTCGAGATTTTGAAGTTTAGGGCAGTGGTAGAGCACTTTTATAAAAATGTCCTTATAATAGTCGATCACTAAGTGAGTCAAATTATTGAAGGTAGGCAAATCATAAGGAACATACATCTAAATTATGTGGAAAGACAAAATCAGAAATCAGAACAAAATTCACTAAAACAAAATACAAATGAATCATATATCATATTAATAATCAAACGAACCTCCCATAGTTGTATTCTTAGAAACTTCGAATTAAAAAGCGACTTCATAGGAAAATCACAATAAATGTTAATTATTTCTGCTCTAATCAACTCGCTTAAGCTTAAGTTATGAAACACTTGATATTGTGTCTCCTCATCCCCGTCCTTCACGAACCCGAATACATCATGTGCCTTGAAATCCTGAAGAACAGGACATCCAGCAACAAGCAACAAAAGCTTTTCTGCACCATGGAATCCAATGCGATACAAATGAAGCGTTTTGAGGGAGGGAAATTCAAATCCAACAGAAGAAAAAGAAAAGCCTGTTACATGAAACCAACTAAGGTTTAGAACCACTAGGGTTTTACAACTTAATATGGTATTAGGCAATTTGGGGGCTCGATGCAAGTGTTGTACAACAAGATCATAATCATCATTATCAACATCCGAATGAAGAAGAAGATGGAGAAACTTAGGAGAGTGTATTGAATTAGGATTTTAAAGGACAATTTTTGGTTAAAAAAGTCTTGAGGATTTTAAAAGACTTTGTAGGATTTTGATGATTTTAAAAGACTATTAAGGATTTCAATGGATTTAATTCATAAGATTTTAAAGGATTTGAAATGATTTTATGGATTTAAAGAGATTTCAACAGATTTTATGAATTTTAAGAAATAATTAAAAAAAAATGATCATAACATACACTCTCTTTCACAAAATCTCAATAAAAACTCTTTTATTTATTTTACTTTATTTTTTACGGGAGAGCTATATATATATATATATATAGAGAGAGAGAGAGAGAGAGAAAAGGGAGGAGAGAGAGAGGAAGAGAGAGAGGGGGGAGAGTGTGAGAGAGAGAGGGGGGAGAGGAAAAGAGAGAGTAAGAGAGAAGGGAGGAGAGAGAGAGGGAGAGATAGTAAAATTTTAAAAGAAAAACAATCCTAAGAAATCTCATGTTTTCATGAAAGACTTTTTCATTCTAAAATTTCACTATAAAATCCCACAAAATCCATCAAAATATGATTTATTAAACAATCCTTCGAAATTTGAATGATTTTGAATACCAATTGACTTTTTTTAAGTGATTAAGAGTCTTGATTGAATACCACATGACTTTTTTTAAATGACAAAGAATCTTGATTGAATAACACAAGACTTTCTTTAAATTGGAAAGAGTCTTGATTGAATACCACAAGACTTTTTCATGATAAAAAAGTCTTTTAAAATCTCATAGAATCATGATCCAATACACCCCCCTTAAGTTTGGTTTGAACAACATGCTTAAAAGCTGTAGTGAGATTGCGAATGCTAAGAGAGTAAACATGATTAATGTTGGCATATCCAATGTCGAGGTAGAAACTATCGATGGAATGATTACCAGCGTTTTTTCGCGAGAGCATAACAGAGTAGACAAACTGATTGAATAGGAAAATGGATATTTGATCTTCCAATTTGATATCGGAGAAGTGGAGAAGGGGAACAGAGCGCCATAACTTAATCCATCTCTTTGAAAGAACTCCGGTGATAACAGCGTCTTTGGTCGGGACATATGAGAGAATATGGCAGATGATTTCATCTGGTAAATTGCTTATACTATCCTTCGATGGTGCCATTACTCAAAGAGAGTTCAAAGGTTAGAGGAAGCCAACAACGATATTAGGGTAAAAGAGTTTTCAGTTGTGTTCAAATTTGAAGGAAGTGTCGTATAAATAGATAGAATTCAACCTATTTCTGTTGGGTTTGATTGCGGTCTCGCTAAATTTGAAGCCCACGCAACTCAATCTTACCCAAACAATAAAGATTGATCAAAATATACGTTTTTCTTTTGCTTAAGTACAGTTTCACCCCCTCTTAAGTTTTACAATATGGTGATTTTGGCCCCTTATAAAAAAAGATAACAATTTAAGTGAGGTGCATTGACTACTCACTTAAGAGTTGCCACATGTATATTGACCGAGTTAAAATCAGACTAAGGGGTCAAATTTGCAAAAAGGGGTAAAAGTAAGGAGCAAAATTGTTATTGTTTTTTGGGACAATCACCAAATTGATAGGAGTGTTAAGGTTTAAGTCACTCGTCTTGTTAAAAAAAATGTTTAAATGGCTCACTCTCTATAAATAGAAAGAAGCACACTCTCAAGTCCTAATGGTTGCATCTTTTATAAAAGGCTTAAATATGTAAATCGTCTCTGTAAGTTCGCGTGTTTTTGGTTTTTGTCCCTGTTTTTTTTTTTTGGTTCTAAAACAACCCATTATAAACGTTTTGGTTTTCGTCACTCCCGTCAACTTCCGTTACAAAAATGCCTAAGTGTCTAACAGCGGCTGACGTGGTGAAGGATGATGTGGCAAAAACGCTTATGTGTCGTGACAGATGATCCCCGACTATAGTACAGGGACCAAAACCAAAAACGAAAAGGTACAAAGGGATGAAATTAAAAACACCAAAATAACAAAATTTGAAATTTAAAACCCTGACAGGTAATCCCTGACTATATTAAAGAGACCAAAACCAAAACCGAAAAGGTACAGAGGGACGGAATTTAAAATCACGAACTTACAAAATTTAAAACTTAAAACCCTTGTTGTGTTTATGTTTTCTTGTTCCAACGGTAATGTCTGCATATGAGAACCATTGTTGAATGAATAACGTGTGCTATCTGAGTCATGGTTGATCTTTGTCTGCTATGCTGAGGCATTATTCCAACATTGCTATTGCTCCGCCCTTGGTAGTCTATTTGTTTATATGTACTCGCATGGATTGGTGTTGGAGAATAAAAAAATTTGAATCTAAAATGTGTGTTTGGTTTTGTGGTCACAAAAAAATATTTTCGGTAAACTGATTTTGGTTAAAAATGAGTTGAAAGTAAAAGTTGAACAAAAATTGAAGTGTTTAAATCCATTTTATAATAAAAAAAACTTTTAAATATAATCAACTTTAGATGCAAAATCAACTCTATTTGAGAGGTGTGTATCTACTGCTAAATGCAAATAATCATTTCCTATTTATTAAACTTTACACTCATAATCCAATCATTCACAAGTAGTAACAAAGAGAAATGTTTTGTATGATTATAATATCCAGGAATCTGATAAGATTGAACTGACCAAGTCATCAGAGCTAATCCAGAAGCAAATTAACAATTGGTTTATTAACCTTTAAAAAAAACAATTGTTTTATTAATCAAAGAAAACGTGATTGGAATCATAGAATATGCAGTTTTTTTTGGAGTTATGAAATCGTTCTTAGTCATAATGTTTCGGTAAAAAGAATTCGTACATTATTTAATTTATAAGGGGAAAAAAAGATCGAGTGCTAATGGGATAAATAGAATTTTCGTACATTATTCAACATGTTTTCAAACTACTTTTATTCTTTTTGTTTGTGTATTGCAATGATAATATTATTATAACAAGTAATCCGAGCTGACTCAAATGTAAGATCACAACACAACACTTTGTGAAAAAAAATCTACACGATAAAAGATTTCATTGTAGTCGTGTCATTAGTCACGACACTCTATATTATACTATTTCTAAAATATAAAAATGGGGAAATTACATTAACCTCCCTTGAGGTTTCATTAAACAACACTAACACCCCCCATAATTTTGGAAAAACACTCACCTCCCCTTAAAGTTAACGGTGTTAGTACTCTTGGTGAGAAAAACACACTTCTGCAATTTGCCACTTAAATTCTTAGCACAGGACCATAGCTTTTGCAATTTTACCATCAATTTCATTAACGGGTTTCCATTAAGTGACTTTCAATTCTTTGATTTTTTTTAGAGGAATTCTCTGAATTTTTCGTTTCTCTAAAACGACACAAACCAAACCTTTCAACAAGTTTGTGTAAGCTGAACGAGTTGACAGTAATGTTAAACCAAATGAATCTATTTCCCTTCGAGTACCATTAATGCACGTGTTGATAGTTTTGCCATCATGCACCTGACAACACTTTGGTTTTAAATACCAATTTTTTATTGAATATCTATTGATTTGAATTACAGATATAAAAAATAATAGTAAAAAAAGAGGACATAACAAGGTATTTCTAGGGAACATAGTGGGTGGAAGAAAAGAAAAGAAAGATTCAGCGCTGCCGTTTCAAAAATTGAGGAAGATTACGATTTATTTGTGTAATTTAACGAAGTGTAAACGTTGTTAACCAAGAGGGGAGGTGTTTATCCGATTGAGGGTATAGTAGGGGAGCTTTGTGTCTAATTAAAAAATAGAAGGGTGTAAATGATAATTTAACAAACTTCAAGGGAAGCCAATGCAATTTGCCCTATAAAAATTGATAAGATTTTATCCAAAATAAACAATGTTTTAACAAAGATTAAATGCACTACTTTTATTATCTATTGAAAAACAAAATCAATTGCAATAATTTAATAAATAATTTTACATTCGACATGATTATTAAGAAGGCCTCGTCTTAAAATTTATCTTACACCTTAACATGTGTTGAGCCGACCCTATAAATAATGTTGGGGCTTTGGCAGATAAACTTGAGGACATACTCACCGTAGAACTATATACAATAAGTTTGAATGAAGCCCTTGAAAATCTGAAAAATGATTATTCCGGCGATGATTTCAAGAAAATGTTGGTAATTTTTTCATTTTTAAAATGTATTTACTGTTACTATTATGGTTTTAAAATGTTTTCTAATTTATTCTATATATTTCTGCAGTGACCCTGGTCCAATAGTTGTTGAGAACTATTTTTCTAACTCCGAATCAACCACCATTACCACAATGGAAAGGATGCTAGCTAATACTGAGAGACATTTGTTCTTGATGAAATTGTTGAAACGTGCTGCTGAAATAACTGATAGTTGACTTTAGATGGGTATGGGTTCAAACTTGCCTCTGATTTGCCAACAAAAATATAATTCTTAGTGGGAAATTCTGGTTATAGGGAAAATTAATCAAGTCTGTGGAATCCTTATTTGTTGATGTTTTGACTCTCCCATTAAATATGGCTTAGATGTAAATGATTTTTTTGAAGATTCGGTTTATTATTGAGATAGATTAAAAGGTGGTTAATTTGTACAAGGAGTAATCAGAAATTATAAAAGGTAGTCATAAGCTGTGAAAAATCTTCTGCTCCATTAATGAAATTTATTAATGAAGTTTCATAGAAGTATATTCTAGAGGAGAATGAGTAGAAAATTCTTCCATATTCCAAATATTTTTCTGTGCATTGTTTCATTATTTTTCAACAACAAAATGAGTTTGGATTCTGACACGTTTTAACACTCTGTTTTGAATTTTCATCTTTGTAGGTAGGTTAAATTATGAACTAAGATTTTTTTCTCCATCTAAGACTTGACTTGTTCATGTTTTTATAGTACCAATTTTTACTATTTTTAAAAAGCCTTTATTTTTCCAACTTAATTTTGACCTTGTCGGAAACTGATTTTGTTATAGATTTGGCTAAAATATTTTTAGATGATATTAAAAATATGCCTGCATTTTAATTTTAGTTTTTCATAAATTTTCTATCTTCATTATTGACTAAAATATTTTGGGCCAATGGTAACATATGAACTGTACAAATTATGTTTATGTTTGGTTGTTCCAAGTATTGTAATGTCTGTATATGAGAACAATTGTTGAATGAGGGATTATTCCAGCATTGCTATTACTCCACCCTTGGAGGACTACTTGTTTATCTATTGTGTTTTTCACTACTTTTAGATAACATTCATTGAGTAGGAATGCATTATTAGGGAAATCCACTCATTTAATTGGTAAATAAGCAACAATATATTATGCAGATCATAATCTGTACATTGAAGAATACCAATAATTTGAATCTAAGTGTATGTTTAATTTTGTGTTCTCAAAAGTTGATTTTTAGTGAACTGTTTTTGGCTAAAAAATGAGTTGAAAGTAAAAGTTGAACAACAATTGAAGTGTTTAAATCCATTTTATAATAAAAAAAACTTTTAAATATAATCAACTTTAGATGCAAAATCAATTCTATCTAAGAGGTGTGTCTACTGCTAAATGCGAATAATCATTTCCCATTTATCAAACTTTACATTGATAATCAATCATTCAAAAACAGTAACAAAGAGAAATCTAGGAAGCTGATAAGATTGAACTGGCCAAGTCAACAAAGCTAATCCATAAGCAAATTAACAATTGGTTTATTGACCTTTAAAAAAACAATTGTGTTATTAATAAAAAAACAATTGTGTTATTAATCATAGAATATGCAATGTTCTTTGGAGTTTTGAAATCGATCTTAGTCATAATGTTTCAGTAAAAACAATTCGTACATTATTCAATTTATAAGGGGGAAAAAAGATCGAGTGCTAATGGGGTACATTATTCAACATGTTTTCAAACTTTTTATTCTTTTTGTTTGTGTATTGCAATGATAATATTATTATAACAAGTAATCCGACTCAAATGTACGATCACAACACAAACACGTTATGATAAACATTCTACAAGATTAATCAATTATATGTCCTTTAAATTTTATTGGTTAACCCTTTCTTTATATAGTTAAAAAAAAATTACGACATTTGCGGAAAGACTTGTCAGTCTATTTACATTTATTTATTTCTATTATTTTAAGAATTAAATAAGTTTTATTTTTTAAACAAAGGGGCCTAAGCCCGAGAAAAGAGAAAACTAAACAGAGATGACTCTAGGGGTCGTTATCCCCATAACATCAGCTAACACCAAAGAACTAAGCCTAACAGGGCACTGTTATACACACGCAACCCAAACGCATGCTCACAACCCAGGTTTGCAAGAGCGTTTAAATAAGTTTTAATTTCTATGTATATCAAATTTTAATTTTAGTCATATAAAAGAATGACATGTTTGAGAGAACTAATTTGTCCACGAGCACAAATGTTAGAATTATTTAGCGTAGTGTCAAAAGAAAATTGTGAAGAATCATTTTGGGCAGTATTTTTTTTTAGAGTTAATTGTGCTATAAGAAAATCTCAAGAAATTATTTAGAGTAATTTTTTTAGGAAGTGGAGAAAATTGCTGTTCACACACATTTGATAAGGTTGAGAAACATATGTAAAAGACGAAAATATTTTTCGGCAGTTAACTGTCGAGGAAGTAAACCGGGTGCAGTTAACTACCGAGGAAAACTTCGACAGTAAACTACCGAGAAAAACTGAAAACTTCAGTAATTAACTGCCGAGGAAACCTCAAACTTTTTTTTTTTTTATCTTTTTTGACAAAAACCATAAATTATCATTTTCAATATTTATTGATTTTGAATGTTTCAATCATTATTTTAGTACGTTTCAAACAATTGCAGTATTATACTTATGTGTATACATCTTAATAAGAATATCATTTAAATCAGTGTACAAATTAAGCATTTGAATATTATTTTTTTTGAAGGGAATTAAGCATTTGAATATTGTTTTCCATATTACTTAAATAAAAAAAAAATTCGTTAAAATAATTGTGCACAACAATTTTTTTTAAGGTATAATATGTTGTTATATTTTCTACATTAAAATAATTGTGCATAAATTTTATTTTTTTATTTAAGTAATTTGCAAAACAATATTCAAATGTTTAATTTTTAAACTTATTGAAATGTTTTTTGAGGACTTAAATGCTCTTTATTTTTTTGTCAAGATTTAAATGATATTCTTACTCGTATTAAGATATATATATATATATATGAGTCAGGATCCGTTGACACCAGGTGTAAGTTTAAAGACTTACATCAAATTTCAACAGTTTAATTGATTTAATCTAACGGTGCTTATTTATTCCCTTGATATTCTACCGTGAGTACAATCTCATTCCTAATTCATTTTTTTTTTTTACGAATCCTAATTCATTATCTATGTATAATTCCTCATATTGTTGTGCTTAATGGCATATATTTCCATGTCTTCCATCGTTTTTTTGTTTCTTTCATATTTCTTTGCTCATTGTACACAAAATTAAGGAGGGCTAATTTGACCAGACAATTCTTTCTTCAAGCTCTGTCACAGACCTAAAAATAAAAAAGGTTGTGGTTCAATTCCTATTTAACACAAAGGCTTATTGTTGAACCAAATTATCATGTGGTTTGTTTGTACTCCATCGAGAAAGAGAAAACGAGGGAGAAAAGAAGGATAGAGAGGTGGGTGCAAGCCAAAGGGTGGGAATGAGATGTTTTGCCGAGCAATTTTTGAAAGATAAGAAAATAACAAATAAGGGAGATTTGGGATTGATCAAATCAATTAGATCAAATCAATTAAACAGTTGAGATTTGGTGTAAGTCTGGTGTCAACGGATCCTAACTATATATATATACTGCAATTGTTTTAAACGTACAAAATAATAATTGAAACATTCAAAATCAATAAATATTATTAATGACAATTTATAATTTTTGTCAAAAAAAAAAGTTTAAAGTTTCCTCGGCAGTTATGAAAGATATATTCGTCTTTTGCATGTGTTTCTCGGCCAAACCAAATGTGTCAACAACAATTTTTGGAAGTGAATTGTGCCACAAGAAAATAATAAAGAATTAAATGTTTCTGTTATTAAGTAAATAAAAATGGTAGTATGACTATTAAAAAAGATATATATAAAAAATAAAAAAAAAAACTGTAGTAAACTGCTTCGTCCCTCGTTTTAAACGCGAACACGGTGATGATTATAAAAAGCATTGATCGAAATCAAAACCCTTAATTTTCCATTTAGCGATGGATCCAGAACAAACCTTCATTCGTGTTCAAGAGAGGTTTTCTCAGATGCTAACTCCAAAAGTTAGAGTTACTTTGGAATATTTATATCTATTCGTCGCCATTACTTTCTTCTGTATTCTCGTTGTTATGCACGCTAATTACGTTCAACAGGTCAGTCTTTTTTTTACTCAATTCAAATAATTCACCTGTTTTTGAATTGAAAGTAGATTACTGTATGTGTTTATTGCAATTAGTTACAGTTTTTGTTGAGTTGACGAGTAGATAGAGTTAGGTTTGGCTTGGAATCTTGTAGTGTCCTCCTCTCTAGGTCTCAGGTTCCATTTCCTTCAGTTCTGCCGTGTCAATTTCGATGGGCTAGTCCTTATCGAGCTTCGGTCGGATACTGTAGAACCATAGAATATAGAGAATATTATGTTTTTTCTACTAACCCATCTCAATTAAGATGTTAATTAAGGTATCTAGGTGCAGGGGGTGGGGTGGGGGAGTGGAGAACTATAAAGGCTCCTCAAAGAATCCCCACGGCTTATGCCTTTGGGTCTATTATATGAATAAGGTCAAATACCTCTTTTGCTCCATTTAGGGCGAGACAGAATGGTCGGGCACGAGCGGTCTGGTGTCCGAGCCAATTGGTCAGATGACGACTAATTCACTTATTAGATTAGTATCCGCTGCCTATCCCGGAAAAAAAAAAAGGGATGAAATAGAAAGAAAGCGAAGCGCTAGCGCGCTGTAGTTTATAAACTTCCCCCCAGTCTTCGGCCCTTTAAGTTTTTAATTTAAAGCACCTATTTGAAGTTTTTTAAGTTTTTAAGTTTCAAATAGGTACTTAAAAGGGTAATTGTGTATAAAATTAACAACTTAAAGAACCTATTTGGAACTTAAAAAACTTTCAAATTTAAAGGACCAAAAGATGTATTTAGCCTAAGACTAATCTTGAGTTGGCAGTGTGACATCTTTTTTACTAGGGTTGGGTTACCTCCCAAATGTGCGACTCCAGGAATCAAACCTGTCTTTATTTTTATTTTCTTCTGATGGAGAGTCATGTTGCCGACTTTCCCAACACCATGTTGGTTATTCGGGTTCTTTTTATGTTCATTGCATTTAGTGAGAGTTTCTAGAAAGTCAATGCATAGTAAGAGCTGGGCTTGAGTTGTTTGGTGGTGAATATAGATATGTTGTGACTCTACTTATTATTTTGGCACTGCTTTAGCAACAAAACATTAAGTATGTGATAGAGAAATTAGGGTTCTTTTAAGCTGACCACAATTGATTATCTGAATGGAGAAACTTTACAATCAAACGTTCATAATATTAAGGATGATGTCAGGAGCTCTGCTTTTGTGCTAGATGAACTTCTCTTGATTCTTATCCCTACAGTTTTTTTTTTAACTTCTTTTTGGTACACTAAATTAATACTATCCTTAGCAGAACATCTTTTCCTTTGTTTAGCTTTTATAATCGTGTAACTTGTCTAGTTGGAGCATATAAATCATATGCACCATGCTTGTTACCTATATATCTTATATGAGGATCCATCAAAGACATGGAGAAAACATCATTCGATTGGTTAGTTGAACCAACAAAGATAACAGTGATGTCTCCAGATAAACTATTCTATCTAATAAAATTAAATCTATTTCAACGTGTTCAGTCTTCTGGTGAAATACTGAATTTGAATCAATATGAATTGCAACTTGATTATCACAAATGGGTTATTATGTTTCTTACCTTCTCACTGAAAGAGAAAGTAGTAAATAATGAATTGTTGCAGAAGCCCACATCACTTTTTTTTTTTTCCTAAGCTCAGGCAAAAGGTAAAAATTATGTTTCAGAATAAAAGTCCATACGGCAAAGATAAAAATTATTTTTTGTATGAAAAATTAATAATTGCTTTTTATTTAATTTAATGAAGGGTATTCTTGGTGCAATGGCTGGTATTACTGCTTGAAACTAAGAAGATAGAGGTTCGAGTTGTGGGATTAGCCTTGTAAATGCAAGTTAAGGTTCCCTAGAGTAGGGTAGGGTCACAGTAGGTCTAACCCTTCCTTGGATGTTATGGCGGGAGCTTTATAGAACTATATTTACCAATTAACAATGTTTAGTGTTATTATTGTTTTGAATAGCACAAGCAAATAATTCTTTATGTAAATTTTTATAAAATTTATATTGAGAATAAACTAGTTAATCGTTTAATATGTATCATATACCCAATAACATATTGACTAAGTATACATCCCAGGTACCATATATTCGATAAAGTAATGTACTACTGCGTACCACATATTTGTACCAGTATCAAAGAGTATCGCGTTTCAAATAATTATTGTCTTGGGTTTCAGTGTTTGGTAACCCAAAATTCAAGGCAGTTCCACTTTACTTCAAAACCATTCTCACTATTTTCTGCTTGATTGTGAATCAACTTCAATTGTTTTTACTTTTTATTCAATATTTTCTCTGGTTTGATAATTTTATGTTTCTCTATGTGAAGCCTGGGTGTTCAAGTGAGCTATCTGGAGTGCTGACGTCAGATGCCCAACTTATTCAGATCAAGGTATATATTGCCTGCCGTTCTTTAAATGTGCATTATAGTTTTTGTTCTTTTACAATATTTCCATGAATCAAACTATGTGAATAGATAATCTATACCGCATAATTAGAAATTCAGGGTGAGATCTTTATCTATGTTCCTTTGGCTGTCTTGCTAAATAGATGGCATACTTTCAAACCATTGTTGTAGATAACCAGTGCCGGCTTGTGGTATCACAATGATTCTGAACCAAACATAATAGATCCTCCTGATACCGAAGCTGTAAAAGATAAAATGGAGGTTTCTGATGTCAATCAAGATGAATCGACGTTTTTAGGTTCCATGTTCTTGTGGAACTTGATTGGTTCAGGTGCTAGGAGGGGAAACTTGGCATTCAAGTTTTGGAAGGCTGACACTGAATTTCGTGAACATCAAGCTGAGACCTCTACAAGCAACCAAAACTCCAGGCCAGTGGTTGAAGATACTGTCATCAAAATTGATAAAGAGGAGCAACGAAGTAGTTTTACCTCATCAGTCAAAGAGACACTAAAAGCGGGAATTATACATTTTGGTAAAAAGTGGTATAGGCGAATCTCATTTATTTGGAGACACACAATGCAAATAATTGGAAGTTTCCAGAAGCTGTGGGTAAGTAGACATATGTTGTTACTGGAGCTAGATTAGCCATATACCGATTATTACAATGCATTCCTGTTGTAGCCTGAATTTATAAAATTTAAAGCTAATGATCAAATTTACTCAAATTTCTTCTAAACTTGAATATTCAAGTGTAGGACTTTGCTGGTGTACACCTGAATCTAGATATTCCCAAGTGGATGCGTATCCTTCATTTGGACAAGGTTAACTCTAATGCAGGTAATTACAATATTTCCCACTTGAGTTTGAATCATAGTGCGTGCCAAAGTCGCAATTTTAAAAATGAAAATATTTGAAGATTTGTATTAGATCTTTTTATACGAAGAGAAACAAGTATATGCTGTGTTCATTTTTGTTCAATTCTTCATTGACTCTGTGTGAGTGTGTGTTTTTCCCCCAATAGAATATGGTTTATCATAGCTGGTATTGTTCCATAAAAAGTTGAGATTCTTTTTTGGTAGTTTTGAATTTTACGTGTTCACTGGCATAGAACATATAATATGAAATACAAATCACCCAAGGCATGAGGAAGAGTGTTGCCTTTATAATGCTGTTGTTAAAGACCGTCTTATGAAGTTATTTGTCTCCGCTTTGATTTATTCCTCTGTGAGAGACCTAGATGTAAATGATATTCACCCTTTCAATGTTGCTCACTTGGGAAAATTGACATGCTGATTATGTTTGTGTAGTGCAAAAGTGGTTTCCTTTAACATTGAATTCTTGGATTCGTAGAAACAATTTGCATAGAAATTTCACTATGAAACATAAAAGTGTATAGATGTTTTATTGTTGTCTGGTTAGATACTTGAGTCTAGGA
Organism: Medicago lupulina; assembly: GCA_958299785.1. NCBI lineage: Eukaryota > Viridiplantae > Streptophyta > Magnoliopsida > Fabales > Fabaceae > Medicago > Medicago lupulina. Next base: position 991,045 of record OY283139.1, read on the forward strand.
GCTTCAGATAATAAATTTTCGAGCCTTGCATTATGTGGATTTTCCATGTGAATCAATACGCGATTTTTGTCTCTCTTCCTCTTTTCTCTGTCTTTCTCTCGTGCTTATTTTGTTTTTGTTATTGTCCAACATGTTGGGTTTTCAATTTCAGTGCAATGGCTTAAAAAGAAAACCAAGCTGTCTGAACCCACATACTTGTACACTATGGAGAAGGTATCATTCTTCTTTATGTATTCAATGAATCAATATATAAGTTGTTTAAGGCTGACTCTCTGCAAGATATAGTATATACTTAATATCTGAAGTAGATTACGTCTGTTAAAGCTTCCTTTTATGTCGATTCCCTGTTTTGTTGAAGATTGCTCTTCTCTATTGTTGATCATGGAATATTATTCTGCAGGGTTATTTCTTGTTACCTGAAAGTGCCAAGTCTCGTCATAATATACGTACTGTGAATGTTAGCATATCAGCCTGGCACTCCTGCTTTGGAAACAGGTAAAGTCTATAGCATGATGATTTGGTTTTGGTCCCAAAAGTGACAGGTTATCTCCATCGGAGACCTACTTATGTAGTTTTCTTACTGATGAGTTTAAATTTTTTTGCTGATAGGGAAGTTCTCTGCATTTTAATTTTCGTCGATGTTATACAGTAACATTTAAAATGTTCCCAAGATTTGATCTTGTATTTTTCAATTGAATATGTTTTCATTTCCAGGTGGCAACAATTACTCATAAACAGATTTGTAGGATATGATACAATTTTAATCAACAGTTTATTAAGTTCTCCTGGTCAAGGTAACCACCTGCTTCCTGGAAGTCTGGATAAACTAATGTATATAATTGTTTCACTGAAAGCTACTTTAAACATTTGTTGTCCACATATTTGAATATCCAGTATTTAATTATAGCTCAAATTATTTTGCGAGGTGATGGCAGGTTATCTTTATAATTATCAATCAAAGGAATTCTATAACCTTAGTTTTGCACAAGAAGTTCCTGAAGTCCCTGCTAAGTTTGGAGGTTCGTTAAATTGTCCTTCAATCTGCTTTGTGTAGCACTCCTCATTTGAAGAGATTGTTCCGAGGGTCTTCTTTTGTTAATGTATTTCTTTCTTTTTACCTGCTGATCTCCTGTTGGTCTTACTTGAATAAATTAGAGGGAATGACTTGTATAGATTTATATATAAGAGAGAATCTCTCAGGAAAGGAAAAATAGGAAGCCAAAGCAACTATGTCAACGGCAATAAATAGAGAATAATCATATTTATGACTATTGTTAGCGTCCTTGACAGATTACAGTAGAAAGATTGAGAGAGAGAGAGAGAGAGAGAGAGAGAGAGAGAGAAGTATGAGTATTATTGATCAATGGGAGTTCCCCTTCAGAACTGTAGAAGCAATAACAACCATAACAACCTAATGATTTACAGAAAAATAGAGAATGAATGCACACTCTCTCTCCCTCTTCCTTCTACTTCTACATGTCTAGGCCTTCTAGAGTACACCTTTAAAATGGGTACTCTTATATTCCTAACAACTATAATCAACACCTCCCCTCAAGCTAGAGCATATATATCATTTGCATCCAATTTGTTAGTAGTTACATATATAATCAATCCCAGGTCCCCGTAGGGATTTGGTAAAGATATTAGCCAATTGATTTTATTGGAGCTCACCAAGAGGTTTTCGTGATCAGTTCTCATGAAAAACGGGGTTTGAAGAAAGATAAAATGCCGACTGATTGTCGCACATAAGTTCCATAGGACCTAGTTCAAAAAATTTCAACTCTTGTAATAATTATTTCAATCTTAAAAGTTCACAAGTAGTGTCTATGAGGCATCTCGAATGCTCCTGCTAATTCTTATGATTCCGCTCCCGTTCCACTCCCTTCTTCCGCAGTGGTCTCATCTGATCCTCTTGCTAACTTGCCTATTGCTCTGATTCCAACTTGAATAATTTAGGGTGAACAATTTGTATTTCACAATGAGGTTGTAATGATTTATATACAAAACAAAATCTCTCAGGAAAGAAAAATAGAAATAGATAGCAACTACAATAAATAGAAAAATAATCATATAATCAATAGTCTTGTAGGGACTATTGTAAAATGTGAAACTGAACTTTTACTGTTTCCTTGTAACTTATGTGTTATTTTCCATGTGCAGACTACCTTGTAATGAAGTGTGGTGTGCTTATGATGTCCTTGTTTGTGTTTTTTACTACCACAATGTCTGTGTCATTTACATTGAGAGAAACACAGACTCGCATGCTGAAGTTTACAGGTAGGCATTACCTGCTCTGTATACAGATGTTTCATTATATTTAAACTGGTTTAGTGAGCTCTGCTTGCATTGCATCTGTTATGTTATTCAGCCCATTGCTCCATGTATTAATCACTTGCTATTATGGTATCTTCTTCTAAGATATATGGATAAACTCCCCAATTACCAAAAATTTGCAAAATTTCGAGTATTTGCACGTCCTCAGCCAAAGGCCTCAATTCTATCTCAAATAACAAGATATTTTCCCTCAATTCTATTCCTGATAATTCCAAACAAACTAATTGCCAGGTATCCCCAAACCCAATTTTTTTTTTACTCTGTCCTCATGGTGAAGTGTTGTGGGCTGTGTAAAACGCCTGTAGGCTCAAAAGTGCCTTGAACTACCGCAGTAAGTTCTGCTGCACTTGCAGCTTGGTTAGCTTGTTGAAGTTTTTAACAGCTGGTTTTTCTATGGGAGCTTGGCTTATTCATTTTCTTAAGCTGTGGCGGTTTATTGATGGTCTGCTCCTCCCTAGCCAAATGCCTCAATTCTCTATTTAATGATTCACTATTTTCCCTCTCAACCCCTCTTATTATTTACATACTTCATAACTCCTATCTAACTGACTCATCCTAACAATTCACAACAAACTGCTGTTAACTAACTAATAGTGCTGGGTACTTTCAAATTCAATTAAAATAAATTTACTGGGAATTGTTTGATAATCATGATTGTCCAAGGTCCTTTGTTCACTAAATCATTGCATAACTATAAGAATAGTCATATGGCATAACGGTTCATGGTTTTGCCATACTTTTTGCATATGTGGGTTTAGCTTTTCACATCTGTCTTTACTCTTTACAGTGCAACTTCAACACCATGCTCGGCATCACCTTCCAACATTTCAGTTGATCTTTGTGCATGTCATTGAATCACTGGTCTTTGTTCCTGTAAGTGCTTATTTGTCAAAATTATTCTTATGAATTTTTTGTGATTTGTGCTATTTCTTGCTGCATTAGCTTTGCTGATAAATTAATTGCTTGTTGATTTCTGCAGATTATGATTGGTATTCTGTTTTTCCTCTTTGAGTTTTATGACGATCAACTTCTTGCTTTCATGGTCTTGATTCTTGTCTGGTTGTGTGAGCTATTTACTCTTATTAGGTCTCTCTCTCTCTCTCTCTCTCTCTCTCTCTCTCTCTCTCTCTGTGTGTGTGTGTGTTATGAGTCGTAAAGGTTGTTGAAATCGAAATCACTGCTGAGACAGCATGTTTGTGTCTTTGTTGCTCAAAAACTATTTTTGGTTTTATAACCAGTTGGGGATTGGTTGTGTTGTGTGCGCTAAAGTCACGTTAGTGGGTCATTAACTAGTGCACAGGCGCCTTTTAATTTTTCAGCAATAAACCAAATAACCTTTGACTGGTGTAGACGTCTTTGATGCAAAGGTACGGTACTCGGTACAGATACCGGTACGTAATACGGCAAATTTTTAAAAATGAATGTATGGGTACGTTAATATAAAACATCAAAAAAATTATTTTTTGAGTGAATTAATAGCATTGTTGTTGTCAAAACATGCTTAGAAAAAAAAAATCAATTATAATGAAAAATAGTATAATACTATTCGTATTTTAATAATGTGTTTGACCACACTTCTATCATCATGTTCCTTCAGAGATTTATTTTTTTTATTCATCTCCTCCACTATTTTGATCAAACACAAGACATAATTGAAATACAATAAAAAAGCAAAATAATTTCTTAATTTTTCCACCTCCTGTACATTTTTGCTGTACCCACTACGGCAAATCAACTAAGTAAAAATGGGTACGCTTTGGTACGTACGGTACGAGTACCATACATGTACCCGGTATAGGTGCGTACCAGGTAAGGGTACTCCACCTTTGGATTATCCATGCTTCAGAGGTAGACGTGTAGTGGTGTTTATGTGCCAGTTCGGTAATGGATCATTGTCACAATTGTATCTACCTGGTGTATGATTAGTCTAGCAGGTTATACTTTCATGCACATCTATATTGTTATTTTATGATCAGCTAATGAGTGTCTTTACTGTAACTTGCAGTGTCCGAACACCAATATCAATGAAGTTCTTCCCTCGCTTCTTTCTGCTGTATTTTCTGGTCTTTCACATATATTTCTTCTCTTATGCTTATGGTATGTTGATACTTTTTTTTTTTTTTTTTGAAGAAGTGGTATGTTGATACTGTTTCTGTTTTTTCTTGGTGTAGTAGGATTGCATTAATCTTATTTGGAAATGATGAACTTTTTAAAATTCCCAGGTTTTTCATATTTGGCTCTCTCTGCAACTGCAGCTTTTATGCAACACCTTATCCTGTATTTTTGGAATCGCTTTGAGGTAATGATAGTAATTGGTATATTAAAAGCCCAATATTTTCTGTCCCATTTTTTTTGTGAGGGGGGTTGTTCAAGAAAGGGCTGAAATCATCGCCCTCTATTAAATTCTCCTTTAGGTAGTAGTATTAAACTTTGATGCTTATCATCTCTGTTTGTTTGAAATCATGATCGTTCTCTCCTATAAAGGGGGTGTTTCGTTCAGCATATTTTAGAAGCTCCTCCAATTAGCTCTCTCCGATTATAGAAACAACTTATACATGAGCTTGCAAATGATGAGCGCTTGTAAGTGCTTAATTGGTGGTTTACTGCCTTACCGCACCACATAAATGCTACTTTATCACGTTGGTAGTCTGTATGTCAAAGTATGTCACTGTGTGATTCTACATTATGAAGATTTTATACAAGTTTAGGTTGGCGATGAAAATGAGTTTGGCAAAATCAGACTAACACCGTGATTTTAGCGGAGACCTTGTATATAGGAATTATGTGCTTGATGTCATATATAGGTGATTAGTCTATACACGCACCGCACGAAACATATATGCTCAAATTAACAATATTAGCTGAATTGATTTACACATTCATTTGCATTTGTTGTTTTATTTTCATCTTTTATTAACATATGTTCTATATACAACTAGCAAACAAGTTCATACTGGGGTTATAGGACAAGGACCATGTTTATTATATTTGAGCAATCAATTACTATAATTATTACTTTTTTTTTTAAAGCTTTCTTTCTGTTTATTTCAATATAGGTTTCGTTATGTATACTCATTTGAATTTCAACCTCTTCTATGTTAACTGCTATGTAGGTACCAGCATTGCAACGGTTCATCCAAAATCGACGTTCACAACTTCAACAACACCCAGACTTCCACATCACCTCATCCACTATTCTTGCATCAACGTTACACATCACAAGATTGAACACAAGGAACCCGGGCTTAAGTGCCACAAATTTACCTTCTGGGACAGGGTTCAGACCTGGTTTTGATCAACCAATGCCTCAAAATGGACCAGGAGTTACTGCCCCACAAGGGCGGTCTGAAAGTAATCCTGACGGGGTTGCCAACCCTACACAAATTCCTGGGCAAGCTGACACTCGACAAGCTGAAAGGGGACCCAACCCTGGATCCATGAATCCGATCAGTTCCATGTTATTATGGATATTAGGAGGTGCTTCGTCTGAGAGCCTCAACTCGTTTTTTTCAATGTTCAGAGATGTGAGGGACCAAGGACAAGTTTATACTGAAGGTCCTAGACACGATAACCCTCAGAATCAGGAGAGTGACAGACAACGGTGAAAAGATTTGATTTAGCGGAGACCTTGTATATAGGAATTATGTGCTTGATGTCATATATAGGTGATTAGACTGCTTTCTCATTTTTCCAAATGAAAATAAAACAGAAATCATGTATATTATTTTTATTTTTTCCTTTATACATGCTGAAATTTATGCAAGTTTTGACCCTCTGATAGTCGGGCTAAATAGAAAAATCCATGTAAAATTGTAAATTTCATTCAGTAGATAAGGTTGGCAAAATATTTTTACCAAAAAGGAACATAGAAATGGTATAAAACGGTAGATAATAAGATCGTATGATTATTCTAAAATGGTAGTTGCAGTGCATTTTCTCGAATGCTTCAGTTTAATTTATGTAACAAATAATATATAGATCTTCGTTTTTCCCCCTTCATTTCTCACTTACGTTTCTTCACTTTTTTTTTTGTCTTCCAATCTATATCTATTTTCTTTGCTTGTTAATATGTTGGAAGCGTTACGGTCCTCCCCTTATTTTTGTTGCATACTTTGCAATTTTGTTAACCATACCATATGATGTCTTTTTGCTGATGATATTCTGGCCAAAAAGAATTCCCTGCAAAATCAAAATTACTTGAGGTTGCTTTGGGATACCTTTTTCAATGTACGAAGGTTACTAAATCTTTCATTTAATTTATATTTTAGATCCATCTCATGTCTTGTTTGGCTAAAATGGACATTTGCATGATCGGATTCCCAGCTGAAGCTGAAGTAAAAGAGGCTAGTTAGAAACTATTGTTACATCTGTTAACCATTGTTTAAGATAGATAACTCTTATATTTGGAGAATCAATGTCCTATATGAATCAGTAACCTAGTTAGGTTAGTGCTAATAATGTTGAGTTGCATTCTGTAATCTCTACTTTTGCCTTGGATGGAGCAAACTGATCTTGAAGGGGACATTATAACTGAAACTATTGGAGATAACATCAGTGGGAAAGTGGTGGAAGTTCCTTTTCTTTTTCATAGGCATCCTACAACACTTCATATGAAAGCGAAACTAACATTTCATTCTTTGGGCGTGAAACGTGTGCATTATCGACGTGCTTCAGTTAGTACAAGGTTGTAAGAAGTCATCAGACCATGCATGCATGCATGCATGATATAATACCAGAATCTTTTTAGAACTGATAGTTTAATATTTTTTGTCCTCTATCATGTTAATTTTTGTAGCACAATACATATACAACTATGGTCAATATTAGCAACAATCTTGTAGAATACTAACAACTTCTTCCCTTTGCTCATCACTTAATTCTGTGGGGAAGTCAATGAGGAATTTGACATGAAGGTCACCTCTTGTGTTGTTATTTTTGGGATTTGGCATTCCTTGACCTTCAATAACCTTCTCAAAACCAGGATATATGACAGTATTCTCAAATGCTAAATTCATTTTTTCACCTCCTAACAGAGGAATTGGCATGGAGCAGCCTGCAAGTGCATCTACTAGAGGAATCTTAACACAAATTTCCAAATCATTTCCATCTCTGCTAAACAAATGGTGTTCCTTTTCATCAATTAAGAATACTATATCAGCAGGGAGGTAACCAGGTTTCTCATCACCTACTCCCTCAAATGTAATCTTTGTTCCTTTTCTCCATCCTGGCTTCACTTCAATTTTTAAAATTTCCTCTTCTTGGATAATCACCCTGTTGCAAAATTTAGTCAGCCATGTCATTCTCAGCAGGTGTCATTACAAAGAACAATAGTTACCATCGAATTTCATTTCAAATTTGAAACTTTCTACACCCTATATTGCATTGCATAGTATCATATACGTTAGAGTTGTGCTATTTTGACCAGAAATTTCATATCAAATTTTGTCAACAAATTAGATTAGAGGAGTGCTAACATCACACTCTAACACTCACTTTCTAACACACTTTCTTTACTTGGTTAAAATTCACATGTGTCCCTCCGAGTCATGTGAGTCTCATATAAATTAGGTGGAATTCATGTGAATTTTTACCAATATGTTGAAAAGTGTGTATTAAAAACAAGTTGCTAGAATTATTCATTAGGTCAGTTCTTTAACCAATCAATTTGGATGGTTAATGAAAATAACAAAGTGTCCTAACTCATTGACCGTCCACTAAACACAATTAACCATGATTTTGAACGTCATTCATTAACCACAATTTTTAAATGTTCTAATATGCATATGTTTGTTAATAACCATCCAAATTGTGTTCAAATATACGTGAAATTTTAGGTTTTCAAATATACATGATATTCTTAACCTCAACTTGTGTTCAAACATACACTTGAAAATTTTGGTTAATGGCCATTTAAAAGTGTGATCAATTGTGTTAGTTAAATGGTTAATGAGTGAATACAACTGGTTATATTCATCGATATGTCAATTTAATGTAATTAACCACATATTTGAATTGCGATAATTATCTAATTTGAATCAAATTTCATGTCAAAATACCATTTCTCTATACTTTAAAAAAAACTCGATTTCCAACCCAAAGACCGAGACCGACTAATCCTAAGGGTCCAATTTCAACGATACCAAAACAAATTACTGATATTGATCACACGAGAAAAAACATACCCGGGGTCTTTGATAGCATCTCTAGTAACTTTAATCTTTTTGACACATCCAAAGCACAACTCCTCAAATGTGAATTGAAGCTTTTTCTCAACTACTGGTGGTTTTCTTCTTACTGTTGTTTGTGAAAAGATGATAGGTGTTGTGGATCTACGGCTGAGATTGCTTGAGAGAGACACTGAATGAAAATGTTCTTTTTCGCTAGGATTTCTTATTACAAAATCATGTGCTGGAGAAGATGCAAAATTAGGCAATAGCTCAGGTTCAGAGATATCAAATTTGCTACTACTTCTTGATGAAGTTGATGAACTACTCCTTCTGCTCATAATCCTTTTGAGAGATGATGCCATTTCTGCTGCACCTTTTCGACTTGTACTCCGCGATAACGAGGTTGGAGTTGTGCATCTTCTGCTTCCTTGTCTTGATAGAGGCCTTGTTCTTGGATTTGGAGTTTTTGATCTTCTACTTTCAATTCTTGCAATTAATTTAGGGCTCCAAATGTCTTCATCCGCTCTTCTATTTTCATTGTGATCAAGCCCTAAGGGTGATGTTGGTTCCTACATGCACCAAATGATCATCACCACAACATATCACAAAAACATGGCAATGATTTAAGGTGAGAACTAAGATCTATACTACTAGGAAAATTTGAACCACCAATGACAATTCGAGACAAAAAAAAAAATCAAATTGATGTCTTATTTTGTCGCAAGGCCAGCAGTGAAATTCACCTACATTGAGTGTGGAAAAGAGGGGTATCACGCTTCAAATCCACATCCCAGCATATCAAATGTCTCTGCAAACTTTTATCATTTGCACTTGCATGACTCTCGTTTTGATGTTTCTATAATAAAATTAACAATACTCACAAATGAAACCTTATATATATATATATATATATATATATTTTGTTTGGCGATTCAGCTTTTTCTAGTAAAGTATTGTGATAAGTTTATTAATTTATATAAAATGTTTATGATTTTTCTTCTTCTTTAGATTGAATGAGAGGATTTATCACCTCAAAAGTGGGTGACATTTTTCAATGGAGATGAATTAAATGTGTTTTCTTCCAAAATGAACATTTGAGGATGAAGTATAGAAGCATGCATGCATGTAAATATTCATTAAGATTACCTCATTGTGTTTCTTGTCATGGTGCCGTTTGTGTACAAACGTTTTGCAAACCTTGCTAACATCTTTCAATGATTTAGTTTTTGGCATCTTAAAGAGATGGTGCAAATCCAATGTTGGGGGGGAGCGTGGATGATCTCCCATTGCATTGGAGAAAGAGGAGGTGCCAATATGAATGAATATTAAGGGAATAGAAATAAAGATAATGAGAATATAATTAGAACGATGAAGGAAGGTAAATATATCCAGAGAAAGAAAAGAGGATGATGGAAAACAAATTCAGGTGAAAAAACGTATGAACAGGTACGTTTGATTGATTGTGTTTTTGTTTTTCATATATTACGTGTACTTTTTACTATGTTTAGTAAACACTACTTTTGCTAACGAATGAAGTTGTAACTAGAACTTTTGTTACGGTTGCGGTTGCCATCAACAAACCCCAAACCCATCATTTTAGTCTTATCTTCTATTGGCCTGTATATAATCTTTTTAGGCTAGTAAAATTATATATATATATATATATATATATATATATATATATATATATATATATTCACACAATCATGCACAAATAATAAGAGTTTTGTGGCTAAAAATTAATTTTAATGATTTAATTTTTTAATTTTGATTCGAACTTAAAAATAAATTGAATATAAAGTTTTTTTTTTTATAAAAAATTGAATACAAAGTTGGTCATGTCTGAATATATTCATGTAAAAGATGATTGAATAATAAATTCGAGACTAATTGTGCTAAGTTGATCCACAGCTAAGTAATTCGGGGTGCTGCCCTAACTATTCTTTTATAATATTATTGTTTTTACCAAATTTTATAAGTATTTTTTTGTTGCTTATACTATTGAATACTTCAGCTTTTTGTCTTAATTTTTTTTAATAAACTTTTGTCTTCACTTAAAATACTACATTACGCCACTAAATATAAATTCACTCTATGATAGGAAATCTTCTCCATAAATTTTCTGATTAATCAAAAGCAATATCATGAATTACTTCACACACATAGTATGATAGTATTGAAATTTTTTTAACAAACACTTTTAAAATATGACAATGTGTTAGAGCAGTTATACAAATTTATCCTATAGGATTATATTGACATCACTGGTCGAAAATTTTTATTCGTCCATGAAGATAAAATTTTTATCATATATGATTGATTATTTTATAAAAAAGTAACACTCATCATCTAACAAACTGATTATATAGGGATAAAAAAAATTCAATGCAAAAATATATTTTGGTATTAAAGCGTATATATTTGGATCATTAACCAAAATCAAGGTGGACATGTTTATATATTAGGATTTGTCAAAAAAAAAAAGTTTATATATTAGGAAAAACTCAAATTCTACTTAGAATAAAGATAAGATATGATTATAATTTATAAATATGTTACTCTAATATTAAACCAATTTTGTAAGGATAAATTATGTCAAATATAACCGAGCATAGATCAACAATGTTTTGGCATTATTGAAACGTTTTTCCATAGTAACTTATTTAATCTCCAACTATCACCAATCATATAAGATTGCCCACAAAAACAATATTAAAGTTATATCCGGAAAAACAACCCAATCCAAACAAAATGAAAAAACAATGATAATGTGATGAGAATGATATGAAATCATCCCAATTATTCAAAGGTGATTGTTCAACAGGTCCTTCATATTGCTCAACGTATCAGAACATAACTTTTGATAGATTTTTTTTTTTGTTTAAAGTGTATCGGAAAATGAACTTCCGATCGTTATTTTCGTGAAATTTTGAATAATTGAGAAAACTTATGAGCAACCTTTTTATTCAAAAATAGAAAAATGAGCTATAGGGTTGGTGGCCCACAGCCCATTAGGAAGTTGAAGAAGAAGGATCTCCTCCCATGGTTCCAGGTGGTGGGACAGAACCTGAGGCAGCAGGGACATCTCGACGAACCATATGTTTCTTGTAGTAAATGCCACAAGCATTGCACAAAGTCTGCACATATATAACATAGAAGACTATTGTTATGGAAACACAAAGATAAGAATAATGACGATCGTAAAATAGTTATTATTATTATTATTATTATTATTATTATTAAATAGTGTGTTTCTTAATTTTTTTAATTAATTATTAGATTGTATAAATAATGTCTCGAAAATTCAACCAAGTTGGTGGACTAACTACATGAACATTTTGGTATGTTGGAGCGTGAGTTTCAATCCGTAATTCCTTACTTTTTATATATAAGATGTGTTATTCTCGACACTAGATTATTTGACATAATTTTTTTAACTAATAATCAGTTGGTGCTGTAAATTTACCTTTGGACCCATAGGTCCAGAGCGCCACCTAGGTGTGTTTCTTGTCTTGCAATGAAAATTTGTGCAGAATGTGGTTGAATCAGATGAACGAGGCCGTTCGCGGCGGATGTAACGGCGTCGTCCCGCGTCCAATGGCATTTCTTGATCGGCACGGACATGGAAAGAATCAATACAGTACATCGGTGGAGCATCAACCAAAATTGAGACAGCGGCAATTGGAGGAGCAGCAATTGGTTGGACATTGTTTGCAATTGGATCCTGTTCACAAACGTTGTTAGTTTTGAGTGTATTTGAGGTGTCACCATTTTATTATTTCAATAAAAATAAGTACAAATTATTTTATTTAATTATTTAAAAACACATAATAACATTAGTTGTTCACTTTTTGTATGTTAATTATTCTACCGTAATTAAGTCTCTGACCTTTGGTAGGCATCCTCAAATTTCCCACCATTTACTAGGTGCATTAGACTTGGTATGAGACCATATACCAAAGTCAAGAAACGTCTAATTTTTACTCACATGATGATTAAATTGCATCATCACATGAAAGTTTTAAGAAAAATAAAGGAAAATCCCCAAATCACATGTCGAGAGATAAAATATAGTAAAATTTATAGAAGAGTGACACACAACATCTTATAAGTTAGACCCAAAAGTTTTGATTAGCGAGGACATACTTATATGCTATGAATATTTATAAAAATACATCAAATATATGTGGTAAATAAAAATTTTATTTAAAAAAAATTGACAACATATCATTAGATTCATGTATAAAATAATTGCATAATAACAAAATATCCTAATTAAATTAATTTGTCTTACAAGTCGATTTTGTACAAATGAATTAAGTCTAATACAATTTTTTTTAAGGAAAAAATTCTAGTTTTTTTAACAGCCATATCAATTTTAATTTCTTAGATGATACAAAAATCGACCATATTAACTTTTTTTAATAGTCATATATGTACTACTATTATGCATGTGACATTTATTATAGAAAGAGAAAAAAAACTTACTTTAAGGATATTCTCAATATTGCTCTGAATGAGTGATGAAACCTGACTTTCATTGTCAGAATTCACGTTCTCCTCCTCTTCAAAATATGGCACGTGTAAGTCAAAGTCCATTCTTGAAAATAGTGACTTGATGGATCTAATTCCTGCAAAATATTTTTATGAAAATCTAATATGTGTGAGATTTGTTGTGATAAAAAGCTCTTCTCCGTGCTTAGTATGTGTGAGATTCTTTGTCAAAATAATTGACAATCCATATATTGTCAAACAATAAATAACTAGATGAGTTAGTTGCAATTTGAACAATTTGAAACAATAATTATAAAAATCGGTTAGGGTTTGTGTGTAGTCGGAAGAGTGAGTTTGCACTTTATAGTCAATAGCATATGGATCATCTGATCAAACAACTTAAATTTTAGGATAGAATTTTAGATTTAAAAACAAATAAAGCATGTATTTAAAAATCGAATTGTTTGATCTTGGTCAAACAATCTAGATGTGTTGAATGCATATGATTTGACCGTAATCAATCCAAATCCGTTAAATTGTGATATTCTTACAAAAAAAAAATTAAGGATATTCTTACAATTTTAAAAGAGTCAATAAAGTTATCCAATAAAAGCACATGACAAGAAAAAAAAATGTTTGTAAGCGCATATTTATAACGGATAAATGAAAATAAAACAAATTTACCTAGAAATGAATCAAAATTTTCTTAAATTATACAAAGATGATAAAAACGATTTGTTACACAATGACAAATCCAATTAATAATCGAACCATAGGGAAAAAAATAAATGTTTTGTAAATACTAGACTCTTGACCCGTACTACCGCACGGGTCATACAACGTAGAAGTTAATCGTATCAATCGCAAAAGTGTAAGTATATATAGTTAATAGAAGTTTTATAAAAATTTAAAAATATGTTCCCTTATAAGACAACAATAGCAACAAAATGAAATGGTAGCAAACAAAACAAAAAGGTTTGAACATTAACCATCAAGTTACATTACGAAAGATTTCGTGATAAACAACATTTGAGGTCGTATTAGTGTTCTCTCCATCTCCATCAACGATTAGTATTTTCAAACCTTGTTTTGAAGTGACTCTGGAAATTGCAACGTACAACTGACCATGCGAGAACACAGGATTCGGTAAATAAATTCAAACATTTTTAAGTGATTGCCCTTGACTCTTGTTGATTGTCATGACAAATGAAACATATATTGGAAATTGTCTTCTTTGAAATTTGAAAGAAATTTTAACATCAGACGGTGAAATAGATAACCTGGGTATGAAAACTTTTTCACCGAAGGTACTTCGAGATATAACCTTTGTTTCAAGTACAAATTTTCCTTCTCGGTTTCTCTTACACTATCTTTCTCGACTATATGACCAATGACATCTACAACAAAAAAAATTGCATTATCATTTACATAAACAAAAAAAAAAAAACAAATTCGTACAACTACGAGGTAGGATTTCATACCAGCAACCACGTCCTCTTTCTCGGAGATCAAAATGTCTTTGAAAGACTTGAATTCAAACACGTTCCGAGACACATTGCTTGCATTCACCTTAGTAAATCTCACATTTCCCATCATGTTAAGTTTGTACTTGTGTGACAAGAGTTTTTAATTCCCCTCGTTAAATCCTACCATGACATTCTCTAGCTTATATGTTCCTCCTTCTTCAGCCATTCTTTGAATCGTTGGGACCAGGTATTTACAAACAGTGGATGGATTTGTCCTCGCTAAACAAAAATAACATGTCATTAACATAAACCAGAATATATGTAATCGTAGTGGCAACTTGAATTAGTGTTCGTGGTTATACATGAAGTTTATATAATATACCTTCTCATCAACCAATATCATGTTCATGAAGTTGATATCGTATAGATTTTCCTTATACGGATCACCCATATATGGGCCACACGTACAATCGACTTCAAATCCTTCTTCTCACCTGTAACGGCTGAAATGGGGGTAAAAATGTTTGCCATCTTAGCAATTGAAAGAAATAGCTATTTTTGCTAAAAGAACAGAATAGTTGTATTCTCACAACTAAGTGGTATTTATATAGGTAATTGATAAGTTGAATTTGAAACTTTTAAATGTGCATGACCATAGTCTTCTTTGGTAAAAATTACTTTCATTGCAGCCATAAAAGCAATTACTGCATAATGTATTGTAATGCATTATGGCGTTTCCAATTCCAAAAGTTGTTAGTGTCAATCATAAATTTCAATAGTTGACATTTTGGCGTGGACATTGGTTTACTACTTTACCATCTATTTACGACCTGAATTTTCGATTAGCAATAATGAGCAATAAGTATCTTTTATTCACAATGAAATATCATTAAGTTTAATTAATATTTGAAATTTGACTTGTAACATGGATAAATGACAATTTCAAATTCGATAAGCAGTAACTACGTGTTAATTTTTCTTTTATTCTTTATGAAATATCATTAAGTTTCATAAAGTTCATTACTTTTTTCTTTTATTCGATTATCATTACCAACCTCTTATATTTCGTATGGGCAATAAATTTCTTTTATTCACAATGAAACATCATTAAGTTTCATAAATATTTGAAATTTGACTTGTTAACCATCATGAGCATACATGTCAAGATTTAACACATTCGATTAGCAATAACTACGTGGTAATTTTCCTTTTATTCTTTATGATATATCATTAAGTTAAATAAATATCATTACTTTTATACTAACAATACTCCTATTTTGCACAATTAACGTGACTCAATAAAAAGATATCCTTTATATTGGCATGAGTATTAAATTGCCAATAGTATCATTTAATTCTTTAATCACATCTGTTTTGATATGATTAAACGCTATTAAAAGCAGACAAAGAATAATTAAATGATATTATTGGTTAGTTTTCCTGGAATGCATACAGGTTGACTTGCCTTTTATGAGATCTACGACTGAGATTAAGGAAGTGGTTGACTGAGTTGATTAACATCAATTACGTATTAGGGAGGGAAAATGAGTATGATTAGCACCGTTTTTAATTGCCATTATGACGTTTTTGTATGAGAGAGAAAGTGAGGAGTTTGAAAATAGAGTTTGAATCAACGGCTGTGATTAAGTGTGTGATTGAGAGATTAGATTAGCAATAATTACATGCTTATGAGGGAAAATGCAAGGGAGTAGGACAAACATGCTAGCTCATTAAATCTAGATTTTATAATAAATGATAAATATAAGAGGTATAATGGAATGGTTGATACAATTGGCTAGTATGTATATCCAATTCATGCAAATAATGTGAAAATGATGCAAATTATCCAATTTATATCAAAAAATAAAAGATGATGAACATTATGATCACACTATTAAAATACATAATTTATTCATTTTACATAAAGCACATGTTTTTTCTAATGCATACAATTCATCTAATTCATATCAATCATATGAATCACATAAACTCTTGTCTAATCAACTCAACAAATACAATTTATCTTTTCAAGGTGTAGGCAAAGAAATCATCATTCTCAAAGCAATCACCAAATTATATATATATATATATATATATATATATATATATATATATATATATATATATATATATAATTCTCACCTCATTGCTATTACCAAAATAATTATCAAATAGATTCACCAATTGTATAAGCATCACCAAGAACAACATACATCGTTAAGTGCATTTGTACAGTCAAGTAAAGCATATAATTAGAGCCTGATTCAAATATTCACAACCATCAACAAAAGTCCAGCAATGTACATATACACCGATTCACATAGTCAAATACAATTTGACTTACCAGACATCAAAATGCATGTATGTTCTAGACTCATCTAGATGCATGTGGTACTAAAGGATTTCAGAGATAATTTTACCGTTTGAATTCACATCCAGATAAGAGTACACATCCTCATACGTATCTCACCTATGTAAAAATACATCTCTTTTTACATTCTCATATGACTCCATATGACTATGATGCATGGACATATAAGTAAGACTTGACAATGATATATTTAATCACTTGAATTTTGTGACCACACAAGAACTTTTTCTTTCAAAGGGGTTATATGCTAAAAAATACACATCATAAAACTTTAGACACGTATATAAAAACACAAGACTTAGACAAACACATATACTTATACCCGTTTACATTTTTGAGTATTTCAGCTTGGATTAAATTTATTTGAATTTATAAAAATAAGGGTTAAATATGTTTTTGGCCCCTATAAATATACCAATTTTTTCGTTTTAGTCCCTCTAAAATTTTCCTTCAAGTTTTAGTCCCTATAAAATTTTCCGTCTTCACTTTTGGTCTCTCTTTTAAAGTAAACTCATGTAGAATTCGTATTTTTGAATAAAATTTTACAGAAAAATTCATAATATTATAAGAATCTCTCCCAAAAAAATTAGAATTTTTTAACAAAACATGAATTTAATATGAATTTTTATATTTTCTATGGTTAAAAATTCATATTTAATTTATGTTTTGTTAAAAAATTCTAATTTTTTTAGGGAATTTTGTTTACAATATTCTACACATTTATGCACAATTTTATTAAAAAAATACAAAAATTAACTTTAAAATAGGGACCAAAAGTGGTGATTGAAAATTTTATAGGGACTAAAAGTTGAAGGAAAATTTTAAAAGAAATAAAACAAAAAGTTGATATATTTATAAGGACAAAAACATATTTAACCCTAAAAATAATTTACGTAAATAAATAAATTTTTATGTTAATTTATAAGTTTTCACTAACAAAACTTGTATCTTTATAAACTGTTTTTTCATAAACTATCTTAACAAATTATAAACAATACATAAAACTTTATTTTTTTTTAAAAGTTGTTTTACATAAACTATAAAATAAGAGAATCCAAAGAGTTTAAATCTTTTTGAACACACAAAAATTTCTTCGGAATGTTATGTCGGCAAATACTAATTCCTTCAAATATATTGATAATCATTATCGGGGTACAACTTATGATATAATAATTTATTACACATGTAGGGCAGTGGTGGAATTCCACGGTCTATTAGTTTTATCTATATTTCCTCCTTTTTTTTTGTTGAAAGAATCTGTATTTCCTCCCTAAAAGGAGTATTTTTTTAATTTTGATGGCTTGACCTTCTTAGAAATACCTCTAAAGAAACTATAAAGTGCTATTGATTAGAGACAATAACTTATGATTATGTCTTTCAAGCACAAAATATGTGTCACCCTTATTTTTCAATCCAGATTTCATTAACTATTTAATTTGTTGCTAAATTTAATTTAATAGTAGCGCCCTGTCAAAAAAAGAAATATATAAAATAGTTTGTTTTGTCTTTCATATGTATGCTGAATAAATTCAAAGACAATTACATCATCACCTATACAATATATATCAAAGTATTTATCTGATATCGACTATACTATAAAATGAAATATCTTTTTAGGACTCATGTCTATCATTGATCATAAGTCCACAATATGCCACATTTGTTAGTACTTGTAATAATCCAAGTCGTTGCACTGTGCATTGTGCCAAAGTCAGAACACCTTTCTTGCTTTATCAAATAGCAACAATTTTTTCAGCCGCCCACATACCTCCAATTGCAAAGGCGCGTGTATAAATTGCATGTCACGACACTATATAAAATATTTTAAATTAATTAATGCTTATTTTCAACTCATCATCATCATCATCTCCAACTTGAACCAACATCTTATACTATTATCTACTATCTCTTAATTATGATCTTTGATTCCATTCTTACTTACATATGAAAAATGTGATTGGGAGAAAAAAATACTATGTGATAAGTGGATATTCCTTCAAGCTTAGTGAAACAAATCAAGTAAAAATTGTCATATTTTTTGTTTTGTATTAAACCGAATACCATATTCATATTTATGCAACATAGATCAAACTTTTACACCGATTGAATTTAATTTCGATATATTTCTACCAAATGGGTGTTAAAATTTAGTTTGGTTCGATTCAATATTTTTTAACCGAACCATGAAATATTGTAGACACGATTTGTTGAAACACAATGTTGTTCCAACATAATTTATTAAATTTTGTGATGAATACTTTGTTATGCATTTGTTCTGAATCGCTTAGAAAGTCAATCCAACGCTGATATTGGATTAACGCACGTCACTTTGGTGAACACTTCAACTCTGGTGCACACCACCTAACTTAAGCACGCCCTCGTGCATCAGACACTGTACACGTGTCTCCCAACGGTTTCTGAAGAGGTGTTGCACTTCACGTAGACAATTATTCTCACACACACACTTATATAAAGGTGACTTAGGTTCACCTCCAAAATATGAATCACTTTTTCCACAGATTTCATGCATTTCATTTCATTTTCTACCCTTACTTGAACGTTGGAGTACTAACGTACACCCAAATACATTTCATCTCACCGTGAAAACTTCATCGCCACCGCACATGAGCACTTTCCGTCACTATTGTCCCCATGAGTTCCTCACCGGACAAATAACATAACAAACATGAATTATAATTGTTTAATAAAGTGAAGGCTGAACGAGGACCAATAAACTTAGAGAAATACAAAAGAGTGTCCTTGATATATTAGTTCGGAGAACAATAATAAAAATATTGTATTGAAAAATAATAAAAAGTGATGTATTCAACCTTTTAAAAGTTTTCTTAAATATTTTGTTTCCTTAAACTTTAAAAACACTTGTTAGCGAGACCCATAACCTTATTGTATTAAGATTTTGATTTAAATCATAGTGTTTCTCTCATCTGTATACAAATTATTCTAAACTCGATGTGGTTGATATGCGAACCGATATCATGACTTAACATAGTTTGTATTATTGTGTGTATCTAGAAGAAACATGATTACAAACAAGTTGATGTAACGCGTGGTGTACACTCTCCTATGTTGAAAACTCAGTTAAACAACCTCAACAGAACACACACGACACCTAACCCAACCAGCAGCCAGAAAAATGACAGAAAACAAATATGATGCTTTTGTTTGACTAAGCAAGCAAGCTCCCTCATTGATTTCTCATTTCTCTTCTTTCTTGTTTTCTAGATTCTTCATTTCTTTCTTCACTTTCCTCTTTTGACTCATCAATCATCACCATCTATCCATAGTTTCCTAAAAAAGTTCTCAAACAAAACAACACAACACAATCCTAGGATGAAGATTTTTATGATGTTTTTGTTTTTGTTTCTAAGCATGAACATGTTGATGATGAGTTTAAAGACTATTTCAGCAGCTCCTACTCCTTCACCATCTTCTTCATCTACATGTCCTATGGACCTTAACTATGTCCTAAGAATTCATTGGAACTCTTCAGCTTGTCAAAATTTCAAGTCTTTATCATCCAAAGAAACTAGCACATGTTGTGCATCACTTTTGTCTCTCTTTGGAATAGGATTTGCACAGCATCTTAAAGAAACTTCACAGTTCAATCTTCATGATCTTCAAACTTCAAAGTCATGCATGCAAGATTTTCAATCAAAGTTGAACTCTTTATCACTTTACAACAACTTGGTCAACTCTTGTTTTGACCCTCTTCAATTTGTTATCTCTCGTAACATATGTGCAGGTATTGAAACTGTTCATGATTGGAATGAGAAAGTTGGTCAGAATTCATCTTTCAATACTGCTTGTAAACCAGATCTCACTGAGCTTTCTCAGTGTGATGCGTGTGTTGCTGCTGGATTACAGGTTAAGCAGAAGCTTGTTTCAATTAGTGGTAATGATTCTCAGTCTTTGAGTTGTTTCTACTTTGCAATTCTTTATGCTGCTGGAATTGTGAATGAGTTTGGACCTGAAAGTAATGGTGCTGTTACTTGTGCTTTTAGTTTACCTGTTTATTCACAAGTTGGTTCTGGTTCAAAGGGTCATCAGGGTCTTGTGTTTGGGTTAACAGGAGCTGGTGTTGCTTTGTTTGTTATGTGTTCTTTGTTAGGTTTATATGTTTGGTGTGATAGGAAACGTATGAGGAAGAAAAAGCTTGAAACTTTTCAATTTGATTTTGATCCTGAGGAACAAGGTTCTAGGCGTAGGTTGAGGCCTAATACAGGGTCAATTTGGTACAAAATTGAGGAACTTGAGAAGGCTACTGATAATTTTTCATCCAAGAATTTCATAGGGAGAGGTGGGTTTGGTTTGGTTTTCAAAGGAACTTTGGCTGATGGATCTGTTGTTGCTGTTAAGAGGGTTTTAGAATCTGATTTTCAAGGGGATGTTGAGTTTTGTAATGAGGTTGAGATAATTAGTAATTTGAAGCATAGGAATCTGTTACCTCTTAGAGGTTGTTGCGTCGTTGATGAAAATGAGAATTATGGTGATAAAGGAAGTCAAAGATACCTTGTTTATGATTACATGCCAAATGGTAACTTGGAAGATCATCTTTTTGTATCAAAGGATCCTAAAAAAGCAAACAAATCGTTGTCGTGGCCTCTTCGAAAAAACATAATCTTGGATGTCGGAAAAGGGTTGGCTTATTTACACTATGGAGTTAAGCCTGCAATTTATCATAGGGATATCAAAGCTACCAATATACTACTTGATGAAGATATGAGGGCAAGAGTTGCTGATTTTGGTCTTGCCAAACAAAGTAGGGAGGGTCAGTCTCATCTCACTACTAGAGTAGCCGGAACTCACGGATACCTAGCGCCGGAATATGCGCTCTATGGTCAGCTGACTGAGAAGAGTGATGTATACAGCTTTGGTGTGGTTGTTTTGGAGATAATGTGTGGTAGAAAGGCTCTTGATTTGTCCTCGTCGGGATCTCCACGAGCGTTCTTGATCACGGATTGGGCCTGGTCGTTGGTGAAATCGGGGAAAATAGACGAGGCTTTGGATGCTTCTCTTTTGAAAGATGATAACACTGCTAATGCAAATCCTAAGAGCATAATGGAAAGGTTTTTGCTTGTTGGAATTCTATGTTCTCATGTAATGGTTGCTTTGAGGCCAACAATTTCTGATGCTTTGAAGATGTTGGAAGGTGATATTGAAGTTCCTCAAATTCCAGATAGGCCTATGCCTCTTGGCCATCCTGCATTTTATAATAACGATGGCAATGGCAACACTTTTAGCATATCTCCGGCATTAAGCGGCCTCAAATTGCCCGCTGGCGACATGCTCAGGTAATGAGTTAAGAAGTTACCTTAATCCTTTGTATATCTTAATAAAATGTAGAAAGGTGGAAGCTGTTTTCGATCTATGGTCTGCCCCGAATATAGTCAAATCGAGGTTAATAAACAGATCAATATCATGTTACAAGTGAATTTACTTCCACCCCACAATCTGTTCTCAAGATCTCAAGACTAAAAGCTTGCAGTCACAGTTGTGCATCAAGAAACTTAGCAGCTAGAAGTAGATGTAATAGTTTAGGATATTAGAAAACTATCTTGTAAGAAGGTTGCATTAATGCTTTCAATAATTTTCTTGTAAAACAAGGCATGCACAAATAAACTTGTATATAAAGGAAAATGTTTTGTTTAATGGAAGGTTAGTGTTATTGGTGGTTTTACAAGTTTATCAATGTTTTGTTTGGTCTTAATTTGTCATGTGTATATTGAAAATTTGGAATTAAGTAAATGATATATACCTTTTTATTATGCTTAAAACAGGTCCATTAGTGAGAGATGAGCTAGCTCTAAAAGGGATCTTCAAGTCAACGATCTAGCTTATTTTTTGTTTATATACAGACCATTAAAATGGAACAAAAGGCAATGAGTTTTTTGTCCCTTGATTTTTTTATTTTTTTGTTGCCTGTTCCCTTTTTAAACAGGTTTGATATACTTGTAAGTAGTTTAGATATCTTTGTAGGTTGGCAAAGTTTCTGAATAACATGTGTATATGGTTATGTTTTCTATGCTAACTAATAATTCAACATGGCTCTTACTTTCAATGGTCTCAGAAGTGGACGATGAGATTGAACCTCTCAGATTAATTGATCCTTAAGTCGGATATATGAGATCTTAGATTCGATCCTTGTTGTTTTATACCGTAACTCGGAATGACACCGTAAAGCAAACAAATTGAACTCAAACCTTGCATGCTTATATTTCCTTTTGATTTTAAGGTTTCATCGAGAATGATTTTCACTTATGAAGCTTCTCAATTGTACGGTTTTGTGTTATGATTCAAATAGCACATGAGAAAATACACTTGGCAAAATGTAATTGGTTAAGGTAAATTGACATGTGGCTAGTGATTGTGCATAAATAGGGAAAGGATGATCACTAAGGGTTATGAAGAATATTGAAGAAATGTCTCTCCTCTCTTCCTTTGGTACTCTCTAGTAGAGTAATGGTTAAGTTTTAGACTTAATCTTCTTCTATCTTTTTCTTTAATCTTTCTATGTACTAAGAACATCAATTTTAATTGAGTTCTTATCTATCAATTTTACCTATCATTTCACAATCAATTCACAATTATCATTTTATTCCATCATTAATTTTAGAAACCATTACATTTTGTAAACCCTCTAGCTTCAATTGAGCGATTTTGGTCTCCATAGTTTCTTAATTGTGCAACTTTGACACATTTCTGATTTCACATCCTCCACACAAGTTTTGACTAAACTATACTGATGTTTGTAGCATTTAGATCCATGTTGATGGGACATTGTACAATGTTGGGATTTTCAGAAAAACTTGGCAGCCGTGGTTGGAAACCGTAAAGGAATACAAGGAACATAAGTTTATGCGTATTAATTAACGCTCGATATCTTCTTGCATTTACACAAAACATGAAAGTGAAAAAGAATTGCATCTTCACATGGTTGGTTCAAAATCTAAATTATCATAACAAATGAATGAACCAAAATTAATTAAAGTGAAAAGAACGTTACAATATTGAGCAATCTTAGAAAACGCCAGTATGCTAAGGTCAGTTTGGCAAACCATATTTTTGAGTTTATAGCTTATCTGTTGTAAACTAAAAAAGACTCGTTTGATAATAATCATTTACTTAAGAGTTTATAGCCTTTTTTTATAAGTTAATTCAAGTAGCTTATAACATATTAGTGTTTCTCTCAATTTTATCCATGTAATCTTTATTGAAAAAATAAATAAATATTCATTAGATATACCATTTTTTATGTCATTTCACATTTATAAGCTAGTTCAACCACTAATTTTATCACACAATACAAACTCAATCAGTTAACTTATCTGTTATCAGATATAAGATAATATGTAAGACAACCGCTATAAATTCATTCACTATAATCTAACTTATCAGTTATCCGCTAATTTTTACTAAACAATGTTTAAATATTTTTTCTCTCTAATTTCAATCATAAATGTCCGATAATAATGATACATATATCCTTATGTTTATGTCCTATCTTATTGTACACACCTCCTAATTTTTCGTATGAAGAATGTTGCTGACAAACACTATTATTACACCGGTGCACCCCGATGTAAATTTTTAGCATATACCACAGTCAAATAATTTTCGTTAATAAATCAAAACAATCTCTCTGATTATTCATCTTTTTGTGAATAAGATATTATTTTAGATTGTTCATGTTACAATGAGATCTAACTTATTTTTTTAATCAAATTTTTAAATAATATTAAAAAAACGATAAAATGGTAAATAATATGGTTTAGATGAAGAGTCTAATCGTAACAACAAAAAATTCATATCCACTTTGTATTTTGTTATAGAGGATGTAGGTACAAAGCATCCATCGCCGTTTAATAATGATTATTCTTAGTAAAATAAATTTGTTCCGTACACGTGAGTTCTCACTTTTTTTTGCCACGTTAATATAACTTATCAAAATTTGTGTGGACTATAAAATCGAAAAGAGACTAAATTAGAGGATCAAAATTGCACAACTGAAATACTAGTTAAAATCACACAGTTCAAAAATAAAGCGGCCAACAATAAAATTAAGCTTTAGAGGATATTAGCTTCATATAACATAAAAAGCATTGATAATAAACTTTTTTCCTTAAAAGAGTATAATTTGGACGTGTAAAACAACAAACGACATACATGAGAACTTGATGATTGCATGTTTTCGTTGTTTGGATTGTACTGTGTGTACGGTCTCTTTCTCGATGTCAAGCTAACTCATTAGCTTAGCTTGTCCTTTATGTTAAAATAGATTAAAGTGTAGTGCATATTTAATTATCAAGGGAGGGGGTTGTAATTCAAGCATCTTATAAGGGAGGAGAGTGTAAATTTTACTTTTCAAGGGAGAAAATTGTATATTTTAACATAAGAGGGAAGAGGAGTGTAATTCAAATATCTTTGAGGAGAGAGAAGTGTAATTTACTCTAATTAGAAAGGACGAAAGAGTGAAGAGAACAATATCTTACATTAAACATTTCATTAAAAAAATATACCGTATATATAACATCACAACCCCACATTCTTCGCTATCGACCACTCATTTCCACCGTTGCGATGTCCCACTCCCCGGCCCCTCCGCTGCATCATTGTGCGCCATCTTGCCGCCCCACACCGCTACATCGCAGTTGTTAGAGTCCCCTACTAGAAGAAAAAAAAAAAACACAAATTGTGGAGTCCTTTTCTCTACCTCAAATGCTAATCGCCGCATGCATGAAGCATATATATGTAAATATGGAAATTGTTGTTTATGAATAATTTAGTGTATCAATTCTTTACTAAAAAAAGTGTGTCAAAGTATTTAAACATATACGTCGTCTGGTCACTATTATAAGCAAAAATCAACATTTTGGATTCATTCATTAAATGATGTATGTGAACTAATATAAAGACTATATATATATATATATATATCATTAATTGAATAAATCTAAAATGTAGATTTTTGCTTATAATGTTTCACTAATGGGGAACAATAAGAACATCGTTTCTTCGTAGTGTTAATATTAGGTACGGTGTATAAAAATCGTAATTTCTTTTTTTGTTGAACTATATATAAAAATCGTCAATTTTATCACTATTATTAAGATATAAAAAATGTCAACAAATTAATGTATTGAAAATTGAAAATTTTAACTTTTTTTATGAAATAATTTCTGGAACTCAAAACCCTTGAGATCTTTAGTAAAATAGTAACATGACAGATTTTTTGAGGTGGTCTTAAATTTAAATGTTAATTACACAATAAATGTAACATAACGGGAGTGGTTATGGTGCATATATAAGGAAATCCTTATGCACCGTGCATAAGTCCCAGCACATTAACCACTAACATAAGTAGGGGGTAACCCCCTACTTATGTTACTAGCTCGATAATACCCTACTTATGATAGTAGGGGGTTACCCCCTACTAATATTTTGTATTTAGATGAAATTTGATGGTTGTGAAGTCCTTATGCATGGTGCATAAGGAAATGACTTATGCACCATAACTTTGCCCCGTCAAATGATCCTCTCAAAGAAAAACTTGTCAAATGATCATCATCGTAACATAAAAGACACCCTCAAAGTAACTATTAATTCTGGTCACACATTTATTTATTTATTTTTTTACAAATTTATCTTTAAAAACATAAGTGCGTTTTTTTTTAAATTTAAATTTAAGAAAAATAAAAAATATTTTTAAATTGGATAAAATAAATTAATATTCTAATTTTAAAAATAACTAGTTATTCATTTTTAAGGTCAATAAATGAGGTGTTCAAAGTTCGAACCTCAACCTCTATATTATATTGTACAATAAAGTTATAACCCACAAAAACTCGTATTTTTTACATGGGAAATGCTAATCGGTGTCTCCGGACATTGATTAAGGAATCAAATATAATAATATTTTGCATCGAAAATTGTGTAATCAATTTATCAAAAGTTAAAAGTTGTCATTTTTTACTCAAAATTTCCTCTTTTTTCTTTCTCAACCGAAACATGACCTTTTTATATTAAATCAGATTCATAATTATTTAATGATATACCTACATCTATAATTAATAATGTTTTTAATGAAAATATCTGCGATTAATTTTTTGATTAACGATTAATATTGTTTTTTTCACTCTAAGTAAATGACTCACTTTAGAGTTTTGTCAAAAAAATTGATCACTCACGGAATCCATTCCTATTTTAAAGGCTCTTTTTCGGATATCATCCCTTTTTTTATAGATTGAAAAAAAATCGGGTTCTTGTTACATGATTTCTGGTCAACTCAATTTCATAATATATACTTAGTATTTTGTCACTCAAATTATCTTTTTCTATTTGTTACACAACAAGTAAACTAACCTGTAGCAAATCAAATAATAACAAACTTCACAGTCCTTCTATTACTCAAATCCTAAGAATAAATATAGAAATAGTTGCTTATGAATAATCAAGTGTATCAATTCTTAACTAAAAAAAAAAAGTGTATCAAACATTCGAACAAATTTGTCCCCTAAACTACTAGCCGCATCTGGTTTACCTATGGGGGACAACAGGAACATCATTTCTTCTTGTTCTTCTAATGTTGGTTTCGACGACAACGTTCAACCCTTGCAAGGCAATCTCCACCACCGTGGTGATTATGGTTTTATAAATAACAATCCTACCATGGAAGAAATTTATTCTGCCATGGGAGGACTTTTTACTCATCTTGATGTTTATAGCATGAGGCAAAGGGCTTCTGTCGAGGCCGCCTTGCCACGTCTTCATACTGATAATTATAGTAACCACTTCCCTTCACCACCATGGAAAGGGTTTGTGGTTTCCATGGCGATGAATCGCCGTGAATGTCAATATCTGCAAGCGGTGATCGATGAGGGGAACCCGGTTTATGTAGCGATGATCCTCTCAGAAGTGAAGGATTATTTACATGACCTCATGGCACATCGTTTTGGCAGCTATTTGATTCAAAAGATTTTTCAAGCGAGGAGGGGTATTACCTGTCAACAGATGGATTTAATTGTTTTCTTGATCATCTCGAATGAACAAAAGTTGAGGGATGTGTGTATGGACCATCACGGGTATGTAAATTTTATCCAAGTTTTAAATTATGGTCATGATCTTTCATATTTTAGAGATTAATTTAATTCAAATATAGTCGATAGTGATACAATCTTAATCACAGACATAAAAAGAGAGACAAATTGTGACCAAAATCTAATTTGCGCTTTAAATTGATTTGTCACACCAATTAAATTGCGGTCACAATATTTCTTTGTTTTTGTTTTTTTTGGTTTTTTACTATCAAACCCTACAAACCATTGGTTTCAAATTTTATTCTCTTGAAATTCTTGTTATTGATAATTTGTGTAATTTTCAAATTCTCTTGTTGCAGAACTAGGACTATGCAGACAATGATTGCAAATATTAGATATCCATTCACGGGATATGTGGTTGCGTATATGCTGAAGCGTATCACTATTCCATTGATGAAAAACGTTAATGGTAGTTATGTAATTGTGCAGTGTGTGAAGCTTTTCCCTCCCAAACACCAAAAGGTAATGATATTCTCTTTTTGACTATATTGCTTAATGCTAACGATGTTGACATTTGGTCCTATGTATATTTTTTAAGAAGCATTTGATCCTATGTATATGTGATTGTTCGATCCAAATTGTGATTGTTGGAGTTTGTCTCTTAAAATCAAAAGTTTGAATCAAACTTGACTCCAAAAGATAATTCAGAGTGACTTGTACTAATAACCATTGTTCAAGTCGAATTATAGTCTATTGTGAGACTCTCATTGTTAGTATTCCCCCTTCATAAGATAAGGGCCCTAGTTTGATTACGTGCACTATTTATTACTTCCTCCTTTTCTTTTGAAGTGTCGTTTTGAATATTAACACTAAATTAACGAAGTGTATTTGTGCATATTTACTTCTTATTATACCTATTTTATCAAAAAAAAAAAAATATTATTATTTTAATCCATCAATATATTTCTATTTTTTTGCACACACTTTCTCTTTCCAATAAATTTAATATGTTATATCCATAACAAACAATTGTCAATTTTAAATAATAAGAAACAAACTTTGTTTAAAAAAAACAAACTTTAATTTTTCAAATATATAACATTAATTACTTTTATTGAAAAAGTTAACAGTAATTGACAAATGGTATAATTGGCAAATTGTACCCTTAAAATACCTAAGTGTCAATTAAATAGGAACGGAGGGAGTATATAACATACTTTGATAATATTTTTCTCCTAGTATATAAAGAAAAATGATATTATATAAGTTGTTATTGGATTTGTCTCCATGAATATTTTCAAAATACAATTTTTTATAATTATTGCTAATAGATAATTAAATATATTAAAGGTCAAAATTCTGAATTAACTTATATGAAACAATCAGATCACTCATTTTGAAGTGTAAAGTAACTTTTCTCATGTGTTAATATTTTTCCACAACGAGAGATTTTAAATTCAATTTAGATGTTATTTACCATTATATTTTATCATCATCTATTAATGTCTTTCTACTTCTATATCTTGGTCAGTTTGTCATGTTTAGAAATTATTAGATTTAACTGGAATGATGAAATATCTGTGTTTCACATTTTCCTTCATCTAGCTGCAAGATGAGTGGTTTGAAAAAGAAAACATGAATAATACAAAACAAATTCATCAATTAATTGAGAACTTTGTTTCAGATTATCTTGGATGAAGTTGCAAGAAACTGTGTTGATATTGCAACTGACAAAATTGGATGTTCGGTTGTTAAAAAATGCCTTGATCATGGTGGGAGAACATCAGCCATAGACATATTGGTTGGACAAATCATCTCAAATGCTATGATCCTATCGGAAGATCCATACGGGTTTGATTTCACACTCTTGAATTATATTTATATATTTTAATACTAAGCATTTGATAATTGATATTTATTTTTTGTATGTCTGAAGAAACTATGTGGTGCAACGTGTAATTCAAATGAAAACTCCATTAGCAAAGGAGCTAATGATACAAGAGCTTCAGAGCAAATTTGATAGACTTTCTGTGAACAAGTATGCCAGCAATGTAGTAGAATATCTACTGAAGTTTTCTAACCAAGATGCTGTTAAAGTTATAGTCGAGGAGATAATGAGAAGCCGTAATTTCTTGAATGTTCTTCAGGATCCCTTTGGGAATTATGTTGTTCAAAGAGCACTGAGATGCGCTAAGGTTTGACTTGCTTTCTATCTTTGTGTCGGGGGCGTTTAAAATAGTTTTTTCGCGAAAATTTGAATTGCATTGAATAATTATATGTTATACTAGACATTTACTTTTTGCTAACATTCCTAACGGTTATTGATGTTTTGATTCTTAATCCTTTTTGTTCTTCTATTTATTTGCAGGGCCTTGTGCGTCGAAGGCTTTCGAATCTCATTAAATTCCATCGCCTAGCGCTACAAAGCCATATTTATGGGAAAAATGTGTTGACATTGGCTATGACATATATTGAAGGAAGTGAGTTCAACTAAGGGATCACAACAGCTTTTAAGTTTTTTTTTGTGTGATTTGTTAAGATTGTTAGTTTGTTGAGGAAATTGTGGTGTGCTGTTTAAGTTGATTCATCAATGTTGTTATATGTTTGTTGGTTCATTGTTTAAGTAGGGAAAACAAGAAGACAATAATTCTCCTATTGCTTAGGAAATTGAATGTTCCTAGCTAGCTATGTGGTAAAAAATGTTTGTTTCTTTTCATAAATAACTTCTTTTTTATGCAGCTACCTCATCAAAATATTATTTTCAATTAAACTTTGAAAATTTTGCCACTAAATCCAGTGTACTATTGTATCTAATCAACATACTCTCTTTAATAAGCTCCAGTTTAAATCAAACATTTTGTGTAATATTAGTTCAGTTCTTATCTTAGTTTCTTTATTGTGTGGGACTCAATGTCTCTTTACAAGGTGACCCAAATTGAAAAAGATGTTCCACCAACCAATTACAGCAGATGCAATAGAAAACTTCAATAATGAAAAATTTAAATTATTTAGAAAGTTTGATCATATGTATTGAGAGAACTGGCTGGCCTGTTTTACCATTAATACGTGAGATAGGGTTGGCATCAAGAGGTATGCTATTGCTTGAGAAACAAGTCTTCAATGAAAGCTTAGCTTTGGTTACCTTCTCAGAATGCTCCCCCCCCCCCGATATTTTTCATATCTTGAAATATTTTTCCAATATTTAGGGGAGAAAATAAACCGCTCCAAAAGTTCAAATAAATTATATTAGACAAAATGGTCCAATATTTTTCAAAAGTTAATCAATATTTGCATAGTTAATCAATTATTGAAAAATATTTATCCAAAAGTATTGCATAGTTAGTCATCCTTGTATTGCATAGTTAGCTCCAATATTTTTCATCCTTGTATAAACTAATATGAATTGGAAGACTAATACGTAACTCATTTGCATAGTTAAGCAAATCATATATTAGGTTCTAATGCTCTAAACAAAATGGATATTTATATTAAACAATCTACTATTGCAAACGAGTATCGACCACACTAAAAGCATGGTAGGAAAATTTGTTAGTCCCAGTTTTATAGGCCTAGTTGCAACCCATTTGGGCTAGCCCTGTGAAAAATATCTATTAATGATTATAGACAAATAAAATATTGACAAATGAAAAGAGATAATTAAATTGAAATAAGATTTTGTACATGTAGTCCGTACACCTTAAGTTGCAAAGATCGTGAAAAATAATGAGATTTTACGTGAAGACAAAATGAGAATGATGAAAACATATAATCCTTCCATCTCAAAATAATTGAGTATTTTGTTCATTTTACACATATTAAGAAAAAATATATAAATGAAAGAAAGAAAAAAATGGTTTTGAGTGACCTTTGTCAAGTATATTGGTACATTCACTATTATCATAAATGTATAGTAAAATATATTATGTTGGGAGTGATGAAAGTAATATTATTAGAGTTAGAATTAAGAAAAAATAATTAATATTACATTGAATTAAGTGAAATGGGTCAATTATTTTTGGACATTTTTTTTGCAAATGACTCATTTATTTCAAGACGAAGAGAGTATTAAAGAGGGTTGGTTAAAATATATTATTGATTTTTAAAAGACATATTCACCTGAAGTAAATTCTAGAACACTCACATGTTTGATTAAGTTTAATAACGCATGAAAGACTTGATTTATATAAAATATGTGTTACAATATATTTATATATTTATATGATTGATGTGATATTGACATTTAAAGGAAAGTGAAGGATTTAACTTTTCCATGTCTTATAGTTGGAAGACTACTCCATCAAAAATAAATGTACAATTAATAATAATTTGTTACTTATAATCCATTGGGATTATTTTTAAGGTGTATTTGTTTTAACTTTAAAAAAATTGTGTTAAACAAATGTATTATTTTTTTTAACAAGATGATCTATTTGTTTATAACCCATAAAAATCAATTTTTAAATGATTTTTTAGAAATAAAAATGTGTTTTTAACTACTTCATGTGTTATCCTTTTGTTTTTTTAGAAATATATGTTTTTGAAAATTGTTGACCATCAATCCTACTTGCTTTTTTGAGAGTAAACTAGCAACAAACCCGTGCTAAGCACGGGCTCGTGTTCTGCACGGGTTAATTCAAAGCGAGGGGATTATGCATCAAAACACATTGCAATGCTATATGAATTGAGAAAGAAAGAAAAAAACTAATGAATAAAGTTGACGTTACAGATAAAAACTAATGAATAAAGTTTAAAAATTATAACACCTTGAGTGAGGAACAATAAGTTGAGAAAAGTCACCTATGTGAAATGGAAAGAAAAAATGGTCGAAAATTAAGCGAGTTCATACTCGTATGAAAAAGTTAATTACTAAAAAATGGTAAAAATATTAAAAATAATAAAAATGTCGTTATGAATCTCGTGTATGAATTGAATAACTGTATTATTTAGTAACTCATTTATCATTTTTTCAGTGTTTTTTATAGTCATATTCCTAAAAGATATAATAACTAATAATCAACAATATAAAATATTATTATATAATATGACATGGTGGCCTGACTTATCTGATTCTCGGTTGTTTCTAAATATGTTGAGATCTGCAGGTTTCAAGGTCTCTTGTTTGCCTACACTTTGGTTCTTCAAGCTCGAAAGAGCTTTTATGCTTGTTGTTTATTTTGTTAGTTCTTAAAACTTGAATTTTGATATCGTGCTGACGGTCGATCCATTAGTTATTTTACGCATATGTTCACTTTTCATTTTTTGTAATTGGTTTCGCGCTCATATATGAGTTCACTGGGTTGCACCCGTGATTAGTGAGTTTTTTTTTTTAGGGTTGATCAATCTTTTGAAAGTTACTCTCTCTCTCAACTAAATTGGATCTTTTGTTACAAAAGATACAAAAGGGTAAATATATGTTGATGTATCAAAATATTAACATAGGACAAACTTGTATTTTTACATGTCATTAACATTCATAATTAGATGATAAGATAATATATTGTAAATTGTTTTTTAAAGAGACTGTAAATTGTTTTTAACTCTTTAGATATTTAGAAGTTGTTTTTAAGGGAGAAAAAATAGGGGGAGATTGAAGCAAAAGACACAAAAGGATATAATTTTGATGACGTGTCAAAAAATTAAGAAGGGGTAAGATTGTATTTTTAAGGGAGAAAAAATAGGGGATTTTTAAGGGAGAAAAAATAGGGGGAGATTAAAGCAAAAGACATAAAAGGATATAATTTTGAAGGGGTAAGATTGTATTTTTAGTAGACATTAAGTTTCATATATAGAGAATAGATGTAAATTGTTTTTTTAAAGAGATTGTAAATTGTTTTTAACTCTTTAGATATTTAGAAGTTGAATTATAGGAGAATTTGTTTTTACTGAAATTAAGATTAAGTTTGTTTGTTGTTTAAAAAAAAATTAAGTTAGTGTTGTTTTATGATTTATCGAAAGAGTTTGTTTTAATTTGTGTTTAAGGGAGAAAAAAAATAGGAGGAGAGATATAATTTTGATGACGTGTCAAAAAATTAAGAAGGGATAAAATTGTATTTTTGGTAAACATTAAGTTTGACACGTAGAGAATAGAAAATAATGCTTTGAAAAAACCTAAACAACACTTAAAATAACAAGTCGAAAATCCTAAACATTTATAAATAGGCAAATTCTATGGTACACTCATAAATATGAGTGTATTGGTACACCAAATCAATAAATTAATAGTTAAAAGTGTTATTTTTTGAAGAGAAAAAATGTTTTCTATCACCTATAATTAATTCTTATTTACCAAAAACGTCAACAAAATAAAATTTAATTTTTTTGAATTTTTAGTACTCATAATAGAGAATTTTGATTATTTTTTACAATAAAATGTAAAAAAATTAGTATGATTTTTATAAACAATGAAATGATGTTTTTCTTATGAAATGACATTTTCTAAAATATAAATATCAACAAATAACTCTTTATTCCATAAAAATAATAGTTAATTTAAAGATTTTTAAAGTAGGTGTACCGGTACATCTTAATTTGCGGGTGTACTGTAAAGTGATATTTTCTAAAATAGGTTTTTTTTTCTTCTAAAAAATGGGAAACAAACACCATAAATCTCGTATTAATTTGGTTGTGTTCCTTTCATATTTTCATTCCGGTATCATTATATATTTACTATAAAAGTGATGTTTACTCGTAGTTATCCAAAACAAACCTATTACTCGCCGCAAAAACGATTTTGCCCTAACCTAAACTACTCGTCGCATCTTTGTTTACGTATGAGGTACGACAAGAACATCGTTTCTTCTTGTTCTGCTATCGCTGGTTTCGACATCGACACCGACACCTTTTGCCGTACGAAGGAACGACTTCGTACTCTTCAACAACTTCAACCCTTGCAATATGGTTTTATAAATAACTCTCCTAATAAGATCAAAGAAATCAACTCTGGTATGGGAGGGCTTTATACTTGTGATGGTTATGTGTTAGCTCACTATATGCCTGACTTGATGAGGCATAGGGCTTCTCTTGAGGCCTCCTCAATGAGCATACTTCGTCTTCATACTTGTGGTTGTGATTATAGTAACAATATCCCTTCACCGCCGTGGAGAGGGTCTGTGGTTTCCATGGCTATTACTGAGCGTGAATGTCAATATCTACACGCGATAATTGATGAGGGTAACCCGACAAATGCTGCGATGATACTCTCAGAAGTGAAGGATTGTTTACATGAGCTCATGATGCATCGTTTTGGAAGCACTTTGATCAAAAAGATTTTTGAAGCAAAGAAGGGTATGACCATGGAGCAGATGGATTTTCTCGTTTACTTGATCCTCGCGAATGATCAAAAGCTGTGGGATGTGTGCATCAATTATCATGGGTATGTATATGTTATCAAGGTTTTAAACTATGATCATGTTTTTTTAACAAAGTCCTACAAACCATTGAATTCAAATTTTATTCTCTTGAAATTTTTCTTATTTGTAATTTGTCTAATTATAATTTTCTTGTTGCAGAACTCGAGTTATGCAGGCGATGCTGGAGAATATTAGGCATCCATTCATGAAATTCGTGGTTGCGTATACCATCAAGCGTAACACTACTGCATTAATGAAAAATACTAATGGAAGTCATGTAATTGTGCAATGTGTGAAGCTCTTCCCGCCCATACTCAAAAAGGTAACTAATGTCGCGTCCTAGTCTTATGTTGTTCGCTTTTTGACTGTATTGCTTAATGCTTATGATACTGACTTATGATACTATGTATACATGGTTGTTTTTTTTATATTGTTTAAATAGTGATTGCTAGAGTTTGTCTCTTAAAATTAAAAGTTTGACTCATATCACAGTCTATTGTGAGACTCTTTGTTTTAATCTTTTATCATGTGTTAATGATTTTCTGCAAAGAGAGATTTTAAATTCAAATTTGATGTTAAACTCTCAATATTTGTCATTATTTTTAATTATCATCTATCAATGTCTTTCTAATTATATATCTTGGCCAATTTGTCTTGTTTTGAAGTTCTTAGATTCAACAAGAATGGTTATTTTTTGGCTGCCTTTACTGGATATCAAGAATTAATTGAGAACTTTCTTTCAGATGATCTTGGATGAAGTTGCAAGAAATTGTCTTAATATTGCTACTGACAAAATTGGATGCTTGGCTGTTAAAAGATGCCTTAAACATGGTGAGAGAACAGCCATAGACCTATTGGTTACAGAAATCATCTCAAATGCTATGGTCCTAGCAGAAGATCCATATGGGTATGATTCCACACTCTTGAATTCTTGAAGTGATTGTTATATTTGGTTGTTAGTCTGCAATTTATTGCATCCCATATTTGAAAGTGCATTCATATGTTGCATGTTTTACACTTCCTTAAACTTCCTAGTAACTATTTTTTGTTGATCATTTCCGTATAGATTAAGCAAGTGCATTCATTACCTTAAACTTAATCTTAATTAATAGAAAGGTTAAACTATTTGATAATTGATATATATTTTGTATGTTTGCAGAAACTATCTGTTGCAGTATGTGATTAAAATGAAGTTTCCATTAGCAAAGGAATGGATGATAGAAGAGCTTCATAACAAATTTGAAAGACTTTCTACGAACAAGTATGCCAGCAATGTGGTGGAAGTTCTTCTGAGGTTTTCTAACAAGAGTGCTGTTAAAGTCATAGTTGAAGAGATAATGAGAAGCCGTAATTTCTTGAAAGTTCTTCAGGATCCGTTCGGGAATTATGTTGCTCAGAGAGCACTCAAATGCACTCAGGTTTGACAATCATAACAACTATTGATGTTTTAGTTCAGATATTGGTTTTGTTTAAATTTGTTACCATACTTTATGTTTAATCCTTTTTTTTTTCCTTGTTCAATTTATTGCAGGGCCATATGCGTCGGAAGCTTGCTAATCTCATTAAATCCCATCGCCTAGCGCTTCAATGCCATACCTACGGGAAAAAAGTCTTGACAAAGGCCATGTCATATATTGAACGAAGGAAGTTCAATGTTTAAGGGATTGCAACAACTTTGGAGATTGTAGTCTTTTTAAGTAAATTCATTGTAATATATCCTGTCTTAAGGTTTAAGTAGGTACAACAAGACAATAGTTGTAAAATTGAATGTTGTGTACATTGTATTACCGACTCATCAAAATTAATATAATTCAGTTTATTTTCAGCTATGTTTCTCGTCTATT
Source organism: Medicago lupulina (assembly GCA_958299785.1). Lineage (NCBI taxonomy): Eukaryota > Viridiplantae > Streptophyta > Magnoliopsida > Fabales > Fabaceae > Medicago > Medicago lupulina. Next base: position 1,028,124 of record OY283139.1, read on the forward strand.
TTTGGTCAACTTGAATCTTATACTAAAGTTGAGTGATGAAGGATTCTTTGTAGTATACTAGTATCATTTTTCTTAGACCACAAGTAGTTATGTTTCTGTACACAAAAACTCTTCATGAGGAGGAATTGAAGTCTAAACTAGAATTGAAAAAACAAAAACCAATGATGTCTAAAACAAAATTTCAATCGTATGTTGAATTAACCGACGTTTGAAATATTTAAAGACCAAATTTGTAGCTTTTAACTAGACTTTTACTATAATCAATTTCAGTTGTTAACCCAATAGCTTACCCTGGTGAATCAAGCTTGACACAGAGTGTTGTTCCATGTATTCCGACATGTACATAGTGACCAACTGATTTTCATCGTCAAATAGTTGTTCAGCAAGTGCCTTAGAAAGTTCTGTTTTACCGACACCAGTTGGTCCAAGGAATAGGAAGGAACCAATTGGATGTCGAGGTCTACCTAAACCAGCTCCAGATCTCAAGACTACATCAACAATAGCATTTACTGCTTGGTCTTGTCCCACAACTCTATTGTGCAACCTGTCACCAAGTTCAAGCAACCATTCCTTCTCAATTTGGCTGAGCCGAGTCACTGGTTTACCGGTGCTTCGTCTAGGTTCAACAATATAAACCTGTTGAAACATCCTTTCAAATGTTGCATCCTTTTGCACACATTTACTATATTCATCAATTGTTGTTGCACCAATGCATCTAATTTCGCCTCGATCAAACATAGGTTTGAAAAGAATAACAGCATCGAGAACAAGATGAATTTCATCAATGAAAAGAATAACCTTTCCGTTAGCATCTTCCACTTCTCTCAAAACAGCCTTCAACCTCTGTGCAAATTCTCCTATATACTTAGCACCGGCAACTAATGCTCTCGTATCCAAAGCAATTAACTTAACATCATCAAGACAAGGAACATTTCCCTTAACTATTCTCTGAGCCAACCCTTCAACAACAGCTGTTTTACCAACACCCGGCTCACCAATAAGAACAATATTGTTGTTTTTCCTTTTCGACAAAATACTCAAAACCTTACTTATCTCTTCATCACGTCCAACAACAGGATCAAGTTTCCCTGCCTCTTCAACCAAATCTCTACCATAAATTTCCAAAGCTTGAAAATGTGTGTCACCAAAAGCACTATCAACTTTCTTCCCTTCTTCACCTTGAAGCTTTTTGACCTCCGGTTTAACGCTAGAAGCATCCACACCAGCAAGTGATTTGTTTGTTTTGTAAACATTTCTTGATTCATCTTTTACCTACTACATTAAAAAACTGTAAATAAAAAAAATACCAACTTGAACAAAGAATCATATAGTATTTGTGAACAAGAAAACACTATAGGAAAATGATATATGTAGCGACAAATATTATAGTGAAGCATCACGATTGCATAATCTATCGACCCACTCTAGTATTCTGCCAACCGCGTGTATTGTGCCAAAAGAAAAGATCCAATGGTGACAGGCTCCCGTTAGGCATTCGTGAAATTCCAATCACGATAGATAGCAACGCTCAACATTATATGTTTTTGTGAAGAAGAAACCTTAATAAATTAATAGTCATTGTGTCAATACTATGATTTTGTTCATGATAGTTACATACTAAGGGTATAAAATTTGAAGGAAAAAAGTCAAAAACACAGAAAACAAAAACAGTGCATAACAAGAGTGTGAAATAACGTATCTTTGATTGCAAAAGACCAAAGTTGTGTCTTCTTTTTTGTGACAATTTCTTATGTTACCCTGTTTTCATTTCAAGCATTGATCGATATACATATATAGCAAAAGAACATGAATACATGATGGCAATTGGCAAATCAGTTTTGCCGAATACAGGGGAGACTATGAATGAGAGGACCCATTCACGTGCATGTTTTTGCTATAAATAGCATTTTTCTTTCATTTCCTATTTTAATACAGCCAAATTCCATTTTGATACCTCTTTCTCATTAACAAGACTTAATCACTAAGTCAGTCACCAAGACCAAACACACACACACAATTTACAAACCACCTTAGTTAAACAAATTCCATCTCAACCCATCATAATCTTAAAAAAAATATTGGTTAGTCATGAATAACTCGTGATATTTTTTTTTTTTTTAAATATGACATTCATAATTAATGAGACAAGTAAAGTATTTTGTAGTCCTTTAAAAAATCGTGATATTTTTTTTGTAAATATGACATTCATAACTAATGAGACAAATAAAGTATTAACAAAGTGGAGAGTTGTATGCTGTTCTTGATGCTTGGAAGAACAAGAACTGAATCATTTTTTTATGCTAACATAATCTTTATTTTTTTGTAGTGTAAATTGTTCAGGGCCATGATTTAACTTTACTAGAACTCTTTTGTTAAGATACTATTGCACCAATATTGATGAATGGTTTTGGCGCAGTTTAATAAAATTTTCTTTTTTCAAAACAAAAACTTAACACCGTATATATATTGAGAAAAGGTCAAAAAATAAAGTAATGTTAATTCAACATAATCTCAAAATAGGTTAGGTTTCTCTAACAGTAAACAAATTCACTATTATAGTAAACTCAAATATTCTTTTTTGAGGTGAAACTCAAATATTATTTGTCTAGCAAAGAAATAAGTAAAAATAAACTTAAACAGGTCGGCCTGATAGGCTTTACTAGTATACATGTGTGTTCGCGAGACGACTAGCTAAACCCTTTATTTGCAGCCTTGCGACTTTGCAAGTTTCAGCATTAATAACATGCCCTCCATTATTTTCTACACGGTATACCAAATAACTGTCATTTGGACCAACATCAATGTAAACCGTTGTATTCTCATCAATTACTTTCCTTGTAAGCATAGACAGCACTGTCACCACCTTTTTCTCAAGCCACCTTCTAATTGGTCTAGCACCATACACCTACACAACAACAATAAAAACAAAATTAGTTATAAGTAACATTTTTTTCTATAAGAAAAAGATTAAAATGATGATGATGATGATGATGATATAATAATAACACTTACAGGATCATAGCTCTCAGCAAGTATATAATCCAGTGCTCCATCTGTAACTGCCAATGTAGTTCCTTTCTTACCAAAACGATTAGCTACATCCTTGATTTGCAACCTTGCAACCTTCCTCAATTGTTGGTGAGAAAGAGGATTGAATACTACAACTTTGGTTAGCTGGTCCAACAATTCCAGCCAGAAATGATCAGTTACTTCCTGCATTACTCGATCGTGAGCAACTTGCATGGTACATTTTCCTGAAAGTCCACTTTGGAGATGATCAGCGCCAAGGTTTGAGGTCATGATAACGACCGTGTTCGTAAAATCTACATTTCTGCCTTGTCCATCAGTTAAACTCCCATCCTCTAAGATATAAAGTAGTTTGTTAATTACAGAAATATGTGCTTTCTCCACTTCTTCAAAAAGTAGCACAATGTTTGGCCTTCTTCTCACAACTTCTGTTAATCGTGCAACAAACCTGAAAATTCAATTCAGAATATACAAGTGAATGAGACATGAGATGCATATTTTGAACTCGAGATAAGTTAAAGACTATAAGTCAAAACTAGAATTGAAAAGAAAAAAAACTAATGATGTCTGAAAAACAATTTCAATCGTGGGTTGAATTGACCGACATTTGAAATATTGAAAGACCAAATTTGTAGCTCTTATTTCACACAGACAAAACATTTGTGTTTTATCTCAATTTATTAATTTAGCCTTTTACTACAATCAAATTCAGTTGCTAATCCAATAACTTACCCTGGTGCTGCATCAATCAATCTTGACACATAGTGTTGTTCCGTGTACTCCGACATGTTCATTCTCACCAACTGATTTTCATCGTCGAAGAGTTGTTCAGCAAGAGTCTTAGCAAGTTCTGTTTTACCAACACCAGCTGGACCAAGGAATAGGAACGAACCAATTGGATGTTGAGGTCTTCCTAAGCCAGCTCTCCACCTTAATACAGCGTTAGCAACGACATTTACTGCTTGATCTTGTCCCACAACTCTATTATGCAACCTGTCACCAAGTCCAAGAAACCTTTCTTTCTCATTTTCGCCAATTCGGGTCACTCGTATACCGGTCAATAGGCTAACAACCTCAGCTATTAGGTCAGGTCCAACAGTTGCAGCTCTTGCTATATCGTGTCGCCTTTCAATCTCCTTTAGAGACAAGATAAACTCTTCACGTTTCCTTTGAATCTCATCAATTCTCGCTTTCTCTTTTCTATACTTCTTGACCAGAGTTAGAAGCTTGTCTTTTAAGTCGTCAAGTTCTTTCCACGCCTACAAATAATATCAACAATTAGAACAATCGAAATAACATAAATACACAAAATAAAATTAAAACTAATCTATAATATGATGGAAAAAAAATACACAAACTAAAATTGTTAAAACAAAAACTCAAAATCCATACTTACATCTGCAAGACGAGCTTTGCTAGCGTTGTCATCTTTTGTTGCCAAAGAAAGAAGTTCCACTTCTAGTTTCACTCCCTTCCTTAAAATAATGTCAATATCCTTTGCCTGACTATCAAATTGAACTCTAACACAAGCAGGATTCATCTTTTACCTACAACATTACAAAAAAAATCCATGTAAATAAAAATTCCAACATGACGAGATAATTATAAATATAGTATTTGTGAACAAAAAAACACAAGCTAGAATACCTAAATATAAATCCGGTGAAAACCCTACTTTTTTTTTTGTCAAGTAGTCTAGTGGCTAGAGCTCGCACAATTTAATTGTGGAGAAGTGGGGTGTCCAAGGTTCGAACCCGGGCCCCTGCATATAATATGCAATATCCCTACCAACTGAGCTAAGCTCACGGGGATAGTGAAAACCCTACTTAACTATTTTTTTTGTGAACTAAAAAACACAAACTACCTAAATATAAATCCGCTGAAAACCCTACTTAACTATCTTTGTTTTAAGGAAACCCTACTTAACTAATAGTTCGTGTCACTTCTTAAAGAAAAAACTAAAAGTTCGTGTCGATACTCAGTTTTATGTGATGACGATGATCATTACTTAATAAGCGTGTATACAATTTGAAGACAAGCAAGCATAACAAGAGTGTTACGCACCTTTGATTTCAGAACACCAAAGTTTTGCTCTTCTTCTTTCTGTTACAACTTCCAAAGCAAGGGAATGACTATATATATAGGACCGAAGCAGGAAAGTTCTCGTTTAAATCTTTTTTATTGATTCTATTTTTCGATTAAATCTTTTAAAGATATCACAAAACAGTTTTTACTATATTTACTCACATCAAATCTTTTAACTCCTTAGAACCAAAAAGAAAAAAAAAACTCGTTAGAACCAATATAAAAAATAAAATATGCATCTAAATTTTTGGATTCGAACTCCCTTGTTGCTCTTTTGAGTTTGTTTAGTTATGTGCTCTTTTAAACATCATCCCACCTTTTGGTATACAAAACATTCAAATAGGAAGAAAAAAAAAAGTGTGTGTTAATCATTCAAATAGGAAAAAAAAAGTGTGTGTCTTAATAATAACTATATAAATTTTTCCAAAAAATACTAACTATATAGATTTACCCAAAAATATTAGTATATGCTATTTTACTATATATTTTTATGTGTAGCGATGCATAAAGACAAGGGTTAAATATATTTTTAATCTCTATAAATATATCAACTTTTCGTTTTAGTTACTTTAAGAATTTTCTTTGATTTTTAATACCTATAAAATTTTCAATCACCACTTTTGGTCCTTATTTTTAAGTCAACTGATATTTTATGTTTTTGGAGCTTAAAAATTCATATTTAATTCATGTTTTGTTAAAAAGTTCTAGTTTTATTTTGGGAGAGATTGTCATAGTATTTTATCCATTTTGGAAAAATTTCATTAAAAATATCAAGGCTAGACTTCAGTTGAATAAAAAGTATGGAAATTCTTTTAAAGACTAATAGTCTAACAAAATATTTAGAGTGGGACTGAAATGAAAAGTTGGTATATTTATAAGGACTAAAAACATATTTAACCCTAATTTTTTAATAACACTTTCATAAAAAAAAAATTTGAAAAATTATTGTGTTAGATGGGACAACCAAACAATTCACCTCTTGAGAGTTGCGATGTGTGTTTAAACTCGCCCTTCAAGTTGGCTTGTTCTATTTTTGGTAAGGTAACAACAAGTCAGGCCTAAACGGGATGGGTTGACCCGCTTTGTCATCCCTATATGTCTTACACAAGAAAAAAAAAATTGATAAGTCTTGATTTAGGGTGTTTTTAGTATTTGAATTCAATAATATTTATGGAATTTTAGTTTTACTTTAGAGATTATTTTTTTTTTAGAGAAGTTTTACTTTAGAGATATTTTACTACAAAACATTAATTTTCATTTTCAGGATAAAAAAATGAAGAATTTTCAAGACTAGAAAACGAGCACGACCCATGCACCCATGGCACACAACAGTGTGCCCTGTTTGAAGAAATTGGAGGCAAAATTGTCGAAAGTTGAGCACGGTCTAAGCGCCTACCTAGCACGAATGTGCGCCTTCCCAATCTGCAGAAGTTCAATAGTTTTGAAGGCAAGAACAACCGTATACCCTCCAAACACGACCGTGCGACCTCTGCAGTCAAAGTTGTTACAAACTCTTATAATTATTTATTCATTAGCATGTAACTCGTTTTCATTGTAACTCGTTTTCAATGCATTGTCTTAGGCTCTAGGCAATAAATATACCTCATTTATGAGGAAAAGGGGATCTTTCACACTTGCATCTTGCTACCAAGTGGAAATCAAAGTTATTACTTTTTGTTTAAGTTTTGTTCTTTATTTTTCATGCACTTTACATTCTTATCTCTTATTTTCTGTCTTTACAATAGGATTATATGCAAATTGGAGAGGATGAGTTTCTTATAAATAAATAAATAAATAAAAGTCAAGTATGTTAAATTAATGATGGTGATGAAAAGAAAAAGAAGTGAAAGAATGTTCTAATGACAAAATAAATGAAATTCAAAGAAAAATAAGCAAAGTAAGAAAAATGATTAAGAGTGCTAAAGAAATCACAAATGAAGTTGTGTGTGATAAGAAAAGAGTACATTGTCTTAGTGATCCACGGTAGCTTACATGTTTTGAGATTATGCTTGGAAGTATACAGAAATTATTTTCTTGTGAATGCATTGCACAAATTGAGAGAAACATATTAGCTGCTTGAGTGATACACTTATGTGAGGATTGTGATTCTAATTGTTTATTTTTTGGAATGTTCAAAATCATGCTTTGATTCATTGATGATATGGAATTTGTATTTTAAACTTGCATTTCATGAATCATGTTTAATCCAGAGTTTTTGAATGATTACAAACCTTCAAAAAAATATAGCAGAGGCCCACTTCATCATCCAGTCAGCTAAGGCGTGTGTCTCATTTACTCATCCACAAACCAATAAGCACACAGCAGCATGTCACAATATTTAATGACGTGGCAAATCACAATCAATTCATTTTTTCTTCTTCTTCTTCTTCTGAATCACTGAGTCAGTGACGACGACCGAGACCAGAAACACAAACACAGAAGAACACACACAACAGCTTAATTAAACAAATCTCATGTTAATCTTATGCTAATCCCCACAAAATGAGGTTTAGATCTATTCATTTTTCTCTTCTGTTTATATCTATAACCTCTTTCTCTCTTCTTCTTGTCCCCGCCGATACTCGTAGCCCCAAAAATGTCCAAACTGCCCTTCGCGCTAAATGGTCCGGTACTCCTCTTCTCTTAGAAGCCAGGTACATTCATACGTCGTCGTTTTTCTTAATCTCCTTTTTTAATCACCATTATCACTAATCCGATTTCATTTTCTTTTCAGCGAATTATTATCTAAACAGCAACAACATTATTTCTGGAACTTCATTAACATTTGGATTAACACTAATCATAATGATGATGATGTTAATGCTAAATACTGCGTTAAGAAGATTCTAGAACACGGTCGTTCACTATTAACAGAACCATTAGCATCGGTTTTTGAATTCTCTTTGATTTTGAGATCAGCTTCATCTACGCTTGTACTTTACCGTCAATTAGCGCGTGATTCTCTTTCCTCATTTCCACTGTTACATAATGATAATGAAATTGTTGAGATTAGAAAGAATGAGACGCAATTAGATCCGTTGCGTGTCGGTGTAAGTGTTGAAAGTCCTGGTGGGAAGTGTTGTTGGGTTGATACTGGTGAGCATTTGTTTTTTGATGTCCATGAATTGCGCTCGTGGCTTCAAAATAATCATGATCATCAAAAGTAAGTACTTAACTGCTTTATCTTTATTTGGTTATGCCTTTTTGTTTTAGTTCGGTTTGGATAAGCAACTTATTTTAAAGTTTATCGCTCTGGTCACTATTATAAGCAAATGATTTTTTTAGGTTTATTGAATAATTGATGTATATAGTCATTACATGTATTATAGATCAGATAAAGTATATAACACAAGATAAAATAGACTCAAACTGTTTTCGTATGATCTCTAAGTTGTTATAATAAGCTATTCTGGAGTACTTATGGAAATAAGCTGAAAGCAACTTATGTACATGTGGTAAGCTGTTTTCATAAGTTCTAATGAACAATGTCATAGGTAAACTCAAATAAGACAATCAAACAAGCCTTTAATTGAACACTTATAGCATAAATGCTTATCATATATGTCTTTGTGTATAAGCTATTTCTACAATAAAATATAAAATAAAGATATAGTGTTTGCATAAGCTATCGTAGAGAGCTTATCGAAATAAGGTAAAATCAAATTATGGACATGTCATAAGTTGTTTACATAAGCTCTCTCAAACAATCACAGGTGCACATGCCAGTAGATAGGCTCAAACAAGTCAATCCAAATAGGACCTTGTTTCAAGATTATTTTTTATTAATGTTTGTGAGCTGCATAAGTTTCAACTTAGGTTTGGTATTCTTGTCATTAGGATTATAAGATAAGTGGGACTTATTAGTGGGGTCCAAACAGGGCCTTTATATATACAATAAAAGATAAAAATAGTTGTAGTGTTTGTTATCAATAGATATCAGGGACAACTTATGGAAATAAGCTGAAAACAGCTCACAAACATGTCACGAACTGTTTCCATAAGCTCTTCCAAACAATCTCACAAGAGCTTATATCAGTAAATAAGTTGAAATAAGTCAATCCAAACAGACGTATTTCAAGATTGTTTTTGATTGATGTGTGTGAGCTGCATAAATTTCAACTAAGGTTTTATTTATTTATTTTTCTTCATCAGGGGGGGCGATTCGTTTCAGAGTCCTACAGTATTTGAATTTGATCACGTTCATTTTGATTCGGCTACTGGTAGTCCAGTTTCTATCCTTTATGGTGCTCTTGGGACCAATTGCTTTAAAGAGTTTCATGTTGCTCTTCTTGAAGCTGCTAAACAGGTTAATTATAATTACAATTATCTTAAATTGGTGTATTTAACAACTCTTACGTGCTTCTGATTCCTTTATTGATGATTGTTTTAGGGAAAAGTTAAGTATGTATTGAGACCAGTCTTGCCAGCTGGATGCGAAGCACAAATTGGACCATGTGGTTCTGTTGGTGTGAGCGAGTCAGTAAACTTGGGTGGTTATGGTGTGGAACTTGCTTTAAAGAATATGGAATATAAGGCCATGGATGATAGCGCAGTTAAGAAAGGTTGGAATGAATATCATGCTTTTTGAAATGCAGACTACTACATAAAATTTTATATTTTGAATGTAGATGCAATTTTGTTTTAGGTAGGCAATAATTGATGATAACTGCTTTATTCTTTTCATTTTTTAACTTTGGTCAACAATTTGGGAAGTGTCACTCTTAGAGAAACTTTGCAGTAGTTTTTCTTTTTATAAGTTTTTGTTTAAAATCTTAACGTTTGTGTTGTTGTTACTTTTAGAGTTTGATTATTTAGTTACTTAATCCCCTTTCATGAAGCTATTGATTTTGGAAACAGATAGTAGAAAAGATATTTTTCCTGATTTTAATTAATTTTTGCTTAAATTTTGTTTTTTTAATACATAGTTTATTCAAATAAAGTGGTGAAGAAATTTTTTAATAAACAAGCATAGGTTACTTGTAGTTTTGAATAACTCCCTTATTAATACGGTTGTGGGTTACAGGTGTGACTTTGGAGGATCCTCGCATCGAAGATCTTAGTCAAGAAGTTAGAGGATTCATATTCTCTAAAATTCTGGTTTGTTCAATCTCACCTATATTTTTTTTTCATCATACACATGAAAAAGAAAACTGATCTTTGTAGCCATTTTTAATTTGTTTATGTTATTTGTGTCAAATTAAATTAGAATGGAGTGTTTGAAGGTACTGAAATTGTGTAATATATGCTTTAGTTTGGCAACCAGGGAAAGGGACTTGTAACTTTTTGGCAACCAGGGAAAGGGACTAAAACTTTAGGGTCTTGCTAACAAGTACCCTTAGGCCACTTGTTAAGAATTCTAAAATAGAAATAATTGGTAAGTTTTATGTAGAAAAAATACTTTCTCAAGTTTCAATGTGTTGAATGCATCGATCCGAAGACAAAATTTCTTCTTAAGACTTCTTAACAAGCCCTAAGGGCACTTGTTAGCATTTCCCTTAACTTTTATATGCTTTTATCTTTTAGGAATAAATGGCAATTTTTGGTTAAAAATATCAGAGGAAAAGCCCCAGCACATTAGATGTTTATATTGTAGCCTTTGAAGAGCCAACCAAACTAAGAAAGAAACGAAAAAAGATAAAATAAAAACAGAACCAGAAATTATAGAAAAACATGACAACTGCATGACACTAGAGGTTGGAGAATTAATTGGTAAAGGTCCATGCAGCATTATTTTATTTTTACTAGTAAATTATGATGTCAACTATTCAGTTGGAAGTTGAGACTTGAGATTGTTCACATACACGCTAATGGGCTCTTGCCATTCATTTTATTCAATACAGCTTGCATTCACGATATACAGTTATGGACTCCTCTCAGTTATTATAGTTATATTTTTGTATATGCTTCTTATTATGTGTCTATAATGTTAGTTTGCCTCTATATATTTGACGAGTCATAATAGTTTTGAATCTGTCTGTTAGATATCAATGGATAGGCAGTCAATTCTAAAATTTTGTTTGCATTAACTAGGTTTATGCCTAGGAAATCAACAAAGGCATGAGTTTACCTGTCTGCTTTTACTTGCAGGATCGTAAACCTGAGTTAGCATCTGAGGTCATGGCCTTCCGGGATTATCTACTGTCATCAACAGTATCAGATACACTTGATGTCTGGGAACTGAAGGGTACTGGAACCTCTTTTTTCCTGATTATACGGATTGATTATTTATTTATTTATTTATTTCCATTTTAGTTCGATTTAAATACTGTGCTGTAATATATATTTTTCAATTGCAACAGATCTAGGACATCAAACTGTACAGAGAATAGTCCGTGCTTCTGATCCTCTGCAGTCAATGCAGGATATTAATCAAAATTTCCCTAGCATAGTTTCTTATTTATCTCGCATGAAGGTAAATTTTGTTTGATTCTCAGATATATGGCATCTTTCTCCAAATTTTTTAACTGATATTCTCATGGAACTATGATGCACGATAGCTTGATGATTCTGTTCGAGATGAAATTACTGCAAACCAGCGGATGATCCCACCTGGCAAGTCTTTAATGGCAATCAACGGTGCTTTAGTCAATGTCGAAGATATTGACCTTTATATGTAATACCTTTTCCCTCCTGCTGATATTGTTTAAATTATGATGATGAAATATTCTGTTCTTTATATATTGTGTTTGCATCTGTAATGTGGCTCGAGGTTACTGTTGCACTGTCATCTCTGCCATATGAAACAATTGCTATGGCATCTTGATGGTTCTTTGATATGATAAAAAATGTTGGAGGATTTGGCAGTGTTGTCAAATTTCCTACATGGCATTATGGTATGGAGGATTTTGTGCCCGCAGCCACAGGACATTTTGAAGTTCTAGGTTTTAGAAGAAAATATTATGATTATGGTGTAATATGGTATAATAAACCTGATAGTAACTTGATATAAAAAACTAAACATTAACTTCTATTTATAGGGACACAAGACTCCTAATGCTAAATAAATAGGGAAATCTTAGAAGATTATCTATGATACTTTAAGTAAAATTATGATTATGGTGTAATAGGTGCATGTTGCAAGTTAAATGAACAGTTTCAAAGTATTGTATCATTTTTATCTTGTTTTTTTTACCAAACATTTTTTTTTTCTTTTGTTAGGTTGATTGACTTGGTTCATCAGGATCTACTGTTGGCTGATCAGTTCTCAAAACTGAAGGTGAATGTCATCTAATCTTCATTTGGCGTTTTAGTACAGCAGTACCGACAAATTTCTAGTTAACTTGTTCATGTTTGCAACTATTAGTGGACAAATGAAAATACCATTCGATGCATTCAAATGTGTTGGAACCTATATGCTTATACACAATACGAAAACTGGAAGTATATGATGTCGTGTATCAATCAATGATAATTTCCTAAGAAAAGTTGGTAATAAAATGGAAGATAAACGGTATTGCTTTGGCGTAGTTATGGCACTGTTAAACTGTAACAGTGTTGCATATTGATATCTTCCCACTTCTCTATGAAAATTGCTTTTGCATATGTGCTGTGAGAAACACAGATATTTTGCACTTGATTGATTCCTTGGTATATATATATATATATATATATATATATATATATATATATATATATTTATAGACTGTAATATTGATGTTCCCAGTAATTACAGATTCCTCGTAGCATTGTGCAAAAACTGCTGTCAACTTTACCTCCACCAGAGTCGGATATGTTTCGTCTTGATTTTCGTTCTACTCATGTTCATTATCTGAACAACTTGGAAGAAGATGGCAAGTACAAATGGTGGAGGAGCAATCTGAATGAGGTCAACAACTACTTGATTATCAAACTAGACAATATTATTTTCAAAATATCTATCTGTAATTTTTAATCTGAACGTAGTTTATTTTTTTGTTTAGATCTTGATGCCAGTCTTCCCTGGGCAGCTACGTCAAATCCGTAAAAATCTTTTCCATGCTGTTTTTGTTCTTGATCCAGCAACCACTCGTGGTCTTGAGGCAAGTTTATTTCCCCAAGATTAACATTTTCATGCTAATACTTTGTAATTATTTCTTACTGAAGGAGCTTATTGTTTGAAAACCTTGCAGTCCATTGATATGATCATGTCATTGTACGAGAATAGTTTTCCTGTGAGATTTGGAGTTGTACTGTATTCTTCAAAGTACATCACGCAGTTAGAGGATCATTCTACCAAAGAGGATGGAGATAAATTTGCGGGCGACATATCTGATATGGTAATCTTCACCTTAACAGTTTAAGAATACACAAACATTTTTTAGGAGAGTTTTCTGGCAAGATTGTGATACACCTGTTTTTGTCATTTCACTCTTCAGATTATACGTCTCTTCAGCTATATCAAGGGGAACTATGGTATTGAAACGGCTTTCAAGTTTTTGAGCAATGTATGGAATCTTTTTCAGTATAAGCTATCTTCTGTTGACGGTGTTTCTACAACCTTGTTTTGCTGCTTTTATTTAGAATAAAAAACCAACAATTATACACAAGATCAATAGATCGACTTATCTTTGAGCTTATGAAAAATAGCTTATGCAAATAAAGAAGCTTTTATGTTAATTCATTAGTTCTCACTAACTTATATGTTAATTCATTAGTTCTCACTAACAAAATTTGTATCTTCATAAGCTGTTTTTTCATAAACTACCTTAACAAGCTTCTGAATAATACATAAAAGCTTAATTATCTGTGTAAGTTGTTTTGCATAAGCTCAAAAATAAGCCAATCCAGACGGGCCCTTAAATCCAGAAGAATGCATATCAGGAGAAAACCGACATATCCACTTACATATTTCATTTGCATATTCCTCCTCTGTCTATCTTGAAAGCAACCATCCAAGATCCACTCCTGAATCTGTTGAGTTTCGTGTTTTGTCTCACTTATGATTCACACTTTTTTCTTTTCCTTGCCTATAACTGCAATACTTTTCTAGATAATCACTAATATATGAATTCAGGGTTTATTACAAATGAAGCCATGAACCTAGTTTGCAAGAAAATTGACAGACTCCTATGTATTTCATCCCTAGCCTGTTAGCAAGAAAAAAACTAATTTAATTTTATTATCATATACACCTACCAATTTCACCTCGTAAGGTTTCAGTTTATCCTCATTTTTTTTCTTTCTTTCTTTTTTAACACACACACACACACACACACTCTTTTGTTTTTGGGATAAAAATGATAACTGTACCATGGATAAGCTGTTTGTGAATATAGTTGACGATGTTCCGAGTCATCTAAAACTATGTAATTTATTGTAGGTTAACAAATTACGCATTGAATCAGATGATAATGTAGATGATGCTCCCCTTGAACAGCACCATGTTGAATCAGCATTTGTGGAAACAATATTGTGAGTGTTTTGGACTCTTTGTGGCCATTAGTCTGACACTTCTCTTATTTTTCAGTAGCATTATGTGTTTTTATTTATCAATTATTAAAGACATGGATGCTATGGAGCTGAGACCTCCAATTAGGAGGGTGTACAGTAGAAGAAATAGGAGGGAAACAGCAGATGAGACTCCTGTATAATTGCAACAGATGTAACTATTAACTAACTGCAGTTAGTTAGTTAGTTAACTGTAGGGTGGGAAGTATAGAAAGGGGAAGGGAGATAGTATTGGGCATCGAATTAGATCATTGTTGTAGCGAGTGGAGGATTCTCGAACACCAGAAATTCATTTTTACAGTCATTCAATACAGTTTCTTCTTTCTTATTGTTCTGATCCATTCCTTTCATTGGATTAAATATTCTCACTATTTTCTGTAGACCAAAGGTAAAATCTCCTCCTCAAGAGATGTTACTAAAGCTGGAGAAGGAGCCAGAGTTGAAGGAATTGTCTCAAGAAAGCTCCAAGCTTGTATTTAAGCTTGGTTTGTCTAAGATTCAATGCTCTCTCTTGATGAATGGGCTTGTTATTGATCCCAATGAGGTAATGACATTTTGAATGTTTTCCTATACATCATCTTATGTCCAAACATTTAGTTTTAAAACCTTTTTGCAGCTCTTCTCTTTTTTTATTTCCGTTGGTATTGGGGGTTGTACTTAAGTTTGCAATATTTATACTTTCCTAGATAGCTGGCCTAAGAAGTGCCTTCTCTGTTAACGAACGTGTTTATCCTAAATATGATCCCTGTCTACTCACCAATGGTTAACCACTTTCACATTACTCTATAATGCACACTACACCCTAAACATTGGAGGATCAGAATTCATTTTATGTCCTGTTTGGATAAGAAACTTAATTAAGCGCCTCATATAAGTGATTTTGTATAAGCTATTTCAATAACAAAAGATAAAATAAAGGTGCACGGTTTTTATATAAGCTATAAGATGTTTTCAGAAATTATCCTGGAGAGCTTATGGAAATAAGCTGAAAACAACTTATGGACATGTCAAAAGCTGTTTTTATAAGCCCTCCCAAACAGTCTCATAAGTGTTTATGCTAGTAAATAAGCTCAAATAAGCCAACCCAAACAAGCCCTTATAACTGTGCTTGATGTCCTATTTAACTATTAATCTTCTTTATGCGCTCAACTTGTGTCTCAAGGACTAATCTTCTTTATGTGCTCAACTTGTGTCTCAAGTACTAAGCTTCTGTTCTTACTTTAATCAATTGATTTTACCAGGAGGCCCTAATGAATGCCTTGAATGACGAGACTCAGAGAATACAGGAACAAGTGTATTTTGGACAAATAAAATCTCACACTGAT
This sequence comes from Medicago lupulina, assembly GCA_958299785.1. Taxonomy (NCBI): domain Eukaryota; kingdom Viridiplantae; phylum Streptophyta; class Magnoliopsida; order Fabales; family Fabaceae; genus Medicago; species Medicago lupulina. The sequence continues at coordinate 1,043,987 of OY283139.1, forward strand.
GTATTGGACAAATTCCTATCAGAAGCTGGTATTCAACGCTATAATCCTCGGGTATGATGTTTTAAAAATTTATATTTTCTGGGGGACTTGTGTAATATAATATGCTGTGTGGCTAACTGCTTTCTGTTTGATATAGATTATTTCTGATAACAAACCAAAGTTCATATCTCTTTCGATGTTTACTTTTGGAGAGGCATCTATACTAAACCGCATTAACTACTTACACTCGTCTGGAAGTAAGTTGTTGATATGTTAGAATAAATAGGTTCCTTCCTAGTTCCTACACACTGGTCTTTTGTCTTATCATTTGGACTGTTTTTATCCAACACAGCCATGGACGATTTGAAGCCTGTGACACATCTTCTTGCTGTTGACATCACTTCAGGAAGTGGGATTAAGTTACTCCGCCAAGGCTTAAATTATCTGGTTAAATACTAATTTGCATTTCTGTTGAATATTATTCTTCCTTTTAGCCTGATGCCTGTCATGAGTTGGAGTGTTGGACCTACTTATTCAGTATTTTTTTTTATTTGTACATTATGCTACAGATAGAAGGATCCAAAGATGCTCGTGTAGGTCTTCTGTTTAGCGGCAATCAAACTACAAATTTGTTTAGCCTCCTTTTTGTGAAGGTTTTTGAAATTACTACATCCTCATATAGGTTTGTTTTATAATTGTTGAAGTTGACTTTTAACAATAGATTGATTGGTATTGATCTATTTGATTCTGCAGTTTTATGCATTTCTTTTCTAAGTTTATGCACAGTGTAATATCTATTGTATGAATGCATGGTTTTATGCAGCCATAAGAAGAATGCATTAGACTTCTTGGATCAGCTATCCTCGGTCTATCAGCAGAAATACATCCTTACACCTGCTGTGGAAGTTGATGGGACCCAAGCATTTGTTGATGAGGTTTGCAGGCTTGCTGAGTCTAATGGGTTACCATCTGAGGGCTATAGATCTTCCCTCTCAGAATTTTCTGCTGATGAAGTGAGAAGGCATTTGAGTGAGGTACTTCTGGTTGTTTTGCCATTTTTTGAACTCAACGTCAGCCTTTCAGTGACATTCTTCTTTGTGCAGTAACCGTGAAAGTTTACACTAATAAAACTTATTGATATTAGGTGGAAAAGTTTTTGTTTACAGCACTTGGGTCTGAATCTGGTGTTAATGCTGTCTTGACTAATGGAAGGGTAAGACTGTCTTTATTTCCCGGGTCATTTCATGTCTCAGTTTTTTTGTCTGTATTCAAGTTTGTCTAGTTTTTCATAGAATCTCTTGAAATCCTCCGTGTTAACCCTAGTTAGCATTTATGTTTTACAGGTAACTAGTCCTATTGACGAGAGCACGTTTTTGAGTGCTGATCTGCATCTTCTTGAATCAATAGAGCTTAAGAAAAGGACAAAACATATTATGGAAATTATTGATGAGGTGACTTGGGACGACGTTGACCCTGATTTGCTGACAAGGTTTCACTTCATCTTTGCTCTTTCTGTTTTGTCCCGTGGTTACTATTTGGTCTCTCTGTACATCTATCGCCTTCCTTTCATAAACATTGGTTTTACTTTTCGCTTGGTATGAAAGAAAGTGAACATTTCTAGGCATGTGATTTGACCAGTTATTATTTCAATGCAAATTATCGTATGACTAGCTTGAATTGCATGAAGGTTATGAAAATCAGCATTCTCGGGACCATGGGTTGTTTTGTCTTTTGCTCAATATACCACACAATTAGACACATGTGGCGATTAGATGGAAATGATAGCTTAGGAGGACTGGAAGTATGACAACACTTTGATTGGCTTTGTGTAGTCAGTTGTGTTTTTTGCAAAAGCCCTAGTTAGGTGTTATGCTTGAAGTTAAAGCTTGTCCATGCGAAGAGTTTGTTTAAATTTTTTAATAAATCCTTCTAAAACAATGCCTAAGACATTTTATTTTTCAGGCAATGACAGACAATTTCTGCAATTTATTTATAATCCCGAACCCTGCGTATGCGGGAGCTTTAGTGCACCGGGCTGCCCATTTGTTGATTTTTTATCTATTTACGCAATGTATTCAAATTTTCTTCAATTTCTTTTGCAGCAAATTCATTAGTGATATTGTCATGTCGGTATCATCTGCAATGTCTATGAGAGAGCGGAGTTCTGAAAGTGCTCGTTTTGAGGTTTTGAGTGATGAACACAGGTAATATTGTGAACTCTTCAGATAGAAATAATTGAAAGTAGAAATGCAGAGGCACAAATTGTAGTTGATTTTATCTTCTTTTTAAAGGTTTATTCATTTTTTTGGTTGCTGACTGAAGAGTGACCTGATATATGAAATATGAAAGTAATAGTATTATACTTTGTTTGTTCTATGCAGTGCCATTATTCTAAACAATGAAAACTCTAGCATTCATATTGATGCGGTTCTGGATCCTTTAAGTCCAACCAGCCAGAAGTTGTCTGGAATTCTTCGAGTTTTGTGGAAATACATTCAGCCCAGCATGAGGATTGTTCTGAATCCATTGGTTGGTTGATATCTCTAGTTCTATGTAAACTATAATTATTAAATATTTTGGTTTCTCAGTACCTAACTTGTCTTTAATGGTCTTCAGAAACCTTTGGGATCAAAATAGTAAATAGGAAAAGAGAATTGTATTCTATTGTTTATTGTACCTGTAATTTGAAAAGATAATGTGCTGTCCTTGTGGCTTAACTATGAACTCCACTTTAGTTTGGCGTTTTAATTAGGCTAGAGGCCAGCTATTATGACGTTGTATGTTTAGGCGTTTTTTAGTTGCTCTTTGCATTGCAACTTCTATTTGAATTGGTGCTGTCATATTCCTTAATCTGTTTGCATTCTGTCCAATAAGTTTGTAGAACTAGCTCAGTTTGTCGCTTTAACTCCCTAATCTATTACATGAAAAATGGAAAATATAATTTGAGTATTATATTTTGGCTTGACTGCAATTTTGGAGTTGAAGCTGTTTACATCTTACCCTCTGAAGACACCAAAGTAGTAGTGGAAACCTTATTTCTCTTATCTATACATCTTGCTATAAATATACAATCAACTGTATTTCTGTTTTAAAAGAATGGTTACAAAAGGATCTTGTCACGATTCTATTTTGAGCTTTTGTAGAGCCTTTGGCTGTGATATTTTTTTACCCTAATATGGAATTTTCTGCGACCAAACTATATTTTCTTTTTAATTTACCTCCAACTAAATACACTAATATTAATGATATTTTCATTTTATGACAGAGTTCCCTTGCTGATCTTCCTCTGAAGAACTATTACAGATATGTAGTACCGTCAATGGTATATCTTACACTTTCTGTTTGTTGATAGTTCTGGATGATATTTAATCTTTGGGTTCTTACATTTTTATTTCTTTTGCAGGATGATTTTAGCAACATTGATTCTTCGATAAATGGCCCAAAAGCATTTTTTGCCAACATGCCATTATCTAAGACTCTCACCATGAATCTTGATGTTCCAGAACCCTGGCTTGTTGAGCCCATTCTCACTGTGTATGTATTATGTATATGTATTATATCCTTAACATTTGTTGGATATGAAGCTGTTTATGAGCCTCCACATACCAGCCCTAGCTTTTTGCAGAGATTTTTCTTGGCATGATATCCTTAAAAATCAAGCTGTTGGGTCACTTGGGTGGGGGGCTCATGAATAGTCACATATCTATCAAGATTTTCCATGAATATTGATTTACCATTTCACCTTTATTTTCTGTCTACTCATGTGAAGGTGGAGAAAGCACAGTGACCTCCCTTATATTTTGTTCAGACGCATTTGATGTTCTTATATTTTGTTCAAAAGTACCCCCTCTATTTGACAATAGAGGCATGTGATAGATATGACTACACTTTACTTTAAGATGATGTGAACCATGAAAAAGAGTAAAGGGCCAAAGAGTAGCATCAGAAAGTATTAAGCATCTCCTTAGGCTAGAAGTCCAAAGATTACTGATCAGTGATCGGTTCTTGTCATATTATTGGAAACTGGATCACTTTCCCATAATAATTCTTCCTTCTCTTTCTGAACTAGTCTATCAGAATGTTGCATAACTTCTATTAATACTTAATAGAAACAATTCCGTTGTTATTTCTAAAAGAGAAATGCTAGCAACACACCTTCTAACACACACTTTTCAATACACTCTCTTTGATTGGTTAAAATTCACATGAGACCCACCAAATTTATATGGGACCCACATAATTTGATGGGACCCATGTGAATTTTAACCAATTAAAGAGAGTGTGTTGGAAAGTGTGTGTTAGAAGGTGTGTTGTTAGCATTCCTCTTTCTAAAATTAGAGAAGTCGACACATTTTTTCCTTTTCTTGAGGGAGGTCTGTGTAGTTAGCTTTACTTCTCTGTTTACATATATAATATAATAATGTCTACCTCTGAAATCTATTTTTTTTGTTAGTCTTTAATGTGACTTCTCATTCTGCAGTCATGACCTGGATAACATTCTGCTTGAGAACCTTGGTGACACAAGAACACTTCAAGCAGTTTTCGAACTTGAAGCTCTTGTCCTCACAGGTAAAATTGCATTATGTTTATTTTAAATTAAAGATATAGGCTGGTAATTCTTTCCGATGTAGTCATTTGCAATTAAATAGCATTAATTAATGCTTCCTATTAATCTGTTGGCATTCTTATCAACTGTTCATCTTATCAGGTCATTGCTCTGAGAAGGATCACGATCCTCCACGAGGTCTTCAGCTGATTCTTGGAACCAAAACTTCACCCCATTTAGTTGATACCCTTGTGATGGCCAATCTTGGTTATTGGCAAATGAAAGTTGCTCCTGGTGTTTGGTTCTCACAGCTTGCTCCTGGTAGAAGTTCTGAGCTCTACATTTTTAAGGAAGATGATGACGGAAGTAAGAATAAACAATCATCAAAACTCATCACTATTAATAGTTTACGGGGTAAAGTAGTTCATATGGAAGTAGTGAAAAGAAAGGGCAAGGAGCACGAGAAACTGCTGATTCCTGACGATGATGATGATCTGCAACATAAAAAGAAAGTGAGTACTTGTTTTTAAAATGTGATCTGCAACACATTATTACCATTCAAATGCAAATCCTGACATTTTTTTTGTTGCAGGGAAGTGGCTGGAATTCCAACTTACTAAAATGGGCTTCTGGTTTCATTGGTAGCAATGAACAATCTAAAAATGCTGAAAGCAATTCACCCGTGAGTTTTTTATTTAACCTTTTTTAAGTTTCTTCATTCTGTCTCTTTTGCATATATTCATTTTCTCTTACTATATTTCGTTGAAGACCTTATTTATGGACTTTTAAGTGACAAATTATCAAACCTGGCGTAGAAGTTGTTGTTTTGATCTGATTGATGCTTCAATACTTTGAATTATGTAATGTTTTTCTTGGGAATTTAGATAGTTATAATTTTAGTTCTGGAAAAAACCATTGTTATATGGCCTTGTGTTGTGTCCAGCCAGTCATGTATTATCAAAATACATGATGAATTTCGAAATATTTTTTTTGCCTTCTCCCTTTTCCTCTTTCATCATATCAGCCTACTCCATAATTTCCTAGAGTTGTAACCGAGTAAACCTATTTTTCACAATAGGAGAATGCAAGAGGGGGACGGCATGGAAAAACAATTAATATCTTTTCAATTGCTTCTGGACACCTGTAAGTTGCTCTCTTGTTTTGACATGGTATTGTATTTTGCTGGAAATTATGGCTAGATGGCCCTTGTTTGTCTCCTATATTTGCTTTCAGTTTCAACTTTTTTAAGAATTTCATCCCTTTTCAGTCTTTTGAATCTCAAAAGTTGAGAAATGTTTTACTTAATCCAGAATCTTTTTGAGATATTGATAGAACTGTCACATGTGTGTTTTGTTAATTGTTCGGTATTTAATTTCTAGCATTACAAATGCAATCCTCACTTGTTTTGTTTGATGTATTTTTGCCAGATATGAACGCTTTTTGAAGATTATGATTCTAAGTGTTCTAAAGAATACCCATCGTCCTGTTAAATTCTGGTTCATTAAGAACTATCTCTCTCCTCCTTTTAAGGTTAAACATTTCTTCCTTTTTTATATTGGAAATTCAAAGCAGAATTTGATGGGGTTGCTTGACATAATTGAACTGCTTTGGTCGTCATTTGTACACACAGGATCTTATTCCCCACATGTCCCAAGAGTATGGTTTTGAATATGAACTAATCACATACAAATGGCCTACTTGGTTGCACAAGCAGAAAGAAAAGCAGCGAATAATTTGGGCATATAAAATTTTATTCCTGGATGTCATCTTTCCCCTCTCCTTAGAGAAGGTATCATGGTTTTCTTTATGCATCAAACTTAATACTTCTTTTATGTTGTCTTCTCCACTCTCAGTATCATGTGTGACATTGACAAGAAATGAGTTTAAAAAGTCTTCCAATATTTGCAGGTCATTTTTGTAGATGCAGATCAGATTGTCAGGACCGACATGGGAGAACTCTATGACATGGATTTAAAAGGAAGACCTCTGGCATACACTCCATTTTGTGATAATAATAGGGAGATGGATGGATATCGGTTTTGGAGACAAGTGAGTACCACTGTTGAATATAATTTATTATATATGTTGTTGTAAATGAGCTCTTGGTTGTCATCACACCTGTACAATTAAATGTAGGTGCAGCATTGAATGCTAATTTTTCTTTGCCTTGTTATTTTGGTTAGGGTTTCTGGAAGGATCATTTGCGGGGGAGACCGTACCATATTAGGTTAGTAACTACTTTCTCGGTGCTCTTGCCAAAAGAGTTGGAGTATATAAATGTCATCTCTCTGATAGTTGTTTCCCATTTCCATCTCTTGCAGTGCTTTGTATGTTGTTGATTTGAAGAAGTTCCGAGAGACTGCTGCTGGAGATAATCTCCGAGTTTTCTATGAAACCCTTAGCAAGGATCCAAATAGTCTAGCCAACTTGGATCAGGTGAGAAATAGTTATTTTGTGTATTTATTTTGCTTTAAAAGAATCGCTCAAAAGACTAAGCTGTTAAACATGTTCGAATGGTTTCCTTTTTTGGAGTATCTTCCATATGATCAACTCTTCATCATGGCCGCCATTGGTCTTTTCCATGACCAATCAATTATGGCATGATTATGTTATTGTGAAAACCTGAATATATTTCAAAGTTCTGAATAATTTACAACCACTAATGTGTTTATATAGGCTAATGTAACTTAATGGCCAAGACTAATAAACTAATGGGCCCAATACACATAACCACTAATAATTAAAATAAATTATGTACAACAGTTATATATTCCTCCATATGCAATGTTGTGTCATAATTATTAAAAAAAGGATAAGATTACTGAAGGTACAGCATGTGTCCTGGTTAGCAAATTTTACAGTTGGAGAAATTGATCTGTTGGAATTGTCACTTTTTATTAGGTTGGTGCCAGGCCTTCTCTATTTGTTTCATAAAACTTGCAAAAAAAAAAGTAATTTACTTAATCATAAAACATGAATTTGTTTCATAAAATCACTTTAGAAGGCTTATTACTTAAATTTTATAATAGAAAGGGTTTAATTTTACACGCGCGTGCAGTCCAGAGTTTCATAAAACGATATTTTGTGGATAGACTTTAGGTCTTTTCGGACCATGTGATTAAGATATGGGTTTTGGATACCCATTATTTTAGTATGATGGATCCTTTTCATTTACGTCCATTCTAGCACCCAATATCGTTGCTGTATTCTCTTTTTGAGGGACCTTAGCTAAAATTTGTGCTCAAAATTTCCAGGATCTTCCTAATTATGCTCAGCACACTGTGCCCATTTTTTCTTTACCACAAGAATGGCTATGGTGTGAATCATGGTGTGGTAATGCTACAAAATCCAAGGCAAAAACAATTGATCTGTGCAACAATCCGATGACAAAAGAGCCCAAACTTCAGGTGAATATTTTCTGTTTGAAGTTTCTTCTATTCTTGGAAACTTGCATCATATGCTGATGTTTTTGTAGCCCGACTTATTTTCTGCATATGCTTGATTAACTTATCTCCACTTTGGTCTACAGGGTGCTAGACGAATTGTAGCTGAGTGGCCAGACCTTGATTTGGAGGCGAGAAAATTCACTGCACGAATATTAGGTGATGATCTAGAACCTATTCAATCCCCTAACCAATCAAAGGATTCGACTAATGAACATTCGTTGAAAGACTCGACTAATGAAGATTCATTGAAAGAAGACTTGGAATCCAAGGCGGAGTTGTGATTCGTGGACACAGTTGAGACAAGGGTTCTGTTCAAGTCAAAGTTCTTGACAAAAATCTGTGATATTTGATGCAGTTGCCACCGTATAGCATCATGGTATCTTAATTTCTTACCGAGGAGTGGTTGGCTGATATATTAGCATGCCTCCAAACACTAACAACAGTGAATGCAATGAAGATTTGCCTTCTCTGTTAAGAATTTTTGTTAGAGAGTGTTACTATTTAAATATAATATAATTATTGTAGACAGGGTGTCTGCCATAATCTCATGAACAATCCTACACAAGTAACTTTATTTTACATTAGTTCTCTCTTTTAATGGATGCATGATACTATATTCATCGAGATTGAGGAAAAATGATTGGACCAAGCTCTAACTTTTAAATGACATGTAAAATGGTTTAATGACATGAAAAACAAAATAATAAAATTTAATTCACAAATACTACCTTGTAACATAAGTCCTAAATTCAGTAGTAAAAAAAACACATTTTAAAAATTGAGGGATTATATTTTTGGTTTTAGAAATGAAATGACTGATTTAAAATAATACTTTAACTAACTAATGAAATTTCTTTTAAATGTTCTAATATGTCCCTCTCTCCAATTATTCATAAAAATGTCTCACTTTTGCATATACTTTTTTTGTTTACAATCATAAATGTTTTTAGTTATTACTACCTGTCTCTAATTATAAGACCTTTTTTATAAGACTTCTTTGTTATTTTCAACTACATTAATTATTTCTTTACATACATGTCCTTATTTATTATACGTTTTTTTCTTCAATCAGCAATAAATAACATATAGAAAACATAAACTAACTCTCTCTCTCTTAAGGATAAAATTGTAAAAGCAATAGTGATTACGTACAACTTTAATATAAATATCTATTTTCTTAATTCCCGTAATTTTAGGAAAAGGGTCTTATATATAGGGACAGATGTAGTATTTGTTTATCTTAATTTTACCAAACATAACATGTAAACCAGAAAACAATAAACGCCAAGCTAAAAACCATGAACACCCTGATGCTAAACTTTTTGATATAAGTGTGACTTTTGTTGTGGAAATGTACACCCTTTCTTGTCTCTTTGGTTGGTTTCAAGTATAATTGATTTTGCCTCTAGAATTTATTCTAGGTAGTTGAATTTGTAACATTTGATTCTAGAATTGATCTTTATTTATAAATTTATAGTTCAATTCATTTTTACATAAAAGTATCCGAAGATAAATCATTTTACTTTCAACTTATTTTTAGCAAGAATAAATTTTATTATATCAATTCACTCAAAATCAATTTTTGTCACGGCACAACCAAACATACACTAATTATAAGAGTAACTATGTAAAACTTTTTTTAATTATATTTTTTGGAACTTACACTAATTTGCCCACCACTAATTGTAAGAGTAACTATGTAAAAACTCTTACAGTAAAAGTAACACATCTACTTGTTTTTAATAACCGTAAATTTGGTTGGAGGGTCTTCTAATAAGTGACAAAGGGATTAATTATATTCACAATGTGTATAATTTAAATCTATAAATCATATCCTTTGAGTGTGTTTGAATAAGAGAATGTTTTAAGGTAATGTAATGTAATTTTTTGACAAAATTCAAATATTTGTAGGTATATTCTATTGAATTTTTTTGAGCAAATATTCTATTGAATTTTTGAAATGATGAAAATTTATGAATTATTTTGTCTAAATTCAATTTTGAGAATTTAAAATGACACCTAAAAACTAGAAATTTTTTAAAAAAAATTCCTTCTTATAATTTTTTATATTTCGCAAGTTGATCTCCATATTTTTGAAAATTTTCAAATTGACAATTATAAGTTTTTTAAATTGAAAATTTTACCCCTCAAAATTTGTAAATTGGCCTCTATTTTTCAATTTTTAAATTTGACCAAAAAAAATTTAAATTTATAAACGTAGTACAAAAATGATAACAACGAAAATTTGTATTACCCTACAAACAAAAAAATTCCAATAAAAATTCACAAAATGTGGGTCCTAGGACTAGATATTTTTCCTTAAAAAAGTAACGGTTTACGTATCAATCAATTCATTCAACAATTTGCTCTGCATTCGAAAACCCTAGCATCTGCGATTCACCTAAGGTAAATTTACGCTATAAACTGCACACAATAATTTTCTTCATCGAAGAGTTATATTAATTCCATATATAATTTATCTCTATATTTATGGAATTTGTATCCGTTTTCATCTTGAATGAATGCATTTAATATGTCTTCTAGGGTTTCAGCATTCTATACCTCTATGGTGTACAAGTATAACGGTTCTGACGCATATACATGTGATTTTTTTATGAGAAAGTAATAATGAACGAGGGAATACATACATAGAGTTCTTTGGATGCGAGCCCTAGGAGAAATGACTCAGATTCTAAAGACAAAGAGAAAAAACCTACCCCTTGAAGAGGAAGAAAGAAAAAAGCAAGGTAAAGTAGGTGTTGTTGAATCCATGTCTAGAAATGCATGGACTCTTGAAATGGATTTGTTCCTTTTGCATGAAATGAATATGCTCCTCCTAGTTTTTTCTTTGATCTGATTCATGTTTCAATACTACGATATTATGTAATGTTTTGCTTGAGAATTGAGATACCTATAAAAAAAGAATAAAAAAAAAAAGATAATATTACTGAGGTACTGCATGTACTGGTTAGCAAATTTTACATTTGAAGAAGTTAATCTGTTGGAATTATCATTTGTTTTAACTTAATTTGGAACCAGGCCTTTGCAATTTGCTTCATAAACTTTGAATTATTGTTTCATAAATCATAATTACTTAAATGTATAATAGAAAGAGTTTTATAAAATGATCTTTTTGTGAATGAATTTTTTGTGCTTTTTGACCACATTATGATTAAGATATAGGGTTTCATTCCTTCCAATGTATAGTACCTGTTATTGTTGGCGCATTTTGGTTTTTTTGAGGGACCTTTGGCTGAAATTTGCACTTAAATGGTTCAGGATCTTCCTAATTATGCTCAACATATTGTGCCCATCTTTTCTTTGCCACAAGAATTGCTATGGTATGAGTCATGGTGTGGTAATGCTACAAATCCAAGGCAAAAACAATTAATATGTGCCCAAACTTCATGTGATTTTGTGTTTGAAGTTTCTTCTATTCATGGAAATTTACATAGTTGCATCATATCATATAGGTGCTAACCACTTGTTCCTGCATATACTTAATTATCTTCACATTCAAAAAAATTGTGTGGACAGAAGTTATAAAAGGAAGTGCAGTCCTCGTGTTTTGGTTTCCTAAGCCTAATGCATTCAGAATAACTTACACCATCAAAATGAGTTTGTGGAGGGTTTAGAATTGTATCAACATCTTCAAGTAAGAATAATTGTTGAAGGTATGCCCCTTAATTATATTGTTTGTTTTCGATGCTTGCAGAATTTCTTTAAGAATATTAAGAAATTCTAACGTTTTGATATCAAAGCCAATTTCAACCTCTACTTTGCAATTTACGTTTTCTGCATTAGGAAATTTTTGCATGAACTTGAAAATTGGATTCGCCTTTTATTGAGCAATTTAAATGCATGCAAAAAAAAAGTGTCTTAAATCATAAGGGAAATGTTATTTGGTTCACAATTTTCGTTCAAATTGAGTTTTCGGTGTTAAAATGGTTTATTTTTAAGAATAACTTTCCTGAAAATATAAGGATGAAAATTGTATTCGAGGGTATTTCTAAAAGTCGTGTATTCAAATTCCTATAAGCACAAAAAATACTCTTTTCAATGCAAAATTTCTTCTTTAGAGTTCCCTAACCCATATCTTAGGGCACAAGTCAGTAAGACTCTAGTTTTATCATGCAATTTATTTGTAAATTAAAATTAACTGCCTACTATTTTATGCAATTAATTATTCTGGATTAAATGTAAACATGATTTGTATAGTTTTAGTTAATTATGGAGTAGCCACAACATCTTTAATTATACAAAATTATATATTATATATCTATTTAAGATTATGTTTTTGACGTTGATGTTATAAGATAACAAAGGCTAATATGTTTCTGATATATTATTTACACACGGCAGTACATAGCTTTATAGCTGCCAAGCTTTACGAGGTAAATCAAAAGCTTTTACAATATAATCAAATACATTGAATTGAAATTAAAGTAGAGGAAAATAATTATGCAGAAATAAGGTATGTCAACTATACTAAGTAATTACAATTGATTCTAAATAATAATGGTATAGTGTCACAGGCAACAATTAAGGAGGATTTGTTCTCAGTACACCTATAGATGTAATTGATTATATTAAACATAATAAATTTTATCCTACATGAATTTTTATTATGTTTAAGTTTAATTAATTAGGAGGAAATATCAATTTATATTTTCTAATTTACCCACATGAATTAGGAAAATGCATAATTTGATAGTTTTGTCATTCAATTACATGAAGCTAATGGAATAAAATTTTAGCCTACAAGTAAGTCTTATGTCACTAGGTTTGTAATTTGAAACATGATTTACGTTGGTGAAACATGATATTTATTTAGTAGTTTCAATTTAATTATAAGCATATGTGTTTAATTTTTGCAGTTATCCAACATATGAACTTTTCTGATTTTAAGTGTGAAATTTTCGTACTGAGAGTTGAAAACTATAAGTTGTAGAAGGAGACAATTCTTCTTCACTTAGGGTTAATGAATATTAACCATGCTATTCAGAAAGATGAACCACATTCTATTAATGAAACTAGCATTCCAGATGATTATGATCGTTATGAAACATGGGAATGATATAATCGTCTCAGCGTGATTTTCATAAATATCAGCATCACAGTTAGTATTTCTAGTTGTTTTGATCAACATGATAATCGGCGAGCATTATTTAAGCTCATCCATAGGAAAGGTGTGTTTGAGCATATTATATGAACGAGGGACATAGCATCACAACTAAAGACGCTTAAAGTTGAAATGTCTGATTCTTTCCTTGTACATTATACTTTGAACACTCTTCCACCTTTATATGAACCATTTAAAATTTCTTACAACGCACATAAAAAATGGTCAGTTAATGAGCTCTTGACCATGTGTGTTCAAGAAGAAGAAAGGTTGAAGATGAAAATAAATTGGTATACTCTAAAGACAATTGTGGGAAAAGACATGAATTTGAACAAGTCGGGAAAAAGGGAAAAACTAAAATACCTTCCAAAGGTGGAATTAAGAAAAGTTCCAAGTGTTCCTTTCGTAATAAAAAGTGACACATGAATATTCATTGCTCTAATTTCATAGCTGGCTTGAAAATAAAAGCATAACAATCTCTGCTATAAGTCTTATATGGTTGAGATTGTTTATAACACATAATGGATTGATTGTAGTTCTACGATCCATGTTTTGAATACATTGTATGACAAGTCTAAGGAAATCCACATCCAAGTGAGCAATGCATCTATTTAGGAAGCAAGATGTGTTTGCATGATGAGGTTGTTGGAACGTACAAACTAGTTTTAAGTAGTGGTTTTGTTTTAATTGTAGAAGAGCCATTTTATGTTTCAAGTTATTCTAGAAATTTAATTTCTATTTCAAGACATATGTACCTTTTAGTATACTCCTTTAATTTTTATGAAACATCTTTTGGTTTGTTATATAAATCTAAATGTGAAATGATCCGATCACGATATTTTCTTAATTAATTTAGAAAATGATGTCAATAAAAGAACAATGTTGTGTATGTTTGCAACGTGAACTTGCGTAACATTATTGGTGATATCATTTTCCAAATTAATTTAGAAATGACCATTTGATACACCATTTTCATCAAATTTAGATTTATAAAATAAATTGGAAGATATTTCGTAAAAATTAAATGAGTATTACAAAGGTACAAATTTTGAAATGCAAATTAAATATCTAGAAAAACATGGAACATAAATGTTTTTTACAAATTTAAAACAAAAGCATTATTTAAAACTAAACTGCATATTCCAACAACATCCACATATGAGCGCATCTTACTTCCTATGGTTGTATCACTTGAAAGTGCTTTACTAGGCTTGTCATACCATATAAGGTATTCAAAATATGGATTATAAAACTAGAATTAATACACCATGTGTTATAAATAACATCAATCATATCAGACAAATGAGATCGATTTACCTTTATTTTTAAGCCATTTCTAAAATTTAATACATTCCTTCTTCGTGTGTCCCTTCCTATTACGTTCTTAATTTCATATTGGAAAGGTATTTTACCTTTACCCTTGCGAAATTAACACTGACTTTTTCTTAATTTCATATTGGGGAGGTATTTTACCTCTAACCTTTTCTTGACTTGGTTCGAACTCATGTCATTTACCACAATTGTTATTAGAGTATACCCATTCATTTCCATCACCAACCTTTCTTATTCTTGAGTTCATTAATTGACACTTTTCTTTATGTGTGTTGTAAGAAATGAATGGTTCATATGGAGGTGGAAGAGTGTTCAAAATATAATGCACAAGGTAAAGCATCAGACATGTCAGCCTCAAGTGTCTTTAGTTGTGTTGCTATGTCCCTCATCCGCATAATGTGCCCACACACAGCTTCAAATGGACAAGCTTAGTGGTTGAAAACTTCATAATTAAGGTGCTAGCAAGTGTCTTATCATATGTTTCAAATTGTTCATCAACGACTTTCAATAATGCTCGAAATTATTATGCTTATCAAAATAACCATGAATATTAGTTGGAATGTTGGTCTTTATGAACATCACACCGAGACAATTAAATCATTCACATATTTCATAACGATCAACATCATTTGAAGGAACAATTTTATTGATGATCTGTCTTTTCAAATAATATCATTAATATTCATCAACCCTAATCGAAGAACACTCTTCTTCCTCTCACATTATAGTTTCCACCCCTCACTTCTGAAATTTCACAATTACAATCAGAAAAAAATTCATAGGTTGCATAGAGTTTGGTGTTTATTTTTTGAGCAAGGAATAATATATTATGATATTAATACTTATACACTATTAATCTCAAGTATTTTACACTATCAGCGAATCATAATCACATCACAATCACTCATAAATGTAATTTTAGAATGTTATTTTGCATGATCACAATGTGGTTAATTGCATTTAGAAGTCAAGTAGGTTCCATCATGCTTAATTTTCAGAACTTAAAGATCCTTAAGCCTACTACAGATTAACATAATGTTTCTTCTTCTTCTTCTTCTTTGAGTTGGCAAGCTCCAAATGTAAGGTGGGTGGGGTTTGTAAATAAATCTTTACGCCTTAAATCTATAAATTGTATCCTTAGATTATTTATTTTTAATTTTAATTTTGACCTGCAAAAGATTGTCCCTACTATGCTTGTTTAGTGGTTATGGCGGAGCTTTAAACTATTAAGTATAGTTTACAATTGTATATTGGTCGTGGTTTTTGTTGTGTTGATGTATATTCTGACTCAAACGTTGTGATTTCGTTGATTATAGATGAGTGCGACACAAAATAAGAAGTGGTTTTTATGGGATGTTTATATCGTTCGGATTTTATAATTTAAACTGCATAAGACGTGCAAGAAACCCATAATAAGAAGTAATATTTGTTTAATCTAGAAGTTTTAGTTCTTTTGTTTTATCTTGGTGTTAGCCTCTTTTAGTTCATAAAAAAAAAGTTAAATAAGTTTGTCCCTACAAAATTATCAAATTTATCTTCAGTGATTAATAAAAAGGTTGCACGTTTGCATACCTTTAATTTTTTCCTGCATACAATTTTAGTTCTTTTTAAATTTAAATTTGTTTAATTATTCTTAACCTTTAAATTTTTGATTTTTTTTTAAGCCATGTTTAAAACATTATGAACATTTTATCCGTAATAAAAAAAACTTAAACGTTGACTTTTAGATCTAGATTTTTATTACTTTGATCTTTTGGCGTTTTAAAATATTCATATTTGATTCATTCCATGTAATAAAAAGTCATTTTTTTTGTAAAAGAAATTTTTATAATATGCTAAACAAACTTTCAAAAATTTAAAGTTGAGAAAAAATTAACAAATTTGAATTAGAATATAAACTTTTATAGCGACGAGTAGACAATTTTTTTTGTTGGTTAAATGGAAATAAATTAACAATAAACTCAAGAGACTATAGGAAGTTGTACGATCAACATACATTAAAGAATCTAAAAGAGGACAATAGTTCTCTAAATTGGATAAAGAAAATAGCTCTTATGTCACAATGAAGCAATAAAATCAACACACTTATTGGAGTCACGTTAATAAGTCGAACAGACGATTGCCAATTAGGACGTATGAGAAGTGCAAAGCTTTATCAAAAATACTTTGCAAGAAGGGTAAGGAGTAATCCCTGGTCGAACAAAATTATTTACAAGTGACGACTCAATCTCAAAAAACACACGATTTAGGGAAATGTTATGAGTATGTGAGAAATGCCAAAACATAAAGCAATAAGTTTTATAGTAAAAACATTACAATAATTAATTTTACGATAAAATAACTAATTTTCGATGATCATCACGAACCCCAACTGATATATATTTTTTTAAAATAACAAAGCTTGTATTAATCAATAATAATATTGTTACAATTATTTAGATTAGGTGGCATTTTCTCCATCCAACCTTTATTCAAATAGAGGAGTAAAGGACAAATTTATATATAAATCTTTTTTTTTTTTTAGGTAGCCTAGTGGCTAGAATTCATCTTATAAAATGAATAAGTGGTATATCCGAGGTTCGAACTCTGACCTCTGCATATAATAATGCATTGTCCTACCAACTGAGCTATGCTAACGGGACTATATATAAATCCATTAATTAATTTTCTTTTGACATATCATATAAATATAAATATAAATTAAATCTATAAACTACATGTTAAAAAAAAAAAAAATCAATAAAAATGCATGAAAGTGGGTCCTTAGGTAATATATATATATATATATAGTTGTCTCTAATCCAAAAAGCTTCAAAATTATTTATCAGTGAAACCCTAACACACCTACCTGCGATTTCACCCACCATCTCCAATCTCAATTCTCAACACTTCCGTGGCACTTCAACTTTCACTGTTCCATCCCGTTCAAAATCTAAGGTACCTTTCATTTACGCTACTAACTTCACCGTAACATAGACATTCATTTTCTTCACTCAATAATTCTATCTATATATATTTATCGAATTTGTATCAATTTTTATCTTCAGTTGAATTAATTAACGAATTTGTATTCTAGGGTTTATGAATTCGATTTGTATATTAACAGGATAACGTTTGTGATTGATATTTGTGAGTTTTGATTTTGTAGTGATGGAAGAGGGAAAACATAAATCTAGGAAAGAAGATGGTGATTCTAAGAGGAGTCATCGTGGTGATCGAGATCGTAAGGATCGAAGCAGCGATGGTAGTAGGCACAAGGATAAGAGGGATCGAACTGAATCTCGAAGGCATGATAGGGAGAAAAGTACTGATTCTGATGAGAAGGTTGGTAGAGATAGGGAGAAGAGGAGGGAGAGTAAAGAGAAGGAGAGGGCACGTGTTCATGATGTCGAACGAGAAAAACTGAGGGAGAGGAAGAGGGAAAGAGAGAGGGAGGAGAAGGAAAAGGAAAAGGAGAGAGTGAGGGAAGAGAAGGAGAGGGAGAGATTGAGGGAGAGAAAAGAGGAGGAGAGGATTAGAGAGAAAGAAAGAAGGGAGAGGGAAAGGAGGGATTATGAGAGAGAGAAAGAAAAGGAAAAAGAAAAAGAAAGAGATCGAGGGAGGAGAGTACGGGAGAGGGAGAAGCATCGGGATGTTGATAGTGAAAACAGTGATGGTGAGTTGAGGGAGAGAAATCGGAAGCGGCATAAGAAAGATGATGACGATTACAAGAGGCGAGAGAAGGAAAAGAGTTCGGGAAAGTCAAGTAGGAAAATTGAGGGGGTTGATGGAAGTCCTAGGAGAAGGAGTGATGGAGATGACTCGGATTCTAAAGAGAAAGCGAAGAAACAGACCCGCGAGGAGGAGATGGAAGAGGAACAAAAGAGGTTGGATGATGAAATGGAAAAGCGGAGGAGGAAAGTTCAAGCCTGGCAAGAGCTAAGGAGGTTGGAGGAAGAGGCACAAAGAAAAAAGCAAGGGGAAGCAAGTGTTGTTGAACCTGAGTCTGGAAAGAAATGGACACTTGATGGGGAGGAATCCGATGATGAAGATGGAACTGGTAAGCATACGAGTATGGATATAGACGAAGACGATAAACTTGCTGATAATGAACCTACTGATTCAATGGTGGTAGATGTTGACAAGGGAACTGTTGCGTCTGATTTACAGAATGGTGATGCTGGTGCTCCTGCAGAAGATGAAATAGACCCATTGGATGCTTTCATGAATTCTATGGTTCTTCCTGAGGTTGAAAAGCTTAATAATGCTGTTAATTCAGCACCTTCTGATAATGCTTCTGACTTGAAACCTAAAGATAAAGAGGCTGAGAGTAGAAATGGTGGACAATCAAGGAAAGGTTCAAATAAATCTATTGGCCGGATAATTCCTGGTGAAGAGTCTGATTCAGATTATGCAGATCCTGAAGTTGAAGGCGATCCATTAGATGAAGATGACGATGAGTTCATGAAAAGAGTGAAGAAAACAAAAGCTGAAAAGCTTTCTATTGTTGACCACTCAAAGATTGACTATATACCATTCAGAAAGAATTTCTATATTGAAGTAAAGGAGGTTTCAAAGATGACTGTTGAGGAAGTTGCATTTTACAGGAAGCAGTTAGAGTTGAAGATACATGGAAAGGATGTGCCCAAGCCTGTAAAGTCATGGAATCAAACTGGACTCACTAGCAAAATTTTAGACACAATAAAGAAGGCAAACTTTGAAAAGCCAATGCCTATTCAAGCTCAGGCGTTGCCTGTAATTATGAGTGGTCGAGATTGCATAGGCGTTGCCAAAACCGGGTCAGGTAAAACCCTTGCTTTTGTTCTGCCAATGTTGAGGCATATCAAGGATCAGCCACCAGTTGTTGTAGGAGATGGACCTATTGGGCTTATTATGGCCCCTACAAGAGAACTTGTTCAACAGATTCACAGTGATATAAGGAAGTTCACAAAGGTAATGGGTATCAGGTGTGTGCCTGTCTATGGAGGTTCTGGTGTTGCTCAACAAATCAGTGAGTTGAAACGTGGTACTGAGATAGTAGTTTGTACTCCAGGTAGGATGATTGACATACTTTGCACTAGTAGTGGAAAAATTACTAATCTGCGTAGAGTAACTTATCTGGTCATGGATGAGGCAGATCGGATGTTTGATATGGGCTTTGAACCTCAAATCACAAGAATTGTTCAGAATATTCGGCCAGATCGTCAAACAGTTCTCTTCTCTGCCACTTTCCCCCGCCAGGTTGAAATTTTGGCTCGCAAGGTTTTGAATAAACCTGTTGAAATACAAGTTGGTGGGAGGAGTGTTGTGAACAAAGATATAGCACAGTTAGTTGAGGTGAGGCCAGAAAATGAGAGGTTCCTTAGACTCTTGGAACTACTTGGAGAATGGTATGAGAAAGGAAAGATTTTGGTATTTGTCCACTCACAAGATAAATGTGATGCACTGTTCAAGGATCTAATGAAACATGGTTATCCATGTCTTTCTCTTCATGGGGCTAAGGATCAGACAGACCGCGAATCCACAATATCTGATTTTAAAAGCAATGTCTGCAATTTGCTGGTTGCGACAAGTATTGCTGCCAGGGGATTAGATGTTAAGGAGCTCGAATTGGTGATCAATTTTGATGTTCCAAACCACTATGAAGATTATGTACATCGTGTTGGGCGCACTGGCCGTGCTGGCCGAAAGGGTTGTGCCATCACATTTATTTCTGAAGAAGATGCGAGATATGCACCAGATCTGGTGAAAGCTTTGGAGCTATCTGAGCAGATTGTTCCCGATGATCTGAAATCCCTTGCTGAAGGCTTTATGGCAAAAGTGACTCAAGGACTGGAGCAAGCCCATGGGACTGGTTATGGAGGCACTGGCTTTAAATTTAATGAAGAGGAAGATGAGGTGAGGAAAGCAGCGAAGAAAGCCCAAGCCAAAGAATATGGATTTGAAGAAGACAAGTCAGATTCTGAAGATGAAGATGAAGGTATTAGGAAGGCAGGAGGTGATATCTCACAGCACCATACTCCGATCTCTGCAGCCCAACTGATTCCAATTGGTGGGATACCATCTGTTTCAACAGTCTTGCCTGTGATAGGATCTATTACTGCAAACGATGGGGCTACTCGAGCAGCATTAGCTGCTATGAACCTGCAGCAAAACATAGCAAAAATACAATCTGAAGCATTGCCAGAGCATTATGAGGCTGAGTTGGAAATAAATGATTTCCCTCAGAATGCTCGTTGGAAAGTCACACACAAGGAAACTTTGGGTCCCATTTCTGAGTGGACCGGAGCTGCTATTACTACAAGGGGGCAGTTTTTCCCACCTGGCAAAGTCGCAGGACCTGGGGATCGCAAACTCTACTTGTTCATTGAGGGTCCTAGTGAACAGTCTGTTAAGAGAGCCAAAGCAGAATTGAAACGAGTTTTGGAAGATATCACTCATCAGGCTTTGCAACTACCTGGTGGAACTCAACCTGGAAAATACTCTGTTGTATAAAGGGTAAGATTCTGTTATAATTGAGTTTAGTAATGCTGATTTTATTCTAGTTGCTGTTCTGAGCTTTATGTTAACACTTCTGAAGGGGATAGCTTGCTGTATTGCTTATTATTTATTGATTTTTGTAATCTTTTCTGTTCGTCGAAACCATATAAATGCGCTATTATCCTTGGCTTTCAGAACTAGCATAAATAATATTTCTGGGTTTATGTTTGGAATAAACATGACATTTGTATAGCACTGTTCTTGTTTAGTCTTTTTTTTTTTTTTTTTTAAGTTCTGCAACCTAAGAGTAAATTTACTTTTGGTTGTCAACCTGAAGGCAAAATGAGACACTGTTAAACACTCTTGTCTCGCACCCCAATCCGGGACAAGTTGCTCATATGACTGCCTTTCTTGCCCGATCATTCTCATACAGGTATGAGTATATTATCATACAGGTATGGGTATTATTATCATGGAAAGTCCACCGATTTTTTTCCTTCTTATTTTGGTATGTGTTTGCTAGTATTGTAAATCTTCTAAATTCTAATATTAGTTTGCATACCATATGATGCTGTTTTCTTTTTATTAAATTAAATTATAATTGCACAAATTTTCTACCTTCTTCATGGTTTCTTCCTTGTTCATCTTCTGCTGTGGTGCAGCTTAGGTGGTCTTTCAAGCCTAATCTCGTATATTCAAATATTGTTCCATCCTTGCGTTTGCTTCGTGGATGTCTAAGGTGTCAGTCATGATGCAACTTTTTCATCTAGGTCCTCCTTGATTTCAAGCTAACATCCTTGAAATACTGATTTTTTTTCAATGTGTTATTCCTTGTACTCGAGTTGTGAGATATTTTATGCTATTATTTGTTTCTTTAACTGATTTTGTGTGTATTTTTCAGGTTTTGGTTCGATGATCTTTTGTCTTGAAAAGGGATGCAAGCTGTGATTGGGGAGATCACTATTCAGTTATTTATGTATTTTCCTAACTGCCATGATTTGGATTTCAGCACATGTACCAACATATCTTTATATTAATTTTACCACTTAATGGATATGTTTATCATGGCATCTAAATCATCAGTTTAGACTCGTAAGTCATGGCACTTGTAAGATCACTGGCTTTGCACTTTCCCTTGTGTTTTTTGAACTCACAATTCTATTTTGTGCTGTAAGTCCAATTCCAAAGGATGCTGTAACATTTTATTGGTTTGCTGAAAGTATGTTCATGAATTATTGATGAAAAATTATCACATATTATTGGAAAGTCTACACTGTGTATGCTTACCGGTCTCTTTTCGTGGGCTTAGTAACTTTATGCTGGATCAGAAGTAGACACAGTTGCTCATTCTTTGTTAAACTTATTGGATCAGCTGTGCTCACTCTATCAGCAGAAATACATCCTTACATCATCTGTGGAAGTTGATGGCACCCAAGCATTTATTGATTAGAGCTTAAAGAGGTGAAATGGCAAGGTTTCACTTCTGACAAGGTTTTACTTCTTACTCTTTGCTCTTTCTGTTTTGTCCAGTGGTTATTGCTTGATTGATGTCTTGGTATATCATCTTCCTGTCACATTTTACGTCACTTGGTATATGTGATTTTACCAGTTATTTTTGCAATGCAAATTCTCATTTGATGATCAGCTTGAGCCACCGGAACATTACCAAGATCAGCATTCTGGGGATCACTAATTATATTGTCTTTTGCTCTATATACTACCACACAATGAGTTATAACGTTAAAATAATGCTACTCAACTTTAGGAGAAAAATGATGGTAGCTCAGAACGAGTGGAAGTTTGCAAAACATTGATGGTTTTTTTTTGTTGTCAGTTTGTGTTTTTCCCAACATCGGTAGTTACTTACATGCTATGCTTGAAGTTAAAGCATGTCCATGCTAAGAGTTTGTTTAACTGTTTAAACAAAATTTGTAAGTCGCTCTTAAAAATTTATGCAATCCTTGATACAATTGGTACATCATCTTAATTTATTACCAAGTAGTGGCTGGCATGCCACTGAACACAGTGAAATGCAAACGCTCCTTGTTCAGTAGCTTGAAGCAACACTTCTTTACTTCAAAACTCTCCAAACATATGAAAGTTGTAGATGCAAAGAGCTTCAAATTAAACGTGAGTAGCATACAAAATGCGCTTTTAATTAAGAGAAAGGATAAACAAACACAAAAATATAAACACAAATACAACACCGTATTTCACTGTTCACTTATACAATTTTTTTTATTTTTTATTTTCTCATCCTCTCACACTAGTACATCTCTCTTTCAATCTCTCATCAAACAATTTCCTCTCCTTCAACTATGCTGCTCTGTTCTTTCACCGGCGCCGTTCTACTAATCTCACCGTTGACCGTTTTCTCACAATCACCGGCGATTGTTTTCCCTTAATCATCGGCGACCACTCTTTCACGACTGAGCTGCTTACATGCCACAACTTTGCCTTTGCCGATATTGACTTCCCACCAAGTGGGTTTGTAGATCGGTTTTGGAGCGGTGGATCTGTCGGTTTCGGTAGGTGCAGATTTGTTTTGGAGGCGGCAGATCTGTGAGTTTCAGCAAATAGTTGGCATAGATGAGACAGTGGTTGAACGTGGAGAAGACGAGATTTGAACGGCGTCGAAGAAGTCTAACGCCAACGACGATATTCCTGCCAACTGAGCTAAGCTCATGAGAATCCTGCACGATCTCTAATGCACATTTTAAATATCACTTTTTGAGTAAACCAACATTTTAGATTTAAGTGTTTTGAAATTTTGAAACTCGAATTTACAAAATATCTAGTAATTCTATTAAATTGTTTAACGAAAGTCAAAATACACTTTCTGCCAAGTAACTCTATTAAAGATATCGATGTGTCACATTAAATGACAACTTGACTTTTTCAAGTTGATGACACATTACACAATTCTATATGTAAGTTTTATTTTGGTTGAAACTTTGTTTTTTATCCATAGATTATCATCTAACTTGTTTTAGAGTTTTGATGACGAAAATTCAACACCCGCTAAAACTAAAGGTTTTAAGGAGCATGAAACATACATTTAGGGTTCTAATTGTGACGTGTCATCAATGTGGACAAACAACGATGTCACTTAACATGACACAACATTAATTTTAGCATAATTTTTTTTACAGAGTTAGCATTTTGACTAACATCAATTATAGCATATTTCGTATATTTTGAGTCGTAAATTGTTAGACACTTATATGACAATCAACATTGCATTTCAAGGATCAAAGAAGAGGTTTACACCAAATTGTAGTGAATTGATTCTAACATTGATGCAAATGCATAGATAATCTCTTACGAAATAATAGTAAAATCAAAATTATGAAATAACAATGATTTTGAAAGAAAAAAAAACTTATGAAATAACAATAATCAATAATATATTTGAAACATATCAAGTAGTAAAAATATAGAGGAAAAGTAAACAAATATATTTAAAAAATTTAGTCCCGTAAGTGTAGCTCAGTTGGTTCAAGGATAATTTATGTAGGGGCCGGAGTTTGAACCCCAGATTCTCCACTTCTCTACGCTTAATGTGTCTGAATCTAGTCACTAAGTTACTTACAAAAAAAAAATTAAAATTTTTAAAAATACCTATGTAGTTTTTGAAAAAAGAATTTAAACATGTGTAAAAAAAATATATAAACCCTGGTACTATAAAAACGTGACATTTTTAATACTCTCTGAAGGGTTTTTTGTTAATGAGACTGAACAAGATGGGAAGAAGAAACGGTGGCGGCAGTGGCGGCGGCGGTGGAGGAGGAAGGTCTCTGCAATTTGCACTTCGCCGGCGAGTTGAAACCTGCAAATCAAAGTACACTACCGCCGAAGAAATCGTCGAACATCTTCGTTCAAATTACCCTGATTATCAACGAACCAAACAACAACAACTCATTCGACTCGTTCATGACGCTCTTCAATCTTCCTCACGGAAACCTAATCCTAAAAACGCCGCCGTTGAGGACTCCGACACCGACGATGAGGTTCGTAATTCTTCTCGGAAGAGACGTAAGGATGCGATGATTGATGAATCTGAAGAGAAATTGCAAAGATTGGAAGCTCGTCACATTGAAAAGAGGATGAACACGCGGGTTGAATCATCTTCTGAAGAAGATTCTTCCGATGATGACGAAGGTTCAGTTTCGACTTCAGAGGATGCAATTTATAGTGAGAAAGTTGAACCTGCTTTTGATTTGATGAAAGATATGCTTAGAAATTCGTATACCGGAAACAAAGAAGGAATTAAGGAAAAGAATGTTGAATTGGATATTGGAAATTCAAGTAAAGCTACTATTACTGTTAATGCAGATGGCGGTGAATCAAAGTCGGTGGCGGCGAAAGGGAAAGGGAAACAACTATCGAAGGGTTCTGGTTCAGGTTCAGGTTCTAATGAGGTGAAAGGGAATGGAGGGCCGATGTTTAAGGATTTGGGTGGGATGAATGGTATATTGGAGGAATTGATGATGGATATTGTGTCATTGATTAATCCTGAGTTGCCTAAGCATTTAGGAGTGAAACCGGTGACTGGGATTTTGTTGCATGGACCACCTGGTTGTGGAAAGACTAGACTTGCTCATGCTATTGCTAATGAGACTGGTCTTCCTTTTCATCGTATTTCGGCTACCGAGGTGGTTTCTGGTGTCTCAGGTATTGCTGAAATCTTCCATTTTTGTTACTCTAGGGATACATTAATGTGCTAGTGCCTGTGTCAGTGTTCGTGCTTCTTAGGGATTAGCTGATAGTTTATGCTATTTTTATTACTCTTAGGCTTAGTTTGGATGTATGGTGAATTGTAGGACTAGACGGGATAGGATTAGAAATGACAACATTACAATGAGAGTTGGGGTAGCACCTATTGTAGAAAAGATGGTAGAAACTAGACTTAGTGGTTTGGGCATGTAGAGAGAAGACATGTAATTTCTGTAATAAAGAGAGTAGATCAGATGGAGGGAGTCAAATCACTAAAGGTAGGGGATGATCTAAAAAAAAACCGTAAGAGAAACTATCAAGAAGAATCTAGAGATTAGCGGGATAAAGCTTGATTTTTGTTGTTGCTTAGGCTTATTTTGGGTTAGCTCTTAGTTTGTGAGAGTTTCTAATTTAAAGAAATTTATGACCAATTATTTATGAAAGTCCTTATAAGTCAGTGTTTGTAGATAAGTTAGATAAGAGTTTCTGACTCAATTGAGTTAATATCAGTGTTTATAGATAACTTAAATGAGAGTTTCTGATCAATCGAGCTATATTATGTCCCTGTTTGAATAAGCAACTTATTTTGAAGCTTATAGCATAATAAGCTATTTCTATAACACAAGATAAAATAAAGTCAAATTGTTTTTGTAAAATCTATAATCTGTTTTTCATAAACTATCTTAGAGGGTTTATGGAGATAAGCTGAAAACAGTTTATGGACATGTCATAAGCTGTTTTCATAAGTTCTCACAAACAGTGTCACAAGTGCTTATGCCAGTAGATAAGCTCGAATATTCCAATGTATTTGAAGTTATTGTTTAAGAATCTCATATTTAATGTGAGATTTTTTTACCATTTATTTTTCCATGAGTAATTGTGAATGGATTTATCCAAACCGGTGCTTAGTGGTCTTAGATCACTCTTAACCTAAAGTAAACTAAAGTGCGTTTAGCACATTTGTTTGAGAATAAAGTTTCAAATTATTTAGCTGGCAACTGCAGAATGCTTCTTCAATTTTTATTGTACGCTGGTGACTGTCATTGTATCCACTAGTACTATTAGACGATTCAGAACTGTTTTATTGAATAGTTGTCTTTTTTAATTAGGTGCATCCGAAGAATATATTAGAGAGCTTTTCGATAAAGCAAAAAGGACTGCTCCATCAATTGTTTTTATTGACGAGATAGACGCAATTGCTTCGAAAAGAGAGGATTTACAGCGTGAGATGGAGAAACGAATTGTGACCCAGTTAATGACTTCCATGGATGAACCAGAGACTTCTGATGAATCTCGTGGCTATGTTCTTGTAATTGGAGCCACAAACAGGCCTGATTCTCTTGACCCTGCTCTTAGACGGCCTGGTCGTTTTGATCGTGAGTTTTTTGTTGGCGTTCCTGATGAATCTGCCAGGGAGGAGATCCTTTCCGTGCTTACTCGCAATATTAAACTTGATGGTTCTTTTGATCTGCGCAAAATAGCCAGGTCTACTCCAGGATTTGTTGGTGCTGATTTGGCAGCTCTGGCCAACAAAGCTGGTAATTTGGCAATGAAGAGGATAATTGATGAAAGGAAACACGAGTTATCTCAAGATCTTACGAGTGAGAACATAAAAGGCTGGTGGAGAGAACCTTGGTTGCCTGAAGAAATAACTAAGCTTGCTATCAAAATGTCCGATTTCGAGGTGCTTTAGATTTATTATTATATTATTGTTGTTGTTGTTGTTGTTGTTATTATTATTATTATTAATATTATTATTATTACCCTGTCACCTTTTTCTAGATTTGTATTACCAGCACTGTGTTTAGGAGGTTATCTTATCCTCTGCAATAATTTTTTTGTCTCTATACAAAGATAGTGCTGTTATTAGTCTTGTAATATTACTATATTAGTCTTTGATTTTCCTCAAACATTTTTTTTTTTTTGAAGGAAGGAGGATTTTTTTTTCCTTAAACATTTATATATGCATAAATGACGTAATCATATTTATCTGGGAATTCATACAGGAAGCAGTCAAAATGGTGCAACCTTCAGCAAGAAGAGAAGGGTTCTCTTCCATTCCTAATGTTAAATGGGAAGATGTTGGTGGGCTTGATAGTTTAAGGCATGATTTTAATCGCTATATTGTAATGCGTGTAAAAAAACCCCAGTATTATGAGGTAATTTTTACCACTACACTTTTTAATGCAATTTCTATTATTTAGAGTCAATATGTGGATCAAGCAGTCTAGAGAAAATAAAATATCATCAACTCAAACTGACTTTTATATCTTTGTGATTGTCTCCATTGTATAAGCTAAATCATTCAGTTGAGTTTTCTCTTCGTTATTTAAATAGAAAGATGTAGCTGTAAATAAATGGGTGTTGAATGAATTAAGGGGTATGCATTGCATGTTTCAGATTTATGTAATTCCAAATCATAGGAATGATCCCAGACCAGCTGGTCAAAGTTAAATGTGAGAAATTCTGTTGGACCCAAGACTGTTAGAAGAGAGACAATTTGTTATGGTGAGGTAGCAGCAGTGCACATAGGTTTTTGAGGAAATGAGTGAGCCGAGGTAGGAATCCGTTGTGCTGTTGAGGATTATAGCTGAGGCTTGGGACTGGAAATAAGTTTTCCTTTCATCTAGGGGTAGTAGTCCTTCGAATGCCAGATCTTCCGGTCATCTCTGTCTTGATGAAAATTGCAATCACCCTATTTCAGCAGTAATAATTCTTGACTGAGTTGTGATTTTGGTTTGTTTTCTATCATTTCTGCTGTTAGAAATCGTGGTTGGGTCTTACACAACCCCACAAAAACGCCTTTGTGGCGTGGATTGCTCCCACTTATATAAACACATTGTCAGGCCATTTCTTATCCGACGTGGGACTGTTTAGTAATTTCATTAATTTTTAGATGCAATTGTTCTCAAGTGATTTGGGGGAAGGAATTGATGGATGGAGGATCCAATATATTTTTATCTATTTTGCTGTTGTGCCAATGTACAGCCAAGAAGATCGCAAATTGCACCATAGTCCATAATCAATGATTTTTCTGTTTTTCCTTAACTCAATATTTGATGTTCATTTACTCAACACGAGCTTCCTTTTCTGTTTACTATTTTTCAGAAAGCTCCTATGGATAATTTGGTTGATCTCCAATTGTCATACTAAACATTATGTTCTTAATCTTATCTTAGAAATTGATCAAATGATTGTCTCTTCACTATTTTATGAATATTACGGTTAGTTGTATATCACAACTTCTCAAGACGGTCCTGATCAGTGTTACTGGATTTAACCATTTCAGGGAATTGGGATGAATCTTGAGTCGGGATTTTTGCTTTTTGGACCTCCAGGTTGTGGTAAAACATTGATTGCCAAGGCTGTTGCCAATGAGGCAGGAGCTAATTTCATTCATATTAAGGCCTGTCTAAATATTCCATCCTTTTATCATCAATTTTGGTTTACAGAAAATGTTCCTCTATTTTGAATAAAGCATTTTTTTTTGGATATTTGAATTGTTTTTATCGAATTCTTAGGGACCCGAGCTTCTAAATAAATATGTTGGGGAAAGCGAGCTTGCAGTGCGGACATTGTTTAATCGGGCAAGGACTTGTGCACCATGTGTACTATTTTTTGATGAGGTTTGTAGTTCTCTTTTCCTATGAATGTTCGTTAACTCTTAATATTATATCAAGACACAATCATTTTATTTCAAACTTGCAAACTATAACTTAAAATTGTTGTCTAGAATGTTGAATATTCGAAGGAACTATCCATATTCCATACTACCATTGCAATTGTTTTTGTTGTGTTCCTTTATTCATCGTTATGCACTTCTCCGTCATTCTCTCCTGCATATGCAGCAACAGCTGTGTGTTTGGAAAAATTATTTTCTTACTCAATAAGCCTGGTAGCCTGTGTGGTTATCCGTTATTTATGTCCGTTGTCTATGAAGGGCTTTTATCATCAAATTTAATTGGTTGTAGAATTGTTTGCAACGTAAACATAAATTTCAATGCGTGTGAAGTTTAACTTTTGCCATTTTCAGGTTGATGCTCTGACTACTAAACGTGGTAAAGAAGGTGGATGGGTTATTGAAAGACTATTGAACCAGGTCAAACAATCTCTATTTTTTTAACAAAAGAAACATTGTCATACTGAACTCTTACTCCGTATAACATAATGAATGAAATATGACAATTATATAAAATTGCAGTTGCTTATTGAGCTAGATGGTGCTGAGCAACGGAGGGGTGTTTTTGTGATTGGTGCAACAAATAGGTATCTTTGGTTTATCATCTCTAATCTTGGCTTCCACATCATATTGTATTCACCTAGTCTCATTTTACAGGCCTGATGTGATGGACCCCGCTCTCTTACGGCCTGGGAGGTTTGGTAAACTGCTCTATGTTCCTCTCCCGAGCCCAGATGACCGTGTTTTGATATTGAAAGCTCTTGCAAGGAATAAACATATTGATTCTAGTGTGGATTTGAGCGCCATTGGAAGAATGGAAGCATGTGAAAACCTTAGCGGTGCTGATCTTGCTGAATTGGTATGTTTCTACCATTTTTCTTTGTATTTTTGGTGTTGTCTTTGCTCTATAAGTAGAATGGGGAGTAAATTTTGGGATTTGCCGATTTTCTTGTGTATTCAGATGAACGAAGCAGTAATGGCTGCTCTTGATGAGAAGTTGGCCTCAATTGAGACAACCTGTGATACATTAACCGATACGTTGACCATTAGGACGAGTCATTTTGAAGTAGCACTAACTAAAGCTTCTCCATCTGTTTCAGCCACGGTAT
Organism: Medicago lupulina; assembly: GCA_958299785.1. NCBI lineage: Eukaryota > Viridiplantae > Streptophyta > Magnoliopsida > Fabales > Fabaceae > Medicago > Medicago lupulina. The sequence goes on from OY283139.1 coordinate 1,074,375, forward strand.
GGTTCATTCTGTGAAATTTATTTTCCACATAAAATCTGATATCTTATGTTGGATAAATAAATTTTAGAAATTTATATATTTATTTTTTTTGGGAGCAGCAAAGGGAATACTATGAGCGTTTGGCAAGGAGCCTTAAAGCGGCATGAGCGGCACAACTATGACTTCTTTTGTTTCTCTACAGTAGGTTATTATCCTGAGGAAAAGGTGAAGGAAACCATTTTTGTTCGAGTGTAGTGAAGTTAGGTCTGTATTTGCATATTTATGATGAGTACGTTAATCATGATTTAATTATTGCCAAATGGTTGTAATTTATGGTTCACTTATTATTCCTTTCATGTTATATGGAATTTGTTGCAAACAACCGTATCAATTATAGAAATGACATAAATTGCCTTGTGTTTGAAATTGCATCATGTTACCGTGTACTTTTACCATTCAAAATCACAATCAAACAAAGTGGTATGGTATGGTGCTTTACTTTCCAGTTTCTAAGCCATGTTGTTGATCGTAAGTTTTAGCTCTTTCCAGTTCAAATACCCTTTGAAGTTGTAATGTTTATAATTGACTTGTACATCATATAGTGACGACCATTACATATCAGAGATGGCTCCAGGCCAGGAAGATCAAAATCTATTATGCAACGAGTGTTTGTGTGAAAATTCAAGGTGACCGACTGCAACTCATGTCGACTAGCAAACCATCAGTCTTTAGCCCAAAATGAACGCCCCGGACGGCGTCTAAAAGACCATGATAAATCATTGGAATGAAGAAAATAAAAGCAACAAACAGAAAACATTGGATGGATTCTTGGTTATTTGGGTAAAAAAATGCATAATTTTTGCGTCATTGTATGCTAAGGATAAACGTGGAAGAGTTATCTTACATATGTTTACTTCTTAACTTGGTCACTTCTGTAATTACTACATTAGAGACTTCTTTCTATGAAATTGCAGTTACTTTAGAGGAGTATACTAGTTGCAAATTACTCTTCATAAAACCGAAGTTGTTCATACGGTTATTTCACACAAACTTTGTGATGATGGCTTATTAAAAAACACACAAACTTCGTGATTAGTTGCATTTCCCAAAATAATGCATTTATTTAGGGGGAAGAAAAGGGAACAACAAAAAAATCAAGTGTTTTGATTGTAAAAGCAATTTTTATTTTTTGTTTTGCGAAATTTGTGTTACATAAAGGGAATGGGACACACGGCATGAGAAAGGGATAAAACAGTTGCATTTTAAAACTTCCTTCTACTTATATACTAAAATAAGCTAATTCTTCATATTTGAACTAATGTACCAAATCTAAACTACAATTGGTTAAGTTCAAGCTTATGATCATGAAAAGTCTTTTACCAAATTACTTTTCATTCTTAAACCTCTCTTCCATATCCAAATGTTTCATCTCTGTGACACAATCAATTGCAGTGATATCATTGATTCTCATATTACTTTACATTTGTTTTAGATCTACTAGTGTCTACCTTATTGACTATGTTTGTTATTTACCTCCTGACAATTTGAGACTCCCTCACTCCCATTTCATAGAGCACTTAGATTTGTACAACTTTGACAAAGAAATCATAGACTTTCATATCAAAGTATTGGAGAAGTCTGGTATTGGAGATGAGGCTTGCATGCCAGAATCAGTTCATCAGCTCCCGCCCTATACTTCTTTGAAGAACACACAAGCAGAAACTGAATTGGTCCTTTTCACAATTGTCGATGATCTTCTTTCCAAACACAATATACATCCTAAGAGCATTGACATCCTTGTGTCAAATTGTAGTATTTTCTCTCCCACACCATGCATTACATCAACCATCATTAACAAGTTTGGATTTCGAAGTAACGTAAAGAGTTTCAGCCTAAGTGGAATGGGTTGCAGTGCTGGGTTGTTATCAGTAAGCTTGGCCAAAGATCTTCTAAGAGTTCACAAAAATTCCTTGGCTTTAGTTTTAAGCATGGAGGCTGTAGCTCCCAATGGCTATGTTGGAAATAAAAAATCCATGCTTATCGCGAATGTGTTGTTTCGAATGGGAGGAGCGGCCATTTTACTATCCAACAAAAATCAGGACAAAGGAATAGCCAAGTACAAGCTTCAACATCTTGTGAGAACACACTTGGGATCAAATGACAAAGCATATCAGTCTGTGTATCAGGAACCTGATGAAAATGGTATTGTAGGCGTTTCACTTTCACGATCGCTTCTAAGCGTAGCTGCTTCAGCTTTGAGAATCAATATAATAACCTTAGGCCCTCTTGTCTTGCCATATTCCGAGCAACTGCGATATGTGTGGTCGATGATTAGCAGGAAAATTTGGGCAGTGGAGAATAAGGAAACGTATGTGCCAAATTTCAAGAAGGCTTTTGAGCATTTCTGTATACATGCAGGTGGTAAGGCAGTAATAGATGGCATAGTGGAAAATCTGAAGCTGCATAGGGAAGATGGAGAGGCTTCAAGGATGGCATTATATAGATTTGGCAATACTTCATCTTCTTCTCTGTGGTATGAACTAAGCTATTTGGAGGCAAAAGGGAGAGTAAAGAAAGGACATAAGGTTTGGCAAATTGGCTTTGGAAGTGGTTTCAAGTGTAACAGTGCTGTCTGGAAGTGCCTTTCTGATATTGATCCAAATGTAAGGAGTGCATGGTCAGATAGAATCCATTTGTATCCAGTTGAGATACCTGTGTTTGATTGTTGAAGTCATTGTAGATTCAAGAAGTATTAGCAGGGGTCCAACAAAGATGAAAATTAGGTCCTTTATGATTTATTACTTTTCTTATTCATACGTTCTTGTCTTGCCAACATAATCAACATTTGCTCTAAGTTGATTTTTCTGTCAACAATAATAAACAGCAGGCTTTGCAAAAAAATTATGCATTAGGTCTGTTATACTAATACCACAAGCCATCTTTTTGTTATTTTGTTATTTGTCAACTTAAAGATTAATACAATATTATAGACAAAAATAAGTTGTTAGAGAATGAAAAACATGTATTAAACAAACCAATATCTATTTTTTAGAACGTACTATTAACTATTATCTCTTTTTTTTTGGAGGGAAGCAGGGGCATTGTGGTAAATAGAACCATAAACTTGTTGATGTAAAAAATATATTAAGACAAGACAATTACAAGTAATAAGTTGTGTTAGGGAGAATGACCAAAACCAATCAAGATTAAGACATCAAATTTCCACTATAAACCTTAAGGTATACGTAAATATGAAATTCAGACTTATGTGACAAGCCATGGTATATGTTCTTGATCATCCCTTATATCCTTCATTCAATCAATTTCTTGTCATTGTAGAACTAACCAGTAATCACTTACAACTGAATTTCAACATAAGTATTTGAAATGAGTTTCACTTTGCAAACCAGGAGAGGTTATTGACGACTACTCAAAAAAGTAAATGATTTATTTGAGATGATACATTTACATCTGTTTATATACACTAGAGGATCCGTACCGTGAGAATTTAGGTCTACAAGGGTTATCTACCAGACTACCACAACTTAAAACTGCCAAGGGAAAAAATGAGTGAAGCAATGTATGGTGCATGGAACTACAGATCTTGTGAACCAAAGAGGATCAAATTATCAGCACAAATGAAGGCTAGCATTATGTAATCAATTACAAAACTTTGCATGTTTTATCTAGCGAGTTTTTGGGCATTTAACTTAACTCGTTGCTTGGACAAAACTTCAGCAATGAGCTGACGACCAAATAAGTGTGAATTCTTGAGGATTAGGTTTCTTGTTGATGGATTAACAACGTAACCTTGACCTGGCATCCATTGTAGTAAGTGTAGAAGCAAGTCTTTCTTCTCAGGCTGACCTAAGTAGCGTGATACAGCCATCTCAAATAAACCCTGCAACAAGGTGGAATATAAATAACTTTTGAGTAAACAGTTTAATATAATACCCGGGACCTAGCTCCAATCTTCAGAAAATATTTCAATTTGGACGCAGTTAGCCACTACACAAACCAGTTGTTCTAATTTGAAAATATTTTTAATCAGACTGAATCCATTTGGTAAAGATTAACAAAAGGAATTTCAAACTAATAAACATTTCTTGTGGATGTGGCTATTTTGAATGAAATATAAAGAAAATACTACGAACTGATTGTCATTCTAATAACAGTAATCAAAATGAAATACTGTCAAAATTATTATTACCTGATCAATCTTGTAGCCACAATTATGGAGTGTCTTCATAACATCATTGATCAAGTTGATGTTACCTGACTTCATAAATGCACTTGCAAATTTTTTGGTTGTGGGGCCAGATATAGATGTTGCATTATCCTGAATACGGTCAGATTCATCAGATGAACAACAACGCTACGAGAAGAAAATAAGATTTATATATTTCTAAATAAAAATAAAAATTACTGCTAGGAGAATAATACCTTGAATACTACATATGCATCTTTCAAAAGCTTTCCTGCTAGGAGAATATGTAGAATCTTCTCATGAAGTGCCTTGCCTATTGCTCTCTTGCTATATCTCAGCATATTGTAAAGAGAAAATGCCTCTGAATAAGCATTTTCCTGACCAAGGTGGTATATTAAAGAAGAACAGAGCTCCTACAAAAAGAGAGGAACATATTAGAACTTTTACTTGGTCAATAAACTGATAATCATAGATAGAAAAAAATCACAGCAAACTTTATTAAATCAAGCATTCTCGGTTTTAAATCAAGAGAAACTTCACATTTATAATCTTCTTTTTTACTATATCACTCTTTTAATGGTCTTTTCTTCAGGAATGTAACCTTTTAACTCAAGCAAGATTGTAAACGGCTCACTAAAAGAAAACCAAAAATATCTTCTCCGAGGAAAGGATAATAAAACAATGAATCAAATAATATGCAGAAGGATATATAAATGTAGAAATTACAAGACATTCACAAGGATCTATATTATGAAAATGTTCAAATCTTGGACAAGGATGCAAACAAATGTTGCCATATATTACAAATCATAAAACTAAAAGGACATCTTACAGTTACACTACAGACTGCAGAAAACAAGTTCAATATCAGTATGACAATAAAACAGCATACCTCCACTGGTTGATAGCCTTTACTATGCATGTCCATCATGGTTTGATAAGCTAATAGATACATGTTTTTCCTACAGAAATATTTGATTAGAATATGGAAGGTATTGTAATCAGGACTGATTGCCAATTCATCCATTTTTCTTAGAGTTTCCATCACACTTTCCATTTCACCTGCTCTGCAGAAAGCACAGAGCATTGAATTCATTATAACTACGTCATATTTGTCAAAAGTAGTTTGAAAATCCTTGGCCAACTGCTTTGCCTCCTGAAAAAGCTTGGCTCGGCAAAATGCTGATATTATAATACTGTGTGCATAGCCATCTGCATGTGTGAATTAAATTTGTAAATTACTACAGTGTTAAATATCCCAATCTTGGAGAATTACTAGAACTAAAGCTTCATTTAATAAACACAAACAAAAAGCTCAGTTAAAAGTTATTATGATATGACATATCCTATTATCAGCTCCAATAATAGAGATTCTTGCAGAAATTCAAACAATGGAACAAATATAGGAACATGAGGATAACATGTGACCATATTTGCTGAACTCCTATTGACCTCCATTACATAAGAAGCTATTCAAGACAACTTTCTAAAAGCATAAGGTGATAAGTGGAGTAGAGGGCCAATAATGGCTATATGTCTCTAACAGCTAGAGGGTAGAGGGATGACCGCTACTGTGAAGACTAAAAAACAATGTATAAAGTAAACATAAATTCCAACAACATACGTAAATACTCAAAATGTGGCAATCATACTTTATAGTTATAATTAACTTTGTCATTTCCCATCAAAATAAGTTCTAAATGTAATCAAACGGACATCCCGTCAAAATGACAAAATCAAGTTCTAAAAGTAAACAAATTGACAAGCAAAATCAAGTTCTAAAACTAATCAAAATCATGCATCCACATCTGCGTCTGCCTCATCTTCACTTCCAAGTTCCGACGCATCAATATTATCTTGTTCATCACTTGATTCAAACTATTGTTTTTCCATCTTCAACTCCTCATCTCCTTTAGGCATAACTGTAGTGAGTCTAGATTGCTGGAGTGGATAGCGGGACTGCCGCAATTTGCAACCACCACTGCTGAAGGAGGGTCATGGAGAGATGGTGTCGCCAAACCCTACCACTGCTACGCTATTCTGCTATAGCGCGCTATTGACACCATAGGCTGGCCCTCCTCTCGTGTCTTTGGCTCCCAGTATAGAAAATGCACATGCTCATTTTACCGTTTGCAAAAATTCAACTTAACTATGAAGAATATGGGAGTGAAGAATTGAACTTCAAACCAATTGGTCATGACTCATTAAGGCTCTGAAATCATGCCAAGAGGATCAAATTTACATAAAACTTTAGGTGCTACATAAAGATTGTTGTGGTGGTATTATATACCTAATGGACATCGTAGTTTTCGTAAATAATACTAGACGGTGAATTAATGCTAAAGCAATTTTATTTTTTTTCATGTTCATTGCACCTTAGCGAACATTTGAATAGATTTCTACATGTACAATGCTCTATTTCATTGAAGGAAACTCCAAATGACAACTTACCAGACTTTACATGTTTTTCCATCATTTCATCAAAAATTATTTTGGCTTCATGCGTTTGTCCTGCCTTAACTAGGCCATCCATCAATATACAGTATGGCATCTGTATAAAGATCCATATTAGTCAAATAAGACAGTTAAAAAAGAGAAGTCAGAAAAGGTTAAAAGAAAGACGTATAATTTATAATTGATATAAACTTTAAGCATCGACGTAGAATGAATAATGCAATGAAATGATTTAATAATGTTTCAGATACAGAAAAACCAAACAACTCTTGTTCAATTTAAAGGTTATCAATTACCTCATCTTCAGCATAGCCCAAGGATTCCAGTTTGGCTAGTAATTTTCTTGACTTCTCAAACAAACCTCCTTTGACATATACCTTTAGCAGGGTTGTCAAAATGACCTGCAATTATATATATAAAGCTGCTGAGCCACGTGCATAATATACTACTCGTCACAAATTGTCTTAAATTTTGTAGAAAGACAAGTAAAACAAACCTTGTTTGGTACTAACCCTTCAGATTCCATATCTTGAATCAGCGCATCAGATTTTGTGAAGTCTCCACATGCTGAGTAAGCATTGAGCAAAGAGCTATAGTGGTAAACATTTGGTGAACGACCTTCACTCTTCATCTGGTTAAAATAGTATTCTGCTTCTTCCCATTTACCATTAGAAGCACACACTGCCAGAATTGCCCCATAAATTACATCGTCCATTCGCAGTCTATTGTCTTGCAGTTCCTGAATTAGCTCCAGTGCTTTAGGATATCCATCTTTTACTTTAACGCAACCTGCAATAAGCTGGTGATGAGAACAAAAAATTAGACCGCAGTAAATAATTGAATCCTAAAGTCGATATATTTAGTTGTGCATACAAAAATAATATAAAAAGTCAATGTTATAGATAAGACGGAAAACAAAACCAGACGGAAACTATTAAGTTTTTGCTTCAAGCATGCCGAAATTCAATTGGTATAAGTGACCAGAAAACAAAAACGGTGGAGGAAAGAATTACATACGGTGCTATAGGTAACAAGACCCGGAACAAGACCATCATGTTTCATCTGCCGAAAGAGTCTAATGGCGGTATCAAACTTGCCTTTCTTGATAAGACAACTGAGAACAGAATTACATACATAGACATTGTCCTTGGCCGATTCATCTTGAATGTCATTGTACAGTTTTAGCATCGTGGAAGCATCAAGTTTATTGGCCATGAACTTTATGTACTGGGAATAAGAATAGACATCAAGCTTCTTGTTCTCTTGCATCCATAAAAAAAGCTGCAGCAAATACAATAGTCATGGTAAATGAGTTTGGTATGAATGATTTGAGGCCCCTTTGTTACAACTTTTGTTATGGAAATTCACCTTTTTAAAATCAAATTATCACTTTTAGAAGTTTCCGTCCGTTTGTAACATATATTGAAAAAAAATTAGAATCTAAAAACTGCTTAGTATGAGAAGTTATTTTGAGTAGCTTCTCTAGAAAATCATTTTTGATAACTAACTTTTTTTTTTAAAAAGTGATTGTCAATGCAGTAAACAAACACAAAACAGCTTTTGCTCTTTTAAAAATATCTAAAAATTAATCTTTAAGTAATTGAATATCAAAATCACTTTTTTTTTAAAATCCGTGACAAACGGGCCCTTAGGGGTGTTTGAATTAGCTTATTTGAATTTCTCCATTGACTACTGACATAAGCACTTGTTGGGGTCTGTTTGGTAAGAAGCATTTTTGAGCTTATAACTTATGTCGTATAAGCTCATATGACTAGAAAAGACCCATTTGATAACCGTCACTTTCTCAAAAGCTTATAGCATTTTTTGATAAACTAACTCAATTAGCATATAACTTAAAAGTTTATAGCTTCTAATTTTTTACCTCAATTTTACAACAGTAATCTTAATTGAAAAAAACTAAACATTAAATAAAAATAACTTTTTTATATAATAAACAATGAAGAAAAATACCTGAGAAACATGGTTAAAGTTGTTTGAATTAACAAAGTGGTGCAAAGTAGCATTGAGGTCTTTGATTGTTAACAATTGTCGGAGAGTTGTAAGAGTAGAAGGCAAATCAGAAGTGTGTTGAAGTTGGAGTTTGGGTGATTTTCTTGTTCTTGAGGAGAATTTTATGGATTTTGATGGAAAATGAGTTGTTGAAGAAGAAGAAGCAGAAATTGTTGATGAAGATGAATGGCCGCGAAACGGCATACCAAAACCAACTGCTGATATTGATGATATCTCCATTTTCTTCAGAAACGGTTCGTTCTTTCAAACTCTGCTAAAAGATTTTACGAACAAACACATGCTTTATTCCTATTAGTTCAAAATATACCACTCTCACTAAATTTATATGAAACTTATTTAATTTAGTGTAGCCAAATCTAGTGTATGGTATTTTTGGGTAAAAAGTCCCATACAATAAAAAAAATAGTGTGTTTTTCATTAAAATAATAAAATAGTCTTTTTGTTTTTTTTATGCGGAGGAGTTCAATAATAAAAAAAAATCCAGTGGGTGGGGTGAGGTATACTGGTATGTAAACAAAAAGTGTGGGCAGAGGTCTTTCGTCCATGTAAATATAAATCATCTGAATTTTCGTCTTTGAAGTTACTAATCATTTTAATCTGCCACTGCAAAATTTAATCATTTGACTTTTGATCCTAATTATGTTTTTTTGGTAAGGTGGGCTGTCATTAGCGACGTTGTGGTCATGTGGCAAGTGATGATTGGGTGAGGTGGTTGGCTTAAATAGGTATTTCGTCCTTGCAAATATAGACCATTTGAATTTTTATCCCTGAAGTTACTAATCAGATGTAATTATGACCGTTTTTCAAATGATTAATATTTGCAATGACAAAATGGAAACGAAAATTCAAATGGCCTATATTTACAGGGACGAAAGACCTATTTAAGCCTATAATTTTTAATAAAGTGCTCTTAGTCAAGTCGGTGTTGGAGGTTGCTAGCAGATGTTAATTGCCGATTGAAAGAGGTGCTAAAAGCAAAATATAGCGTGGACATTTTCACAACCCCTAGTGTTCATATTCCCTTTATAGATTCCATTTTGGCGATATCGTGGAAATGTATGTGTAATGTGAGGCTTCTTAGTGGAGTGACAATGATTGGTTGGAGGAATTGTTTTGCACAAAAGTGGGTGATGGAAGGATGTCGTCCTTTTGATCCGAGAGGCGGCTTGGCGAATCACCCCATTGTTTGGTTTTGCCTAGGATCTTTTCAATTTCCTCGCAACCTAGATTTAACATTAAGGAGATGAGCGAGTGGGTAGATGGAGAATGGAGATGGAACCTTATGTAGCATAGAAATTTCTTTGCATGGAAGGAAGAGTTGGTTTCAAAGTTTTTGAATTATCTTTAAGTGGCTACAACGGGCTATTCTGAGGATGAGTGGCAATGTCGTGCAAACGATTGAGGTAAGTTTACAATTGATGCAACATATACCGTTTTGTCCAACAAAATTTATCCTTCTCTTCTTTGGAGGCTGAGAGAGGTAAGCTATTGGAAAGAGTTTGGGAAAGTTTGGCTCCATCAAAGGCGATGGTATTCTCTTGGTAAATAATGCTTCTTAGTATGTTGCCAACTACGAGGAACTTGCCAAAAATGGGTGTTGTTGGATGTAGGGGAGCCGTATTTCATTTGGTGTTCAGGTATACAAGAAACGAAAGCTCGTCTTTTTGCAAGGTGTGATTTTACAAGTTTGGTAATGGTTAGGTATGTATTTGGTCTTGTCGGGGGACCTTTTTGTTTTGTTCGAAAGTTGTTGTTTCTCTTTCAGGCAAGTAAAGAAGAACAAGGGTCTAACGTTGATTTCGCATTACAACATTATGGTCTATTTGGAGGGTGCGAAATGAGTTAATTTTTTTGGGCGAGGTTCCAAAGGTTGATGAGATTGTTGATGCAATGAAAATATGGTTAATTAAGTAAATAGTCCCTATAAATATACATAATTGTGTCTTTAGTACCCATAAAAAATATTACTTTAGTCCTTGTAAAAAGATTTATTACCATTTTTAGTCCTTGTAAGTCTTCTATTAGCCTTTTTAGTCTTTGCAAAAAATTTCGTAAGCATCTTTAGTCCTGTAAAATGCTAAAGGAAAATGTTAAATGAGGTAAAAAGTATATATAAAAAAAAATAAGGAAATAAAGATGAAATTCTTGATATTTATAGAGATCATTTACTTAATTAACTCCTAGAAATATTTTTTGTCGATAGTTTTTTTTGCTAGAAAGACATGAGCTCCGTGTCTTTTATATGAGTGATTTGTAAATCCTTTAGAGTGGATGAGTAATTTGGAGGTTTCTTTTTGTATGTGAGTTTGATATCATTTGTACCCTTCTTGTTGGTTGGGTTTAGAAGTCTCTTATACTTTTATCCAATATCAATATATAATTCTTCGGTGTTAAAAATTATGGTTTGGTATTTCATGGAAAGCAAGTAAAGAAATGTCTTCGTTTGATTTGGTTAATATGCATGAAGTCAATTCGAAAGCATTGAAACCATGTGGTTTTTGTTAATTAGGGACTTCTATCAGTATCTCATGGAAAGCAAGTAAAGAAATGTCTTCGTTTGATTTGGTTAATATGCATGAAGTCAATTCAAAACCATTGAAACCATGTGGTTTTTGTTAATTAGGAACGTCTATCAGGTTTCCTTCTTGACATAGTTAAATAATTGATATAATCATTGATTGAGTCTAAAGTTAAAGGATTTTCTTATGATTACTATCAACGAAACATTCAATTACTTAGATGTTTAGAAGTGGGTTTACCTCATAGTTGACTATCACTTTTCGTTTTGGTTTGATGGCTCTCTTGTTTTGGTGTCTTTTATGTAATCCTTGAATCTTTTATTGTTTCAATCACAATACTCCTTATGATGTGATTTGTTTTAATATATCATATTTTTTATCTTTTAAACAAAAAAAGATTTGTTGCTCTGATAGCAAGATACACTTCGAATGACTTGCCTTTCTCTCGTCTCAAGTCAAGCATTAATTTTTTTGTTGAAAAGGCCAAGTCAAGCATTAATGACTAAATTAGCAAATATTCATTTTTTTTGGCTAATATAGTGACTTAATATCCTCTCTTTTATAAAATAAAATTATTTTATTTTTTCAGCTAATATACGAAAACTTAGAAAAAGCATTCTACCAATAAAAAAACCTTAGAAAAAGCAACAATTTTCATATCTTTTATTATTTTTTCCAAAACGAGACATAAAAACAATCTAAAATATCTATTGAAGATTGTGTTATGTTTTTAAGAAACACGCGAACTTTCTTAGCTGTCTCCCTTGGCTTTAGATATTTCTCTCTCCGTAGACTTGACTTGGTAACTAAGTAAGTCAATATATAAATATTATTATAAGGATTCTCCTAACAACATTATACTTTCGATAGTTTGATTAAAAAATACTGAGTTATAAAACTATCTTTGTTTCTCCAAGAATGGAACTTCTCAGTTCATTGACGAAAGAAGAGATTCTAGAGGCTCTATCTCATGGTTTATGTCACCACTGTGAAACCCTTGTTCATGATCGTATCAGAAGAACCCTTCATAAAAGTAAGTAATACTATATTCCTCTCTTTTTCATTATTATTTGTGTTTGTGTGTAGTTTTTTCAATTAGCATGAGAACAATCAGTTCAATTTTCTATTTATTTAAGAGCGAGGGTTTTCGGGTTTTCCTTGTTTTGGATCATGCTAACATGTGCCCTAACCGGCATAAGTTAAGAAGTTAAAAATAGAATTAAATGAAACATTTTATTTTAAAAAGATAATTTTGAAACTTTTAATATGTGGAGTGTACTAATTAGAAAAAACTTCTATCTATGATTTCTTAATTTGTGCTCTTAGAGTACAAGATATAATTTCCTTGTTCTTTAACCTTTTTACTTTCTACCAACAAAAAAAAGTTTTTCCATCGTGAATAAATCATAACCATTAGAAACTGTATAGTTGTGTCTTAGTTTTTTTTTATATTAATAACTAATAGTGAATTTCATGTAATTAACGTTTTCATCATTCAATATAGGAAAACATGGTGAGAATTTGTATCCTGCTGAAAACTTGGAAAGTTATGGAGATGCAATAGACTTGTCAGTAGATGATAATGGTTCAATATCAGAATCTTTGAATAAGAGAATTAGAAAAGAGTGGAAGAGTTCAATGAACGCAAACGATACGAAGTACAGTGTTGATTCTTCACCTAAATATTTGAAGGAACGTAAACGATCTGATACTGAATTGTTGTTATGTGATGGAATTGTTGATGTTTCTCCACCTGATAATGAGTTGACAGAGGAACGGGACGAGATTATTCGGTATTCTGAAGTTCACTGCAAAAAAAACTTTAGCTATGTCGAAACGATCAATGGAAGAGATACAAATTTGTTAGAGGGTCTTGAACTTCACAACGGTGTCTTCAATGCTACGGAGCAGAATGAAATTGTTGACTATATATACAGATTGCAACGGAGAGGACAACAAGGAAGACTGAGAGGTATAAGCAAAACTTCCTATTTTCTCTTTATTCTTCAATTCAGTCACAATTTCTTTGATTTATTTGTTAACTTCAGTGTGTACTTTTTTGTTTTTCATTGGTTCATATTTGTACTCATGTTTGTTGCACCTTCTCAATATATTGTTGTTATCATGCTAAACTCAGAACTAATACCAAAATTAACACACTTTTCTATGATACAAAATGTGGAATTAGATGTGTTTTGATTTGTTTTTATGCCAAGATGGGGATTCAATGTAAAACCCGTGGTACCAAGTTCAATTCATATCAAAAAAAGAGTTTTTTTTTTCTTCTTTTTCTTGTGACTTTGCAATAGTTTCAAATTGGTTGATTCTGGATGCATCACTTCTTTTTCTCATAACTTCGTATATACACTAGAGATTCTCTCTAGGAATGTTCTGCACAATAATTGGTATGATACTTGCATACCTAAAGTCTATTCTAACAACTAGTCTATTAGTGAAATATTGCTCCTCTCAATCACTAGTACATGGAATCAATTTGTAATTCTTACATCTACTGGCCTTTATTGTTCACAGATAGAACTTATTCAAAACCTAGAAAGTGGATGCGAGGTAAAGGACGTGAAACCCTACAATTTGGATGCTGCTACAACTATGCAGTGGTAAGTAATTAAGGTTGTTGATTTCAGTTTTCATCTCTAGTTAGTAGTTACTAATTGATACTAATTATTTTTGTAAAATGTTGCAGGACAAAAATGGTAACCCCCCTGGTATAAGTAGAACTGAAGAGGTTGATCCATTACCACGCGTGTTCAAGCAAATGATTAAGAGGATGGTTAGATGGAACATAATTCCTCCGACGTGTGTTCCTGATAGTTGCATTGTCAACATATATGATGTAGGGGACTGCATTCCTCCTCACATTGACCATCATGACTTTGTCAGGCCGTTTTATTCCGTCTCTTTCTTGAATGAAGCTAAAATATTATTTGGTTCAAATCTGAAAGCTGTTCGTCCAGGAGAGTTTTTTGGTCCCGCTTCAATTTCTTTGCCTGTTGGGTAATTATCTTATTTTCCATCTTCTTGTAACTTCTCACAAATCATTTTTTTTACCATGACCTTTATTTTTATTTCCCATGTATCTGTTGTTTAGAAACTAGATACTACTTATTTTGGTCATGCAGGTCGGTGTTTGTGTTGAAAGGTAATGGAGCAGACGTCGCTAAACATTGTATTCCATCAGTGTCATCAAAAAGGTATTTCAAATACCACAAATTTTGTGTTCACTTGAAAATCCTATCATGTTTTATTGTATTGCTTTTATCTAATAATTATTCTTTTGCTCTAGGATTTCTATTACATTTAGAAAGATGGATAAGAGAAAGTTACCATACAGTTATTCACCTGATCATGACCTAGTGGGAATCAAGCCACTTCTCATGAAATAACGTTTTAACGAGGCAGAGCGTGCTGAATCTGAATCTTATACAATTTGGAAAACTGGAAAGGAATGCTTCACGTCAAATTCGCACACAAGGAAAGGCATTGAGTTCAACAGAATTACTCTTCAATTGCTTGTTTCTTATTGTAAATACTTTCTTCCATTCAAAGAGGAAAGTATTCTCTTAACAACACGTTGGGGAATTTCATACCTCAGTTTATGTACATTTTGTAACTACCACATTCTATTTTGAGAAATGACTTTTGTAGTATTTGTTTAATGAGAAATGTTAGAATTTTTATTGCATTTCACACTTCTATATTGTCTGAATTTATGATAAAGTCTGCAAAATCTCCAGTTGAAAGTTACTTATAATAGGACTATATTTTTGTGAAGTTGATTCGTGAATAAATTAGATATATTTATCTAATAACTTTATATCCAATCAAATATGTTTATTGTGGAAGAATCAAATGCTATGTGCGGTTCTTGTATGTTAAAGAAAAAAAAGTGAGTGTACTAGGTAAATTTCTGAACCAGAAAGCAAATAACTAATGCAGATAAATATCAGTTGTGAAAAACATATTGATGCTTCATATGTTTGGCAATCACAATCATTGTGAGAAACAGAAGTATCAACTAGTATATGATGACAGATACAAATATTGGAAATGAACATATTGACATATCTTTGCTTAAGTACTCAGGTATTCTGTGAAGGGATTTACTTTTCCCATCTTATCTTATGCCATTTTCGCACCCCCAATTAAAATTCCGAAAATATCTTTCGTCCGGATTATAAAATCCGAACAAGATTGTTAGGGATTTTGGAATTCTGAAATCCGGAACTTCACAGACCTCTATTTTTTGTGTTGTATTTGATGTCAAAGGTCTTTGCAGACCGTCGTAGAATCCCCACATAAACTGCAAAGTAATTGCAGGAAATCAATGAATAGTCAGCAATAACCATGACATCGTAAACACTCCTAAAAAACTAAAAAATGTTTAAGAAAAGATGGGAATTGAAGAGTTAATGAAATTGTTGATGCATGCCAGCCTATTTATAGTCTTAAACCAGTCCTAAATCATAACTACATTCAAAGGAAACGTTTTTCATGGTCCAACCGATCAAAAATGCATTAAACACACCACAAACCGTCCAAATCTTTGGTGAGACGTCATATTCCACCTAGTTTGAGGGTTTTCAGATTATACAATCCAAACCTGTCTAAATATTTTCGGATTGTATAATCCGAATAGCACCAGACTTTGTTTAAGTTTCATTCTTGATAGGTTTTCATGGCGAATGACATGGGAATTTTTTTAAAAAAAATATACAAAAGTAATTAAACAGCTTAAAACAACACAATAACATAGTGATGAATCTTCTAATAAGGTGTTTGAAGAGGTGCTTTTGTACTTGATCCAGCTGACCTGCCAACTAACATATTTTGATCGGCAGGTCAACTGGATCAAGTTCATATAAGAACCTCTTCGGAATCCAATCTGCAACATAATGATGAAAGAGAATGTGTTTCAAGATGATTGTTTTGAGTTAGATCTTGCTGACTTGCCAACTGACATAGGTAAAAATTCAAGGCATCAAGATATAACTCATAGCAACCTCCTGACCTAGAGGTAGAATTTTTTCTAGGCATGTTTAGGATATTAAAATATAAGTTTACATAAAGTAATTAAAAAATTTCCACAAGAGACGAATTAATTATAAATTTTTCAAGCGCCAAAAACTCAAAAACAAAACAACATAAATCTCTGACTTAGAAAACGATTTTTGATCTGATTGTTTGGAAAGACATCTATAAAAATACATAAAAACAAAAAATATCTGCAAAGTTTTATATTATTTTGAAGACGTTTCGACTTATTTTTATTTTTCATCCAAAACGCGTAAAATTGCAATTTTGTTTCGAGTAAGCGTATACTTACGGGTCAAATTTTGTTTCCTAATTTTATAGGCATGGTTAGAACAATATAATAACTAACACTTTGAAATTTTGGAGCTTTTAAAGGAGACAAATTAATTATGAATTGTTTAAAAAATTCATAATTATGGGAAATTAAAATTTATAACTAATTCGTCTGTAGTCGAAAAAATCTAATATTTTGTGCAAAGCTGTATTTTAACATCGTCCTTAACATGCCTGAAAAAAATCATAAAAAAATTCAACATGTAGGTCACATTTTTAGAATTCGTGTATATTAGGTCAAAAATAAAAGAATCTCACATTTTTTAGACAAGCAATCTATTCCGGGGCCAATTTGAACACAAATACCCCTCGACTTCATTCTCTGGTTGTTGGTAATTCCTCTAAATTGCGTACTAGTATCCTTGCTTGCACAACCCTTGTTGTTCTCAAGCTCCGTTGGTGTTTGTTCTCTAGGGATGCTGGTTTTCCTCTTAATTTACCCTCACTCAAAACACTACATTTGAAAGACGTTTACTTTGATCAACGATGTGATCTTATGTTGTTCAACTATCTAACATGAAAATGAAAAGTTACACTCGTGATGATTTTTATGACTTTGAAAGCAGCTCAATGCCAAAAAAGTTGAACAGAGCAGATATTACCGCATGAAATTGATGGATTTGGTGGTTTGATGAAATATGTGCTGTTATGAAAATATAAGCAATATTGTAGCTGCATGTTCATTGCTGTTATGCGATAAATGTGGAGTCTTTGTCATGCTCTGTCGTTCCTCCCTTACAAAAAAATGCATTCTTTTGGGATATGCAATCTATCAAAAAATTTGTGTCGATAACTATATGAACAACTTTAATACGGTAAACGATATTTGTAGCAACTGAGAAATATGCAACCTAAACAAAATACTGAGTCTGAATTTGGTAAACATTGTTTACAATTGAAAGAAGGAATGAAAAAGCCACATGCTAGTCAATTCTCACTTCATGCTATTCAATCACCACTAGTTTTGTTTTTGATATTTTATTTTTGACTTTCTTTTTTCCTTTGTTTTCTATGCAGATGCAGATATGAATTTGATCTAATTATCAATCATTGGAAGTGCTTTTCTGAGTTTGTTAGCTTTATAGGCTATTCTCATGTTTCTTGTTCTTTAGTTGCTTTTTTGGTTCTTAATTCCATCAATGTTTCCTTTTAAATTATTAGATACCAAGCAGGCACTTGAATTATGAATGATTTTATTTAACGCAAGTGACTTATGAGTAGTGAAATCTTTTCATTACTCTTCTATTTCTGTTTTTTATTATATTTTTTTGGTTATAGGTTTCTGTTATGGTTTTGTCCTTTAGGTTATTGATCTATTTCCCAAGGAATGCAATAAATTTGAACAATCCTTTTATGTCTGTTTGGCTGAGGGGAATTGATTGTAGGGGATAGTTATCATAAGTTTTATTGGTTTGATTTTTTTTTTTTTTTGTGGTGATGAGGGTAAGGGAGGTGAGTCAAATCCCTCCTAAGTTAATTTTAGATCCCTTTCAAGTTTTCTCGTCGAACCAAACATAAAGCATTTTAAAAATCCATGTGCGCTCGCTTCTCCTCCCCTCCTTTAACCAAAATAGGACCTTTGAGTGAATAAGATTTATACCAACATCAGTCACCATGGTTTCTTGGTTACCTCTTCAGAAATTAGACATAAAAAACGAGATGGATAAGGTAGAAGGAAAACAATGATTGGTGATGTTTTTTCTCTTGCATTGGTTTGTAAACATTTCTTGGATTTCTGAAATGTGATTTTTTTTCAATCTGTTTTACCACCATTGTCCATTCCTATCCTCTACTGTCACTCCTACATTGGTTATTTCGAAACAATTTTCACCTGACTATTTTTCAATTTTAGAAAACAATGGGAAAGCAAACGAGTTATTTACTTGGTTGTTTACTATGATGCCTAAATCGTTCACACATGGCCAATATATTTAATCGCTTCTCATAGGATCTGATGCCTAGGTTATTAGGAAGGATTAGGCAACTCAAAATGCTGAAGAAATTGTCAAGATTGATGAGTAATGCTTTTGTTGTTTAGGGAGGAAGTTAGAGAGATATTCAAAGTGTTTCAATATTATACAAAAACTAAACCGGATCGTAAGAATAGTATAGAAAAACTGAACTGAACCATTTTGATTCATTCCAAACCAAAGTGAATTGTATAATCGGTTTGGTGCACTGCGGTTTTGGTTCTCAAACTGAACTGTTTTAGCTGAGGGCTTAGCGTAATCTGAACTGTTATTCTCATTAAGAACTAAATTGTTTGAGATACAATTTTCAAAGTAATTAACAACCATAAAAAGGTTATTAGAAGGACTGAAATGAGTGAATGACTGCAAAATTGCACATGGCAAACCACTAAAAATCATCTTTATGAAGATTGTTGACTCTTTTTACTGATAATAGTTCTTGACATTCTTTCTAGAAAGTTTTTCATTTTTCAGCTCATTCAATAAAATAACCACTTGAAAGCAAATTATAACCAAAGATTTTAAAGGGGAATAAATTTCCATTCTTTTTTAAAGTTATTGCTTCAAGCATGCTGAATTAAATTATTATAAGTAATTAAAGAACCAAAACTGAAGTGAAAAAACACTATAGACAACACCCTTGAAATTCGTTTTAGTATTTATGGAGAAACAAAAACACAGAAAAACAATGGAGGAAAGAATTATATACGGTTCTTTATTGATTAGACAACTCAGAACAGAATACATATATAGACATTGTACTTGGCAGACTCATCTTGAATGTAGTTGTGAAGTTTTAGCATAGTGGAAACATCGAGTTTATTCACTACAACATAAATGAAATCTAATGTCACTTGAAAATGTGTTAGCTAAAACCTATGTTACTAAATAGTTTCAGTAACATTTTTTAGTATCATTTGTAACAACTAAAAAATATTACTTGCTTATATTTTCTGTAACATTTTTGTTTCATCATTAGTAACAATAGAAAAAAATGTCACCTATCTATATCTTTTGCGGCATGCATCTATAATTTTTACTTAGACTTCAAACGCTGATTCCAATTTCTGTCATAAGCAATTTCAATAGCTAATATTACCCCCATAAGCTATGCATATAAAGAATTAGTTGTTCCTAGGTTAGCAGCAAAACAAACTTTGCTCTCACCTTGGCTATATTTGAAAACACATGCACAGGCAACTAAGCCATGGTTGCCTAGAGAAGCCTAATTCAGTTAAGAATGGGAGGGTGCCAGAAGACTTCCAGGGTTTTTGGAGCATTAGGATGATGAGTGTTGATATTGAAAGCCTTTAGGACAACAAAGTCTCTTATTAGCGAGGTTACCAGATAAAGAGACATTTGCACTAATCATAACCACTGCTGCATTGAGATTAGGTTTAACATTATTGTATTTGTGATTGTTTCTGGTATACCATATGACATTGATGGTGTTGATCAGAGCAGCTATCACAGTTAACTTAACTTGAGGGCTCCAACTTCTATTGCAAGCATCAAAAGTTGTTAAAACAGTGGTCAAGTCTATATTGATGTTGAGAATATCTTTTCATACTGCTTAAAAAAAATAATTGTTTCATTTTTTTATGCAAAAAAAAAAACATTTTATCTCCTTTTTTTTCTCGAGGCAATCTTTCATATCTCTTCTCAAAATAAATTATATCTTTTTATTTTTGGTTATTTAGCCTAGTGGTTGAGCTCACACATTTTAAATATGGAGAAGTGAGGTGTTTGGGGTTCGAGTCTCGGCCCCTGCATATATTATGCAATGTCACTATCAATTGAGATAAGCTCACGAGAATATAAAATCATATCTATTGCAAACTAAATCTTACATATGTGTGGGTTTTTCTAACCCCTCCATTTGTAAATAAATAAAATGTCCAATTTTCGCACGCAATGAAAACATTAATCTAATTTTTCTAATTAATCATCTAATTAAGACCTCTCTTTATAAGAATTTAAGAAAAACTATTGATCCTTAATAAAATAAAATAAATAAAATAAAAACTAATTTGATCCACCTTTTTCTTGATGGAAAGTGATAATTCGACCGGAAAACCTTTCTCAGATGTCGTAGGTATCTGGTTAGCACTCAAAACCATGTAATTAAGATCGGGCAGTTCAAATCTCAAAATAGATTTTAATTTTTAGTTCATATAAAAAATTCTGATGGTGAGATATAGATCTTTTGTTCTTGATCGGATGGCCTTGAAAAAAGTACAGTAGTTGTAAATTTTATTCAATTATTCAAGAAAGTTTAATTAAGGATGAAAATGAAAGAAAAACTGTTACACAAAATTCAATATTTTTTTTATAAAATTATAGATAATTGAAAATTTTGATTATTTAATTAAAAAAATAAAATAAAATAATTTGTATACATGGCAAAATTGAAAAGAAAGAAGTATACCTTTCCATTTGTCAAAAAAAAAGTATACCTTTCCTTTATATAGAAGATATATAGATAAAAATATGATATTGAAAAGACAATAAATTTTAGATTTATTTTTTTGGCTAATTTTAGATTGCTATTTTATTTTTGCTGAAAATATACAGAGATATAAACAAAGAATATCTATCATAGTTGGAGATTGTGTTGTGTTTTTAAGAAACTTAACCGAAACATGTGTACTTGCATAGCCGTCTCCCTTGGCTTTATATACTCCAAGAACATTACCGTGTGAGTGACTTGAGAGTGAAGCAAGAAACAAATAATAATATTCACCAAACATGGAACTTCTGAGTTCTTTGACGAAAGAAGAGATTTTAGAAGTTCTATCTCATGGCTTATGTCACCGGTGTGAAACCCTAGTGCATGATCGTATCAGAAGAACCCTTCACAAAAGTAAGTAACACTCTTTTCCTCTCTTTTCATTATGTTTGCATGTGTATAGATTCAATTTTCGGGTTTAGGGTTTAGGGCTTTTGAGTTTTTTACATTGCCAATGAACCACGACCATTAAATATTTAACCTTTTATCATAATCCCTCTGACAGTGACACGCTGATAGTGTAAAACTTAGTGAATCAAGTTCAAAACTTCATATCTCTATGTCTGCGTTTTTTAGTAATAAATAGTGAATTACATGTAATTTTTTAATCATCTCAATATAGGAAAGCGCGGTGAGGCTTCGTATCATGGTGAAGAATGGGAAGATATTGGAGATGAAATATACATGTCTATGAATGGTAACGGTTCAAATTCAGAATCTTTGAATGCAAGAGTTAGAAAATAGTGGAAGAGTCCAATAAACTCTTTACTAAAACATGATTCTACTCTCGATGAGAATGTAGGAAAACACAGTGAGAATTTGTATCCCGGTGGAGACTTGAAAGATATTGGAGGAGACTTAAAAGATAACGGTGAGAATTTGTCTCTGAATGGCAACGCTTCAATTGCAAAATCTTTGAATAAAAGAATTAGAATAGTGTACAATCCAAGAAACTCTTTACAAAAACAATCTGTGAAGGATAAGAAACACAATTTTGATTCTTCAATTAAATATCTGAAAGAATGCAAGCAATCTGATACTGAATTGTTGTTAAATGATGGAATCGCGGATGTTTCTTCATCTAAAAATGAATTATCGGAAGAGCGAAGGGAGCATATCCGTTATTCTGAAGTTCAATGCAAAAAAGACTTCACCTTCGTTGAAAGAATCAACGGGAGAGACATAAATTTGCTGCTACGGAGCAGAATGAAATTGTTGAGTGTATATACATATTGCAAATGATAGGACAACAAGGAAGACTTAGAGGTATATACCAAGCTTCTTATTTTCTCTTTTTATTCTTCAATTCAATCACATTCCCTTTGATTTATTTGTCAACTTTAGCATATACTATTTTGTTTTTCATAATTTCACACTTGTAACCATGTTTGTTGCACCTTCTTAGTATATTGTTATTATCATGCTAAACTTAGAACTAATACCAAAATTAGCACACTTTTTTAGGATACAAACTATGATTTACAGGGGGTAAAACCAAAAGTGCCCTATATTACATGGGGTAAAACACTATTAACCTTTTTTTTTTATAATGTGCATATGTGCCAAGACTGGGATTCAACGTAAACCCCGTGATACCAAGTATGATTCATACTAAAAAATAGGGTCCATTTTTTTTCTCCTTTTGTGACTTTGCCATAGTTTCAAGTTGGTTAATTCTGAATATGAGTTCTTTTTTCATAACTTTAGATATACACTAGAACTTCTGGTATTGATACTTGGCATACCTAAAGTCTTTTTCCAACAACTAGTACTATTAGTGGAATGAATTTGTAATTCTTACATCTACTGGCCTTTATTGTTCACAGATAGAACATACTCAAAACCTAGAAAGGGGATGCGAGGTAAAGGACGTGAAACCCTACAATTTGGCTGCTACTACAATTATGCAGTGGTAAGTAATTAAGGTGCATTTAAGTTTTCATCTCTAGTTAGTAGTTATTATTTGATACTTATTACTTTTGTAAAATGTTGCAGGACAAATATGGCAACCCTCCTGGTATATGTAGAACTGAAGAGGTTGATCCTTTGCCGGACATGTTCAAGCAAATGATAAAGAGGATGGTTAGATGGAACATAGTTCCTCCAACGTGTGTTCCTGATAGTTGCATTGTCAACATATATGATGTAGGGGACTGCATTCCTCCTCACATTGACCATCATGACTTTGTCAGGCCAATTTATTGCGTCTCTTTCTTGAACGAAGCTAAAATATTATTTGGTTCAAATTTGAAAGCAATTCAACCCGGAGAGTTTTCGGGTCCTGCTTCTATTTCTTTGCCTGTAGGGTAAGCTTCTTCTTTTCCATTTTCTTGTGACTTCTCACGAATCAAATTTTGATCATGACCTTTATTTTAATTCCCTATGTATTTGTTGTTTAGAAACTTGATAGTAGTTAGTTTTGATCAAGCAGGTCAGTATTTGTTTTGAATGGTAATGGAGCAGATATTGCTAAACATTGTATTCCATCTGTGTCATCAAAAAGGTACTTTAAAGACCATAATATCATATACACTTGAAAATATTTTGTTGTTTTAATGTATGGTTTTTATTTAATATTTGTCTTCTGTTGCAGTATTTCTATTACATTTAGAAAGATGGATGAGACAAAATTACCATACAAGTATTCACCTGATTCTGGTCTAATGGGAATCAAGTCACTTTCCGATTCCGGTCTAAATAAACCGGATAGGAATTCAGAAACACAAGTAAAGAAGGCTGAGAATGTTCAATCCAAACCTAATCCAGTTTTGAAGACTAGACATGAATCGATTCACATCAAAGACGAGTATCCTCTGACTTTTTATGGTAACTTCAGAAAATTGAAGTAAC
Organism: Medicago lupulina; assembly: GCA_958299785.1. Classification (NCBI taxonomy): domain Eukaryota; kingdom Viridiplantae; phylum Streptophyta; class Magnoliopsida; order Fabales; family Fabaceae; genus Medicago; species Medicago lupulina. The sequence goes on from OY283139.1 coordinate 1,098,279, forward strand.
TTTAGAATATCGAAGGACAGCAATTCGAATGCACAGAAAGACATTAAGTTTAACATAATTGTACGAGATATTTACTATTTTATGTCACTTTGTTTTTTTCACAATCGTGCAATATTGCACAGGTTCGTTACTACTGTAGTAAATACCGCACTATATATTTTTAGACATGACTTTTGTGGTATTATTTTTTTTTAATGACAAATGTTAGTATTGTTAATTGTAAGCGCGTCACTTCGGCACCAGACAATGATGGCTTTTTTATTTTCCAAAAGAGCAGGATTGTAGTTCACACTGCTATATGATCTGAATTTATGCTAAAGTCTGCAAAAGTTATAGTTAAAAGTTACTTATAATAGACTATCTTTTTGTGAAATTGATTAGTGAATTTATTAAATATATTTCTCTTATAACTTATCACCCAATAAAATATGCATATTTTTGAAGAATTAGATGCTATCTAAAGTACTTGTTTGTTAAAGAAAAAAAAGTGAGTGTACTAGCTAAAGTTTGAACCAAAAAGCAAAGAACTAATACAAATATTATTAGTTGTGCACGTGAGAGTGAACTCTTAATTTTTCTAATTGATCAATCGAATGCTGTTGATTCCTCCTTAATGGTAAATGATAAAAGTGATTTTAGAGGTGAAAATTGACTTTGACATGTCGATTATTCTTAGATAAAATTGTTTTCTTTATCTTACACTCATTTTGATTTAATTTTGTAAAGGATACAATTGAGACAGTGTTTATTCTTCTTTGATTCTTGTGTTATATGCTCTGTATGAACTGAAACAGTTTAGTTTGTATTATTAATAAGTGAATCTCTTTTACTTATTGTATCATTGTTACATATTATTGTCTTCTTGTGCAAAAAATAAATAAAAAATAATGCAAAAGTCTGAATTTGCATAAAAGAAATTGCTTGGAAATGAATAAGATACACAATTCAAGAACAAGAAATCAGTATACTTACAATGGTCACGTGGTATGCCTCAATTGCCTCTATTTGAAATCTGTATACTACTATGTCAAACCAAGATAAATTCTAATAAATTAAGACTATGTTTTTTTCCTTCAGCTGAACAAAATAAAATACATTTTCATAATCTCTTAGTTGAATGAACATTTGTTGAAAGGCTTTGTATAATTTGGACCACCAACTCTTTAGGTCCAACTTGGACCCCTACAATATTGGTCATAGATTTATTACTAAAATATTGGAGTAGACAAGATTTATTGTTGGCAACCTTTCAAACAAGTTAAATGAAATTCCAATATTACATGGACCATGCTACACTAGATTATTTCTCTCAAAAAAATGCTACACTAGATTATTATTTTTTTGTCATGGAATTTTTTGGGCTCGCTTATTTATGGGCTTTTGTAGTATTATTTTGAAAAGGAAGAAATAAATTACGTTGAAGCATGAAGCAAATAAACTATGTTCAAAAGAAACAATTAATTTATTTGTTTATTTTAAAAAGAAACAAATAAATTACGTTTTTTTTGTCTATAATAAATTACATTCAAACAAATAAATTACTGTTGCATGAGCTTTCTATGTTCAACAGAAAAAAAATAAAAAATCTTTCATAGGCCTTTTAAATTACATTGAACATAGAAAGATTTTTTTGACAATGTAATTAATAAGCAAGAATATTTTTAAAAAAAACCTACTATTACTGTAATTAAGTAGTTGCTGAAATAAAGTAGAAAAACAATGGCAATAAATTGCTGAATTAAGCTGCTGAAAAGCAATAAGCTGTTGAAATAAGGTAGGTACTTATATTCATCATCCAGAGATCATTAACATATCAATATTTTTATTAATTCGTAAATAACCATTACAAATGCTTAGAAATTAAAGCTAATTGATATTAAACACTTAACATTACTTCTAAACTAACTCTTGACAAGAACAACAAATCCTAATATTTGGTTTCATACCTTGATTCCATTACTACTAAACCTTCATGCTAGTTTGTTAAACAACATACGACCCAAAACCAAAATCATAGCAATTGTTAACAGTTTAAGCATATGAACCTTTGCGATTTTTGGTGTTACTCTTTGTTCATTCTCAACACTTGGATTTAATCCTATGCTTTTTTGGTGTGGTGTATAGTATGAACATTACCTCCTATAATAGGTCATTTTAATGGTCTAACTTGAACCCAAACAATTGGTGGTCCAAGTTAAATGCACCCTTGTTGAAATTAATAATACATTTCAAAAGCAAACGTTCACTACTATAGCTTCCAAAAAAAGCACTTGGTCTTTTTCCATCACTTTTTCCCTCCTAAAGCTAGGTACCACCTTTCCCTTCTAAATGGTGTTCAGATCAAGGAATAAAAAGTACAATTTCTCTTGGAGATAACATCATAGTTATGTACTTCATAAATCATGATCTTGGACTTGAACTTGAAAGAAGAACTAACTTTTGATTTATTTATTTTTCTTTGACTCATGTTTTGGTTTTATGTACTTCAAATTGTATGCAACCAACAAAGAGATATACAACTTGAATTGATAGGAAATTGAAATGTATACATTTTGGCTAACAAAAGAAAAAGAGACAACAAGAAAACAAAAAAGAACTGCAACAGCCGCCAGTTGCACCTCCTTCCCTATGATCAACCAACAATGAAAGTGAAATGTTTGTTTTAAAATTATTATATTCATCCCGTGTTTATGCATGTTTAAATTCAACGCGAGTTTAACAAAATTACTTTGACTAATCGTGATTTTGCAAAAGTTATGCGGTTGAGATTTAACAAAATCATAATATGTCATCGTGATTTCAAACATTCACTTAAAAAACAAACTAAATTTGAGAATTTTTGCCATGAAAATTGTAAAAATTAATGCCTAGAAATTTATAGACTACAAAAATTATGAATGAAAGTAAGTATAAACTGTATGTTAAGAACATGAATCTTGGATTGAGTTGAAAGATTTAGCAAGAAAAAGAAAGGTAGGAATTTGAAACCCTTAAGATGCTACCTAGATCAGACACCTTTAGTATACTGACAAAATGCAGACATTCAAAGACCAATTTGTTTACTTTACATCAATTAGAAAAAGTTAATAACAATCACTCACTAATCATATAACCCAAGAAAAACAATTACAGTCATTTGGATTTCTGTGCACCTTCCTTATTTACTCGGTTTGTATTATAATGAATGATGAATTTGACAATTTTAATTGGTTAAAAAAAAAAGGTAATATAGGGACAATTTTGGAGCAATTTTTTTAATCTCTAAACTAATTTTTATTCATCATAATAATCTGTTATCAATTTCTTTTTTATTTCTAAAGAAAATGAAGGATAATTTTATGGATAAATGATAATGTAAGGACTTATAGTTTAAAGATTAAATTGATGAAAGATGGCTAAATTGATGAGACCTTGATCCTTTAGAGATCAAATTTATGGTTTATTCTATTGTTTTTTTTTATAGAGAGATGTTGATCAGAGAGATAGATATATGCAGCCACATGAAAGAAAACAAACATATAAGCAGAGCCAATATCAATGCATCAACACAAAACAACAAGGTCAGAGGAAAGGCATCTTTCTGATCTCTTGGTCGTTAGTACATGTTTTTTGACATATGTTTTTTTTCCTTCGAATTTCAAGTTAATTTGTCTCATGCAAATCTCCCAAATCACACACATGAACAAACACAAGCCAGAAAAACTGGATAATATTACTACTAACATTTTTCTCTTCCCTTACAAACATTTCCTATAAAAAAAAAACTAGAAAATCTTGTTATCATGATAAGACTTCATCACCACCTTACCTCAAACTAGCCATGGCCATGGAAAGATCAAGGTCTTTAGAGAGATAGAGAGATCGAGTTGGTAGGAATGAAGCCTGGTCCGAGATAATCACACTTCAAAATCAAACCTTTGAAGCTAATTTAGTTTCAACTTTCAAATGATAAAAAGAGTGAAACAAAGAAAAGCTTCAAAAACAAAGAAATCGAGTTAGCTATTACCTCGAGCCAAACAACATTCCCATCAACCATAATCTCTCTTTTCAATTCATTTCCAACCACCATATAGAATATGTTGTATATAGCTAAAACAATTTAATCAAACCATATATGATATATATTTTCATCTCAACAATGAAATGAAATAGAGAATCATATATATATATAGATATATATAATAAGCGAGCAAAAGCAAATGTGAGTGTCACCCATATTTATATACTCTTAAAACCTAACCTAACCTTGTTGACAATTTACAAAATGTTTAGAAGACGTGATAATTAAGAAGAGCTCACGTTGATTCTTGGCACGTGTGATCAACGCTCTTATTCAATCAACGGTTATCTATGACTCTTTAGTACTATACTATAGCATCTTTTACCAATAATATTCTTTGTGAATAAGGCCAACTTAATTAGGACATAAATCGTGGAATTTAATACTATCTTTCATTCAAATTAAACGACTCTCTTATTTAGGATTACTACATGATATTCCTCGATCTTTGTCATTAAAACTTTTAGTGGCAGAATTTTATTTTTTTTCCTTTTCAAAAAGTAATATATTCTTTGCATCATTTCAAAAGCTCATTTATCTTAAAAGATTCTCAAGACAAAAAATCTTCCTATTATTTAATCTAATTGATTTCTTACCAATTTAAATCTTCCTATTATTTACATCTACAATGGGTTATATAATTGGGGTTCCTATAATTGGATACACATGTAAAAAGAAAATTTGTCCAAAAACATTTTTTACAAAATTATATGATCATCTAAGTTTAATCTTTTTAAATTGGCCGAATCGTTCATTTATTTTATATTACGTTTGCATATGTACATTATCCTATGCATTGTCGTCCTTTATATTATCTTGTGGTTATGCTGCAAACCACAACTTTTATTCTAACACTAGAGATGAACAACATTCAAGTATGTATGTTCCATTGTTTTCAGATCAAATCATTGCTCTGAATGAAGACAGTGTGTAGAAAGAATATGAAAGTGAATGGAGAAAGAACAAAGATGAATCTCACATGTCCGTTTTCTCAATACTGAAATGCCATGCGTATTTTTATTTTTATTTTTATTTTTTTGAGAAACTAACCGTGCAAACATTAATAACATAAATTACTAGTTCAGGAAAGTAAAAAAAATTAAAGGATTAATCTGGAAAATGGGTCAAAATTAAAGGAATACGAACATAATTTTACCAAAAAATAAAAATTATATTCACATTCTATACAAATTAAACCTTGAAATCAAAAAAAAAATTAAATACAAATCATTTCATTTGTGACAAATTTGATTTATGTATTTCCAGGGTTGATCCGATCCTTTAAACGCAATTATACCAATCATGATGCAATGTAATAATCAATTAAACTACTTTCACAGCTCCTTTTAATACATAAAAACACTTTCATTTTTAGCAGAACGCCGTATTTCGATACCGTACTTTCACACCTCCTTTTTTCAACTAAAACAAAAATCACTTTCATTTATAGTAAAATAGTTCATGTGTCTTTTGTACCAAAAAAATAATAAAAAATAGTTCATGTGTAAACTCATTTGAGTTGGTGTGATGTCGATTTAGGAGTATGTTCTTCCTTAAAGTCAGATCTAAGGTTTGATTCTCATCCGATGCCAATTTAGATGGACTAGTTCAGCTATATCACTTTGATGGGTTCGAATTTAGCCCTCGGAATACATGAGTGATAAATCTTTTGAATTGAGAATTTTGACACTTATTGTGGTCCTATCAACTCGAGGTATTAGTCTCTGCAAGCATGCAGATATACGTAGAGAATATTCTATATTTATACCGGAGTAGGTCGAGCCCGATATTCAGAGTAACACATTACAAGGTCTCACATCAACACTATCACACCAATCTAAATGGGTTGAAACTTTTTATCACTAAAATCAATATAACTATGTGTAAAACTCAAGTGGAACACTTAAAATGAGACAAGAAATATATATTATTTGAAAATGCATCCGAAGAGAACAAAAATATAAAACAAGAAAATCTATCTATATAGATATGTCTAGGTCAAGATTTGTGGATACTAAAAAACATTTCTCATAAATTCATGAGAGGACATAGCAATAGCATTGCATTGATTCAATTGAATTATGCATGCCACCACGAGCTCGATTTGAATGCGTTGCAGTACTGTCACCTGCATTGCATTTGCATCGAGGGGGGCCAGTGAAGCAAAACAAAATTCACGTACTCTTTCTCTTGACGTGGTCATGTTTCATTGGTTGGAACTTGGTAGTGTCAGCATGAATCTGGTGACGGTAATTATATGTTAATGATGATAAATTAATGTGTCACACCAACACTCAGTCACGGTCCAGTGTACATGACAGACAATCTGAAAATAAAGGACTAAACTACAACGACACTTCTTTCTCCTATTTTCATTTTACAATCTAGAATCTAGATGGTTTCAAATTCAGAGATTTGTCTTTGACCAGTTATTATTGTAATCAGTTTATCTATTTTACCATGGCGTTTACACAACTTAATATTTGTGTATTGATATTTGATACTTGTTCTAATCAGAACTCAAATTTATTAGAAAATGAATTTTCTAATGAAGGTAGATTGATGGAAGAAATGCTCTGAAGGAGGTGCTACAGCAAACACTCCGATAGTTAAGCCAACATAATGCTTTGGGGCGAGAGTCCCCACACCCGTATCACCTTCCACGTTACAACGGTCTGTTTCCCAATGGTCGTGCGATTTGAGCCATCTTCTTTTGTTCCGTTTTGGTTTTACACTATATAAAGGATGCTCGACTTGTGCGAAGAGTTTAATTTCACAGTAAATAGTAGTAAAAGCCAAGGACTTGTATGGAAAATTAAGTGGCAACGAGAAAATCATATCTAAAGCAAGTTTGAAACAAATGATGATATCACAGTGAAGCCAAGGAGGCCGTTAATTTTCTTAAAATGTGTATGCAAATTACAGAATTAAGCACAAACGCTTTAGATAAACTAGACAAATACTTGCATAACGGTCATTTTGATCCGAGAGCAAATGACAATTTTGGACGGGATTTGTTTTTTCCCAATAACTTGATTTGGTTTATACGTTCTTGCTCCTCTTCCTGTTTCTTCCTTCGCATGGCTTCTTCTTTCTGTCTTTGTAACTCTTCTAGCTCTCTATATCGTTCCTCCTCCCTTCTTTGCTGCTCTAATGCTTCCCTTCTCTGAGATTCTTCAATCTTCCTCCTGTTTTCCTCGAGCATCCTTTCAAGATCTGCTTTCTCTTTACGAGCTTGTTCCTGCAGAACAACATAAATAAATAGTATTAATATAAGCTCGCTCCAATGATTTCAGGCTTGTTCCTGTGGAAATAAATGTTATGTAGTAAGTATCATGTAGACAGAGAAGCTGGAACTGGAAATCCCCAAATCATGTTTCATAGACTAAAACAAGCTCTTTATTTTTTGGTGTATAAACAGAGTTTTTGAGCTTTTCATAAACAAGGTTGAAAGACACAGAAGCATGTTCATCGGATTATCAAGAGTTAAAATATTAAAGCCCTCAACTGGTACCCTCCTTGGACTAGCTCAGTGAAGAACGTAAGATGAATTAAAAGACAAGTAAAACAATCAAAACTCCACCGTCATATGATCACGCCTTGAGTCAACCAATCAAATCAACAAATTTGCAAATTGAAAGATTAAAAGGACAACAAAAAGTAAATTTCAAATTTTATTTTCTCCAAAAGCAGGACTGGAGATTTGTTAAATCAGAAGAGTGCAATATTCATATGTTGGTCACTTCAGAGAAAGGAAATAATCAGAGTATAGTGCAATCTGAAATACATACCTCCTTCTGTCTAGCCTCAATAAGAGCAGCTTCTTTTTCTTTTTGAAGTTGAGCAGCGACTTCGTCATTAAGTTTCTTTCTTCCCTCTTCCAACCGCCTTTGAATCTCCACCCGAACCTCCTCAGAACTCAAGCTTTCATCAACTCTCTTACGAATAGCTTCTTCAACCCTCTTAGCAGTCTCTTCTTCTATTAATTTCAACTCTGCTTCCTGTTGACGCCTGTGAAAGCATACCAAATGTTAAGCAGGAAAATGGCTACACAAACGGGGGAGTGCCACATATAAGTAGCCTCAATATTCTTTATCATTGGCATCTCACATAGAAACTGGACAATAAACATGCCTGCTTCAATTTTTATCCCCTTTACATTCTCCCCTTTTTTCTTTTTACACTTACCTAAACTACTCAACAGAAAACCACAATCAACGACAAACTAACCTCCATGGTGACAAAGGCACTAAAAAATGGTCATGCTTTTAAGGCATACCTCTATCGAATCCTGATCCAAACAAATGTTTCAAAACTGGTGAACAGTAGATAAATGAAGCAGCCAATTTGATCATCAAACATAACAAGTTGAATTATAGCAGTACCGTACCTTCCTTCAGATAAGCCTGTGGAGAAGAAATTAAAGTAACATGCAGCAGTTTTAAACTAATCATGGAAATACTAGAATTTTTGTATTATATATCTTTGCCATCTTAGTTGTTGTAAAATAGGTCAAATTCTTTTGCTAGTTAAGTGATTAAAGCATCGGGCCAATTGACAAACTATGTTTCAGCACAATGTATTACTATTGAAAATTATATTTATCTTCATGGCCAACAATTTACTCTAAACTGTCAAAGTTAAGTTTTAAATGAAAAGTAAGAACGGATGACCATTGCATCCAAAGAACTGAACTGAAAAACATGTCCAAACATGAAAACAAACCAGTCTGTAAGCCGGCTTGATGCCTGTACCCTTTGAGGTGGGTCACAAGGTTAGATCTATCGTTCTCACTGAGCAAGAACAGATGAAATCCTAAACAACTTATCCCCATATATACCTCTGCCCATGGCTAAGAGCTTTACCCCACCAAATGGGGGGGAGGAAACTTGATGAAAATGTTCACCACACAAGAACCAAATCTTTCCCCACTAGATGGGAGTAAGCTACAAGGATAAAAAAACACCGCCATAATGCCCCATCATCTAATAAGTTTTAATAGTGTCGGCATATGGTTTTTCTTGGTACTCCCTACCTCTTTCTATTGAACTATCCATATCTGGTCAACCTACTTGACAGTGACAATGTTGCTAAAGATCTTCTTTAAACATGCACAAACCATACAAGACAAGACTGTCATCTTTTCTACAATGAGAGCAACCTGTCTACCCAAGTATTCTCTCTAACGATAGGATTCCTATTATAAATCCTATCTTCTGTAACCATTCATTCATGGAAACAATAATTAGTTGATGGTTAGTTAGCTAACAGCGATACATAATGTTATTTTCGTCCCCAATGATAAATGTAGATTGAAAAAAAATATCATAAAAAGGTAATTTGTGATTCTTAAGAAAACCAATGGAGCTAGAAGTAAGCAGAACTGATCAGTATGATGAAGACTAGGGCATCCAGCAAATAAATTGATGGAAATCGTCCACCAGCGCGGAGAGAAGGTGGAGTGTGATAAGTATCTAAGTACTCGAGGAATCCTCCCTTAAAAGTTAGCTGTCAAAAGGGAAGAACCAAGCCACTTAAATACTCCACCGAGAATCTCATACTACTCAATGTGGACTTTGAGCACCCCATAATATCCAAATTCCTATTAGAGTCTAGTAAAGATCAAATAATCTAACTATGTAACGAGAGAAGTATTTCACTTCATTTTAATCAAAAGTTGCATTGTATTTGAGTAGATATTCTAACCCTAAACCTCAAGCCCTCAACAAATAAGTACAATAAAAGTGGTGACATGGGACAAGTCGTGAAAAAAAATAATGGTCAATAAGTGCAACATATTTTAATAATTTCACATTAGCAGTGTCAAAACGCATAAATCAAACAGCATAGATATAGATCAATTTCCTTTTCCATCTCACACAAATGATGATGAATCGTTCTGAACAATCAGGATGAAACCCACACAGTTTCAGGGACTCGACAAATATTATGTGGATGTTGGCAGTAGAAAGTAATAAATATAAGCTGGTACAAAAATTATAAATTATGAGACATGAAATCATACAATGTGATAATTACTGCCTGCAAGGATGGAGCTCAGTCCAGAATTAAGAACGTGTATAATAGAGAAAGAAAGAGACGTAAGATGCAATGTTTTCCTTTCTGGGTTAAAAGAAAAAATCCAAACGAAAAGCAAAGGGAGAATAAGAAATCCTCCAAAAACAACCAAAACATAGACCATTGGGAAAAATTAAGGAAAAAAATGTATGGTTTCCAACCCCTCTGCAAATTCATACGAGAACCCCTGTCAAAGAAAACATATACTGATGTCCACAAAGGAGACAGATATTTTCTGCTTCATAAGAAATAAGGTGGAAGAAAAAGTGCAATATCCTATTCCTTTACATAATTATTATTTTCTTTTTGTTTAAGCCAACAAGGCCATCAACTAGTCAAAAAATCATAATGTTCATATCATAAGGCTAAGGATGGAGTGGAGAAGCAATAGGGGCAAAACAAAGTAGCATAGCCCTTAGTCTATGGATGATAAGAGCAAAAGCAGGGAAAATTTTCCATTACCTAGTAAATAGGTCTTGAATCATACCAACATGTTCTATACAATATGAAATTAATCATAATACAAATCAATAGATGCCCAGGAAGTGCAGCATGCTAATTTCCAGCTATAACAATTTAACAAACGAAAGGAAATGGTTATAAAGGTCTACCATAATATCCTTCTTAATTTTCAGCCAGTCTGTGTCTTACCAATGATATACACCTTTTGTGCATAGAAGTTATGTGCATTAATGATGTCAATGTTCTAAAGTTTCAGTAATAAATATAATTTACACATAAAATACTGAAATTTTCATCAAAAACCAGAAGAGCCAACTAATGATTTCCATCTTAAAACATAAATCAAATAGAAGTGAAGAAAAGGCAGAATTAGAACAAAACGGCAAGCTTTTTATCTACCTTTTCTTCTCTTCTTCTTTCCTTTGTTTCTCAATTGCAGTTTTCTGCTCTACTGACCCAAGGCTTGAACTGGAAGATTTATGAGCAGGAGACAATGAGGAACTCCTACTTCTTTGTCTTCTGTATCGTTTTGCAGTTGGAGATCGACTTCTGCGACGCCAAGTAGTTGTAGAAGGACTTCTGCGGCCTCTTGGAGAAATAGAACGACTTTTTCGCCTGTGAGATAATACAAATGATCATAAGCAATGAACCCTTATAAAACCAAACAGCTATCTTAAATGAATATAAAGCCTGCCCACCATCTAGCATGTTGATACGAAAACATGTACAGTTACCTCATAAAATAATCATTGTCTGCTCCATCTTTTATCACATGAAGAAGCAAATGTCACAAACGAGCAATGAAAAAACACTTATCAGAACTCACCACCTGTTCATATCCCTCATTTTCCATGTTATGGGAAGAAGCTGATGTTTCCTATTTTTTATAAATATCATATATCCTATATTGTTCTCTACATAATGCCCTATATATGTTTCATTAATGAGTTTCAACCTCGACACACAAATAAGAAACCACACAAAAGAAAGAAACCCATTGACAATTAGCAAGTAATAAAAAGTATGTGACACCATCACCGGACAGAGTCTTCAAATACTTTAATATTAGCAATGTCAATCATCCAGCATAACAGCATGCATCTCATTCCATAGTTCAAGTGCTCAACGAGCTTAACAGAAGAGGTCCAAATCCAAATGGCATACTAAAAGAATTTTAGCTGTCCATTCGTATCCAATCGAACACGTACAACAAAGAAGCTAAATGAAAAGAAACTACAAAGTAGATATTGAATTCAAATTACACTTCATGAATAAATAGCATTATCAATCATGGGGTTCAACATTGACCACCACATTTTAGTCATAAATACACACAATAGCTCTGTGGTCTTGAAATGTCCTCGTCAAAATGTCATATGCATTTCATCAAACAAAGTAAATAGTCAGTTTTCCACAAATACTCCACCAAAGATATTCTCTTTTTTTCTGGAATTTCTTTAGCATCCAAATAAGACGTTAATATAATGGAAAGAAGAGGATCCCCACTAAAACATATTGTTTTACATGTTTTGCCTCAAAGCTAACCCCTGGTTAATTAAATACAATTTTGGAAGAATATTATTGTAATGGTATAACATCCAACTACGAAAATAACTCCCCATTAATTATCTGAATATTCCCCTCACATTTTTTGCTTGAAAATCATCAATAACTAATCCATATTTAAGGTTGTTCAAAAATTCATTTGATAGAAATCAAAGCAAGACTAATTAATATATTGTTACATAGTATATCACAGATAAGATGTTAACAAATTCAATTAAAAAAAATAAAAAATTCTCTCAGCAAATGCAACAGTTATATATTATGGATTGTTAACTAATACTCAAAGCCACCACCAGGTAGAGTTTACATCATAAATGATTACAGCAAACACCGACAAATAATCGTTATAGATACACGGCAAATAATTTGTAAAACACGAGTCCCGAATCATTCTACCTCAATAATACATATCACATAGAAAATTAAACATTCAAACAGGGTCACCTGCTATACGAATATGGAGACCGGCTTCTAACTCGTCTGCTCCTCCTGCTATATCTATGTCCAACCGGTGACGGTGAATGCCTTCGCCTGTACGGAGGCGATCGGGATCGCGACAAGTCTCTAGGCATCCTCCCAACACCCGATCCCCAATGAGCTCAAAAATATACTTTTCACAATCAGACAAAGATAAAGTTTCCCTGTTAAATCAAAACAACAACAAAAACAAACAAATTCAGTAAAAATCAATTCTTTAACAAAACAATAAATTAACCAATTATCAAGTTATAAAATGATTATTAGAACGAAAAATATGAATTAGTCAATAATTGGAGATGAAAATCAAAGTGAGAATCCTTAACGAGAGTTTGGTATATTAATTTAATTGTATGAAGCAGCGTGATTAAAAGGGGAAAAATTAAGGAAAAAAATTCACCTGAAAAATGAAGGGAAACTTGAAATAGAGAGAAAAAGGAAGAGAGATGTTGTTATATAGAGTTGAATTTGTGGTTATCGAAATGAAAGTATGGAGGAATTGGGAAATTGAAAATCTGCAAACCCTAGAAAATGAAAATTGGGGAAGAGAAGAAAGATGAAGAGGAACGAAACTACGTGTTATATTTGCGTTTTAATAAACTCAAAACGCATCGTTTTACACAAAGACCAATAAAAATGTGAAGCTACGTATTGTATAGGATTGTCCGTAGAAAATCGTTAAAAGTACCCTATACAAGGTATTGATGGTTTTAAAGCATAAGAACTTCCACTATAATATTCTCAACATGCCTCAAAAATTGCAATTTTATATGTTTTGATCAAAAATTAAAATAGATTGTGGCATCTACAAAATTGTTACGTCGTGAAGAAAAAAATGTCATGTCACTAAAAACCAAGTGACGCGAACCACATGTGTGACTTGGTTGTTGGAGGGCCAAAATATAGAATCTTTATTTTTTATTGTTTCGATGGCTATTTCCAGAATTCATGTGTATTATTATTTCAACATTTAACCGTAAATAGAATTAAGTATTTTTCAGATTTTAGAATTTTTCTAATGAACGGTGCTAGATGACATGATAGGTCATCCGCACAAATTGCACGAACGAACATTTAGAAAGATTTTTATGCGTAAAAGTTGTTTTAGTTGTCCATAAGTCCTAACTCAATCGACTAAAAATCCAAAATTGATATCCTGGATACCGTGAACTGAGTTCGAATTCTAATCCCTCCACTTATGTATGCGAGTTTCAATGGTTATTTGTTATTTTGTCTATCTACAATAAAAAAAATAGTTGTTTTAGTTCTAGAAAGCAAAAACTAGTTAATTTACTTAATTTAATTCTTCAAGAGAAAAAAAAATGTGTAAAAAAACTAGTTTGACTCTTTTAAAATTTTGAATTAAAGATTAGGATTGCTTACTTTGTTAACAAAAAATATTGTTTTTGTTTTTTAGAATACATCTCATTTTAACTTTTTAATAAGAAGAGTGTAGACTCTTAAATTGATTTATTGTGATATAGAGAAGTTTTTTTTTTAAGGGTATGATGCATAGAAGATTAAAATGTTGAATATGACGGATGCATTTTCTTAAAATAATGGAAATAATTTTTTTGACATTTTAATTGCCTCTGAAATGCAAAATAAAATATATATATATATATATATATATATATATATAAAATCCGAAAAAATCGCATGGTTAACAAACTATGAAGGATGTTTTGATGTAATTCACGAATAAATCATGTATAATGGCAAAACAAGACATCTGAAGATTTGTCAAGTCTTTGGGAAGATGAAGAATGAAGATTCAAGAGGCATCTAAAGATTTTACAGAGGGAGGAGTTTTTTTTCTCAAATTCCAACACATCTTACATAGAAGCAAACAACTAAAAAAGTGAAGAAACATGCATTTTCAACACCGGACGACACTCACATGCGCCCAGCGCACAAGAGGGGGCACCAGGCGCCTAGAAACCTTCATTGGGTGTCTGGCGCATGGAAATGAGGTGCCTGGTACATGCCTATAGGTGCCTGGCGCCTGTGCCATGTGGCCTAAGGTGCTGTTTTGTGACTTTTTCGTGAAGAAAGCCCGTGTTTTTAGCCCAAATCAAGTGAAAACTTTCCCTATTAATACTGCCTTTCTCATTCATTATTTTCTCGTTTAGAATCAAGCGGTTCAAGAAGAAGGCGAGCACTAAGAACTTTCACGGAGGAGTTTCTCTCTCCTCACTCCAAGTTTTTTTAGGGTAGGTTTTATTTCTTTTGTAATTTGTTTTTAGTTACAATGGGTAACTAAATCTTTTTAGGTTAGGGTTCTAAGATGAACTTCTATTTTATTTGTAGGATAATTATTTAATTTAAAGTCGTTTATTTAGTTATTTTCTGTTCACTATTTAGTTTTACTGTAGTGTGTAAGATTTGTCTCCTTTGGAGCATAACCCTGATTTAGGCACTTAGGTAGTGACAAGACCTAATATTGATATTTATATCTTAATATTTATATATGTCTAACTATGAAGTAATTAGTTATTAACTAGCAAAAGAAACTGAAAGCGAGTGGACCCTGATAGTAAGTACTAAAGAGATGACACAACTAATATTGAGTAAAATATGGTGAAATCATGATGTAGCTAGGTAGTAATTAAGGAAACAAGTAACTTCACGACTTAAATTAGCCCAGTAACTTCATTCTCCTCGCACCCTGGTAAGGTAGACGTCGATAGGATTGTCCGTTTGTAGAACTACCGAGAGGGAGAGTGTGTTATGTACTTCTAAGATTCATGGATGGAAAAACTTTTAGGAACACTGGCCACCATACCTTTGAAAATTTAGAAACACTAATTTAAGTCAATGTTTCAATCACCCCCGAGGGAGTAAGACCCCACACGTAAGGATCGTCGTATGATCAGCAGGTGCAACTTAACAGGTGGAAGGATAGGCCAAAATCAACTGAGAGAGTAAGACCCCACATTTAAGGATCATCGTACGACCAGCAAGTGCAACTTGACAAACTGATTAGGTTATAACGTCTTGACGAACTCATCACTTGGATAGTCTACTTAGAATAATTGAATGCAACTTGACTGTTAATTAATTCCAACGAATGAATAGAGGGGGTTCAAAGAATCATAATCGCCACTAACATTCTGCAATCAAAACAGTAACTTGCTATGTTGCAAACATATAAAAATTGCAAAACTCTAAACCCTTATCTTTTATCATTTATTTTGTTCTCAAATAAGTAACGCGAATTGTTTGGACGAAACGACAGCCCATGTGAATACGATACTATACTTATTACTTTATTACTTGATAAACGATTTGGTACACTTGCATAATCCGACCATCAGAAGGCTATTATCAAATTCAACATCCACCCAACCTTACAAATGACATGTCAACATGTGGTTGAATTGGTCATGCCTGAAATACCACTTATAGTAAATATGAGTGAACACCGTTAAATTCATTATTTTTTGTAGATGTATGATATTAAAGATCGTGGGTTATACATTATGTTTTACCATAAGTCATATGTGGAAGTTGTTTGTTTGGTTGTTAGGATTAATATTTTGATGGGTTAATAGTGTTTTATCCCTCATGTAATATAGCTCATTTCCGGGTTTACCCCCTGTAAAATATTTTTTTGGATTTCGTCCTTGTAATTTGAAGATTTTTTATTTTGGACATTCATGAATTTTAACTGTACAAAATCGAAGATATGGCAGGGGGTAAACCTAAATTTTCTCAAATTAACACGGGGGTAAACCGAAATTTTCTCAAATTACAAGATGGTAAACCTAAATTTTCTCAAATTACAGGGGATGAAATTTTCCATGAAGGTCTAAAACCTAAAAATCTTCAAATTACAAGGATGAAATTCAAAAAAAAAAATTTATAGGGGTGAAAACCGGAAATGACCTATATTACAGGGGGTAAAACACTATTAACCCTATTTTGATTTATTAAGTTTTCATTGGCTTCTGAAATATTCAGTGTACCTTGACATGTATTTGGCTTTTTTAGTCACTAATATTTATCAGGACCAACTTAAGGGCATGACTACTTAAATTTTAACTTTAGGCAAACCAACAAAATATTATTTATTTTTTTAGATTTTATAGACAAAAAAGCTCCACATACATACAAAAAGGCTAAAATAATAAAATTTGTTTTAGGTTTCATTTACTATTGAAAATTATTGTGTCGTTTCTGATATTAATCTCAAAATGTGAATGAAGTGGATTATAGAATAAGATAAATCCATCTCTATTGGAATTGAAGACATAACAACCCGTCTTCAAAATTCAAATATTTCCCTTTCTAATTTATGGTTGTAATATATAGAAATTCATATTAGTAGACATAAAACAAATATTCTGTATCTAATAATAGGTTTTTTTGTACTCCCAAAATCAAGTATCTTTTGTAATATTTGAGTTACAATTACTTTATTATCATTCTAACTTTTGAACCCTCAAACGTTATAAAAGTTCAAGGATCTAAACCTAAAAGGAGAAGTTAGATTAACTCATTCTCTTTGGTAATAACAAAGATTTATTACCTTCGCGAACAATTTATTTTAAGATACATCTATTATCTCTCTCTTGTGTGTGTCTATATATATATATATATATATATATATATATATATATATTTCCACACAAAAACATATATGAGACATATCTAGTGAGAATGAGTATGTTATGTTTGTCTTTTTTTCTAAAAAAAATATTTATTTATTTAAATCAGTTTAGATTTTAGAACATATAGATAGATAGTAGAAAAGAGATAAAATATGCAAATATGCTACCAAATTCGGGTAAAAATTTAAATCAATGCTTGATAACTCAACCAAAATGATTGTGGAGAAGTCAATTTTTTTATAACAATGTGTAATTTTTAATAAAATTTATCTTTTTTCAGTAAAAAATAATAATATATTTTTGAAATAAATTATTATATGTCGTACATGTTATGGATGAATTGTTACTTCAAACGAATTAATTAAAATGACTACTCATTTGAAACCAATAAAATTATCACCCATCGTTCTAAAGGAAAAAATAATTGTTCTTTGGTTTGTGAAGTTACTTAAAACAAATTTAAATAAAAAAAATCTTGCATTCATCAGAAAATTTAAATTAATAAACATTGTAACACAATTTACTATATATTATGAACAAAGTCATTGGGAGTGTTTCTATTAATATAGAAACATATACATATAATCAACACATTATGTTTTAAGCAATAAAAAAATATGCAAATGAAAATCACAATATAGAATATTCATATCAAATACAATAATATCATAAACAACAAATATATATATATATATATATATATATATATATATATATATATATATATATATATAGTCTATTGATCAAAATTATTGTTATGTATTGTAAAGTAGAGTTCTTGCAAGTATCAGTTGGCCATTGCAGGGCCAAGTTGTAGAGGTTAAATAATGTTGCATGTCTTTTTTAATGTTACCATGTTCATGTTAACATAAGTCTTCAACAAAATTATCATGTTGATTATGACAAAAAAATTACCATAAACAATATGAATCAGTTCATTGTGCTGTAAAAAGATAGTAGAAAAAATGTTTGATTTATCTTGTTTGACATTTCAGATGCATTTGAATAAGAGAGTTATGAAAAAATGTTTAAGATGGATTATGAAAGAAGATGATTAAGAGAGATTCAGAGAAGTTAAAAGATATTTTGATATTCTAAATGTTTGAGAGAGTTAGAGATGAGTTATGTATAAATGTTTAAAAGTTATAAGGAAAAGGAAGAAAAAAAATCTTTGATATGTTAGAGGTAGCAAGGAAGAAATTTATATGTAGAAAAAATATTTGATTTATTTTGTTAGCGCTTATAAGATAAATGATATCTCCCTCAGAATCATAATCGTGTTTAAAAGTACAAAGATTTGCAACAATGCGCAACAAGGGAAAACAAAAAAAACCCTTCCCAATATGATACCCTTGAGAAAATGAGAACAATTTGTTCTCATGAGCACCACCGTAACTGGAACCACCGAGTATCTTCGTCGAATCCATCGCCATTGCTAAACACTCTGCACCTTAGTTTCTTTGTATGTTTCATTTTGTTTCTCAATATTTTCTTATTATGGTTATATATGTAACATAGTAGTCAACTGTTATTGTCAAGTTTGAGCAAAATAAATATGACAACCCATAAGAGTGATTGTTGTGGCATCAAAACATATTTGTATCTCAACTAAGTAAGAAGTATCGCGAACAACCACAAGCAAATGATCAAATCGATAAATCTTATTTTTTATAGCTTGTATAATTTCTTGTGCTAAATAAGTGGCTCATAGGGTGATGTTTACAGTTTCAAGAATCAATGTGACATTGTAATTAAACTCCAGAATCATTGTCAGATTAAAGTAATTATATTGTGTAATTGTTGTACAACTTCAATGTTTATCCCATTGTTGCGCCCATAAGACTACATCAAATCCATTCGAATTAGAACAAACAATTGACAGGTGTGGAACCAAACTTGCAGTCTGATGAAATGAAAAGAAAGATAGTCTTTCAACAATTAACAAACAACATGCTATATAGCGAAAAAAAAGAAAAATGATTCAAATAAACTCACTTTACCATGATTAAATTTTGACTGTGATGATGTTTTCTAGCAATTTATGGGATAAGGAGGCACCTTGTTTGGTGGCCAAAGGCCATGTAAGGTGAAACTTTAAGAAATTGTTGTCATGCATTGTATACTAGGGTTCTTGCAAGTACCAGTTGGTCACTGTTTGGGCAAGGTATAGTGGTTAAATGGTGTTGCATGCTTTGTTACGTACCATCTTTATGTTAACATAAGACTCCACCAAAATTATCATGATTATGACAAAAGAAATCACCATAAATAGTATGAATCAGTTCATTGTGTTGTAAAAAGATAGAATATTTATAATTTAAAGAGAGAAACATCTAAGAGAAACATAGGTAAGATGCATTTGAGATGAATTTGAATAAGAGAGTTATGAAAAAATGTTTGAGATGCATTATGAAAGAGGAAGAATAAGAGAGTTGGAGAGGTTACACGACATTTTGAGATTCTAAACGTTTTAGAGCGTTAGACATCTTATGAAAAAATGTTTGAGATTAAATGTTACAGAATTCCTAAGAATTACTCAT
The DNA here is from genome assembly GCA_958299785.1 of Medicago lupulina. NCBI lineage: Eukaryota > Viridiplantae > Streptophyta > Magnoliopsida > Fabales > Fabaceae > Medicago > Medicago lupulina. Next base: position 1,118,075 of record OY283139.1, read on the forward strand.
TTTTTTGGTACCATATTTTGAGGAAGGGACTTATGAAGGTGATGACATGTCATCTTACGTTATTCTTAACATATTTTTCAGTCATTTTCAGTAGGTTTTACCAACATAACATAGGAGTATTAGAGCAATTGCCTATGATTTCAGGATATTTGTAATATTTTCTATATTTGAGTATGTAATACTGTTCTTCCCGAAACATAGCAATTTTAGAGTTTGTTTGAATGAGGTAATTGAGAAATTTTAAAGAATTTAGAACTCTAGGCAATTTAAATGATTCAATTAAATTACTTTTATTTATCAATACTTTTGTTTGGATTGAATAGTAAAAAAATTCGTTGTCATCATATTTAGGCAACTTTTATAGATTTTATTTTTTGGGGCCAAATTTGAAAAATGAAATTAGGGGTCAATTTGTAAATTTCAAAAAATTTGAGGGGTCAAATTATGATTTTTGAAAAAATTGAGAGGTCAATTCGCAATTTTTTGAAAATTTATTGGGTCAAATTTAAAATTTTGGAAAATTTGGGGGCCAAAATGCAAAATTTTAAAAAATATAAAAATGAAGAATTTTGAAATTCTTAACTTTTAGGTGTCATTTGAAAGTATCTAATTTTAACTTGAATAAAATACTTCATAAATTTTCATCATTTTAAAAATTCTTTAAATTATTATCCAACTAATCTAATTCACCTCAAAGTACTTAAGTTACTTCAAAATATTACATCCCCTCAAAACATTCTATCATTCAAACATACTCTAAGATTATTCTTGTCTTGTTAAAAATTAAAATTAATACAAACCTTAGCAACAAAATTCCTCAAAATAAAAATTAGAAACATACATGGAGTCGTGCACTTCAACATTTGGTTTTTCTAATGATTTGAGAAGGAAACGTCTTGTACTTGGTTTACGACCATCTTTCCACCCAAAATTTTAAAATATTTTGTCTAAGAACCATCTCTCTTATATATTTAACATTTAGTTTATTTATAATTGTGGACTATCATCCACACTTGAATAACAACAAAAGAATGAAGGTAAATGTTGTTGACAACTACCAAAAATTTCACTATCTTAGGAGTCAAATAGACTAATCTTTTAGATTAGACTCTCTTCTTTCTTGAGCTTAAGTCTTAACACATAAGGTTTGTGTCACTTAAGATTCTACATCTTATGGAATAGTTTTGTGGTGCCAGTAACAATTGGATTCAGAAAAATAACATACTAATTTTGGAATCAATGAAGAATTCAAAAAATGTACTTGTTTTTATTTTTGAAAGGACAAAACAAGATGTGTTAAAACATATCTTCACACACAAATGGAACTTGTTTGTTAGATAATAATCAAGATAATAAAACTAGTATAAGGAACACATCACATGCATTCATCAGATCTAATAAAATAATAGAATTGAGAATGGATTCCCTATGGTTGGATATCTCTGCATTTCCGCAAGATAGTTCACAAAATATTCCAATTTTAATTATTATTTTTTAAATTCATAGAGTGTGATCTTGATCCAACGACCAAAGATGTATCGAGTGCTCGATTAAATTGCTTAAATAAAAAAAATCCTAATACTATATCAAATGATTCAAATTTCATATAGTTCCACCCCAAAATGTTATGGATTTACCTCATGTACCAAGACCAAAGAATACGTTTTTCTTTTAACTTTTGATTGAACATACTCATGTTCATTTAGCATCCAAAACAACAATTGAAGTAAATAAATTCATAAATATCAACTTAAGAAGAAGTATTTTTATTTTTCACTAGTAAACTAGATCCTTGCAATTTTCGCTAGGTAACATTAGTAGAAAACTTTTCTTAAAATAAATAATAGATACATAATACATAAATGGATCGTGGATGCATAAATATACATCAAGCAAAGTATATATGTATCAAGATGGATGAACCTTGCCAGAAGAAATTCCTTTCCAAGCTGATTTCATAGAAGCAGTAGCTGAATTAAGTGCAGCTTCAATATACTTTTTAGAAGCAATCGAAGCTGTTTTTTCCATCAAGTTTCCCATATTTCTTGCTTTCTCAGCAGTTTGAACTAAACTCTCTACTTCATCTCTTGAAATCCTCTCAAGTTCTTCTTCAAACCTTCTAAATTCATCCATGGCACTTTCCATCGCGGAGTTAAGATGTTCCTCGGCTTCTTGCATTGCATCTTCTGCTTCTTCCACCTCTCTTTCTTGCTCAAGTTCTGCAGCTGCCCATGCTTTGTAGGATTCTATCTCAAATAGTTTCATAAGATCTTCGATCGTCGATGGATCGAAGTTCTTGTCTTGTAGAGATTGGTCTGAAAGGAAGGTGAATTGAGAAAGAAGAGCTTCCATTGTTTTTGTTTTTGGTTACTCAATTGAGATCTAGCTCGAATGGTTCAATATGAGTGGAAGAAAGAAAAGGAAGTGGAGTGGGTGGGTGTTGAATGATATAAAGGATATGGATACTGTATTAGGTCTTTAATTTAAAGGTTAAAATTATCACACCCATATTGGATTCTCTTTATAGTATTATAATTAAATTCTTTTGGGCAGTAAGCAAAACTAGTAACATAGATATTAGAATATACTCTAAAATTTATTTTTCTCAAATAATTTGTCATTTTATATATCAGTACTATTGTAGTATATTAAAATCTCATCTTTTGAGTTAATCTTCGAAATCAGATTCAAGTTCATTTCAGCATAATATCAGAGTCGGGTTATTAAAGTTGTATTATAGTTCTAGACGTGAAGATAAATATTAAATAAGTATAAATGTGTTTGGACATTCTTGTTCGAACATAGTAATAGTTTTTGTTTTTGTTATTATTGGATTTGTAGATTCATTAAGCTTGTGGTTAAAAAAATGGAAATCCACTTTTACTTTGACCTTTTCTTTGAGTGAATGCTTTTTACTTTGATCAACTAACCGTTGCATGAAGAATAACCCCATATTGTTATGAAAAGGACTTAGAATGGAACCGTTGAAGTTGATTTTGTTCTTATTTATTTACACAGAAAGGTAGGGGAATCAATCACCTTTTATTTTTATCTATGATATGATGATGAAGATAAGGTTTGGAGGATGAATTTTCTTATCTAGGAGTAACTCATAGTTGGGGAATCTTAATCATAGTGGGAGAGTGGGCCCCGTTGGTTTGAAAATATGATGTTGTCGAATTTGTGAAACATGGATGGAATTGTAGACTTTTTGCACTTTACGGTAAAATTAGTGCCTTTCACGCATTTAAAGAGACAAATGGTTTTGGAAACTACGACACTGCCCGTTTGAGTGTCGGGGTCTGCCCTATGAAGTGTGAGTGTGAACTTAGTCAAATGGACAAATTAGTACTTCCTCTCTCCCATGATATAAGAAAAAAAAATCATTTTTTTTATCCTAAAATATAAGAAAAAAGACAATCTTTTATCCTATTTAGTCTTGTTTTTTAAAAAAATCTCTTTTTCAAGGAAAACTTTTGTTTATTCTCATAAAATTAAATGCAAATTGCATTCAATTTTCTCTCTCTTTCAATTTTTCCATAACCAATAGCCAATGAAAATTGTTTTTACATCTTCCTATGAAACTTTTTTCAAAGAAAACACAAAAAACTATATTCCAAATTCTTATGTTTTAGTTTTTTTAATAAGTGTGATTTTTTTTTTGCTTATAATTTGAGACGGAGGGAATATGTTTTTGCTAGAGTGATTAGTATGATGCAATTTATTTATTTTTCTGGATTAACTTCGTATTAAGAGGATTTGATAATTCAAATTCAGATCAATTCGTTATTCGGTGAATCTCATGTTAAATTGATGAAATTTAATATTTAATCATTGATGTTTCGGTTTAAATACATTAAAATTAATGAGTCATGCTAACAATCATCATCAATACGTCTTTGTGAGCTTAATTAGTTCGTAGGGACAACGTATAATACTCCCTCTGTCCCAAATTGTATGACGTTTTGGACATTTCATACATATTAAGAAATGCAATTAATATTGTGTGGAAAAGAGATATTATGAGTTGTTTTACAAAACTGTCCTTAATAAATAATATGGGAAATATAAATGAAAGAATTGAAAGAAGAGAGTAATAAATAGTTAAGGTTATAATAGGAAAAGTAACATTAATGTTACATTGGTATTGTAAAGCGACATATAATTTGGGACAAATTTTTTTCTCCAAAACGACATACAATTTGGGACGGAGGGAGTATTAATATATGTAAGGTTCGAGATTCAAACCCCGACCACCAAAAAAAAAACAACCGTCGTCAATACATTGTTTAAGAAATACAAGTCAAACATTTGTAAAGTAAAAAAGTACATAATTTCTTATTAAAAATTGACTCTTTCGATTCACTAAACAATATCATAATGACACTTTTTAGAGTTTTCTAAAATTAATTAGCAACATCTACATTACACATTTTGCTATTTAATTCATTTTAATCTTATTTTTATGTTTTAGAAGAAAAATATGAAGAGAGGCCAAATTAATTCACATTATTATGGTTTAATAAATGATATTAATTTCTACGGATGGTAGGAGATTTATTTTTTATTTTTTTGACAAAGGTACGTAAGAGATCTTTTCTTGCTTACCAACATATTGAATTTGGTTTTATTTTGGGAGTGTAGCGTTATTAAATCTCTTAAATGATAATTTTGTTTTTTTTTTTTGAAAGAATTTTTTGTTATCTATTATGGTGTTTTAATTCAAATCAAAAGATTAGTTTTTGTATTTGTGCACAAGTGATGATCGATTAAAAAAAATCTATGTGCACTCATTAAATTTTGTTTTAGACATACATCCAATTAAATATCACCATGTTGATATATATGAAAATATTTTAAAAATTAACCAAAAAAATAGCAATATTATGATATGATTTCATTGAATGCATATTTAGAAAAAGTTACACTTTCTTCGCATAGCATTAAATTTGTTTGACCAAAGAAATTCACTAAATAAAAAATATACAAAAAAAGATAGTACAATATTTGTATAGAAAAAAAAGTTTTAGAAATAAAAAAGGAAAAACAATGGTAATCTTAACAAAAATATCCTAGGAGCAGAAGGCAAATAGAGATGTAGTTGTTGGTCTCTTGGTCTTATCGAAAGAATTCAAATCAAAATAAAATCTAAACTTAAAAGCAAGAGTAAAACATTTATTATTTGTAACAAAGAAACATTAATTATTAGATTACACATTGTGTACATAATAATTTAGAGAGAGAATTTGATCAAAAAATAAAGAGAGAAAGAAAGGTGAAGGAGAAGAAGGTGTTATGGAGAAGAACATAGTTTTGGCAGTATTGTTTTTGTACTTGTTCTCAACATGTCAGGCTATATGGATCAATTTACCTGCTTCAGGAACCAAATGTGTTTCTGAAGAAATTCAGAATAACGTTGTTGTTTTGGCTGATTATATTGTCTTACCGATTGATCGATCAAACCAACCCACCTTGTCTGTCAAGGTACATTTTTTCTCTTTCATTCTATTCTATCACCCTTTTCCATTTTCTTTCATGGGTTGCTCTTCAATTTTAGGGTCCAGATCAATTTGTCTCTTCATGATACCTTAAAGGAGTGACCGATTGATAATTTTAGACAAGGGCTGGTTTTAATTTCATTATGTGTTTTGGGAATTTGTGACTTATGATGTTTTGATGGTAGAATAAGGTTTAGGTGGAATTGATTATGTTAGTGCATATCAGGATAGGTTCATCATAATCACAACGAGCCACGGTGATTTTGTAAAATCTTGACTTTGTAACTTTTGCAAAATCGCTTTTGTAAAATCACGGTTAACACAATTGTAGGATTGATGATTTTAAATTGTGGATTAGTCTTACAAATGAATCATATTTGTATTGTTAGTTTATATTTGAATGAGCTGTATATTTAACAAAATCATAGTGACACCATGTTGAAGCTAGGCATGTTTGGTATTGCAATGGGTTTGTCATAATCACGGTGATAGTGACTCGGCGTGATTTTGGCAATTCCACAAAAAATCCAAACACGCACTTACATGATTAATTTAAGAATAAAATTGAGTTGTTGTGTGTGTTGTTCCTCAATTATAACATGTGGCGGAAATAAAATTGTCAGTTATAATTTACATCGACACACGATCTATTCGATTGTAACTGGAGAATAGTAAAAACAATGTAAAAGCATTGTATCTAAGTTTCGTCCTTATTTTAAATGCAATGTGATTGAAAACCTTGAGACATTCAATCGATAAATGGTTCAATTTTTTCCTTGTTTTTTTTCTTTAGGTGACATCACCATATGGAAACAATATTCATCATAATGAGAATGTTACAGTTGGTAATTTCGCCTTTACAACATCAGAGAGTGGGAACTACATTGCATGCTTCTGGGTTGCTCAGAATCATGAAGGTGGAGATGTCAGTATGAACCTTGATTGGAAAATTGGAGTTGCAGCCAAGGATTGGGATTCAGTTGCTAGAAAAGAGAAGATTGAGGTAAACATTTTAACGAAACATATAATTTAGTAACATGCTCATTAATTTCTTGTACAACTTGAGTCTAAGGTGCTACTTCTACTCTGGTTTCAATGATTTGTAGCTTTGTACTTTCCATATTATATATATATCATGCTTTTTGAACTATAGGCAAAAATGTAAATGAATTCGGACATCAAATTTTTTATGTCTTAGGTTTCTATGTTGTATTTTTTATATATAGATAAACGGATATAGTGTTACATATTATGTCTGTATTTTGATGTTCAAATAACATATACGTCACACATAATTGATGTTTAGGGAGTAGAGCTTGAGTTGAGAAAGCTAGAAGGATCAGTGGAGGCTATCCATGAGAATTTGATACGTCTTAAGGACAGGTAATTTTAATTATGTCAATAGCTAATTAAAACTACCCTTTTACTCAACAAAATTTTGTTCAATTGATTATAACATTTATGTTATATATTAATTATTTTTTGGTATATTAAACAGGGAAGCAGGGATGAGGACAGTGAGTGAATCAACAAATGCAAGAGTGGCATGGTTTAGTTTTATGTCTTTGGGTATTTGCATTGCAGTTTCAGTTTTGCAGTTGTGGCATTTGAAAAGATACTTCCAGAAAAAGAAGCTTATTTAGATTCTACTACTACTAGTGTTTGTTAAATTTTAAAGATGGAATTTTATTAACATTTTATAAACCTTTACTTATTCACTAGTAGCTAAAAAAATTATACACTTGCATTTGCAAGTTTCCAACTTTTCTTATCATCAAAATTTTGATATAAGGCATTAAACTAGGAATGATGGGTGATCAATGATAATAAAATACTCCTTTTGAGTCGATAAGACATTGTTAAATTGTTTCTACTTTCTACACGAAATGATGTTTTAGGCTTCATATTGGGTTTGACTGAATAATAAAACGAACTGCATTACTATAATTAAAATATAATTATGTAAATTGTCAATGTCAACTATCTTTTTAATCATCAAGAAAGACATTATCAACTATCAAGCCCTGTCTCTTTCCCTCTTAGATTTGGCGTGCACATCATATTTTGCATCATTAGTTGTCTATTAGATCTAAGAGTAATTTTGATATTCAATAATTTAGAAATTAAGTTTTAGAGATTTTAAAAAAAGCAAAAAATGTTTTGTATTTGTTTACTAGAATGAAAATCACATTCTTTAAAATAAAATAAAAAAAATCAGTTATCAAACATGATTTTCTAGTTAAACTACTTAAAACCGTTTCTTATGTAAAGCATTTATTAAATTACTAGCTTGGACACCCGTGCCAAGTATGGGCTAGAATTCAGTCATACTTTAGAGAGAAAATATTGTCAGTTACATTTCAACATTGAATAGAAAGGTGAAGGTTAGACAACATATAAGTTGGAAGACTCATATACTTAATGTCTTAAATATTCGGTGAAAATGTGGTATCATTGTCATTTGGATGATTGCTCTTGGTCCAATAGATCGATCTACGCCACTGTTAGCTCCCCACAAATCCCAATGGCCGTAGCATAACCTGGTTCAACTTTGTGACGGAAACGCGAGTGGGAGAGATGTTAATGTATGAAATGTGAGTAAAAGTTCAACAATGAAAGCAAGAGTATATGTTGCGCAACATAATAGAGATCTGACCCATATACCTAATTCCTTAAAATTTAGGGTGAAGATGTGGTGTCAATATCACTAATGTGGTTTCTTTTAGTCTAAAGTGATGATCAAACTCAATGTAGGAGCACCCAGAAGTGAGAACATTATGATGAATTTTTTTTTTTAAAGTTTTTTAATATCATTTGTTTAATTGTTGGATCTTAATATTTAGTTTTTGAATGTCATTATGTTTCATGAGAATTTTTTCATTCAACCTCTGTTATTTTAAATTCCTTCACTTTTGGTCTTTGATTGCAAGTGAAAATGAAAAAGTGTAGATGCATTATGGCCCTGTTTGGATAAACAGCTTATTTTGCTGCTTATAACATAAGCACTTATGAATGGCTATTTTTATAACAAGACAAAACAAAATCAAACTATTTTTGTATAATGAATAAGCTGTTTTCATAAGCTATTCTGAAGAGCTTATGAAAATAAGCTAAAAACACCTTATGATCATGTCATAAGGTGTTTTATTAGTTTTCCCAAATAGTGTCATAAAAGTTTATACCAGCAGATAAACTCAAATAAGCCATCCATACAGGCCCTATGTTGAATTGACAAAATACATGCTTATTAGACAATTTAAAGTATGACGTTTTTTTAATTTACTCTAATTTTTGGTAAAATGATTATCCAATTTTTTTTTATTTTTTTAGTTAAACTACTTAAAACCGTTTCTTATGTAAAGCATCTATTAAATTAATATTTTTTAAGATTAAAGTGATCACGTTGATTATGGTTTTTCGTTGCGTAATTTGAAGCAAATTTGGGGCAGAGGAAGATGTTTTTTGTGATGCATTCCAAATGCTAGTTTATAGTAAAGATCCTATGAGATGTTACGTTATCTTTCACCAACATCGTTTATATGTATTTGATGGAAAGGACCAACATGAGTTAACTAAGTAGAGTTAAAAAACCAAAATGAAGCTTCTTAAAATTAGGAGACCAGCTTGAAATTCAAAGAAAAGTTAAGGTATCAAATTCAAATTAAAACACAATTTTTTATTATTACAAATGAGAAAACAAGACAAAGAGAAACTGGGGCTTGATGCCTTAAAAACTTGTGCCCATGGCATCAACAAGCAGTAAAGGTGAATCAAGAAACACCAAATGAACATTGCTTTTGGCACCCATCTTTGCAAGGAAGTTTACACAATGATTCCCTTTTCCGAAAGTACAGTGTAACATAATCTTGATCAGCGAAATTTCATAACCAAACCTTTGATTCTTTTGGTCTCCCTCCTGAATAAGCTTGATTGTAGGCAAGGAATCCATGTAGCATAAATTTCCAAAACATTGTTTTCCTGTACTTTTTTCAATCATGGGAGAGGAAGTAAACCCTTATTCTCTGAATTAGCTAAAAAAAAATCTCAAATCTTAAATGACATACAAAACAATACATTAGCTCCACAAATGTAAACTCATTTTCAATTCAGAAGTCCAGATGTATCTGGAATTCAGTATGAAATGCCCTGTGTTAAAAATTGCACCAACAAATTGCATCAAGCTTTATTCTATTCGAATTATCCCACGGTGCATGTATCTAAACCGGCAAATTTCATCAAAAAAATCATCAGCACTGTTATGTGAACCCTTCATCTGAAGAATCTTTATAACCATGGTCCTCAGATTTTTCCCATACTTCACCAACGATTCAAGAGTACTCATTTTCTGTTCAGCATTTAATGGTGATCTCACAGTGATGAAGACCTCCTCCAAACATGGAATCACAAATTCAGAATCAACCTGTAAAATAAATGGATATCTTGTTTAGATAATATGTTACTTAAAGAACACGCTCAAGCAGATTTATAAGATCAAAGTTATTATGAATTTGAAGCCTATTTCAGTTTCAACGCAGGTCCTACCAAATGCTATAGTTTGTAGCTTCCTTGAAATCATGGTTATAATATATTGAAACGCGAGAATTTAAGTTTCAAAACATAAGCTTACATGTTTTAGACTGTTCTTCTGGCATAGTGCTGCAAACATGGCTCCATGGATATCAAACTTGCGCAGCTTGGGATGGCTGTTGAAGAAATCAACAAAATCAATCTCTGGAAAGGGTTGAAGAGCATCATAGTCCCCAGTGAATTCAACCTTCATATAAAGATGTTTCACATCACTTGCCAATTTCAGCATTTTACAGATTGCATCCCAACACCACTGTATCCCCCTCATTGACAGAAACTCCAGGGATGCAAGGTTTCCAAAATCAATCATGTATACTCTCCCTGCAAGCAATTAACAAGTAAAGCAAGAAAATTGAGCTGACAAAGGCAATCACTTTGTAGTAAATTACACGGGAGCAATAAAAAAAACAAAGGTCAATGAGAAATATGAAAGTACAAGAATCGCTTCAAACATTTGACTACCTGCACTGTTGGAAATCGAAAGATTCTTCAAATGCTTGGTTTCAGGGACCCTAATCCAGCTACAGCCTTGTACCTCAAGAGATTCAATTTTGGGGGAGGTCAGTGAAAGCGAACAGTTCCCGAGACCATAAAAATCCAGCTTACACTGCTCCAAAAATGGCAGGTTGATCGAAATTGATCGGACACCTTCACATCCAAGCAGTAGCAACCTTGTCAGATTTGGACAGGCCTGAATCATTGCATTTACTGCAGCATCCTCCACTCTTGCCCCAACAACTTCAAGGATCCTAAGATTATGGAACGTTTCCCATTTAGGGATACGTTTGATCAAGACACCCCACAATTTTAGAGTTTCCACATTGATTGCTGCACCAATGCAATCCAACTTTGACGGGCTTTCAGGTATAATATCATTATCGCCGAGGTTGTCCATTCGAAGCTCAAGATGGGAGAGGGACGGACCTGCAAGTGATAGCCATGAAGCAAGGCCAGACACGGAGAAAGGGCAGTAAACAACTAGCTCCTCTAATCGCTCAACAGCTGATACCATTCTTCTCACAATGATGTCAGAATTTTCACGGTGAGGAGCATTATCAAACGCATTGCGAGTAAAATAGAGACTTCTAATACAAGCCATTGAGTTCTTCCATCGCTTAGAAACACAATTGCAATATGCAACATCGCGGCCATTACTAACATGTGACAATATATATTGAAGTATGACATCAGGCAGTGATTCGATTTCTGTAGGCAGATATTCGATTGCTATGGACAATAATCAAAATAAATAGCTGTCAGTATACAGACAAATCAAATAACATCTTTCCGAATTTGCAATATATGAATAAAGAGTAGGATTTGAAGTCAAAATCGGTGCCGTCATGCACAAGCATCAGAAATTTCTGAAAACCTCAAATCATCTAACTCTTGCAAACTAATTGAAACATTTCATTTCTCAAATTGCTTATCTATATAATCGCTTCTCAGTTTAGCTCACAATTCTTGTGCTTAAACAATACTAACTGGTATACCGACGGACCAAATAACATGTTTCCAAATTAGCAATATATGAACAATGAGTACAATTTGAATCAAAATCAGTGTCATCAAGCAAAAGAATCTAAAAACCTAAAATCAAATTACTCTTGCAAACTAATTGAATAATATTTTTCCTCTAACTATCTTAATTATCTCAACCAATTAACCAGCTTAGATCCAATTTGCTTCAAATTACCATCCAAATTGACACCCCAAAGGCCAAATCTGAAATTTTAAAATAATAAATAAGCTGAACAAAATAAAATACTTAAAATTTCACAAAATTAAGATAGTAATTAAACATATCAATTATCATCAAATCTATAAAACAAAATCAAAAGAATCACTCTTAAAAATGTTAAATTTGCATTTAAACATGGAAAAGGTGAGTTTTTTTTAAGCAATAAAAATAATTAGATAAACCCAATAAAGATCTAAGCACTATAGTACAATTGCAAACAGAAATGAACCCAAATCTTGAACTTTGGTTACAAATTAATTGCATGAAAATGTAAAATTTATTGAATTATGAATGAATCCAGCTAAGTTTAAGCAAGAAGGGTGGGAGAGAGAGAGAGAGAGAGAGAGAGAGAGAGAGAGAGAGAGAGAGAGAGAGAGAATGCTTACTACGCATGATGAATTGATGTGAAGAAAATGAAGATCTGAAATTAGGGTTAGGTTAGAAGCTCTTGTTATGTGTTCTTGAGAAATGTGAGTGAGAGAGATATAAATATGTAAAGTTTATGGTTTGATTTGAGATCTAAAAAATGAAATTATTTTACGGTGAAGGAGGGTGAATTGAAAAAAAGCCCGCGTTAACGTTTTAGAGATTTCAAATTTGTTTGAAATCCATTTTACACGCGCACTACACTACACTTCCACCGGTCATTTTTTATGGAAAATATCATTATTCTTTACACACACATGCACTTTATTTAAGAAAAAATGAAAGTACAAACTTGACTGACATGCGGTAATTACAGTATAAAAAATTACCAGAGTACAAGTTTGATTGTCATGTACTTTTTTGGGTTCAAACTTGAGACATTGTAATTGATTGTGTAAGTTTTAAATTGTACTCCTTCCGTCCTAAATTATAAGCAAAAAAAACTCATTTTCTTTGTCCCAAATTATAAGCAAAAAAGACCTACAATTATCTTTTCCAAAGGAAAATTAAATGCAAAGTGCATTCAATTTGCTCTCTCTTTCATTTTCTCAATAACCAACAACTAATGAAAATTGTTTTTACATCTTCCTATAAAACTTATTTCAAAAATAACACAAAAAACTATGTTACAAACTACTATGTTTTAGTTTTCTTAATAAGTGTGATTTTTTTTTTTTTGCTTATAATATGAGACGGAGGGAGTAGTATTTATGGCTTGGTTTAGTTGGTAAAGGATTTGTTTAGTTTGAATTGTACAAAATTTGTGTTTGAATCCTAATGTTGATATTATAACATGTTGGTGGATGATCTTTAAGAGCACCTTTAGTGGTTGACATGAAGTAACCGTCCGTTAGCTGGAGTATCACAAAGTCCGTTATTTTGACAAAACTTTTGTTGAAATGCGCCAGTTTAAAGAAATCGCGTCTTCAGAAGGTAACAATTATTTTAATTAGAAAATCAATAAACAAACTAGTCATTATGCCAATCATGTACTCTTCTATTACTTTTTTCATTTGTTTATAATTTTTATAAATTGTGATCATTTGAGAAATTACACTCCATTTTTTCTCTCACAATTTTCTCTCTTTGCTCTTATTTTTACACATATTTTTTCTCATATAATGTTAACTTCACAATTTTATCTCTTTGGTTTATGTCAAATGTATACCAATCAATTTAATTGTTCTACAATAATCTTTGTTGCATTTTGTGCAAAATCACCAACACCATAGTTTTCAAAATTCTCAATTTTTGTCAACACCAACAAACTCCACCATGTAATATCTTTAACTCTTATCTCAATCTTCTTTCACTCAAATGGATCCAAATAATTCGGAAGATCTTAATAATCTTTTTTAGGAGTTAATAGAAGAAGAATTCATGGACAACATTGACGAGGAGTTGTTGATGTCAATGCTACAAAGTGAACAACAATTAGAAAGTTCTACTAGGCCTACGCGAAGAAGATAAGTAATAGATCAAAGTCGTGAAGAAGGATATAATCGATTGGTCAATGACTACTTATCTGAAAATCCAGTATACACAAATGCTCAATTCCGACGAAGGTTCCAAATGCACAGGCATGTGTTTCTTCTAATTGTAACAACCCTTGGACATCATGATGAGTATTTTCAAATAAGGGTCGATGCAACTGGTAAAATGGTCTTTCACCATTGCGAAAATGCATTGCTGCTATTCGTATGATGTTAGCATATGGGTCTTCTGCCGACATTGTAGGCGAGTATGTTCGAATTGGAGAAAGCACGACAGTTGAGTGCTTAGACAAATTTGTAAGAGGCGTGAACAAGGTATTTCGGGTTGAGTACCTAAGAAGGCTAAACAGCAATGATATTGATCACTTATTACAAATGGGTGAGACACTTCACTTTTTAGGTATGTTAGGTTCCATTGATCGTATGCACTGGAATGGGAAAATTGTGCGATTGCTTGTAAATGCCAATTTTGTCGAGGTGATCATGGTAAACCCACGATCATGCTTGAAGCAGTGGCATCATAAGACTTGTGGATTTGACATGCATTTATTGGTATTGCAAGTTCAAACAATGATGTTAGTGTGTTAAACCAATCCAATGTGTCACAATGGGACCCACGAGATAACCATTCGTGGAAATCACCATTGGAGGTGTTGTGAGCATTGTTTTGAGCTTCTAGCTATTTTCTTATTATCACGTGCAATTGAGATTCAACTAGAATGAACTTATTTTTTTCTAAAAAAATAAAGTAGAAAAATTGTACTATCGTTAAAAAATAGGCTAAATATTTTTCACGATTCTTTGAATCAGACGTTTATCACAAATTATTCTTTCATGTCTTTTTTTGTTACCAATTAGCCCTTTTAATTTTTTAGTTACAAACTGGTGTTTTAAGACATGGAATATTTACACTTTCACCCATTTTTATACAAAAAAAAAACGTTCATATAGCATGCTATAAAGTAATGGTATAGTTGTTGCATCCAAATTTATTATTTTGGGCAGTGTGTTTCTCACAATCCTAATGATATTAAGTTATATTTTGCCCTTGGAGGGTGAAAATAAGTTATGAATGTTTGACTCTCGGTCAATGTATGATGTGAAATAGCTTAATATACCAAAGGATGACTTGTAAGTTAAGAAGAACAATGACTATATTACTTTGGACATTGCTGTAGAGATTGTAAGGAAATCATGCATGACGCAACACTTCGTGGTTTTCAATCACGATGTTGACCAAAGTTTGATCAACACTACTTGCTAAGAGTTTGAAAATATCTTTAAGCTTTCTTTGACCAATAAAGTTGGTTCTATAAGGCCTTTACGGGCTACTCATGTGCTCATGCATAGCGTTTTTCTTCCAAATTACCATGGAAAAAAGTTGTTTATTTTCCAATGTAAACACTACAATGAATCCAACTCACAAATTGTTGAATTCTTCAAATCAGTCTTAGGAGATGACCATCAACGTGTTGGATAAGAATCACACGATTTTGTGATAAATATACCACGAAACTAGTCATAATTTCGATTTGTAAAATATAATTTTTGTCTATCATTTTTTATTACAATATTCTTCAAAATTTCTGATTTCACATGCTCAATTAAAAGGTTGATCTTAGCACTCCTCTAAAGTTTGTCTCTTGGCTCCGCTATTCCAACCCATGTAACATCTAAGAACTTTGGAGTCTGCATGCTACGATTTACATTTAAGTCAAGTGGGTATTTACCGATTGAATAATATGCACCCTTTTATTTGTTTGCTTAATTTTACTGCCAACAGTGGTCAATCCAAATAATATGAATCACACATATTTTAAATTTCTATACGAATTATGTTATTTTACAAGTAAATTACATTTTACCGTAAGCACTAATTCTGAAAGGGGAAGAGTGTAGTGCTCAAACCCTTTTGGTAGTTTTTTTCATTGAAGCAATTTGCATCAAAACTTAAAACCCATTTAGATTAAGGACTTGGAGCTCATTGCTCAAGTGCTTATGTATTGACTATTTTAATGACTAATTTCTTATGAAGTAATAAATTTTGTTTTCTCATTACCTTATTTTTGGGTGTAAATCAAGTATCATCCGCGCACAACCGTAGAGACCAATACATAAACATTGTGGGACCCAAACGAGCGACAAACTCTCCCTAATAGTTTTAAGACTGCTGCATGCTCAATGCTGAATTCGAACCCTTCTCGTTATCTTATCTATGTCATACGTATGAAGAATAGTTTGTCTTAAAATAATTAAAGAAACTTCCAAAATAAAATAAAATAAAATAAAATTGGTTACTTCCTAAAAAATTACTTAGATTGATTAAATTTTTAGTCCCTAGAGGTTAACTGCGATCATCATATTTTTTGAAAATAAGAAATAATATGTTTTAATATAATTATGTTTTCCAAAAAAAAAAAGAGTGATAAAATATGAAATACCTAAAATAGGCTTATTGCAAAACTAAACTAAAATCTCAGTTTCTTCTCTTTTGTCTTCTTCTCCACCTTACTTTCAGCGAATTTCAACCTCAAACGCGGCAACAAACAAAACCTTCGAATTTCATACTGCGATTTCGATTTTGCGAACCTACTAAAAGCGCTCTCTCTCTCTCTCTCTCTCTCTCTCTCTCCAACGTAACCGTTTTCTTCAGGTAATTTCTCCAACAATCGATTCTCTTTTACCAATTTTCGTTTTCCTTTACGTTGAAATTCGACTTGAGTTTTAGTTTTTAATGAAGTTGATTTTGTTCTTCGTTTTTTACTTCATCTCAACTTGTGTAACTGATTTTGTGATTCTGATGAATAACTTTGTACGAGCTTGTGTGATTAACGCTGTTTTTTTTTTTTTTTGATATGTTAAAATTTGATTAGAGTTTGCGTTTGGAATTAAGCTGATTTTGTTGCTTTTTACTTCTTACAAACTAGTGTTACTGATTTGGAATTAAGCGGATTATGTTGTGATGATTGATTCTGATTGTAAAATGTCTCACCTATTGAGTTTGTGTGAGACTGTGATGTTCTTTTTTAGTTTGTAACTTTTGGATTAGCTTTGCGAGGTAGTGTGAAAGAAACTTAACCGAGAAGTCTCACGTAGCACTCCAGTCACGTCAGTGTTCAACAAGACACCAACACATATGATTACATTTAATTAATTAACTTTTCCCAATAAGTACCTGTGTCGATTTGTTGGTGTTGTGTCCGTGTTGATGCTTTGTAGATTGAGGGTATAGTGAATTTTGATTAGAACAGCGAAATTGCTGACTTAGGTGGGGTTTTATTTTATGATTGCATTATTGGTTACTTAAGATGGGGATCATAACGTGTAGTTGGATTGAGTGGTGATTGAAAAGTATTTTACTTACTTTTTATTAATGGAATGGAAATTTTAAGGAAAACTATGAGAAAACGACAAGTGAATCATTGGTACAACTTTTATATTTTGAGGAAAATTAACTGATCAAGTGGTTTATTTAGTCGATGAATGAGCTACAGTCGTGAACATAACGAATCCATGTGGCCATCCACAACGGGAGAGTCTTACCCTATAAGACTTGGTACCTAATAGGTACTCCCACTGCGGAGCAAAGTAAGAATTATTATTGGGACCCATTTAGTCATTTCTTGAGGTGTTGGGTTGAAGGGATTGTGTGCCTATTAAGTACTATCATTAAAAGATTATATATGAGTGACGTGCAAATTTGAGACCCATTTAAGTACCACCTAAAAGTGGTTTTCTCCATTGAGGATGCTCTTAACATGTAGAACAGATATGACATGTAAATGTGAGTCCCATTTGAGTACTGAAAAATGGGTTTCTCCATTGAGGATGCTCTTAACATGTAGAACCGATTAAGGGTTTAATTATTTGAAAGCTATATGCATATTTTTACCTATACATTTTCAACCTTCTGCGATTTTCACTCTTTTTTTGGGAAGGAATTTTGGTGTGCGTCTAAGTTTTCTTTGTTTTTATTTTCTTTCACTAACTTGCCTGTGATTGATTTCAGTGGAACTATGATAATATCCACGTTGCGACTTTGAAGATAATTAATTGTCCAGCTGCAATGTTTGAAGGACTGGTCCATCAGTTGCTTCTGGGTTATCTGGGTCGATATTTTAAAGACATCCAGAAACAGCAGCTCAAGATTAGACTTGGTATGTGACATGCAAGTACTGTTACTATAGTAGTTACCTTTCCAAGTGTTATAATACTTAAAACGAAAGGTTGGTTGTGAACTGACTTGGTAATTGAATGTATTGTATTTTTAGAGGAAGTACTATTGGAGAATGTAGAGCTCATACTCGAAGCGTTTGATTATCTTCAGCTTCCATTTGCACTAAACCAAGGTCGAGTTGGGAAGTTAAGCATCAAAATTCCATGGAAAAAGCCTTGGGACCCCATTATAATTATTTTAGAGGATGTCTTTATTTCTGCATCCAAGCGAGACGATCATGAGGTATTTCAGTTGCACTCAATCTGTTTTGTTGTCTACACATATTGTATATTTAATTCAATTTTGTTGTGATAGTGGAATGCTGATGCTGTTGAAAGAAGAGAATTTGCTGGCAAAAAGGCCAAGCTAGCAGCAGCAGAGTTGGGAAAATTATCCAGACGTGTGAGTGGTAAGTTTGTTAACTTCAATTAGAAATGCCATTATTTTGCTTTGTGTGTTTTAGTCATTCCTTCGTAAGAAAGCACCTTGAAACAGTGGGCCTTGGACATTTTCCTTGTCTAACTCCAACTAAGAGTTATACTTTTGGGGACTGGAAATTTTTTATTTACTTTTTAAAATGCTTGTTTTTATTGAAAACCTTAGAGAATAAAGGTGTTAGGGTGGCCTATATTCGAGCTATAAAGGATATGTATGAGGGGTCTCGACTAGTGTGAGGACACAGTGGAGACACTGAAGATTTTCCCATAACAATAGGATTGCACCAAGGTTCAACACCAAGCCCCTATCTTTTCACCTTAGTTTTGGATGTACTTACGGAACACATCCTAAAGCGAGCACCAAGATGTATGCTTTTTGTTGATGATAGAGTCCTACTTGGAGAGTCGAAGGAAGAATTAAATGGGAGGTTGGAGACAAGCCTTAGAAACGTATGACTTTCGCTTGGGTAGAAGCAAGATCGAGTATATGGAATGTAATTTTAGGAAGAGGAGAAGTGTTTGTAGCGTAGAGGTGAAAATTGGAGATCATATCCTACCACTAGTTACATAGTTTAAATATCTTGGATCTATAGTCCAAGATGGGTGGTTGAAATGGAGGAGTGCCTCAGGCGTTTAATGTGATGCGAAAGTACCACTTAAGTTGAATGGAATTTTTTATCGGACAACAGTAAGACCAACGATGTTGTACCAAACAAAGTGTTGGACGGTAAAGAACCAACACGGACATGGTGTAAGCGTGATAGAGATGGGGATGTTACGTTGGATGTGTAGTAAGCCTAGATATAAAATTAGAAACGACAACATTAGAGAGAGTTGTAGAAAAGATGGTAGAAACTAGACTTATGTGGCTTGCACATGTAGAGAAAAGACCATTAGATTCTGTAGTAAGGAGAGTAGATCATTTTGAGGGGAGTCAGTTCACTAGAGGTAGGGGTAGACCTAGAAAAAATATAAGAGAAACTATTAGGAAGGATCCAGAGGTAAATGAGTTGGAGAAAGACATGGTTTTTGATAGAACACTGACGTCGTTTGATTCATGTGGCCGACACCACTTAGTGGGATAAGTCTTGGTTGTTGTTGTTTTCTTTCCCCCTTATATAAGAATGGTTATATATATACGAGGAATGTTATTTGAACAACCAAATAACATTGGCCGTTTAAGTTGGACAAAAACCATGTCTTTCCTCACATATAAGGGGAATGTTATTTGGACAACTAAAATATACAAAGAAATGTAAGGATTGACACAGAAACCAAAGCAATGGAGAGAGAAAGTAAGAATACAGGGTGAGTATGAGAGAGAAAGTTGTCACAAAATGGTTGTTCAAATATCATTTATCTCTCTCTCTCTCTCTCTATATATATATATATATATATATATATCAAGTTTTCTATTTCTTTTAACATGGTTTGAAACCATTTTTTTCTTTCATTTTAATTGTTAGAACTAGATTTTTTTTTTTTTTTTTTGAAATTGTTTATTTATTTATTTTTTAAAATGGAACCCAAAATTGAAATATGCACACTTTAATTTCTATTTCACTATATTTTACCATTTACGTCTACTAGGGGATTTTTGAACCTCAATGTTTTTTTTTTTAACAAGGCAAACTAGCCCACCGAAATTGGCATTGGTTTTACCTTTTTTATACCTTTTTTTTTTATCTCTGCTTCCTAATAAGAACGATAGAGTAATCTTTGAAAATATTAAATTGGAGATTTCAATCTGCTGTCATCATGTACTAATATTTATACTGGCCAACTTATTATTAGGATTTCATTGAGGTGCTGTTTCATTGAAACGTTTGTTTATATTTGGCTTTTTTTAATAACTTTATTTTCTGCAGGTGGTCTTGCTGGGCAATCATTTATTTCTCATGTCACTGCAAAGGTAATATATGTTATGATTAATTTAGACGGATGCTACTGTTGTTTCTGTTGAGGCTGGTTTCTTCATTTCAATCCAATGTAGTTCTTCATTAGTGTCACGGACTAAATTCCTACTATCAAGTTGATTGGCAGAAGCGCTGTAAATAGTATAGTTTTAACTTTTTATGACTCGATGATGGCGAATAGATAAGAATGTATTTTTTGTTTTCCCGTGTTTTTTTGTATTGCCTTCTCTTTTAGTTGTCTTCATGTGGAGTATAAGATATTTTATTCTCCTTTCTCTATACTTCCCTTGTTTCTTTACTGAATTTATTTTTATAGAAAAAACTCATTATTAGCTTTATCGTTGCTTCGATAGGATTTATGATTCCAATAACCACTAATATTTGTCCATTTTCTTTCAGATTCTTGACAGCATTCAAGTAGACATACGGAATTTTCACGTTTTGTACAGTGATGCACAAAATGACCTGGTAAGTTTATCCATGGTAGTCATAATCACAGTTATACTCGTAAGCTATGAAATGCACATATGTAGTACGACATGGACGATACCACAAGGATCTGGGGATATGAGAAATTTAGGATATGATACGACTTAAATATGTTAGCAAAATTACATAAAAAATATGTTAGCAATATATAAAAAATATGTTAGCAAAATTATATAAAAAAATCTTATCCAGATGCATTAAACTTATAAAGAAAGAGACATTAATCATTCCATATTAATATAGAGCTATGATGATCACAGTTTACAAAAATGCTTGTGATTGAAAGAAAATTAATAATGTTTCTGCCTATATCATAATATATTTTAACCCTTATATTGGGATATCAAGAGAAGCATCTTCAACGTAAAAAAAGAAAAGAAAAAGAGAAGCATCTTCATTGGAATTCAAGACAAGTTTCACAAATAAAAGGTTGGCGTTCGAGGAATACTGGGAAGTATCTAAAAGTATCTAGATAATATTCAGAAGTATCCATTGAGTTTAAAATAAAAAGGATACTTTTGGGACATGTATCCAGTAGTCTTTGACGTGACCGATAATTTTCCTTTTTTGGAGTATCCGAGCCTCACGTTTGTAAGGCCGATCATACAATTTTCTCACTTGTGGACTTCCCATTCAAGGCCAGATTGCATCCGTGCAGGACCTACACACAGTCACCACTTTGGTCTGTTGCTTCTGGTTTTCTGTTTGTAGTAGTTTTTTCTTTTTACTTAGAGTTGGGATTATGGTTTTTATTGGCCAATGGTTGAGCCCGTTTAAGTTGATGCAGGACCAACACATAGTCACCACTTTGGTCTGATGCTTCTGGTTTTCCGTTTGTAGTAGTTTTTTCTTTTTAATTAGAATTGGGATTGTGGTTTTTATTGGCCAATGGTTGAGCCCTTTTAAGTTGTTTTGAATTTGGACTGTTGAGAAGCTTCTGTCTGTTTGAATCCTTCTGGACCAGCAAAAATAGACTAGGTGAGTTGTAGTAATAAACTAATGATAGGAATTAGTAAAGTTAATCGCAATAAATTTTTACATACGGTGTTTTATGATTTGAATTAATTTGATTAAATGCTTGTAGTGCGATAGAAGAATTTTTTTCTTAATCCAAGAAGATTGCAAGATACATGCGTTCTAAGATTTCTCTAATTCTGGGCCAGGGTCCACATTCTTTGCGCATCTTTGTTCATTTGCTTCTTCACTGTTCAGTCTTGCATGTGATTTACGATTTATGTAATTTATGTCGTTGGACCCAAGAATTCACTCATGCAAGCATTGCGGCAAATAATTTGCTTCTGGAAAAGCTTTAGGTGGGCATCAAAATGCTCACCGCGAAGAGTGCCGCCAAGAGAAGATTCTTCTTGATTTGATCAAGCAAGAAAAGTTACCGGGCTCTATAACTTTTACATGCAAAAATATGCAAGAACTATTTTTCTTCACAAATTTTAAAACAACACCATAGTGCTCATTAGCCTGCACTTGCAAAGATTCAGAATGATTTTGGAGCCTCCGATCATGCTATTGATCTACGCTTGGGCTTTTAAGTTTTGCATTTTATAATTTTATATTATGTGTAGATTTATATTCTTTTGTTAGTTGTCATATTAGGAAAACCGAGTCCCACGTTAATTAAAGATAGAGCCCAATTAGAGTTTATTAAGAGTGACACCTCATCTTACTAGCTGGTTTTGTAAGGATGAGTTAGGCCCAATATAAAAATTTAATATGGAATCTAGAGCGTGTTTCAATCCTAATAGAACTGCCTCATCACTATTCAGCTGTCGAGAGGAATGTAATCATAGTTTTTTGTTGGAAAGCACAATTGGTGTTGGTGGATCTGAAGGTTGTATTGTAAAGTAGTCATCAGACTCCAGAATTTACTCATGCAAGTATTGCGGCAGACAATTTGCTTCTGGAAAAGTTATAGGTGGGCACCAAACTGCTCATTGCAAAGAGCACCGCCAAGAGAAGATGCTTCTTGATTTGTTCAAGCAAGAAAAGTTGTTGGACTCGATAACTTATACATGCAAAATGTGCATAGACAATTTTCTTCTTCACAAGTTTTTGAAAAATACCATAATGTTCATGAGCCCTGACTTGCAAATATTCAAAATGATTTTGGAACCTCTGATTATCCCATTGATCTTAGGCTTTGAAGTTTTGCATTTTATGAATTTCCTTTTAATAAATAAATAAATGTATTTTCTACTTAGCTAGTTTAAGTTATTACATTTTTTTTTTGAATTTATTGTAATTTTATATTTATGGTGGGTATGGATTTATATTTTCTTGTTAGTTGTCAATATTGTAAAAACCAAGTCCACATTGATTAAAGATAGAATCTGATTAGAGTTTAT
The DNA here is from genome assembly GCA_958299785.1 of Medicago lupulina. Lineage (NCBI taxonomy): Eukaryota > Viridiplantae > Streptophyta > Magnoliopsida > Fabales > Fabaceae > Medicago > Medicago lupulina. Next base: position 1,141,238 of record OY283139.1, read on the forward strand.
AAAGAGTGACACCCCTCATCTTACAAGCTTGTTTTGTAAGGATGAGTTAGACCCAATATAAAAACCTAATATGGTATCAGAGCTATCAATTTGGGGCACCCATCATTTATATCCTCGCACCAAGCCCAATAGTGCTGGGCGAGAGGGGGTGTATTGGAAAAATCAAGTCCCCCTCAATAATTCTGGGCGAGAGGGGGTGTATTGGAAAAATCTAGTCCCACATTGATTAAAGAAAGATCATGATTAGAGTTTATAAAGCGTGGCACCGCTTATCTTACAAGTTGGTTTTGTAAGGACGATTTAGACCGAATATAAAAACCTGATATGAATTTTGTAGAATCTCATGATTCATGTTATGATATCACGATCTACGATTTTATTTCCCTTTTTTATTTTGCATAAAACTCAATTTTGTGTGTATGCTCGATTTTCTGAATTGGCATCATCTCACGGTCCCTTGTTACAATTCAATGATTTACAATCTTGACTCCACTTCTGGATCCCATGTACGATTTTGATTTAAAATACCTTGAGTTTGTCTTAGTTTATATATATTACTTTTCATGCCAAACATGGATATGTTTCTTGCAATCAAATATAGAAGTCTTGAAGATTTTCTAGTGAAGGACTAACTTTGTTCAATGCTCATTTTTTTTTTTTACTTCAATTTTCTAGGGGAATATTATGTTTGGTTTGAAGTTTTCTAACTTGACCATGAAGCAAAATCTTGTTGGGTAATACTCTCTTACTTTCATTTCACTAGTAATACTTTGAGAATTTCCATTTAAAGTTTGCATCATTATCTTCCAAGTTTTTTGACTCATCTATAGTGCTACATTATAGAAAAAACATGTTTTTGGCTGGTGGTTAATTTTCACCCATTCATCGTTTACTGAACTAGTGTTACTTTATAATACAAATTTACATGCACCACTAGTGATATTTCCGAGCATAGTTTCTCACTATGTCTTTTGCCTTACCATTCATCCACCAAATTTCGAAGTTCCATTTGTAATATTTATTTAATTTTTTATGCTTAATAGCAGTATGTTAAAATGTCCTTATTATGTTTCAACTGTTATCTCTATTCTGCAAGCAGTTTTTAATAAAATTTAATATTAGGGCAAGTGATTTATTGGAAATTGCCTCAAGGGGCAATTGACTTTTGAGACGTTAGTTTACATGTCAACTGAGATTTGACTATTTATTTTCCTTGTATTTCAGTTCTTCAAATGGAAGGGCGAGTGTAGCCCAAGTAAAGAAAATTGTGGAGGTGAAAGGACTGGAAATGTATTCAAGCTTGTTTCACAGTTCAACGATGGACTTGGTAATTATGAACACTGTGGGCAACTCCTACTCAGCAAGTACGATAGGATCTGAAGGAAAACAGTACAATTCCATATTGGCACCATTTGATGTAACCTTGATTCTTTCGGTATGGATATTTTGATTGGGTTCCTTGTTTTCGTATAAATATTTTCATCTGGTCATGATCTTTTAAGTTTTAATCGCAACTCACTCCATTTTCTGAAGTAAATGATTTTCCAAAGGGCATTGTTTAAGGAAATCATAAATAGAAATATTCTCTTGATTCCAAAGGGCATTGTCAAACATATGAAAAAATAATAATCAAAAATATTTCTATGCAAAATTTACTATTATTGATTGCTTAAACAATGCCCCAAGGGCATTTGTTAGCATTTCCCTTTTTTATATCTGTTGTAATGCTCTGCTCATGGTCTCTTTAAAGGTATTTTTGTTGTCACACATGAAGAAATATTGGCCAGGTTACATGACTCAATATGATAGGTTCTAGGTGTTTTTTTGGGTAGTATTTATCACTTGTGAGGATGCCATATCCTCCTCCTCTTTACTCCACTATTTTTTTCTCTATAAAAGAAGATAGCTGTAAGTTTTTCAGTCAGAGTTTCTTCTTTGATTATGATAATATGCAGATACCAGATATCCCAATCTCTTTTTTGTATTTATTGTATGTTTACATTCATTGCTCAATAGAGGTCCATTGTATTTCCCATATCTCTTTCCCACTTTTCAAATATTTTATTGCTCAATAGAGGTCCATTGTATTTCCCATATCTCTTTTCCACTTTACAAATATTTTAGGTTGAGTTATTGATTTTACACATAACCTTCTGGTGTATTCATTTCAGTCACTGTTAAAATCAGCAAAAAGCTTTTCTTTGACTTAAGCTTTATCTTCAATTTCTCTCCCAGGCTAACCGATCGCAAAAGCTTGATGACAATGCTGCACAATATTCTGTTACGGCTGAACTGAGTGGTTTGGTTGGTATTCCTTTTTCTTTTTTGCTAGTTTAAGCAGTTATTGCTGCCTTTTTTTTTATTTTTTTTATTCTTATGCTGTCCTACCGAAGTTGTTCATGTATCATTCTAATATTGTCTCTACTTATCAGGTTATATCCTTAGACGAAGTTCAGTTACAACAAATGTTTCTTGTGTGGGATTATGTTTACACTTGCAGATTAAGAGAAAAGTAAGTTTATTTCGAGAAGCCTGTTCCTATTATGGCACCATAAAAAATGTGTCTTTGGTACGTAGTTTTGCTTGATGCAAAAATTTGTAGTCATTGCAGAAGTAAAATAATATTGAAACACAAAATGAAAGATAAAAGAACTAGAAACTACGTTTGCACTGACATTTATTGGATTCTTCGCTTAACTTATTTACTTGCATCAATTTAGTTTTTATAAAATACCTTTTATAACCAATTGAAGAAAACTCTTCGATGGAGAAGTTCTATCCAGTGCTAAGAACCTGGCTAGTCTGTTACATTGCATTCCTTTAATTTTGAGGTGTGGTCTAGTTTCATATATTTCTGTTAAAATTGCGAGAGAAAATTGAAGATTCTCTTTGGCTTGACTTATTTTTGACTTATCTTTAAAAGAAGTTAGGCCAGACAATATTTTTAAAAAGATTTTAATTAGAAAATGAGCTTATCATTTATGTATAAAAACTAGATATACGAAATTTATGAAAAAGTTGTTTAGAGGAGATTTTCAAATCAAGTCGGAGACATTTGATATTTTTTTTAGCTTTATGTTCAAAGCTCTTATTTTTAACTTAATATTGAAGTAGCTTTTAATGCCAAAATAAGCTAGGCCAAACATAGTGTAGGGTATGGTTGCTTTTGTCCTTTGCATTGTATTTTTTAAGTGATACTGACGCTTTGATGTTAAAGTGTACTTAATTTTTTAACCATTGTATTGTATAGGTATGGGCGTTTTCGCCCCTGGCATTGTCCTTTACCAACAAAACAAAAAGGATGGCAAATATTGTGGTGGCATTATGCACAAGAAGCAGTCCTTTCAGATGCTCGTAAGAAACTGAAAAAAACTTCTTGGAAATATTTCGGAGATCGATTGTAAGTTTATGTTGTGGTGATTTTGCTCTTTCTATGACATTCTTTTAAAGAGGTTGTTGAAGTAACATGGTTTAGATAAAAAAAGGATAAGATAAATAATACTCCTCGTCCCAAAATAATTGAGCCATTTGATCATTTCACACATATTAAGAAAAGTGTATAAGTGAAAGAGAGAGAAAAATGGTTTAAGTGTCCTTGTAGTATTGGTGCATTCACCATTATCATAAATGTAAAGTGGAAGATATTGAATTCAGAGAGATGCAATTATTCTTAATAGTGTATAATTGCAAAAGGTAATTAATATTACATTGAAAAGTGAAATGAGTCATTCATTTTGGGACATTTTTTTTTTTTTTTACAAATGACTCGGTTATTTTGGGACAGAGGGAGTAAATACTTTGAATATGATATTGGTGCAATATTATTGATAGCAACCTACTAATTAATTTGATAATGACTTGATACAAAAGACCAAACACAAACCCTAATTTGCAGGTATACAAGACTTTATACTAAATAAATTAGGAAATCAGGTAACAAATCATTATAATAATTAATAGTATGGAAACTAATCTTAAGAGATAATGTAAGACATTTTAAGACTAGAAACCAATCCCACGGGACAATCTATGATAGGTTAGCATAATATCAAAGATATTTTAAAAAAAGAAGATATTATAAGATATTCAATTGTATTCTGACACTTCCCCTCAAGCTAAAGCTTACAAAGCTTTAAGCTGTTGTTTCAAAAATATCATTTGAAAGAGAAAATTTAACAACCAACTCTCACATAATTCGCCAACAAATCAAATCGCGATGATATTAGTCCTTAGTCTGAAACAACCAAGTTAAGTGTGGGACACGTCAGAGGTTTTCTGTGATTGGTGCCAGCGGCTCAACGTTGAGGATGTTTGGATGACGGAATGCAGGGCTGCTGCTAAATCATCTATGGGGGTGTGGCTGTTGCATATTCTTGTCCAATTCGTCACAGTTTGATGTTAGAGGCCAAGGTGTCACAGTTGCTTTTCATCCAACAAATCAATAGAGAGAGGGGTAGTAACATGGTCAATTAGTCTTAACCAAATCAATCTTTAAACTTGTATGAACCTAAAATTGGAAGTATATGAAGAACAAATTGGAACCTGTGCTTATGATATTCCGAAATCAATATTATGTCATGCAAACTGAATTGTAAATTAGTTATGGAGAGCAAATGGTAAGAACTATGATATAACAGTGTATAGCTTAACATGACAGCTGACTAAAACCTATGTGTGATATCATATGTGCTACTGTTCGTTTAGAATTTTATTTGGGACAATGTATCTCATTAATATTTTGTTGTGGCTTGTGTACTTGTGCAGTCTTTTGTGGACATTCATCCACCTTGTCGGTAATTCTTTATATTTCCTGGTTGTAGGAGCTACCGTCGGAAATATATGAACTTGTACAAGATTAAATTGGATTTTCTCCAACAAGAGCAGGTGGTTTATCTTTTTCTTGTTCCTTGAAGTCCTACATGCTTGTTGTATCTATATTTTGTAGCATTTTCATTTATTTGCAAATTAAAGTAGTTATTGATTACATGGTGTTGAAAAGCATGTAAATAATGTTTCAATTCTATGTTTTGTCTAATCAAATCTTGTCATTAAGGCGATTAAGATAACTGAAATGTGAATTTAATTTTATTTATTTGTGTATGTATCACAGTGCCACTTTGTAGTTTGTATACTTGGATTTAATCTTATGTCTCTTTTTTCTTCCCTTAATATTGTATATTGTATTTTTGTTTGACATGAGGACCTCTTGTATTTTGTTTACGTAATGCACTCACTTCCACGGACATAGTCTAGAGATAGATACATGCATGAAAAATCATATTTTATACCTTTATCATTTTTTACTGTTCCATTTCAAATAAGGATATCTTAGCCATGGATTTAAATTTTACAAGCCCATCTTCTCTCCTCTATAAATCCTTCTAATATATTGGAGGGGAGCCAACATTGAATAAGGGGGTACTTTTCACCTCTCCCTTTCATTCTTCCGAAGCAAACACTGTTGGTTTTTCAGGAAATTCAATAATAACTGCAGTTTCACTTTTCTCTCTTTCTCTTTTCTACTATGATCATAATAGTTTGTGTTAGTTTTTACTTACACTGACTGATTTGTATGTTCTGTTACAAGATTGCATATCTGTTTATATATATGAGGTCTTACTCTATTTGTATAATTAATCAATAATCAGAGTTCGGATTCACTTTCTTTATTCTCTACCATATTTTGAAATGGTCTTACTATCACACTGTCCTGTTGATGTTTATATTTGTGTTTTCTAGCCAGTTGACGATGATGTTCTTCGAGATTTAGAGCAAATGGAGAAGGAATCGGATCTAGATGATATTCTGAATTATAGGTCTGCTGCAGAATTTGAGATGCAGGTAAGATTGCTGCCGGTCACGGATGAATACTCAGTATTTGAATATTTGATCTTACGTGTATTTGAATGGACCAATTTTGGGTAACTTAATGCGATAACAATTCATTTTGAGGTGTATAATTTGGTTTGTAAAGCTCTTGCTTCTATGTTCTCACAGGAGTATCTTTCTAGATATTCTACTCCTAGCAATGGAAGGATTGTCGCTGATATTTCTACCGAAAAGTCAGGAAATGATGAGCACAATGTCAAATCACGAGGATGGTTGAATTGGCTATCTCGTGGCATGCTTGGTGCTGGTGGTACTGATGATTCCATTCAATTTTCGGGGGTTGTGTCATATGATGTTAAGGTACACGTTTTCAATTATTTGTTAAGTTACTACATTATCATGAGGGTTGGCCTATTCTTTGTGCTTTTTCTTGGGTTTTTCTCTACTCTGCAATTGCCTTTGGTGGGAAAAATAATATTTGGCTCTGTACGATAGTGAATGGTTGGAGGAACGGGCACCTTGCAGAAATCGCAAACTATACTCTCCCAAGTCCTAAGGGAATACCCCTTACTGAAATGAGAATATATCTCATGGCAGGCTCAGTACCAAAATGTTTCCACTTTACACTCATCATTCCCCTCCGATTTGCGTTACTTCACTTTTTTATAAGGGATTCTGTTGTTTCCCCTCCTCTCCATTAACAATGGGCCTAACTATATATGTTGAAAATTTTGCTTTCATTGTGGTCCGACCTGAACCGCCTAATTGTGGCATTTGGGTTGCCTAATTGCGATGGATGTAAAAAGGTGGATTTAGGCCCACATTGGGTAGAGATCTGACCTAAGTAGTACTTATAAAGCTTGGGCATTCCCCACCTTTCAAGCCGGTTTTGTAAGGGTGTGTTTGGATTAAGGGTTTAGGAGGGGAAGGTAGGGGAGGGGAGGACTCACTCTTCTTTTTTAAATTGCATATAATATAAAATGCTTTTTTAAAATAAATTATGTGTGATTGAAGTATTATATGATCGTTTATCATCCAACAACAACAACCAAGCCTTATCCCACTAAGTGGGGTCGGCTACATGGATCAAATTACGCCATAATGTTCCACCAATGATCATATATCATGTTCTTCAATTTTTTAAAAAACATTTTATAGTGTCCGTAATTTAAAAAAGAAAAGTATAAATTATGTGTGATTGAAGTATTATATGATCGTTTATCATGTTTTTTAATTTTTTAAAAAACATTTTATAGCGTCCGTAATTTAAAAAAGAAAAGTAAGCCCTCTCCTCCCTTCCCCTCCTAAACCTTCACCCAAACACACCCTAAGGGTTGAGCTAGTCCAAACCTAAATTCCAAGATGACTGTTTGGATTGGATTATTTATGAGCTTATGCAAATAAATAAGTTTTTTCGTATTATTCATAAGCTTGTCAAGGTAGTTTATGTAAAAACAGCCTATGAAGATACAATTTTCATTAGTGAGAACTTTTGAATTAACATAAAAGCTTATCTATTTGCATAAGTTGTTATTCAAAAGCTAAAAATTTAGCCAATCCAAACGGGCCCACATGGCCCATCATAGATCTGCTGTTGGGCTCCACATCGTTCATGCTTCAGGATTATTCCCTAGGGAGGTGAAGTTGTGTGTTGGAAATTCCGCCTTCATTGCAGTTCATTCCCATCCGCCAAATTGCGGCATTTGGGCTCCCTTCGTTGCAGCTTCCAACACCTTCATTGTGCTTATAATGCTTGAGCAGCCCTCACCTTACACGCCGGTTTCGCAAGGGTTGAGTAAGCCCAACCCAAATTCTAAGAGTATATTTAAATACAAATTGTATTTTAATTTTTTTCTTTTGATTATATTTTTAAATTAAGTTTATTTTGATGTTGTGATTAGTGGCTATTTTCCTTAGCTATATGACTTTGCATGCATATGTACATGTATAGGTATAATTTGTAATTCAGGCAGGATCTTATGATCCGTGTTATGTTCTTTCGTCCCTCTCCCAGTCCTAGGTAGAATCCTGAGTTTCACAACATTGGGTATGTGGGTTGAGTTTGAATTGAAAACATGGAAAAATTCATTCCTCATTTCATACTCAGCAAAACCGGGTTTTCAATCCTGGATGGTTGAAAACATTTGATAAAAACATTTAAAGACATAGCTCAAGTCAAATTTGGAGCAGAGGGACTCCCACAATTGAAACTAGACAGTTGCTCCTTGCTTGGCAACTAATTAACATGTTACCGAAACTTCATTATTGTTAGTAACAAACAGGGTTACAGTTTTGCTCTGTTTTTTTGTTTTTTTAACTGCATTCACTGGCAATAAAAAGACTTGTGTGATTGGGTCAATGTAACTCACAGATCATAACACGGATTGTAGGTTCCTACCTAACATATACAAATATTTCTATACAAGTACATTTTCATAAAAATAACATGATATTTTTGTTGCATGTTATTTTTTTTTTTTAACATTTTGTGCATTCTCCATAATGATTGTTTATTATATTTATACTATAATCTTTTAGATATATAAGAAAATAATTCTGATTGAAATGAAGAAAGGTATTCTCGTCATTTTGTCTTTAATTACAAAATTGTCATTTTTCTTCCTACTTGGTTTCTTAGTTTACATGTTTTCACCATTTCCTGTTCTGATGTTTGAAAACAGGAAACCAAATGAAAGCAACGCAGCAATTTTGTAATTAAAAGTGAAAAACAGGAAATAAAAACAGAAATGCTTTTCTCCCAACATAGTGAATTTTGCAGAAGTACTCTTACCATAACGTTGTAAATTCACACAATTATTCTAATATTCCACTTCTCAGTCACTGTATATATATGGGAATAATATATGGAGTTCACTCTTAATATAAAACTTTGGTTAATTAAATAATCTGTAATCCTCTCTTCACAAGTTTATATATTTTCTTTATTTCCCTTCCCTTTTTTGTTCACTTGCAAAGTTTAAGGCTTGATGGCAACATCATGTTTTAAGGAATGAATTATCGAGGGTACTATCTATCAGTGCAAAATGAGTAGTTTTAATGATGAATACAATCTTTTTTAAATTCAAAGTGCTAATGTTTGTTTGTGTGATAATTAATTTTCTATGTTGTTTTGTTAGCTCAGGAGATAACCACAGCTGAAAGAAGTATAAAAAGTCATATATTGCATTTTGCAAACTTCTGTTAGACTACTTGAAAGCTGCATTATGCTTAATATTAAATGACACTTTTCGATTAACAATTGACATTTTCTCACAGGATATTTCAGAAGCAACTGAATTTCATCCTCTGGTTTCATCCAGTGTTGATGTTGCTACGAAGCATGAGTTGTGCATATTTGAATCAAATATTGAGATTCATCAGATTTCTGTGACTCTATTTAGCAAGTATGTTCTGTTCTCTGTTTACAGGCATTTTATGGAATCTTTTTATTGATAATAATTAGTGTATAGTGTTGGAAATAGTAAAATTCGTTGTATATAGAAGCATTTAAGTCTTCACGTTCATGTATGTTTAGATTCATGCATGCGTTTAGGGAGTTGGACCTATATTTATTTATCCTTGTAAACATAACATGTAATTAATTATGAAGTGTATATAAATATCATGGTGGCTGACTGCTTTACTAACTCGAGCACATTCAGAAAATTTCTTATTCCTATTTTTCAGATATTGTTTATATGTTTTTTGCTTCAGATACATGCTAGAGTACTCTCATTTATGTTGGTAGTATATGCTATAAATATAGGTCCGATGAGCAGTCAATTAGAGAGTGATTGGGTACAGAATCTAAGTGGGAGACTTAGTTCAAGAGGAATATACAGTTGAATAAAACTAAAATATGAGATTCCTTATTAATCATTGATGTGAATGATACACCATAGGTCTGATCTATTTATTGACTGTAAACCTAATTAATTGCAGTCTCTAACAGCTGTGAGCAACTAACTCTAACTATGTCTTACTGAATATTGTATTACAAGTGCTGATTCATCGCGGGCACACGCTAATGCTACGTACTGTTATACACTGAACTGATAGTCTAGATGCAATAAAAGAACTAACTCATAGACGAGCAACACTTCAATGATATTTGCTCTAATAGGCTCCATCAATTTGTTAATTAATTATATTTTTATTAAGAAAAGGAGTTTATATTCTTATTACTTATGATTCCATCAATTGTATGTGTAAACCACATTAAAATGATTGTAATGACTAGCACTCTCTACTAGTCAAATAAATGTGATATTTTTAATCTTCACCTTCTAGGAAGCATTGTAAAGGAATTGCAGAAATAATTTTTGAAGGTGGAGTTGTTGAGTCTAAGCTCTACAAAGAACATGGAATTATTATCTCCAAATTCAAGTCTGGGAAAATGGTTGAGCCAAACAGCAAGGAAACCTTTGTACAAATTAGACAGGTTTGTATCTTGTATTTTCTTTAGAATTTAATTAGTTAGACAAATCAACTTGCTTTTTTGTCATTCTTTTCATAATATAGATTTGTCCAACTTTCTCCTGGATTCTGTTCTTGATTTTGTCTTATATTTTGTTATCCGCTCTCCTTCTCACCTTTTTGTCCACTTACTATTTGCTTTTTTTATAATTGTGTTGCACAACATTTATTACCATATTGTGTTGGTCTTAAAACTTTTGGCGAGGGAAAATAGTGATCAATTCTGCTTTGAATCTGTTTCTAATATGTTAATTGTCTGAATGAGTAGTTGTTCTTATACTTAACGTTGCCATGTGGATTACCTTAAACCCAACTACAGTTAAGGTAGTTGCAATTGACAGCTGAATGCCTAACTGGATGAGGCACTTTCAGCCAATGAAGCTCAAGTATCGATTGTTGGTGCAATTAAAGCAGAGTTTTGACTTGAAATGATAGCTGCTATCCCCTTGTTTGTTTGTTTGTTTCTTCCTCCTTTACACGTAGTGCGATATTGATCTATCTGTGCTATGTTGCACTTGATTAAGTCCCGTAAAATGCAAATATCAAATTATTATTGTTCTAACTCATCACCATGATGGTACTAAAATTGAGATATTTGTTTTGATAAATGCATGCTAAATGGTAATTTATGACCAGCTGTTTTTTCCGTTCCAATATCTAATGTCTATTCGATACTAATGATGATATTACCTGATCTGCAGCCCAACATTGAAACTAATGTACTGGATTTTGTGGATCATTCATGCTGCTTTCAAGTAAATTTTTCTTCTAACAGAGATATGGGCAATTCCGTTAAGGTATCGTCACTGTGTTTCAATGTGATACCAAGTTGATGTGCATAGTGAGTGGCTAGCATTGATATGCTTGTGTAGGTATGCAAGCTTAAAGCTGAAATATTTTGTTGGCTTTTGTAGTATGTTACATTTTTTCTTTCTTTCAAAATTTTATGCTACAGGGAATGCTTCAACAACTTCAAGTGACATTTGATGCGAACATTTTATTGAATGTGTTGGAGTTTTATGGTTTCGTTACATCTGTCAAATCTTATAACGAGAGGGTATGCACTATTGTTTTTCCCGGCTCCCTTGCTTTTAGAATTTTTATAATGAGATGTAATTTAATTTAATATGGGATTGTTGTGTATTATTTACCTTTGTAACATAGAAAAGTCTAAGAAAACTGTATCCATTGTGGCTGATATTCTCTTTATTTTTATTTATTAAACTTGTAAACCAATAGAATGGGGCACAATATAGTGCAGAGGTATTACATTTCATGAAGTAAGGAAATGGTAGAAAAAAGAGCAATTTGATTTTTTGAAAATGTTTTTTGTATGGTCTGATGATGTGATTACGGAGACAAGAGTATATTATATATACTTCTTGATGCAATTACAACTATAGTAACTAATCTGAAACTGAACAAACTAATTAAACGATTAAGTTAACAGGGAGACAGATTATAGAATAGGACACAAAAAGCCATATGTTTCTTCTAATAAGAGGACGTAAAGATGCCCTGCACATTATTATTCACATGTTCACTTTCGTAGCAGACCTAGCTCTCTATGGGGTTTCACTGTCCCTCAACTTGGATGTAGATGTTAACGATGCTTGACTTGTAATATAGATTATCAATCATCTTGCTTAAGTGCATTTGCAAGGCTGTTAGTTGTTTGTTCTTTGGTTGTGTCCAGTACATAACTGATTATATGTCTTCGCCGAACCTTCCCCATGTAAAATGATGATCGACTTCTTTGTGTGTGGTTCTTTCATGAAATATTTGGTACATTGCAATGTGAATTTTGTTGAAGATATAGGATATTTAGATAAAGAGGGAGGAGATAGAATAAAGAATTTGAGTAATAAGCACTATCCCTAACTTATACAGGAACTAGAGTCATAATTTGAATAAAACAGGGAAACAAAACTTGATAGAACTAAGAAATATAGGATCTAATTCAAAGAGACGAATGGAGATATTTTAAATATTATCTAATTGGTCAGGCTGTTATATCTGTCAAACTGCAGGTGCTGTTGTCATTGAACGGAATTGAAAACGACACGACTCGACTCTTATCCAAAGCAGAGTACGCTATTCTTTCAGATTAACTAAAAACATCACTATGATGCCATAATATTTCTGGAATAGTAGTGGTAACTTGTGGATTTCATCTGATCGGCAGATATGTTGGTGTGAACCATGGAAGAGTGATGTGGGATGTTTCTATTTTCGATATTTCTGTTAATTTTCCCTGGAGAAATACAGCATCAGAGTGTAGCAACATGGTAACTACCCTTGTATTCAACCTAAATGTATCTCAATTTTGTGATATAAAATGTGACGCCTCTTCCTTTACATTTTTAACAGCTACTTGTCTTTGGTGCAACCTTTGTGCAGTATCTAGCCTAGGGGCACTTTTTTGTGTAGTTTATATTTTTTCTAAAAAGAGATAAACTGTTCATGACGTCATATGGTGCATTTTATTAGAGTTTCTTATACCTGTTATGCGTTAGGATGATGTTTGTGTCATACCTTTTTCTTTTTCCTAGCACACAGGTTTGGCAATTTTTCGTATTGTTTGTTGATAATTTTTTTTTTTGTTGTTGTGGTATCTAGCTTTTTCGATTTTGGAGGCTTTATTATACCTTTTTTTTCTGTTGTTGTTGATACAATCAGATTGATGTGCATAGACATCACAATAAATCTGAAATCCCCAACTATGTTGGCAAAGGCCGAGCCTACCAATCTTCTGCAACACACCAAAGCTTTATTTAAAATAAGCTAAAGCACAAGTGCATTGGAGACATGACTGAAGCCCATACACCACAAAATGTAAAGCATGGAAAAGACATGTATCACAATAGAAGTAATCCATAATAGGGCTTGGAATGGGATCCCACCAAGAAATTATAGGGTTTACAATGCCAAAAGAAGTCAATTTATTAGCAAAACCATTTCCTTCCCATTATATGAGAGACATGAAATTCAGAACCTATGTATGAAAAAACTCTGCCAGCGGTTACGAAGTGCCCTGATAACTATGCTTTATATGAAGACCACAAAATTTGCTTGACTTGGTTAACATAATTCCTTGGAATTGAAGTGGCTAAGTTAGACACAAATGTAGATATAGGCTATAAAGCATTGCACAAACACAAACACCAGACATGTCAACACCGGTAAAAATTTAATTAATTGAACATAATTACATGTGCGGGTGCTGGTATTGTGTTGGTGTCGGACACTGGACACGCCTTCCATCAAAAGTGTCGGTGCTACAGTGGATATAGGTTCTTGATGTTTTCCCCAAAAATAAAAGGGTTTTGATTGTAATATTATTGTTATAAATACGCAAGGCTGAGGGTTACCCCGATTTACTTCATTTTTGTTATGTAAATATCTTGTATATATCTTTCTGATTGTAATTCAGATTAATTAGATATAGGTTCTTGTTCCTATCCCTATAATCAAAGGATCTTTATCATATTTTAATTAATATAAATACAGAAGGCCGATGGTTAATCTCTCAAGCAATTCAACCAATCTTAGTCTTAAGTTTGTAGATTTGTACCGTAATTTTTTTTACCCGTTAATTTGCTTTTGTTTTCCTTTTAATTCTTCTAACCAATGTATTTTTCTTCGCAGGTGATTACGTCAAGGTCTTTGTGCTTTAAGTCTAAAATTGGTCCCGAGTCTTTCCTTTCCGAAATCGGAGATCAGCCTTACTTCCTGAAGAACTTTTCAAATACAATATCCACATCTAGCGATTGTTCAGGCGTCCGTTTTCAAGATCTATATAATTATATTGATGTTAAACTCAATGATTTCAAGGTCTGATTCTTATTGCATGTAATTTCGTCTGATTTATATGTTTGTAATCTATCCTGATATTTGTATCATTGGGATTGTTTGTTATTGCAGATCACCATTGTTAATTCTGACCAGTCACAAAAGATTTCTATTCTTGAAAAATTTGCCGCTTCATTTTTCATGGCTTTCTGTGTCATCCCCAATGAGTCCATTTTGAAGCAGTTAGAGGTAATTAGCAGATTAGACGTTGTTTATTGAATTATTCTTTCACTATTGCTGTGTTATCCACATCTCCTATACAGACTATTTTCCTTTTTTGTCTTCTCTCTTTTGATTCCCAATACTTCTTGATTCCAGGTTTATATGCTCATAGAATCACTGAAAGTAAACTTCTCCCCTTCAATATATGGCGCATTCATTGAATTGAGAACTCATCTGGACTCATTGCTTGTAAGGGGTGAATCTGAAATCGTGAACTGTGTTTCTCCTTCTAATATTGTTTCTGATGTGTCGGCGCATTCTACTTTTGGTATATCCATTATTTCAAGACTAGGTTCAGTCGATCTAGAAGTTGACCTTGAAAATAGAGGGGATAAAAGCTCAATGCTCATGGTTTCTTTGCAAGAAATTTATGTACGGTATGTTCACAATTTTCCCTCTTCTGGTGTTGAACTTTTTCTCCATTATGATGGCAAATATGCATTTTGATGAATCACTCTTCATATCCTCCTTACCTTGTAATTATATAAACTTGTTGTTTGTTTGCTCTGTATATGTTTGGTTGGACTGTCCTAGTAAATGTCATTGAAGTGTTTGTTTTTGGTATTAAATACCTGGCTGCTGAAAGCTCCATTAAGTTATAGACTTTTCCTTCGTACTTTGGTGATTGATAGGACTTGTATTTGTCTTTTCAAGTCTTAACTGCACAGTCTGGGTATAGTGGTTATTGAAATTTTGGCATCATTTATTGAGTTTGGAGACTAGGGTTTATCTGCGCCTCCATTATATGGTCGGAGAATCTGTTTGAAAAGGTCTTTCTCCGGTGGAAACACATTAGAATAAAATAAAAATAAATGATTCAATGTTAAATGTTGGTGTGAAATGCAAGCACAGAAGCGCTGCCGCAACTCTATTATGCTCTGCATCACTGCTTGTGAAGGCAGATAGCTATTGTTCCACACTGCCACATTACTTTTGTGCCACAATGCGCTTATATTGACAACATAACCGACAAACACAACACTATAAGACTTTGGACTGGTTTAAGTATGTCCATGTAATTCGGATGCATATAAGATATTGTTTTCCCCTTGGTCCCTCCCCTCATTTTTATTTTTATTTTTTATAATTCTTCATTAGACAATGGCATTTATTGATCTCCATTAGGGAAAGCTCAAGTCTCAATGAAAAGAAATAAGGCGTGAAGAAAGTCTATCAATCTGGGCCACCAGCGAATTTATCTACGCAACAAGCCCAACAATGTTGGTGTAAAGTAGAAAACCTAAGTCCCACATTGGAAAGAGATTAAGGCATGCCAAGAGTTTATAAAGTCTGGTGCTCCTTACCCGACAAACCAATTTGTGAGGATGAGTTGGGCCCATTATATATATTAAATAACTTGATATGTTATTAGAGCGTGTCCGAGATCCGTTGGCCACACGCTATCAAACTACTCAGTATGCTCCAGATGTCCAATTCTAGAGGCAAGGAGTGTGTTGAGATTTGAGAGTCCCACATAGGATGAGATGTCACCTTGAAATGTAATTGCGAGACATCCTTCACCTTTCAAATCGGTTTTGCAGGGTTGACCTAGGCCTAACCCACAATATTATTAGATATTATTTTATATGCTAACAATGCTTACTAAATAAAATCTTAGCATTTTGTTTTACTTTTTGTAGGTATGTTTCAGCTGAATTTCAGGAGTTATTTATCAGCACGAAGTCTTTGATGATCCGTGCTTATGAAGTTAAAGAAGAAAAAGATGACCGTTTTGTGCTATTATCAGGGAATTTATCATCTCCTAGTGCTTCAGTCCCAGCACATTCTGTTCCTGGACCAAGTATTGAATTTGATCAATATCCTGTTGATGCTATGTTGGCTGATGCATGTTTTGCAATGCATTATGAATCTCCCAGAACTGATTTAGTATGTCACAAATGTTTTATCAATCTAAGTAATGCTGATATCCACTGCTACCCGCATATTGTTGGACTGGTTGTCGGGTTCTTTCATAGGTTGTCTGCATATAGTACCAGTTCTGAGAATTCCACTGCAAGTAACACTGTGGATATATCAAAATCTTTTTCATGTTTTGGGTTGCAAAAGTTCGGATTCTCAAATTATTTTGAAGTTGGTTACGCGGATTCTGCATGCATTCCATTTGATTGCTTTCCGTTTGTTACAATTTACAATTCTGGCCCTCTTGATAATCTGGAGAGCTCACTCATATATGCTATTCCCGAGTGGAGAAAATATTTTACTCCGAGGGATAGAAAAATAATTAGCCCCAAAAGTTTCCGCGTCTCTTCCTCAAAATGCAAGTCAGATTTTGGAAATTTTCTTGAATCTGGGATTGCGAGAATCTCGAATAATTTTTCAATTGAGTTGCAGCTTTTTGGAATAAGAGCACATTTTCATGACTCATCATGCATAATTGGATCAATCACAATTCCTACATGCAAATCTTCCCTATCATTTTGCGATGACAATATGGACATATTATCTTCTTCTGAAGGATTGGTTCTTACGTCATCTTGGGGGCCTCGTAATTTTCAGGATTATCTATGGGGTCCTGCCACTGCAAATTTATCCCCTATTTTAAATGTAAGGGTCAGGAAAACACAGAACAAATCTTCAGCTGTCAATTTAGAAGTATGCTTCGGCATTCAGCATGTGTACTGCATGCTGCCCTCTGAATATCTTTCCATCATCATTGGTTATTTTTCACTCTCTGATTGGGGTGGTTATTCCGGTGACCAGTTTCCTTCTGATGAGCAAGGTGATATAGTTCTAAAAAATGAAATGAACATTACATACAAGTTTGAAATCTTGGATAGCAATCTTGTTTTACCAGTGGAAAGTAATGAACATCAATTTCTGAAGCTCGAATTGCCACAGATTTATTGCTCTTTCATTGTGAATTCTGGTTTTGATGATGTATTGAAGAACATCCCAACGGAGTGTTTGGTTCCTATTCATAAGCTCGCCCAAAGAAATAACTGTCTGAATATATTTGGTCGAGATTTGAACTTATCATTCCTTTTATACACAAATAATATACTTGGCTTACCAACAAATGAGTGGAATACCGAATTTGTAACAATTTCTTTAATTGCACCCTTAAATGCTGATGTTTGGGTCAGAATACCCTGTGGAGGTGAATCTAACTACAAAAGCTCTTCTTCTATATGTTTAATGACAATGATCAGCAGTTGTCATATTATTGCTGAAGGTTTGACTTCTGCATACTTTGATCATCTTTTTCTTGCTCGTTTACATTTATATTGTTGGATTGTGTAATTGTACTCATGAAATTTTCTTTCATAAACAGATATGTATTTTTTTGATGGATGTATGGCTTTATGGGATGTTATTGAGGGATTCTCATCAGTTGACGACCAATCCAACTGTTTCAAAACTGATGTTCTTCAATTTCTTCAGTCCAAGAAAAGCTTAAAGGCAACTGGAGCAACTTCGTCAATTTTGATGCCGTCGAACAGTATACTAACAGAAGTGAAATGTTGCACTCAATCATTGATGATAAGCTTCTGTCATAGACACAAAGGTTTTGTGGAACCAATAAGCAAGGGTGATTTGCAGTTTACTTGTTCGGCATCCCTAGTTGATGATTCTTTGGTATGGTTGGATTTGAGGTTCTCTAGATTGGTTATTTTCTCTTCACACGATTCTGTCTTGGCAAAATGTGCCTCAACTTCCTGTTCCATGTCTGTACTCTGCATTTGTTTTTCTAAGTCTATTGACAACATGAATGAGCTCAGTCTTTGTCTTTCGTCTCTTGATATATGGCTTCATTTGTCTGAGTGGACTGAGATTGTTAATTTTCTCAACCACCTTTATTTACCTTCGGAAAAAATTCCTATGGATGCAGCATCTGAGTGTTTGTCTGTAGATACTGGTATTTCTATAAAAGAAGCAGAAGTAAAAGTTGATTCTAGGTTCCATGATTCTGAAAGTACGTCCATGCCTTTTACTATTCAGGAGAGTGAGAATGCTGTCTTATTGATTATTAGGTCGGAAAATGTTTGTATCACATTTCACATCCCCATCTGGACCAGTGAAGAACCGCGTGTGGAACTTCAGCATGCTAAACGTCAAAACCTGACAACTCTAAGCGTGCCCTCTGATATTCTTGAAGAAAAGGATGCAGAGTTTCTTACAGTTTCTGTCGAAGTGAATGGTTTTGAATTAGTTTTAGGAAGCAGGGATATCCAACTGAAGTCTAATATGGAAAGATTGAGCAGTGTAATGACATTTGTTGTGAATGGAAGTCATACATCTTTACCACTTCTTGATATAGTCCAGGTACATATGGACGCTGTCCTCAGTAAAAGTGATACAGGCAACACAACAGTTAACATGGAGCTTATATGTGATCATTTGGATGTATGGCTTTCACATCCTGCATTCTATTTATGGGGTGCTCTAAAATTCGATGGTCCCAAATCAGAATCTTCTCAAAACTCAACTGGAAGCATTTCTTTCAAATTCCAAGTGAGGAAGGTTTCTGTTCTACTAACAGATGGAAAGGTACGTTGTTAAATATTTGATATTCAATTTACATGCCTGTCTTTCTTGTTCTGTCTCATTTTCTCACTAGTTAGAAATTTGCTTCTATTTTTTTCCTTCGGGTTTATCATTCTCAAATATATTCTTATATATAATCAAATATACCTTTAGAACAGTGGGTCCTGACACAGTTCTGGTTGGGCCTTAGATGTTTATTCTCATTGGTCTAAGACAGATTTAGTTTGTATGAGATGAGTTGGAAAAGTTGGTTAGTATTGAAGTTACGAGTTTTAGATTAAATAAGAAGATATAACACTTGACATAATAAAACCCAAAAAGATCTTTCAAAAAAAAAAAAAACCCAAAACGATATTTTGGATAAACCGAGGAACTCAAAAAACAGCCAATAAAGTTTGTGACTGAGAGCTAACCACTGGAGAAATAACAGTTGGTTTTCATGAACGAAGAATAAGCCAAACCAAAATGGCCCTGCACTACAGTAGCTGAACCCTATACCAGATGTTGCAAATTTAAAGCTAACAATAAATGATGTTGGGATGAAATCCTAACCAAAGGTGTAAAATCTTCAAATAAGAATGCAAATCTGGACTAGTGCTAACTATAGCTGAAGCTGCTACTGTAGGTGTAACACTGGATTACCGCTACCTTCAACTAAAACCCTAAGAAAAACATAAAGTGATGGTGTCATAATTATGAACCAAATCTGAATGATAGATTGAAGTCTTGATCTTGTAAAAAAAAAGATTGAGCTTTTGAAATAATTGTGCTGTAGCCAAACAACTTTAGCCCCAAAGGAGCACTGAAGGCAGCAAACCAAGGTGTCGAAAAATTGAGCATCGGTAGAAATAGCGTAAACAGAGAACTCGTACACTGTCCCTCACAAACAGTAAATTGATGACCAGGAGGGCAGTGGACAGCACTGCTAAAGAACTGGGTCAACATTTGCGCTTGAAGCCCTAAAATAAGGAAAAATGTTGAAACAGAGAAAAAAAAAGATGGTTCAACAAAAGGATTTTAAACACAAGTTTACAACTAATCCTAGGATGGGTTATTTGGAGGAACACGGAATGGCCAATGCATTGCAATGCCATATGCGTGAATGGATTCCTAGACTGTTGTCTGAATGAAATTTGTCAAAGAATATAGGAAAATAGTTTAGCTGTTGACTAAACATTGATATAGAAGAATGTATTTTGATTCCTCACATTTTCTTTTTTTGCATTGTAAGCCTTGTTTCATGTCTTGTAGTGGAGCTATAATGGGCCTCAGCTGGAAATTCTCGTGAGAAGCATCCTCTTCCATGCCTCTGCATGTGGAAAACACCTGGAATGTTCTTTCACAGGCGATCTTCAAGTAAACTACAAAAACATCGGAAAGGTGTATTGAGATTACCATAGTTTTTATCTTTTTACCTGTTGTACAAACCATTGTTGTTTCATTCTTTTTGTATTTACAGTTAACTGTTGCTTACGTGTGTGTTTATGATGCAAATTTGAAGGTGTCATGGGAGCCGTTCGTTGAGCCTTGGCATTTTCTATTCACTTTGGTCAGGGATCAAGAAATCAGTATTCTTCCGAACAGGTCCCTTTCAACTGATATCATTCTCGAATCAACAACTCAGCTGAACATTAATATTACAGAGTCTTTAGTAGAGGTATGTAATTTTTTGTTTTCAGATCACCAAAATTATTTTTCCTTTTGTTGTTTATAGCAACATGTCATTGATATGGCGCTTCTAAATCATCTCTTTCCGGTCTACGGACAACTGTGGAAGTAACTGGATCAGGTTGTCGCTTTTTGTGGGGGTATTGAGATCCCATTTTGAACCAGCTTTTGAGGTTACCTTTATTTATTTTTTTATTTTTTAATACACCGAACTCAATATTGTTAACTGTGTTAGAATGGGTATGGTTTGAATCCTTATACTTTCGAACCCCCTAAAAACAACACTCCGACAACCTCTCCTTCCTTATGTCTAGTTGACACATTCTAAGTATCATCTTTTCCATAAATAGATCTGAAAATTTTCTCAGTCTCGTGGGATAAACCAGATTTCTTTTGTTGTTTTTATCTACCAGTATTTATCGTTCTTAAACTTGGTTTTTTCTATATACATATCGAGACTTTCATTATGAGAAGTTACCCACTACTTATACTGTACTTATGTGCCTTGTTTCTTTCAGTGTGTTTCACGCACTGCTGAGATGTTGGATGATGCCTTGGGTCTGATGGGATTGAAAGATCATGAAGGAAATAAACTTTTACATCCACCATGTTCTGATTACATTTTTGCAAGAAAATGTGTTGCTCCTTATGTTATACAAAACTTAACTTCTGCTCCACTTCTATATCATGTATATCATGGGCATATCAATCCTAATGATATCTATGACTTGGATATAAATCATGCAAAATGTGTGCAACCAGGTTCTGCAAGTACGATATACATGGATGAAAATGCTGAACAACAGCTCTCCCATTACAGACCTTTTCATTCTTCTGATAGTCTAAACGAGCAAAGGTCAAGTGGTTTAGCTCATCGTTATATTATGGTACAGCTTGAAGGAACATCTATGCCATCCAATCCAATTTCAATGGATTTAGTTGGATTAACGTGCTTTGATGCGAATTTCTCCAAGTCATATAATGAAAATGGCAATGATGGTAGAATGAACACTGCCCCGACTTTCGTTGTTCCTGTTGTTTTAGATGTTTCTGCGTTACGCTATAGCAAGTTGATACGAGTATATTCCACTGTAAGTATAAAATGACTTTTATCCTTTATGATGGTGTTTCCATTTTCCCCATGTATTGTTTTCTTATAAGCCAATTTTTTTACATACAGGTTGTTCTTCTAAATGCAACTTCTACACCGCTTGAGCTGCGGTTTGATATTCCATTTGGTGTGGCACCAAGGGTACTTGGTCTCCTCTAATACTTCATAATTCCAGTCTATAGTGCATTGTTATTTTTGTGGTAATACTTGTATGATGTATACTTTTATTATTTCAGATATTTGATCCAATACACCCTGGGCAACAATTTCCACTTCCACTGCATTTGGCTGAAGCTGGTTGTGTAAGGTGGAGGCCAATGGGGAACTCTTATCTGTGGAGTGAAGCTCATAAACTCTCAAATCTTCTCTCGTTAAATACAAAAGTAGGAAACTTTAAATCTTTCATCTGCTATCCATCTCATCCAAGTAGTCATCCATTTCGGTGCTGTATATCAGTTAAGAGTATCAGCTTGACTTCATCTGGCCGGGTGAAAAATAATCTTTTGGTTGATGACACAAAGAAGCACTACATCCATCACTTGATCCTTAGCGCTCCATTAGTAATTAACAACTTTCTTCCTAAGGAAATTTTGTTGATTAGTGAGAGTGGTGGGGTAGATCATACTGCAAGAATTTCAGAGGTTTGTGATGGTTGTTTACAAATTATATATAATTGATTATATAACTCAGAGTAGGTAGTTTAGCTCCTCTTCATTCCGGTGGTGCAATGTTATAAAGGCTACATATTTTCTTTTGTAGGTGGAAACTTCTATTTATCATATTGATCCCTCACATGACCTTGGACTAGAGATCTGCATTGATGGATTTAAATGTTGTGATTTTAAATTTCCTCGTTTAGAAACTTTTTGCACAGTGGCCAAGTTCAGTGAAACCAAGTTTTCATTATCTGAAACGCTGATATTCGAATCCAATAATTCAAGTGGTAAGTGATTTTATTTTTGGGTTGTTTTTCTTCTTATGAGTGCATCCTTTTTACGTATTTTCTTGCTTTCATTCGTAGGACATATTTATGTTACGGCTGAAAAGGTGATGGATGCATATTCAGGTAGCAGGGAACTTATTATTTTTGTTCCCTTTATTTTGTATAACTGCATGGGTTTTCCGTTGTGTGTGAAGGAGGCCTCTAGTGAAACTGATGAAAGGGGGTTTGTGATTCCCTCATATTACGATGTTGGTGTAAATGAAACATTTTCTGATAAAAAGGATGGACTTTCTCTACTTGCCTCCAACAATGGTTTACATGCTGACGTTTCTCGTGAGCCAAGGAGTTACCTGGATAGTCATACAATTTCATGTAGAAAGGATGATAATCCAAACTCTGTATTCTTTGGCAATTACCGCGGCAATTTGGGAAGGCAAAAAAGAAAAAGTAATTCTTCATTTCAAAGTAGTTCTTTTGGAAGATTAAAAAATACACTGAGCTCGCGGGTCCAGTCAACTTGGAATTATTCAGGTTCTTGTAATAATGAGCATGAAAGGGTTGTTCCATGCATGTATTCTCCAAGCCCTACGTCCTCTGTAAATGATATTTTTGTTAAAATGAGTGGGTGTTTCCCTAAAGATGCGCGGGAGCAGATGCCATATTCTTTATGGTCAAACTCATTTTCTCTGCTACCGCAAAGTGGTTCAAGCACAATATTTGTCCCTCATCTGACGTCAAATTCTGCATTTATTCTGGCTGTGACGTCTATCTCAGTTGCTGAACCATATGGTGGGAGGACAAATGCAATTGCTTTCCAGCCTAGGTAATATATTGATGTTCATAGGTTATGTTATTGATGAATGTTTACGGGCCTCTCTTTAAAAGGTTAAGATTTTTGGATGTTTCCTTGACGTGGGAAGACTTGAAGAAAAATCTGAAAAGTATTTCTCTAGTTAAGATCAGAGAATGATACAAATATATAGGCTTTTATATATCTATCCTAATTATAGTAATTACTATAACAAACCAACTTCAAAGGAAAAATCAAATCTGTTAATTGCACAATACTTCCCCTTAAAGGGGTGGTTGGATATACATTATATCCAATTTTCAAGTAAGATCTTGAAGTAACTCAACGGGAAATCCCTTGGTTTATACATTTGTCATTGAAAACCCCAAAGAGATGTGTGTTGTTACAAGACCATTGCCTAGCTTTTCCTTGATGAATTGGTGGTAAATCCCATAACGCTGAGCTAAATAAAATGCACATTTGACTAAGGATCTAGTTTATGGCAGCCAGGGTTTCTTATGCAGAACCAGAATCTCACAAATTAGAGCTCTGATACCAACTTCAAACGAAATTATGAAGAGGAAAAATCTGAATATTTCTCATGTTTTAAATTATGAACATTGATAAAAATTATAGGCTCTAACGAATTATCCTAATTAAGGAGTCACATGGGAAAAATTCTGAAATAAAAACCATATACACCATCAAATACTAATTACGACAATTACAATAACAAATCAGCTACAAAGTAAAATATTATCTGTAATTATGCTAAAAGAATTAAAGGTTCTTCCATCGCAGGTAACTAGTGTATTAATATAGATTAGATATTATAAAAAATATGCTTTGGTTTGCTGTTCAAAAAAGAAAAGAATGTTTTTGATGAAATATTTTTATGTAATTCCGTAGTTTAATCTTTCTATGTAATCCCGTATTTTAATCTTTTAGAATTGTTGGTTCCTTGAGTTTGATTTTTACTTGCCTCCCTATTCTCTATTTAATATTTAACCCAACCAAATAGTGTGTAAGCTCACTTTACAAAAAATGAGTTAATATAAGGATATTGGCTGTAGTTAAAAACAATATTTAGCCTTATCCTACTAGCTTTTGGCATACCGGTTTGTCGAGAGAAACACTAGTGTTTTACTTTTGCCATTCCTTCTAGTTACCGAATGATGTCTAAATATGCAGATATGTGATCAGCAATGCCTGCAGCAAGGAAATAATTTATAAACAGAAGGGCACTGATGTCACATTTTATCTAGGAATAGGAGAACATGCTCATCTTCACTGGACAGATACGAGCAGGTATGTACCTTTGGTAGTTTGTATTTCTTTATCTGAGACAAGTACGGTTGTTGTTTCCACCACTAACCAAAAAGGTTGCATTCTGGTTCTGTTTTTATATATTTTTTCTACATCTTATTCTTCCTTTTGTTCATACTATATTTTTTTTTTTTTAAAACATGTGATGCAGGGAGCTTCTTGTTTCAATTTGTTATAATGAAACTGGATGGCAGTGGTCTGGCAGCTTTTTACCAGATCATCTGGGTGATACACAACTGAAAATGAGAAACTTTGTTCTTGGCACTTCAAGCATGATACGAGTTGAAGTGCAAAATGCTGACATATCAATGGGAGATGAAAAGATAGTTGGAAATATCAAGGGAAACTCGGGGACCAACTTGATTCTCTTGTCTGATGATGATACAGGATATATGCCATACAGAATTGATAATTTCTCCAAAGAGGTATGTCCATAGTGTTTTCAGTTGCATTACAATATTTATTTAGATTCCGAAATTGTGGTGCTGACCTATGCTCCTTTAAGGGCTGCTGGTTTTATTTAATGATTAATGAGTTGAGGTGGCACTTATAGTGGAAAATAGCCTTAGGTGGTTTGGGTATGTAGAGAGAAGAGCTGTAGATTCTGTAGCACGGAGAGTAGCTCGGATGGAGGATAGTTAGATCACTAAAGGCAGAGGAAGGCCTAGAAAAATTATAAGAGAAACTATTAGAATGATTTAGAGAATAATGAGTTGGACCGAAATATGCTCAAGTCTTATAACACGACTATTATGACCATATCTCAACGGGTTGTGGGTTTTGAGCACCCCTCTCAGGCCCATGATTGGACATATGGAGCGTGGACAAATACATGTTGAATAACATAGATTATTGCTTACAAAGATATCTAGAATAGACTTTGATATTATTTTAGAATTTCATTTTAAGGTGTGATTCATCTTCAAAAGCTAGGTCAGGAGCTATAAGGACTACTTTGACCATATTTCTAGTCGATGCTAAATTCCAACAGTAGAGATTAGAGATGCTGGTAGAATCTTGGCTTAAGTGATTTAGGCTGTACAGAGAAGACTTGTAGAAGCACTAGTAATTAGAGTAAACTGGATGGAGAATAGTCCAATACTTAATGGTAGATGGAGACTAAAGAGAACCGGTGGCCAACCCATTATAAAATTAATGCGCTGCTAAACACAGAAGTCCGTATTGGATGAATACCCTAGTCAAAGCTGAACTTTTGATACACAATAATTATAAAATTAATTTTAATTTATAGAATCAATTGAAAAATCTTCCCATCTGTTTCCTTGACTAAACATTTATTGTTGCTATACAAAATGTCACTTTATTTTGCATTAGTGATGAATTGTGAGTGTTCTTTCTTTACTTACGTTACACTGTTATAAAAGCCTTACACCAATAGAGCATGGGCATCACTTGCTATTTTTAATCATTATGTAACTGGATTTTATTGCTACTTTCTAGATATTGCGAATATATCAGCAGAGGTGTGAAGTTTTTGACACAGTCATTCACTCCTATGCTTCTAACCCTTACACCTGGGATGAGCCCTCCTATCCTCATCGTCTTGTTGTGGAGGTAAAATTACTTTTGTACAATGAAAACCGCCTATGACTTAACCTAACAATTTTTGTTACCAAAATTGAAGGTACCTGGCGAGCGAGTTTTGGGGATGTATGCTCTTGATGATGTTAAAGAATATATGCCTGTCCACTTGCCATCAACCTCTGAGGTAAAACATTTTTCATTTTCCAAGATTAAAAAAGTTGTTTTTACATGTTACATATTCCATTCATAACATATTACACGTTTTTTTTTTTTTCATTGTTGAAAACTATTGAGTATATTAGGTATATATAGTGGGAGGAAAAGGAGAGAACAAATTGTAACTAATTGACTATAATATGGACATGTGTTGTGTGGTGGATCTGAAAATAGACTGAAATGTAAAGATTAATATGAAAATACTTGAGTAGAACACACTCAGAATATAGTGTTGATATACACGGTAAGATTCACTTACTTCAAAACTGGCTTTTAAGGTGAGGGATACCTTCCACTTATAAAAACTTTTTCAAGTCATATCACATTTAAATGAGACTCTCAACAGAGGCTCAATGCAATAAATACAAAATAAATATATGAAATCTTATACCCATTTACGATGTATGATATGTTACGATACAATATGCTTCTACAATAATCCTACACAATGAATATAAAGATCCTAATATATTTTCAACAGAGAGAACCTCAATAAATAATCCATTGACACAACACATCTAAATTACAGTAATTCGAAACTGTAAAATTAGTTAAATAATTTCAAGAAATAAGAAATATTATAGAGCAATTATTGATGACATTTGTGGAGCTGATTCTTTTAGCACGTGATAAATAACAGTTTATCTTTGATTACAAGTTTGGATTCCCCGGTAATCTAATGTTCGCTTATGTAAATTTGATTCCAGAAGCCAGAGAGGATTTTCTTTGTATCCGTTCATGCAGAGGGAGCAACAAAGGTGACTCCGTAGTAACTTTATTTCATATATCTGACATGGAAAATCACAACTCTTACCTTCTATACTTTTTTTTCCTTTCAGGTCCTCAGTGTTCTCGATTCAAATTACCACATTTTTAATGAAGTGAAGAAATCAAGTGTTCCAAATGCTACAGAGAAAAGGTTATATGATCATAATCAAGTTAGACCTGCAGAATATAAAGACAAGATATCAATTTCTATTCCATGTATTGGGATTTCCTTGATTAACTCGTACCCACAGGTAGTTGAACTATGAACTTTTAGATTTGGTACTCTTCTCTCCTTAATATCAAAGGATAGCTTAGCTACAACTTAGTATAACTATTATGTACCCTAGAGTAGCTAAGAAATGTCTCTTAACGGTTACTGTAACCAACTCAATAGATTGTAACCAACTCAACTGACACTTGTCAGTTGAGCTGTAACTAAATTGAGAAATCACAATAACAAAATTTCAGAGATCAAAGAATCTCTATAGTTGAATTCATGAATCTAATATTAATAATACTTCCATTTCTGTAGGAGTTGCTCTTTGCGTGTATTAATGATATACAAATCAACCTACTGCAAAGTTTGGATCGCCAAAGGCTTTCCATGCGAATATCATTCATACAAATTGATAACCAGTTGCGCTCTACTCCATATCCAGTTATGTTGTCCTTCAATGGTGGATACAGATCCCGTCAAGTTGATTATACAAAATTTAGGGATGATGCCACAAGATCAAGAATTGAAAAATCAAATCAAATGAATTTCTCCAGCAGCTCTTCTAGTCCCGTTTTCTGCCTAGAAATATCTAAGTGGAAGAAGAAAGACATATCCTTTCTTTCATTTGAGTACATAAAATTGAGGTATTTATAAAGTTTGTTGCATCTTTACAGTTTACTGTGACTAATGTTTCCTGGCGTTTATGTACTTTAAAGTGATTTCTTATCATACATAATATCCTTAATGCTTGCAGGATGGCAGATTTCCGTCTTGAGATTGAACAAGAAGTCATATTAAGCTTATTTGAGTTCTTTACAAATATCTCTTCAGGGATGCAGTATGGAACCAAACCATCTTCAAATCAATATTACGGGACATCATTAAAGGATTCATCTTCTGTACAAACTAGTGAAAATTTCAGATTGAATGGTGACCAAAGTCCTCTTGGATTTGCTCCGATATTTAATGCAAAATCTAAGAAAATTGCATCTTTGCCTTCTATCGTTCCAATTGGAGCCCCATGGCAGGAAATTTACCTGTTAGCCAGAACCCAGAAGAAAGTTTATATCGAAATGTTTGAATTGGCACCAATCAAATTGACCTTAAGGTCACTTTCTCATTCTTAAATTTATTCTGACTTCAGTTTTGGCTACTTCTGGATTGTATTTAAAGACTCACTAACATAATTTATACAATTCCAGTTTTTCCAGTGCACCTTGGATGCTTCGCAATAGAATACTCACGTCGAAGGAGTTCCTTATCCATGTACGTTTTTTTTTTTTATAGGCAAATGTTAGTAGTTAGTAGTTAGGGTTCAAACCCCAGTACCCTTCACATAGAGTCACATTCATTTCCATAGACAGATTTCAAATCAAAGAACTGTACTATTGAACAAAAAAACACATCTAAACATGAAAAATTACATCCTAATTATTTTCATTTCAAACCCATGAAAAGACACATTTATTGGACTAAAAATTGATGAACACAACAGAAATTTTGGCAAAATCGCAGAGCAAGCGCCATTCTGAGCACTCTGTGTAGGGTCTGAGTTCTATTTCTGATTCAGTCAGTGCAGCTAAAGGGTTTTCATTTCTATACGCCTATTTAATTGCCATTATTAGAAGCTTTAAAAGTTTCTTAGATATATGATTGCACATCCAACTGATTATATATAATTACAGCGAGGTCTTATGGCTCTTGCTGATGTTGAAGGAGCAGATATTTATCTGAAGGATATAACCATTGCGCATCACACGGCTAGTTGGGAGTCCATTCAAGAGATTCTAATTAGGCATTACAACCGGCAACTACTTCATGAGACTTACAAGGTAATGAGTTAGTTTTCATCACAGACTCATTCTATGTTTTGTCGTTCATCATACTAGAAATGTTAAGTGTACATCAATGCATGAAGTTGTCAAACTTATTTCAATTGTCTATCTTGATTCTTGGAAATTTTCGTTCTTTCTGTTGACGAGTTATCATTAGTGTAGTTTTAGTAGTTTTATATTGATAGATTTGAATTAGGGTTAAATTTCTAATTGAAAATATTTTTAACTGCAGCTAGTTGATCGGTTATATCAACATTTTTTATATACAACATCCTGTATAACAAGAACATAATGAACTAATCTTCATTAAATTTTTAATTACTTTTGTACATGGTGCATTGCCTTAAAGAACTCAGTGTAACATCTGTATAACAGCAATTTTACCTTTTTTGATATAAATCTGTAGTTGTTTGGTTCGGCTGGTGTCATTGGTAATCCCTTGGGTTTTGCAAGGAGCATGGGGCACGGGATTAGAGATTTCTTATCTGTGCCAGCAAACAACATTATGCGGGTAAAAAAGCCTTGCCAGGGTTTCCCGTTCTTCAATTATTTTTGTTCTCCCTGTGGAACAATTCAGATAAGCATTATTGATTTATTTTGCAGAGCCCTACTGGACTTATTATGGGCATGGCTGAAGGCACCACCAGTCTTTTAAGTAACACACTCTATGCTGTCAGTGATGCAGCTTCTCAATTCAGTAAAGTTGCACGCAAGGTGATTCTTGCTTTGATTAAATTGTAGGTTGATTTATATGTTTACTTTGTTTTTAATCCTTTCTAGCCTTTTCTATTTCCAGGGTATTGTTGCTTTTACATATGACGACCAAATAGCTTCAAGGATTGAAAAAAAACAGGCAACTGTAGCTTCTGATAGTAAAGGCGTTATTAATGAAGTCTTGGAGGTACTAAAACATGTTTCCATTGATTCATGTAACCCCCTTCTACGGTGCACCTCACCACCTGCATTATTTTTTTCTGCATAATGTGAATGGTTTCTTTGTATATTAAGTTATTTCACTCGCCCATGTTGTTTACAGGGACTCACTGGTCTTCTTCAGTCTCCAATAAGAGGAGCCGAGAAGCATGGTCTTCCAGGTGTCCTGTCAGGTGAATTGACGTGAATGAATTGTTCTGATATCTTTATAAGTTGGAGGCAACTTTAAGAATTACCAGCAGCAATTATTGTTGGAAAAGGACTTATTTTTGCTTGTTTACTGATTGTGCTTTCTTTTTCATATTTCTTTAATGTAGGAGTTGCTTTAGGGATTACAGGACTTGTAGCAAAACCTGCAGCTAGTATACTAGAGGTTACTGGCAAAACTGCGCAAAGTATCAGAAACCGTAGCAAACCTAATCAATTAAGATCACACCGCTTTAGGGTACGCCTTCCAAGGTCACTTAGCCATGAATTTCCTTTGAGATCTTATTCATGGGATGAAGCCGTTGGAGCATCAGTCCTTGTGGAGGCTGATGATGGCTTAAAGTTCAAAGACGAGAAGTTAATGGCTTGCAAAGCCCTTAAAGAAGCCGGTAAGTTTGTTGTCTTAACAGAGAGATATATAATGACTGTTTTCAGTCCAAGTTTGAGAGACTTGGGCAAGCCTGAATTTTGCGGCATCCCTGCTGATTTGGAGTGGATAATTGAATGGGAGATTGGATTGGAGAGTATAATACATGCTGATTGTGCTCAAGGGCTTATTCACATTGTTGGTAGTAGACCAGACTCGTCTTTTATGCATGATCAACATTCTCCCAAAAGAAGCAGCAAAACGAAACATGTGCGTTATATCCATTATCCAACTCATCTTCCACTTCCTCAAACAGACATAGAACTAGCACGTGAAGAAGATGCAGCCAACTTATTACAGCTTTTGCTGTCTGGTATAGAAAAAGGGAAAGGGAGAGCTTGGGACTGTGGGCGGATCTTGCATCGAGCAAATATGAAAAAACTTGCATAGTTTCTAACATTACTAAAGCTCATCAAAAAGAAGGGAACATTTTTGGGGAAAGAAGTTTGTGTGTTCTTTTCCTTGTATTATCTTGTACATTATGTATATTCAACATTTTTTGGATGTAAATATCACGATATTAAATTAGTTTCTTCACTGTTTTTTGTTCAAGCGTAATTTGTTCGAAGTAACAATAATAATATGGTAGTGTTTAGAGTAAAAAAAAGTTGTATACATCATTGTAATTTTTAAGATTTGAGTTGATGATTTAGTAAAAAAAATTGATTTGATGGTGGTACTGTATTAATAATTATATATAATGGTACATTGTATTAAAAAATAAATCTTATTTACACTATTTTATATTGTATGTATTAATATTAAATTAAATTTGCTAATAATATATTCCTGAAAATACTAATTGAAACATACCATTAAATACTATACTATAGTATAAAGTTGTTACCAACTCAATTGATACACTGCAAAATACACACAGTGACCATTTTCCAATTATTTTAAAATAAAAAACAAACGTAATCTTTGTACCCAAAAATATATATTATATACATGATGTGTATAGGCTTAAAGACATTTTTGGCCCTTTAACTTTGCACTAGTTGCGATTTCGACCCTTTATTAAAAACTCTGCATTCCAATCCCCTAAGTTTCTCTCCTTCTGTAACTTTCAATTTTGATCATTCAAAATCAAACATTCAAGACACTAAAAACAAACAAGTGTGGTTGTTTTGTTGAATAAGTTTTAAATTTATAGGACAAAGAATATGGTTTGGGACTAGTTTCTTGGATTTGAATTGCAAAGCTTTAATGGATGGTAAGAATCCTAAATCCCCAACCCTAACTATAATACTCCATTTTCTTCTCAAACCACATTCAAACAATTTTTGTATTGTTTAAACATTTATTCATATAATTTATTTCATGATTAAATTTCACATTTGGGCATTGAATTGCATTAGTCGATGTTGAAATTTTTTTCTGAAAGATTTTTCATGTATTCTGGCGTTGACAAGATAAAAGAGGAAGGAAGGATAAAATGTTTATGGAATTTAGATATTTGATGATATTGTTCTAGTGAAGAATTATGGATTTGACGAGTACTTGGCACAAAGATTAGCAAAACAAGGTCTGTGTTACACAGAATACACCAAAAAAGCATAACAACTATAAGATAACCCGCTAATAACACACATAAGTTGCATAACCCACTAATTATTAATTAACACACATATTTAGAAGTACTTGAGTAACTCCTCCATTTATTCTTCTTCATATTCTCTTAAACTCTATTCCCTTAACCTCTAATTTCTTAACCTCTGGAAAAGGCTCCCCCATAACCTCTAAATAGATGTCCTTAATGTTCTCTGCACGATTTTCATCTGCAGAAAGCTTATCAAGTAAAGACACCCATTTAGCACGATCGACTTCACGCCTTGCAAGGTCTTCCTGCAGGTTAAGACACTAAAGAATTAAAATTGTGTCAAAAGCATTGTTAAAGGCCCCATCTTTGTTGAGACTTGAAGAAAAACTTGCCTTACTAAGTGGTTTCATTCGTTTCTTCTTTAGCCCAGGCAGAAAGCTATTCTCTGTGCTACCCGTAGTTTGACTCTGAGCAACTTCTGTGTGTGTGTGTTGATCAAATAAGAAATCAACAGTGAGGTTATTTGAGAAAATGCATACATATCAAACTGAATTAGGAAAAGAGGATTACCCATTGGTGCTTCTGAGGTACCCATTGGGGAGAGACTATGCTGCTGATTTAATTTCATAATAATAAATTAAGGAATCAGTGTATGTAATTCCATCACAAAACATTCAAAAAAGAAAACCCCAATTCAAAGGTTCGAAACCCTAATCCCACAAATTGGAGAAGAATCAAATATAAAATTGAAAAAAGAATGATATAATACCTCTATATTGTTCATGTTCAGGACGGTGAAGAACGCGAGAGGGATTAACTATGAAAACGCGATCTGTGAATATCGACAACGTTAAGCACAAAAAGTCGGATAAGTGTTTATATATCTACCAACATTGATCAAACGTTTTCCTTGACATATTTTCACCCTAATTGGAATAGGTTGATGTGTCACAAGTATTGCGATGCAATGAAGGAATGATCTGCGGTTATTTTGGAGTTATTGATTAATTAGGGTTAAACATAGGGGACACTTTCAAGGATTGTTTGATACATACACACAAAAAAACATAAATAATATGGAAGATTAATAAAAACATGGTTATTCATTAATTAGGGTATATTGTATATAAAATAATTATAAGATAAATAAAACAATTTAGCATATTTCATCGTGACCGTTGTTCAAACCACAACTTCTTTGTTTATGTGTGTTTAAATTTTCAATGGTTATTATCATTTCATCCTACCAAAAAAAATCTAACAATAACATTTTATCAAAACTTATTAGTATTAGTTTTTCACAGAAATAAAACAATCAAGCCAAATCATAATGAAAGAATCAAATAATTTGCTACATATTTATTATGTGTCTCGAATTTTTTCCTACTTCCCAATCCCGATAAAAGCTTTAGGTGATTGATTGTTTTCATGGTACGTAATGTTGATGTTAGTTTGTTTAATGGGTTGGAAATGGAATACCTCATATGCTCATGTGAAATACAATGCTTTGCTTATTTAAAAATAATAATATTTATATAATTATGAAAATAGTTCACAGCTACTCCTTTTGAATAACATTTTTTGCTATTCAAGTGGAAAATAAACTCATTACATTATTATATTCACTCACACTATTTCAATTTATTAAGAACTTTGCACAAAAAGTATAGTCCCAAAATGCTCCAAATCTTACACATTAGCTGCTTGTTATTTTAAGTTTCCACTTCATAATTAACTAAATAACAACTAATAACTACTAATATTCGTCATATTATTTTTATGTAAACATCATTTACATGCCACCTCCTTTTTCTTGATTTTGTACATATTCACTTTGTTTTTCATCTTCATCTGCTTCTAGTGAATCTTGATTATCCTTAACCTCTTGGGAAGTATTACTGTGACCATTGTTACTATTATGGTTTCTTTTATCATCTACCACATGTCTCACAACTATTTCAACAGTGTCAAATTCATTGGAGCTTTGTGATGGCACTAATTGATTATTTTTCTTTATCTCTTTACTCTTACCCCACACAACCGCATATAAGCCACATACAATCAACACTGATCCAATAATGCTGAAATTAACAAAAGTAACAAATTTCAAGTGAGCCAATAAATCAGTACATTGTGACGAAAATAAAACATATAATTTTTATCTTTAAAAAAAATTATAATTTTTACAAAATAGTTTTACACATACATCCCATAACGTATTATTATATCATTTAATTTAATAATTTAAAAATATATGACGTATCATATTCATTAACTAATTACGTGACACTACATAATTGAATGCATGTGTAATATATTTTCGTAACAACTATATAGATTATCTCAAAATGAAATGAAAACAACAAAAAGAAAGCATACCTTCCAAGGTATAGATTCTCATTCAACATGGTACAACTAGCTAAGGCCACAATGACAAGCACTAAAGGGTTAAAAGCAGAGGCAAACAATGGACCTCTCATGTGAACACACCATGAAATTACAACAACCATTGCTCCTGAAGCCACTATACCCTGCACCCAATTCACATATAGAGTGCTAATCAATAAAGATTTAAACATTGTTTTCATTATTCTTTTTATATAATTATTAAAAACAAAGAGCATATTTTATGTTCATTATTGAATTATAAAATAAAGGTGAGAGAATATTATGTTAAAATAAAGGTTTAAATACACTTATGATACTCCTTTTTTTTTTTTTAAATCCCCCCAATTTAACTTTTTTCTCCCAAAATTTTGGTCTCTTGTATCACTTTTAGGTCCATTTTTTCATGGCGTAACTTATTCATTTATGATTAGACAATGTTTAATAGACATATTTTTTATGACATAAATATTCAATGTTTTTTAATAATCGTTGTAACATCATTAATATGCCACTGCCACATCATAAAAAATAACTTATAAAATATGAGATAAATGACCAAAATTCAAAAGATTTTTTTTTAAATCACGGACCAAAAAACAAGTTTTTAAAATGGAGAACCAAAACTTCATTCTAAAAATAATAGGGGGATCAAATATTTGTACTTATATTTTAATCAAAATCGAAAAGACAGACACGTTTCACTAATTATAATAATATAATTATGTTCAAAGTTAACGCATGATAAGTGTATTATATTTTTCCCTCGAAAAAAAGTGTATTATATTTAGAGAATTTCTACGGTTTAGTTGTGCAAAACACTGAACCATTCAGTTTTTTCAATAAAATAGTAGAAAATTTCTTTTTTGTTTATATTATTCTGAAGGAAAACTAATGATAAACTAAAATAGAACTAGCTACTTACTTTGTAGTTCTTGAAAACTCTTCTAATTATTAACTTTCATTTTTTTTTGGTAGATATTAACTTTCATTTATTACGAATGTTTTAACCATATACATAAAAATTAGGAAGCAATTATAAAAATTGATAAAAAGAAATTAGTTAACACATTAAATACCTTATTTAGCATATGGAAAATGATCAAGAAAAAAAAATCATTTTTTATGAAATAATTCATAAAATCCAAAACAAATATTTAAATGTGATTTTAAGAGCCACAAAAGGAGGTTAGTGTTCCCTCAAAAAAAAAAAAGGAGTCTAGGGTTATTTTAGTTTATTATTAGTTTTTCTTCAAAGAAGAACTATTAAAAAAAAGTAATGTTTTAAGTGTAATTTTAGTTCATTGCTATTAACTATAGCAATGACAATTTAAACATACCGCATAAGCAACAATTAGGAGCCTAATATTCCAACCCAATCTCCACTGACTCAAATCTCTTTCAAAGCATATAGCAAACATAGTAGAAATAAGTGATGCCCAAAAAGACATCAACGTTGTACTTGAGTAATGAGTAGGGTATCTTTCATTCATCTTTGCCTGTTCATAAAGTTAAATAAATAATTAACCAAAATGTATAATTGACATTAAAAATTTATAATGTTATTCATTATTTGGCATTGGTAAAAAAAAAAAAATACCTGAATAATAAGCCACAATGCATAAGAAATGGCACTAACCAAGGCATATAGAGAACCCAAAATGGTATTACCAGTGGAGATAGTAGCATGTGAATGTGATTCTACATCGTTTTGGTGATGCAAAAGGTTTAAATGGAATGAACCTATCTTGATTTCAACACCTTTAATGAAAGTTAAAATCATTGCTCCTCCAATTCCAATTATTGTACCCACTATCTTTGCCTTCCCAGCATTCGTCCTTAGATTTAATTTTTCCATACTGAAAATATATTTTCCATTTGATCAACCAAAATATATTAACATTATGATTAAAAAATTTGTTGAAATTAATTGTATGTTATTCAATGTAAAACTTGTGTTTAGAATTCTATGTGACGTGACATCAACGTTGATAAATCATGGAGTTACATATTTGCGGTCTCACATTATCGTGCACTTACGATTTCAAGTGTGTTTGTATACTAACTTATGTCCTTGCACTAACGTAACTATCCATTTAATTTTTCAAATTGATACAAGATGGAAGATGAAAAAAGAAGAAATTAGTAAAATTTAATAAAAGTTTACTTTCTTATACACCATTAGCTTAAAGATTTTTTACATCATGAACCAATCATAAACTACTACACTATTAATCAAAAATGTTTTCTAAAATATATAAAAGTAACAAGTAATCTTTAAACTGCCTAAAAAAGTAATCTCTAAACTATGTAAAATATCTCTAAAGTATATGCAAATATCCATTAGTTTATTTTTTAACATAGCTTAACTTAATATATAGGATAACTAAAGTGACAAATTTCATATATTTTAATACTACTACTTTTAATTTTATAGTTTATTCTTTAACGTCAACTCTACTGCTCTACATTAAAAACTATACTTGTGTATGACAGTACCTTGCAGTTGGTTGACATAAATGAGGCTTAATACTTACCCTAAGGAAACAACCATGATAAAGGTTACTGCTGGTACAAGGTTGGCCATTGCAGATGCAAATGTTGCTGAAGTTAAAGCCAGGGATTCTAAGTAGAAGTTTTGGACAAATGATCCTCTACATATGAAAACCAAAGCCTTAGCCCCTTTAAATAAAGTAACAATTAATTAGAAAGAACATGTATATATATGTAAACTAAGAAATATAAATGCAAATTGACACACAAAATAGTAATTGGAAAAGTAAAATAGTTCAGCTACCGCACCAAATAAAGCAAACACCAACATCCCACACACATAATTGTCACTGAAATTTTAAGTGTATGCAAGGTAAGTCGGTGCCCTCTTTTTTTAGTAATACTCACATACACACATCGAGTTGAGATCGTCTCAATTTATCCTACAAAACAAATGGTTCAATTTATGTGACAAATAAGGAGTTTGGTGAGTCTCACATTTAGTTGGATCCATGTTTGGCGGACCTTTCAAATTGTTTTTAGTTTTTTTTTTCTCTCTCATAAATGGAGCCCTAAGTTTCTTTGAGAAATGAAGAGGATATGATCTTGATTTCTCTGATACACCTCAAGACCACCTCTGCCCATTGTGATGTTTCTGCTTGGTGTTTTTTTAGGAGGTGGACAACACAATTATGTATTTTCAACACTTCTACATTCATACTCGACATTCAAAGGAGCAAGCTAACATAACATAGTAAACAAAAATACTTCAAAATAATAATTACAGCACATACCCAAACAAACCGCAAAGAAAAGACTGAAACAGTACGGTCCAAGTCAACTTTGTCCTCTTCTTCCTGCATGCATGCATCCAATTAGCAAAAAAAATATTTGAATTAATGGTGTAACTATAGTATTAATGTGTTCACATTATATATATTTCTCGACTTTCATAATAATATGTATATTTGGTGTAATGAATGATAAATGAATTAACCTTTCAAGAATGAAAGCAAGTGGAGCTAT
Source organism: Medicago lupulina (assembly GCA_958299785.1). Taxonomy (NCBI): domain Eukaryota; kingdom Viridiplantae; phylum Streptophyta; class Magnoliopsida; order Fabales; family Fabaceae; genus Medicago; species Medicago lupulina. The sequence goes on from OY283139.1 coordinate 1,179,556, forward strand.
GAAAAGAGTTGCAAATATAAAACGGTAGGCAACAACAATCCGTAAGTTCATGCCATCATTTACAGCAAGCTTGTAGAGAACATTAGCAACAGCAAATGCTATTTTCACCATTATCATTAACAACGTTGGCTTCAAACCCTTCAAACCATGCACTATAGTATTACACAAATTCTCCTTCATCATATTTACTAGGAAGAAAGTGTTAATTATAGCTATGCTATGCTAGTTATTATATGAAGGAGGGATGGGTATTTATATATGGTGTTGTGAATGAAGATTTTTCCAAAGCTAAGTAATTAAAGCAGTTTTGTTTGTTGGTTTTCCACGTAGTAGCTTTCTCTATTTGACACATGCAAAATTGGTCAATAGTATTACTCCATTCGTCTCTATATCTAAACATTACTTCCTCCGTTCCAAATTGTACGACGTTTTGGACATTTCACACATATTAAGAAATGCAATTAATATTGTGTGGAAAAGAGATATTATGAGTTCTTTTACAAAATTGTCCTTAATAAATAATATGAGAAAGATAAATGAAAGAATTGAAAGAAAAAAGAGTAATAAATAATTAAGATTATAATAAAAAAAAGTAACATTAATGTTGCATTGGTATTGTTAAGCGACATATAATTTAAGACAAATTTTTTCCCCTAAAGCGACATACAATTTGGGACGGAGAGAGTATTATAAACAAAAGTTCATTTTTTTAGGTTTATTCAATAAATAATGTATGTGGTCTATATATAGAATACATATATCATTTATTAAATGAACTTAAAAAAATCAACTTTTGTTTATAATAGTTACCAGATGGAGCATTTGATTAAAAAATTGTCTCTATATGTAAACTACTTTTTAAATTTCTAGATACATTTATTATTTTTTTCATTAACATACATTTAATTAATACAACTAACTTTATCTTAGAATATGAAAAGTCAAATTTAATACTATAAACAAATGACATTTTAATAATATTAACACACAAAATAGTCACATTAACTGTATTATCTACTTTTTTTAAAAAATGTGAAGAAAAAAAATGAAAAATACTATTATGACGGAAGGAGTACTATCAAAAATTGCTTCTATGCATGCTTGATGTTTTTATTTATTTAAAGAATGCATGCTTGATGCTATATGCATGAAAATTAGTGATGAACATAATTTGTCAATTGCCCCCTCTTCGATGATAACTCCACCAAATTAATGATATCTGTGTGTTTTCTTTTTCCATGCCAATCAATCAACCGGTACTGCCTCCAACATGTTCGAAAAAATCAATGAGCACACAGAGTAGTCAACTGTACTAGTAATTACTCCATCCGTTATCAATTACTCTCTGGGTCCAAAATTATAGAAAATTGTTTTTGACACATTACACAAGGTTGTGTCACACGAGTAAAATACGCTTTTGTCTTCTTGATAGTTAACTGTCGAGAAATTTAAAACCGGTTGCAGTTAATTGCCGATGAAATCTTCGGTAGTTAACTGCCGAAGAAAACAATTATGCAGACAGTGAGTTCTGCATAATTCTAAAGCATTTCCAAGCCATTTTTCGGCCAATTTTTACCTGTAATTAAACAAGAGCATTTCCAAAGGCAATATAAATCATACAACATTGAAACTCGGTCATAAACAAGAAAAATACAATATCTTTTACAATTGTCCATAATTAAATCAAACCGACATTTGTTCAAATTACACAAAAGTTTGAAATTCATCAAAACGTTACAAAGTGTCCATAATTAAACAACTCATTACATATCATTAAATTAAATCCATACTTACATTCATCACAATTGCATATGGAACGAACATACATATATAATATATTATTTTCCACCATATTCCGAAACATAAATCTGACGTCGCTATCGTCTTTAATAAGCCAAGGCATATAGCTTGTCGTTTCCCATGCGTATTCATCTCTATCTTCTTCTATGTCTATGCATGGCATTTGACCAAACAAGTGACGTGTATATTGATTTTCACCAAGATGCTCAAAATAAGTGTTAAGTTGTGCCTTCAAATCATCAAGAGAGTCCGTCAGCGTTATCATAACCTTAACCGTCTTTTTAAATGCGGAGTACCTAACACGCCCTTCAATTTTTGCAACCTCAAACATGTCTCACTTGACAAAAGCTTTAAGAAAAGAATCATAGATTAGAACAAAATTAAATGAAATATAATAACGAATAAATCAAATGCGTAAACATTAATAAGCTATAGATAAGTATTGCATTAGTTTCACCACATAAAAGTGATATTATCATATATATCAATATAAATTACATAATGTTACTTATATATTAGTCTTTTGTTCATTGTACACCTGCTTCACATTTGTCATGCAATGAGGTCTTTTGTTCTTCAAATGTATCAAAATATTTTTTGGAAGCATCTTACTCTTGGTCAAGTCACGTACAAGTGTCCATAATGAATTGTAATGTGTTGTAAAGTGTTGTTTAATTCATGTTGAAGCATCTTGCTCTTGATCAACCGAATAAAATGCACAATACCTGTTTTTTTACGTCAAAAGCGTGTTGATACCTCCTATGATTGATGCTTGAATGATTTTGGAGCAAGATTTAATGAAAAAAATTATTGAATTTGGGGATTGGATGGAAGTGGTATGGAAGTTGATGAGAAAATAGTGTGTAGGGGGGCAGGTGACTGTTTCATCTGATGAAACATATTCCTCGATAATTAACTACCGAGGATTTCCTCGGCAGTTAACTGCAGCCGATTTTGAATTCCTTGGCAGTTAACTGCCGAGGGAGCAAAAGCGTATTTTACTCGTATGTCTCAGCCTTATGCAATGTGTCAACAACAATTTTCAAAATTATATGACATTTTAGAGATTTCATACATATTAAGAAATGTAATTAATATTGTTTGGGAAAGAGATATTATGAGTTGTTTTATAAAATTGTTCTTAATAAATGATATGAGAAAGATAAATGAAAGAATTAAAAGAAGAAAGAGTAATAAATAGCTAAGGATATAATAAAAAAAGTAACATTAATGTTTCATTGGTATTGTAAAGCGACATATAATTTGGGACAATTTTTTTCTAAAATGACATACAATTTGAGACGGAGGGAGTATAAGTAAATTTAACTTTTTAGATTCATTCAATTAAGGGTTAAATATGTTTTTGGTCCCTATAAAATTGCGACCTTCTAAGTTTAGTCCTTACTTAATTTTAATAGCTTTTTTAATCCTTACAAAAAAAATTCTGTACTCAATATTAGTCCTTACTCAATCCAAATTTGTTTAATTTATGCTTGAACTCTTAAGCCTTTCAACAATTTTTTACAGGCGTGTTAAGAACGTTATTAAAATTTCCTCCGGAAAAAATATCGCAACAATTTGATTTCTACGTTTATATTTTTGTTACTTATATCATAAACTTTTGCCGTTTTAAAAAATTCATATTTAATTTATTTCAAGTTAAAAAATTATAGATTTTAGTAAATGAACCTTTCATAGTGTTCTAAACTTGTATAAAAAGAATCGTTAAAAAATTTAAGAGTTTAAGGATAATTAAGCAAAATTTGTTTTAGTAGGGACTAAAATTTAAAGGAATTTTTTTTTTTGTAGGGATTAAAAAAACTATTAAAATTAAGTAAGGACTAAACTTAGAAGGACACAATTTTATAAGGACCAAAAACATATTTAACCCTTCAATTAATGGTGTATGTGATCTATATTATGGACTAGATACATCATTAATTGAATGAACTTAAAAAGCCAAATTTACTTATAATTGACAACGGAAGAAGTAGAAATTTAGAATGAAAATTGTTCATATACAATTTCATAAGTAATTCTTACACCCCATTTGACACTTATTGATAATTATCATCATATATACTTATATTTAATCCTAATTAACATTGCAATGATCACTCTAAATCCTAAACCTAAATTTTTAGGCACAAAACAAGCAAGACCGTTGGATCTCATGCCTTAGGCGCGACTATCATCTAAGCCCTTTATCTAATCTGAATTCAAACTCTCATTTTCCCATGCAATTATGACACTTAATGCTCTTTGTGACGACTTTTCACCTCTCCTAAATACATTAAATGGTGTTATCTCATCCTTTGATCTAATCTGAATTCAAACTCTAATTTCCCCATGCAATTATGACATTTAATGCTCTTTGTGATAACTTTCCACCTTTCCCAAGTACATTAAATGGTGTTATCCCAAGTACATTAAATGGTGTTATCTCAGCCCTTGATCTAATTTGAATTCAAACTGTTATTTTCCGATGCAATTATGACACTTAATGCTCTTTGTGATGACTTTCCACCTTTCCCATGTTCATTAAATGGTGTTATCTCATCCCTTGATCTAATCTAAATTCATCAAACTCTCATTTCCCCATGCAATTATGACACTTAATGCTTTTTGTGATGATTTTCTATTTTTCTTAAGTACATTAAATTGTGTTATCAAAACCCTTGATCTAATCTGAATTCAAACTCTCATTTCCCTATGCAATTATGACACTTAATGCTCTTTATGATGACTTTCTACCTTTTCTAAGTACATTTAAATGGTGTTATTGTTTCCCAAGCATTTGGGAGGCTTCAATGTCTATTTTAAAGTGCTCAACGTGGCTGTCATTAGTCACAACAACTCACAACCTTCTCTCTGCTAACTGATTCCATTTTTTACGGTGATATCAAAATTCCCAAACGCTCCTCTTCTCTTCTTCATCTATGCTCTTCTCTCAAAATCATTCTTCATCTAATCTCTCTCAAACACTTCTCTTCTTAATCAGTCTCATAGAACTGCAGTCTGTTCATCTCAATGTTTCCACTTCCGCCCACATCCACAAACCAATATGAGAACCATACGATTGAGAGTTAACACTGAAGGTGGGAAAAACACAAGAAGGGGGGGTTGAATTGTGTTTTCAAAAACGTTTCTTTCTTACGAAAAATAACACTGTTCTCAGGATACAGAGTCTGATGGAGTTCAGATTCTGATCAGAGTTCAGAGTCTTAGCAGCGGAATAAAGAACAGATGCAAGAAAGAAAGAAGACACAAACAATTTTATACAGGTTCCTTCCACAAACCGGAAGTAGTACTGTCCTCCTTGCACTTCCAAGGAGAGTTTCACTAAAATGTAATATCAAATTACAAGTTGCTCAAACACACAAGTAAGAGACTTCCTTTGCTCAATCACACAAGAAAGAGACTTCAGATGATCAAGCACACAAGCAAGAGACTTTAAAACAATTACAGAGAATTGAAAAGAGATTTGAATACTTGATATACCATTAGAGGTACTCACAATTCAAAACGAAACAGAACAGACTCTGTTTTCTTAAATACTTAGAAATTCTAAAATGTGAGCTTATGTAAGAATTATCTAAGTTGTTGATGAGAAGTGTTTGCGACTTGGAATATGAGAGAAGAACTCAATTCGCGTGTATGTATATATGTATATATTTTTCTTCATGTCTTCATCTCTATTTATAGAGAGTTTGAGAGACGTTGGAAAACTGCCAGCTCATCACTTTTTCTTTACCGAAGCTGATTTGACACCTTTGATCCTTTGCTTGATTTGAGGCTTGTACAATGAAATCAAATTCAAATCCATTCCAGCAAATATGGAAAAGTTTCTGCTTTAGTTACTGTTATTCTTGTCGTGTATAGAAGACACTGTGCAGAGTTGGTGGTTGCAGGAACAGGCGTAGGCATAGTGGTTGTACTTTTCGTACATTGTACTTTGTCAACGCTTCTCAGTGTCTGAAGAATCTTTGCTTCTGATGAATCTGCCTCTGGATACCATTTGCTTCTGATGAGTCTGCCTCTGATGAACTTGCTTCTGATGACGTCATCTTCAGAAGCTCTTTCTTCAGAAGCATTCTGACTCTGATTTTCCAGGAGCGCTTTCATTCAGATGTTCTTCAAGCTTCAGTCTAAATTTCCTTTGCTCTTTAATTCATTCAATCAGAACCTCTTGTAAATAAATCTTTGATAATGGTCATGTACACTTGAATAAATATTTAGCATATCCAATTGATAATTTTTAATACCTTGTTATCATCAAAACTCAAGTGGTATACTTGTGAAACACCCTTTGTTCCAACAATCTCCCCCTTTTTGATGATGACAAACATAAGTATTTAAAAAGATCAATTGTTGTTAACTTAATTTACAAGTTGACTCTTAAAGATTCTGAGTTTTGTAAGCTCAGACTCCCCCTGAGTCTGATATTCTTTAAGGTGAGGTTTGTAAGCTCCCCCTAAGTCCTATCCAGGTTAATTAAGTTCATTTTTAAAATCATAAATTGCAGATGAGATAAAATTGGGTTTTCAAATAAAATTTTATTTCATTCTTGGGCTCAGCTTCTGTTAAATACTTTCTATTACTCCCCCTTTTGTCATCTATTAAAAAGATCAAAAACAGTAAAAATAACATGTATAAAACAAAAGTGAAGAAAATGGAAAGTTTTATATAAGAGATAGTCAGAGAAGTACAAAGTATCAAAGCATTGAGAGCAAGCAATTAAACCATATGACAAGAAAACAAAACAAGGTGTGCAACTAAGGGTTGGGTTGGGGTTGTTGCTGTTGCTGTTGGACAAGAGCCATCAGACGCTTGATGTCTTCAGACTGCTTCCTAACAGTTTCTTCCAGAGCCAATTGTCTCTGAAGAAGGTGATCTTCCCTAGCCTTAGCTTCTTCTTGCTGCTTCAGCACCTTTTGCTTTAGCATCTTGAAGACCTTGGAGTCTCTTGTTACATACTCAGACTCAGCATAGAACGGAGCATTAGCCAAAAACAGAGGCTTGTTCTGGAGTTGAGAAGAGGAGTGGGATTCTCGCAAACGTCGTGTCATGGCGCGAGCTTGAATATCACAACACTTCTGGGCAACACCATCAAGGAAATTCAATGCCCTGTTCGTGAGATTACACCAGCTTTCTTGATAAACAAAAGGTAGAAATGGAGTGTTCCTTAGAAGCACCAAACTCTGCATTTCATCATTAAGAGCCACCAGACGCTCATCCAGGTATTCAGAATCCAAAGTGTTTATGGGAGGTTGGTCAGACATTTGGATTGGTGAAGAGGATGTGGATTGGTCAGAATCAGAGGTATGGGTTTGTGTTGGTTCAGAAGGTGGAACAGACACAGTGGGTTCAGACTCTGTCACTGGGACAGACTCTGTAGCCGCAGTCTCCATAACAGATTCTGGAATGGTTTCAACTGGTGGTTGGTTGATAGTGGTATGTTGTTGTTATTGGTATTCAGGAAGTTCTCCTGAATAATGTTTTTCAAGGTTGGATAGATCATCCTGTTCGGTGGGTTTGTTTTGTGGTGAAGAGGGTGGTTGTTGTTGGTTGTTTGTTGATGGATTTTCAGTGACCACTTGCTCTTCAGCAGTAGCTGTTAAATCAACAACTTGTGGACTGCCTGGGTTTGTGGTTGAGGAGGGTGGAATAGAAGCATCAGGAGCAAGCATATTTAGAGGTTTGATAACAGGTGGTTGGAAGGGATGGTTGGCAGGTAGCTTGTTACAGATGCCTATCCTCCTTTCACCTAACTCCCCTATTGTTTTATAGACATCATCTGACACTTCTTTTTAGGGTTTGGGTTTAGGAGAAGGTTTGGATTTTGTAGTGGTTGTTTTAGTTCTAAGGGTTCGTTTGGCCATAGGTACAGGTATGGATATTTTGAATTTCTGACTTAGAGGTGCATCGTCTAAGTCAGAGTCTGTAGAAGATGAGGTGGAAGTAGCAGGTGGAGGAATTGGATTCTGAGTTACCTTAGATATTTTGGGGGCATCTGAGGTGGCAGCCTCTGAAGCAGCAGCTTCTGATGTAATCCCAGTGACTGATTTGTCCGGGAGAGAAACACTGGTTCGTATTACTGGTGGAGGACCAGCAGCTTTTGAAGCAGTAGCTTCTGATGCAGTCCCTGTGACTGATCTCTCTGGGAGAGAAACACTTGTCCGCATTACTGGTGGAGAACCAGCAGCTACTGAAGCATTCACTTGAGGAACAGCATCTGAGGTATCAGCTTCAGAAGTCCTTGAAGTTTCTTGCAGAACCTGCTGAGCTCCCTTCACAGCACTTTCTTCCAGCTTCTTGGCCAAATTTTGAGCCTCAATAACCTTCTCAATGAGGTGTTGATCTTCATCATGATCAATGCCTATAGCTTCCAGAGCCTTGTCTCTATCAATCCGGTATTGGGCTTCTAACCTCTTCTTCTCATTCTTGAGGTTCTGATAGTGCTCTTCAGTCCTCTTCTGCTGTTCAGGAGTGGGTTCAAACATAGACATCACAATCTCCCCTGTTGCTAGCCTCTTGAGTGGTCTGACAGTCTCAACAAAGCCAGCTTCTTTTTCCTCCTGGGCTCGTTGATACCTTTCCTCCATGTTTGCATCAGCCTTACCTCTTTTCCTCTTTGGAGTAGTTACAGTTCCAAAGGTAGTTGCTTGAGTGTTAGCAGCCTTCTGCTTTCTGGCCACTGCAACTTCAGATTTCCTCTGAGCTTCTCCAGACTCCTTAGCAAAAGCTGCTAGATAAGCAGATAATGCGTCAGGATTGTTCTCTTTAAGAACAGAAGGAAAATTTATGATGGATGGAAGAGGGGCTTCAGACTCCTTCAAATCCTTTGAATCAATGAGGATTGATTTAATGGCCTTCATGTTGAAGAGGGATGTGCCATTGATCATCCTCCCAGTAGTGATACCCAACACTCTGTCTGACGTTAGATTGAATGTCTCCAGAGTCCTCAGTACATCTCCTTGGTAGAAGATTTCAGAGAGAAGTCTTCCACAAGGGATTTGTTTCCTTTTTCCTTTATAGGCTTCCTTGACAGCCCAGCATAAATGATGCATGATATATCTTGGAAGATTTATTGGCTGACATCCAGCCAAGAAATACAGCACCAGTTTATGATCAGAATTTGGTTGGTCAGCACCTCCTCCCTTCTGGAAGAAGCACTCATTCATGATCTTCAGAAGCACCCTGTGCTCAATGTCCATTTCAACCAACCTGGTTGCAGGGTTTCCTTTCAGCAGCAGTCTTGTAAAGCTGTCCAGCATGACATCTTTACTGCTGACGTTCCATTGGAACCTTCCTTCCAGAGGCATCCTGCATGCCTGAGCAATCACCCCTTTAGTGATAGATATAGGGATACCCATCACAGCAGACTTGATTTCAAGGCCATGAAAAGGTTCAAGACCCATTTCTTTTCTTGTTTTACCTCTTAAGGATGGGTTTCTTGACACAGCTTCCCTTTCTTGTGCCTTGGCTGAATCAACATCAAAAACTTCAGCCATAGTCCAGAATTCCTTAACCAGATTCACATAAGTTGGACCGTTTAACATTTGAAAGTACCCAGCCATCTTCTGAGCAGAGATATAAGCCTCCATATCAACTTTGTTTCTTTTCAAAGAGGCGAAATCCACCGGTGATTCGATTTGAACAACCAACGAATCCATTGGAAGAGGAACGGTTACAGGTTTGATGGAGATGTTTGATTTAGAACTTGAACCGCTTGTAGACGAAGCCATTAGAGAAGATGAAGTTTGGGGGTTTAGGGTTTCTAAGTTGAGAGAAGAGAGAAAGTTGATTTTTCGATTGAAATCGCTTAAGACTTGAAAGTGTAGGAAAGTGAGTGAGTAGTGTGTGTTTGGTATTTATAGTGATTTGAAAAACAACTCTACACATTTCAGAAGTAACAGCCAAACATGAGTATTAATGACTTGAGGGGCGCGAGAAATTTTGAGAAAGAAAAACCATCATTGCCCTTAAAAAGCGTTGTTTCCCAATGCAGATAGACGTGTCAGAAGCCTACACAAAATAACTTTAACCTTTCCACTTCCCAGTACTTTCAGAGTCAAAAAGATTCCTTTTCAGAGTCTGATAATTTTCTCAGAGTCTGAGTCTTTTCAGAGTCTCCAAGGAGAGTCTGAAACTTCATCAGCATCTGATAATTTTTCAGAGTCTGATTTTTCATTCAGAGTCAAACATTACTCAGAGACAAAATGCATGTTCAAATTTTTCTTTATAAAATCGAATCTTTCAACGGTTAAGGGTTTTGTGAAGATATCAGCCCATTGATGATCAGTATCAATGAATTGAATATCTAATATCCCCTTTTGAACATAGTCTCTGATAAAATGATGTTTGATTTCAATGTGTTTGGCTCTTGAATGAAGAATAGGATTTTTAGACAAACAAATAGCAGCAGTATTGTCACAAAAAATTGGGATACAGTTTTCAGTTATTTGGTAGTCTTCTAACTGATGTTTCATCCAAAGCAGTTGTGTGCAACAACTAGCAGCTGAGATGTATTCTGCTTCTGCTGTTGACAAAGCAATAGTTGCTTGTCTCTTACTGGCCTAGGATATTAGATTCTCACCAAGAAACTGACAGTTTCCACTGGTTGATTTTCTTTGAATCCTGTCACCAGCATAGTCAGCATCACAAAATCCAACTAGCTTATAATCTGAGGATTTCTTATAAAGAAGTCCAAGATTAGCTGTTCCTCTCAGATATCTAAAGATTCCTTTAACCGCAGTTAAATGTGATTCTCTAGGATCTGATTGAAATCTTGCACACAAGCAGACACTGAACAAAATATCAGGTCTAGATGCAGTGAGATACAACAGAGAACCAATCATACCTCGATACAGCTTTTGATCAACTTTGGTTCCTTGATCTTCTTTGTTCAGAGTGCAGGTAGGATGCATTGGAGTGTTCATTTCCTTGCAGTCTTCAAGTTTAAACTTTTTCAGTAGCTCTTTGGTATATTTAGACTGATGAACATACACTCCTTCTTTGCATTGATTGATCTGAATTCCTAGAAAGAACTTCAGTTCTCCCATCATGCTCATTTCAAATTCTTCCTGCATCATCTTAGAAAATTCCTTGCAAAGAGATCTATTAGTTGAACCAAAAATGATATCATCAACATAAATTTGTACAATCAAAATGTCTTTCTCAAGTGTCTTCTTGAAGAGTGTTGTGTCAACCTGTCCACTTTTAAAATCATTTTTAAGCAAGAAATTACTCAGTCTGTCATACCAAGCTCTGGGAGCTTGTTTCAGACCATAGAGAGATTTCTTTAGCTTATAAACGTGGTCAGGATGTTTTAAATCCTCAAAACCAGGTGGTTGTTTTACAAACACTTCTTCAGATATGACTCCATTGAGAAATGCACTTTTAACGTCCATTTGATACAAGGTTATGTTGTGATTTACTGCGTAGGAAAGAAGTAACCTGATTGCTTCCAATCTTGCAACTGGAGCAAAAGTTTTAGTGTAATCAATGCCTTCTTGTTGACTGTATCCTTGAGCAACAAGTCTGGCTTTGTTTCTGATTACTTCTCCCTGTTCATCCAGCTTGTTCCTAAACACCCATTTGGTTCCAATAATGTTCTTGTGTTCAGGCTTAGATACAAGATCCCATACGTCATTTCTTTTAAATTGATTGAGCTCATCTTGCATTGCTAAGATCCATCCATCATCAGCTAGTGCTTCATCAACTGTAGTAGGTTCTATCATGGATAGCAGACCCAGGGCAGACTCTTCAGGTCTGAAATGTGATCTAGTTCTTCTGGGGCTTTCTTTGCTACCAATGATCTGATCCTCAGGATGAGAAGACTTGTATTTGAATGAATTTTTGGATTGGATAACTTGCTGTGATTCATCTTGATTTTCTTCAGAAGTTTCAACAATTGGGACATCAGAAGCTGTCACAGCTTCTGAAGTATCATGTGTCTCTGAAATCTGATCAGGTTCTGAATAATCATCAGACTCTTCTGAACCTGCATTGTTTTCAGTTTGCTCTGGAATTTGACTTCCAGGCTCTTTGTCATCAAATTTGACATGTATAGACTCTTCGACACAGAGTGTTTCCAAGTTATACAGTCTGTATGCCTTAGATCTCTCAGAGTAACCTAGAAAGATTCCCTTTTGAGCTTTTGCATCAAATTTCTTCAGATAGACTTTATTGTTCAAAATGTAACAAGTACATCCAAACTGATGAAAATAAGAAATGTTGGGTTTCCTACCTTTAAAGAGTTCATATGCTGTCTTGTTCAGAATGGGTCTGATATAGATCCGGTTCTGAACATAACATGCTGTGTTCACTGCTTCTGCCCAAAAGTGTTTTGCCAGATTGTTTTCATGAATCATGGTTCTTGCCATTTCTTAAGAGTCCTATTCTTTCTCTCTACAACTCCATTTTGTTGTGGAGTTCTAGGAGAAGAGAATTCATGGACAATTCCAAATTTTTCACAAAATATTTCAAATGGCTCATTTTCAAATTCTCCCCCATGATCACTTCTGACTTTTAAAATTTTAAGTTCTTTTTCAGATTGGACTTGAATACAGAATTTTGTGAACACATCATATGAATCATCTTTAGATTTGAGAAACTTAACCCAACTCCATCTATTGTAATCATCAACAATCACCAATCCATATTTACTTCCATATATGGATGCAGTACTGACTGGTCCAAATAAATCAATATGGAGTAGTTCTAAGGGTCTGGAGGTAGAAACAATGTCTTTAGATTTGAAAGAAGTTTTAACAATTTTTCCCTTCTGACATGCACCACAAAGTGCATCTGAATGATAATCAATGTCTGGTAGCCCTTTGACAAGTTGTAACTTGCTAAGCTTGGAGATTAATCTCCAATTAGCATGTCCCAACCTTCTGTGCCACAGCCATTTCTTATCACTCACTGACAGGAGGCAAAATACCTTCTGATCAGTCAGTTCTGAAAAAATTTATCTCATAGACATTGTTCTTTCTCTTTCCCTTAAACACTACAGATTGGTCATCAGTGTTGATTACTGTGCAGTTGTTCTTATTAAACAAGACGTCATAACCATTATCACAAAATTGACTTATGCTAAGTAGGTTATGTCTTAGTCCATCTACAAACCACACATTATTGATTGAGACTGAGGAATTACCAATTGTTCCAGTACCAATGATTTTGCCAGTTTGGTTTCCTCCAAATCCCACAGTTCCTCCCTCTTTCATGGTCAGGGTTAGGAACATAGACTTTTCTCCCGTCATATGTCGCGAGCAGCCACTGTCCAGATACCAGGACTTCTGCTTTGTATTTCCTTTTAGACATATCTGCAGCATCAACAATTTGCGTCTTAGGTACCCATACTTTCATGGGTCCTCTTGGGTTAGTCCTAGAAGTTCTGAATCTCTTTTGTGTACTCTGTCTGAATTTTTCTTTATCAGTCTTCTTCCAGACTTTGGGTTCAGAACCTTTAGTCTTAGAATGTGACTTAGTAAAAATAGCTTCTTTTCTTGAAGAGCAGCATCCTGCTCAGTCAAGTTTTTATTATCACCCTTCTTAGTCATTGTTTTCAAATCATAATTTTCTTGTTTTAGAGTGTCCATTTCCATCTTAGTTGATTCATGGAGTTTTAGCAGCTTAATGTATCGTTGCTTAACTCTCCTCAACTCAGTGGATTGGTTTTCATAATGACAAAGAAGTTCTTTGAGAGAATCAATTAGTTCAGATCTAGTGAGTTTAGAATATACCTCAGTTTCAGTTTCAGAGTCTGTACTTGACTCAGCATCAGATGATTCTTCTTTGTTATTAGTAGTAGCTACCAAAGCCAGAGCTATTTTAGCTTCATCTTCAGCATCATCTTTGTCAGACTCAGACTCATTATCCAGATCTTCCCAAGTTGCCATCAAGCTCTTCTTAAATTGCTTCTTGAATTTGTTAGACTTGAAGTATGCTTTCTTAGATTTTTCTTTAGATTTCTCTTTTTGTAAGTCTGGACATTCAGCAATGAAATGTCCAACCTTTTTGCAGTTGAAACAACCTTTCTGATCTTCTTTTCTTGAGCTTTTGTGATTACTACCTCTGTTCATAAACTTCTTGTTCTTCTTAGCAAGGTATTGTAATCTGTTGGTGAGCATAGCCATCTCTTGAACAATCTCAGAGTCTTCATCAGAATCTTCAGATGTAGATTCTTCTTCAGACTCCAAAGCCTTCAGAGCCTTACTTGACTTGCCTCTGGACTTTAGTGCGATGGACTTGGACTTCTTGACAGGTTCTTGCTCATTAAGACCTATTTCATGACATTTCAAGGAGCTTATGAGATCCTCAACACTCAAAGTGTTTAAATCTTTAGCTTCCTCAATGGCTGTCACTTTTGGTCTCCATTTTGCAGGTAAACTTCTCAGAATCTTGTTCACATGATCAGACGTTACGTAGCTTTTCTTCAGAATCTGAAGTCCAGAAACAAGAGTCTGAAACCTTGAGTACATGGTCTCAATGTTTTCATCCTCCTTCATTCTGAACAACTCATACTGATGAACAAGCATAGTAGCCTTGGCCTCTCTGACTTTCTTGTTACCCTCATAAAGTGAGCACAATAAGAGTTGAGAAGTTGAAGATTCAGACTTCAAATTCTGATAGAGAGAGAAACTAACATACCAATTAATATGTTAACATTTATCATTAAAAAACCACAATATTCAACTACCTCTGAACTTTAAAAATTATAACAAATACAATTTCAATTAATTCACACTCGGAGAATCTCATATACACATGCACATCAAAAGAAGAACAAAAATCCAACTGGCCTCAATTCTTCCCTAACATTAAATTATAATAAGGGATTGTCGGATAAGCAGATGATATCGATGTGGAGATGATCCATAAGAAAGGGAGAATAGAGGGACCGTGGCTCGAGACCAAGTTGGAATAGAAGACAATGTCATCAATTGATTATAGTTATATTTAATGGCTCAAGACTTCCTTGAGAAGTGGGAAGCTTGTTTATTGGTGATAGTATTTAGTGGTTCAAGATCAATATAAGACTTTTGTGCTAATTTTGGACATAACAATAGTTATGATGCATGGGAAATACACAAACATTTACTGTCTATGTGGGAAGAATATGGAAAGGCTTACATTAAATATGAAAGTGATCAAATTTCGGGGGGAAATTTGAAATTCAAATTAGGCATGTAATGTGTGCAAGTTAATTGTGTAATAAAGGCATGATTTGAGGGATTAAGTCCGAAATTTAATGGCAAAATGGTGCCCAAAAAGTAGGGTTAGGGTTTGGGAGGTTAAGTTGCAATGTTAACAAAGATTAGAAATAACTAGAACTTTTACATGTGCTACCGCCTGGATCATAAACAATGGAGAAACTAATATATTGCAATATGATATAATCCCCATTGTCATATGTTCTATCGCACGAGTCTATTAGAGTTGTTTCTTAACGATTAATCTTTCTCGTTCTACTTTTTTGGTCCTATTTATAAGAGGTAAACAATTACTTTTTTGTCAATTTATGAATCTTGTTATTAATACATTTAATTTAATACAAAATAAATCTTTTCCCAAATTTCACAAAGGGCCAAGTCAAATTTT
Organism: Medicago lupulina; assembly: GCA_958299785.1. Classification (NCBI taxonomy): domain Eukaryota; kingdom Viridiplantae; phylum Streptophyta; class Magnoliopsida; order Fabales; family Fabaceae; genus Medicago; species Medicago lupulina. The sequence goes on from OY283139.1 coordinate 1,194,967, forward strand.
TACAATAAATTTATTTTCTCATGCCAATTACACTTATTCAATTCTTCAATATGTAATGACAATGGAACCTCTATTGTAACCATCTCATTCTTCAATTTATAGCAACAATAGAGAGCTTGCAATAGTGTCATTTGAGATGGCAAAATCAATTAGTCAGGCACACATAAGAGAGGGTATTAAAATCAAAAATCCTTAAGTTGAGTTTCTTCCTTATGTTGTTTTAGATACTCTTGGTCATTCCTTTTGTGGCTATAGTAGAGAGGCTGAACTATGGCTACAATGCTTGCATTAAACAAACACCACTCGAGTTTCTTCCTTATGCTGTAATAGAATTCACTACAATATAAATGAGTACACTATTAGTGTAGAAATGCATAGAGAGACTATTGGCTTATTCTTTTCTAACAAAAGATCAACAATCTAATGGAACTTGTGAAAAGCCAATATCTAAAGCAAATACATTACAGGAAATGAAATATAAGATTATGGATTAATTCAATAAAAGCTAATTAGAATAAAATAGCTAATCGAAGGTTATTGGCAAAGAAAACACTTTCCTCTCATTATGCAGGGAAAAGGTGTTAACATTAGTATTTAGTGCAAATGAGAGAATGAATGGAATGAATAATCCATTAGTGAAAAGAAAGCAAACTAAATATGTTTATGATCCATTCAATATATGTGGAACAACTTCATAGACTTGACAAAAAAAGTATACCCATTTCTCATGGAGTATAAGAATAAAAATCATAGGCAAAGAATCAGTCAAAAGAGTAAATCTAGTCATTTTATCAACATAACAAAGCAAAAGTTATTAACAATATGAAATAAATCTGATGTGAGAGGGGTTAATAATGAATATAAACTCGCTAGTGTACTGTCTTATATGCTAAAAATCCAAATAACTTATTCAGATGATGACTCATAAGAGAATAATTGTGCTAAAAATTTCAATACAGATCATGTAATGCAGCTGATCTAAATTCAAACCGTCTTGTTAAAATGAAATAGAGCTATAAAAAGTTCGTGTCAATGTTTATACCAGAGGCATTAATCCTGATAGTGACATGTTTCAATTCTGATTCCCTCATCCCATTCGAAAAAATCCGTAAAAGGTAAATAAACACGTCTAAGAAAACAAATTTTTGGCGGAACTATACAATGTACAATATAAAGATATAGAGATGTTGGTCTACCTTATAGAAGAACGGGCTTTTAGCAGCCAAGATCGGAGAACTAATATGCAGGGTTTTAACTCTAACAACTGCAACTTCAGAGTAATCCATGCCCAGGTTGGGTTCATCATTGTCATTTATGTTAGAACTATTAGAACAATCACTATGTTCTTTACGCAGCGGAAGTGCTTATTAAGAATAAGCTATTTTTATGCAAGATGAAACGAAACGATAGAAAAATGAAAAACAGAGGAAGAGAAAAACTCTATGAAATTTTTATTTACACTTGTGTCATTTGTATCACTTTTTATTTACATAGTAAGAGTGAGTATATATACAACAAGATGTTGTAACAAACTCTTCTAACAAACTAACTGCCTTGGTTAACACGCTAACCAAGTTTGTTACTAGACTCAACTTCTGAACATCATCAGAAGCTACTGGACCCAGCTTCTGAAAATCATCAGAGGCTATACTTCAGAACCTGTACGTCAGGAGCTGATCAACAGTACTTCAGAAGCTCCTACTTCAGACGCTGTCTTCAGACGCACTCTTCACTTCAGACGCACTCTTCACTTCAGACGCACTCTTCAGACGCTGTCTTCAGACGCAGAGTCACAGTTATTGATTAATATTCTAATACTCCCCCTTAATCATAACTGCTGACTTATTAAAAACACCTAATCTCTTTCTCAAGAATTCAAATCTATCAAGCTTCACTGCTTTCGTAAAACCATCAGCGAGTTGCAATTCTGTTGGGCAGTAGTGTAGTTCAATCATTCCATTAGTCACCTGCTCCCTGATGAAATGGAATCTGGTCTCAATGTGTTTGCTTCTGCCATGTGATATTGGATTCTTCGCAAGACTTATGGCTGATTTGTTGTCAATTTTCAGTGTTAACGACTTCATCACTTCACACTTAAGTTCCTTCATCACTGAATCCAGCCAAAGTGCTTGACACGCAGCAAAGGTTCCAGCTATGTACTCTGCTTCACATGATGAGAGTGCAGTGACTGGTTGCTTCTTGGTACACCATGAAATTGTAGCATCATTGAATTTAAACACATATCCTGAAGTGCTTCTCCTATCAGTTAGATCTCCACACCAATCACTATCAGAATATCCTATGAGCTCATTCACTTCACTTTGAGCTCCATAAGGAAATAGCAGAGCAAAATCTATGGTGCCCTTTATGTATCTGAGAATCCTCTTTGCAGCTATCAGATGAGATTTCCTTGGATCATGCATGAATCTGCTAATCACACTCACTGAGTAGCATATATCTGGCCTGCTGTTACATAGATACCTCAGGGATCCCACAATTTGTCTGAACTTTGTAGAGTTCACCTTTTCTTCTTCAGTGCACTCATCCAGCTTTGAGTTTGTTTCTGATGGATTTGAAACTGTATTGCAGTCTTTCATTTCAAATTTATCAAGCAATTCACCAATGTACTTTTTCTGATACATCACTATACCAGTTTTCACTTTCACAAATTCCATTCCTAAGAAGAATGAAAGTTCACCCAGATCAGTCATTTCAAACTCCAGCTTCAGTTTCTCTTTAACCTTCTCAATTTCTGAAACTGAGCTGCCAGTGATGAGTAAGTCATCAACATATAGACAGATTATCACAGTTCCTCCATCAGAAAGCTTCTGAACATAAACACCAAACTCAACTGAGCATTTATCAAAGCCTATTTGGGTTAAAACGTGATCAATCTTCTTGTTCCATGCTCTAGGAGCCTGTTTTAATCCATATAGGGCCTTGTACAGTTTATACACCATATCTTCTTTCCCAGCAATTTCAAAGCCTGGTGGTTGTGATACATACACTCTCTCTTCCAGTGGCCCATTTAAAAATGCTGACTTTACATCTAAATGGTAGAGTAACCACTCATTCTTACAAGCAATAGCAATGACCAGCCTCACAGTTTCAATTCTAGCGACTGGAGCAAACACTTCATTGTAGTCTATGCCTTGCTTCTGAAGAAAACCTCTAGCCACCAATCTTGCTTTGTGCTTAGAGACTTGTCCGTCAGGGTTCAACTTCACTTTGAATACCCATTTGACATCAATTTTCCTTTTTTTGTCTGGCAAGTCAACTAGCTCCCAGGTTTGATTCTTCTCAATTGACTGCAGTTCTTCAATCATAGCTCTTTTCCATACATCAGTTTTCAAAGCTTCTTTGTAATTGACTGGTTCAGCATCTACTAATAATGCAAAATGAATGAGATCACCTTCATCATTCACTGCATTATCAGATGTGACTTCACAATCAGTCAACCTGGCAGGTGCATTTCTGTTCCTTTGAGGTCTTGTTGGTACTATGATTTCCTCTTGATCATCTGCAGTAACTCTGTGATCACCTTCACCTTCTGATTCATCACTTGAATCAGGGTATATGTAGCTTTGATGGGTTTCACTGTTGTACTCAAGTTCATTTTCCCATTTCCACTTCTCAGCTTCATTCACTATCACATCTCTGCTGAAATGAACCTTCTGAGTCACAGGATTGTACAGTTTGTATGCACCAGTGGGATGATACCCAATGAGTATCATGATTTCACTTTTATCTTCTAGCTTGCTTCTTCTAGCATCTGGTACATGCTTATAACACAAGGAACCAAACACTTTTAAGTGTTTAACACTGGGCTTTCTTCCACACCAAGCTTCTTCTGGCACCTTCAGATTCAGCTTCTTAGTAGGACATTTGTTCAGGATGTAAGCAGCAGTAGTTACTGCTTCACCCCAAAATTTGTGTGGTAAATTCTTCTGCTTAAGCATGCTTCTGGTCATGTTTAGCAGAGTCCTGTTCCTTCTTTCTGCCAGCCCATTATGCTGAGGGGTATATGGAGCAGTTACTTCATGAACAACTCCTTGACTTGTGCAGAAAGCTTCAAATTCCTTTGATGTATATTCCCCTCCACCATCTGTCCTCAAAATCTTAATAGATTTATCACTTTCCTTTTCTACTAAGATTTTGAATCTTCTGAATGTTTCTAAAGCTTCACTCTTAAGCTTAATAGTAAACAGCCAGATCATTCTTGTGAATTCATCAATAAAGGTAATGAAGTACTTACTACCACCAAGAGAAGGTACTTCAAATGGACCACAAATATCTGAATGAACAACTTGCAATGCTTCACTTGCTCTTTTAGGTGCATCAGATACAAATGGCAATCTACTTTGCTTGCTCTTCACACATATTTCACATATGGATTTCTTGGCATTCAGTTTTGGTAAACCATTCACTAAATCTTTAGAACTCAACTCACTCAGACTTCTAAAGTTGAGGTGCCCATACCTCAAATGCCATAATGCTTCAGCATCCTCAATAACAGTTGCAGACATACACATCATCTTGTCACTTGATATGTTGCATTTGTAGGTTCTGTTCTTTGACAAAGTAGATTTTAACACCAGATTCTTCTTTGGATCAAACAGTTTCAAGGATTCACCCTCCATTGAAACTGAGAATCCTTTCTCCACTAATTGGCCTATGCTCATCAGATTACACTTCATATCTGGAACATAGAACACATCTTCAATTATGACTTTACCACCAATATTGCTCCTCATCACTATGTTACCACTACCTTCTGATACAAGCTTCCTGTTATCAGCCAGTTTGATACTAGTTTTCTTGCTAGCATCAAAATTTGTTAACCATTCTCTATGAGCTGTCATATGATTAGAACACCCAGAGTCAAGGTACCACTCTTCACCTCTCATCCTATCTTCACATGTAGCAGCCATTAACAACACTGCATCAGGGTCACCTCCATGAGCAATATTAGCTTCTTCTGTATTCTGATCTTTCTTGAACCAACACTCATCAGCAAAATGTCCAAACTTATCACAATTATAACACTTAACCTTACTCTTATCAAAATCCTTCTTCTTGTTCTGATTTTTCCCAAAACCTCCTCCTTTAGAAGACTCAGTTTTGTTATCAGTCTTGGATTTTGAACTGTTTGACCAGTTTGGTTTGCCTTTCCCTTTCTTGAAATTCTTGCGATTTCCTTCTTTCTTTGTTGTTTGAGCTTGAAGAGCTTGCTGAACTGATCTTTCTGAACTTCTATCAATTACCAACAGTTCATGTGCTTCTAGAGAACTCTGCAATTCTTCAATCTTCATAGTTTTCACATCCTTTGCTTCTTGGATTGCTACTACTATGAAATCAAACTTTTGGCTTAAAGATCTTAACACCTTTTCAACTACCATCTGATCAGAGATGTTTTCACCACAGTTCTTCATCAAATTCACGATTTCATTCATCTTTGAGAAGTAATCACTTACCTTCTGGTCTTCTTCCATCTGCATCATTTCATACTTCCTTCTATATGATTGCAGCTTGACCTGTTTCACCTTTTCTCCCCCATTGTGATAATTCTCAAGAATATCCCATGCTTCCTTTGATCTTGTTGCTTTGGCTATCTTCTCAAAGTGTTGATTATCAACATTCTGTTGAATGTAGAACAGAGCCTTGTAATCTTTCTTTTTGTTTTCTTTGAATGCAGCTCTCTGCACATCAGTAGCATTTGCAGGAGGTTCTTCAAAACCATTCTGAACAAGATCACTCAAATCTTGCGCGCCAAACAACGATCTCATCAAAGCGCTCCATCGTTCCCAATTCTTGCTATCAAGAATCAAGATATTTGATCCAAAACCGTTTGTGTTCATCTTGCTAAATCTCAGAAACGGAGAAATCAATGCACACACCTCACTCTGTGTTTCCCGATGATGATTCCCCTCACTTTCACTCGTGTTTCCCTAAGATTCAACCAAGCTCTCGATGCCAATTGTTAGAACTATTAGAACAATCACTATGTTCTTTACGCAGCGGAAGTGCTTATTAAGAATAAGCTATTTTTATGCAAGATGAAACGAAACGATAGAAAAATGAAAAACAGAGGAAGAGAAAAACTCTATGAAATTTTTATTTACACTTGTGTCATTTGTATCACTTTTTATTTACATAGTAAGAGTGAGTATATATACAACAAGATGTTGTAACAAACTCTTCTAACAAACTAACTGCCTTGGTTAACACGCTAACCAAGTTTGCTACTAGACTCAGCTTCTGAACATCATCAGAAGCTACTGGACCCAGCTTCTGAAAACCATCAGAGGCTATACTTCAGAACCTGTACGTCAGGAGCTGATCAACAGTACTTCAGAAGCTCCTACTTCAGACGCTGTCTTCAGACGCACTCTTCACTTCAGACACACTCTTCACTTCAGACGCACTCTTCAGACGCTGTCTTCAGATGCAGAGTCACAGTTATTGATTAATATTCTAATAATTTACAACCTCATCACATATGTTAACATTTTCAAAATCAGACGTGTTCACGTTTTCAAAATTAGACGTGACATTAACAACCTCATCTCAACGCAGAAAAATCAATTATAAAGGTTATTATTAGAGCACATGTCCATGTGTTTGAAACTTAGATCTGCTGCATTCATTTCTAAACTCTAAAAAGACACTAGTTTTCTATCTAAACTCTTAAAGAACTCTATAAAGACACCATTTTTCAATCGAAACTCTTAAAGAAGAAAAACACATGATTAGAGACACACTTTAAAATAGTGATTGAAACATATTAATTGAGGTATGAAGAAATTAACTCATAAAACAAATTAAATTAAATTCATGTTTAATATACATTTACAGATTGGAAATATCAGCCTCACCTGCAAAATATGAAAATTGTGATTTAAGAGTTAGACAAAATATGAGGCCATGGTGAGCATCAAGTTCAATCACAACTCTAACGATCCTCAATGGAATCATCTAATTCAACTGATACAAAGATTAGTGTTTTTGTCGAAATATGTAGTTTTATCCGTAATTTCCAAATTCTTTAACAAAAATCAGTTGTAAACAGAACATCACCATTCTTTTTTCCACTTTTCATTCACAACAACACCATTGTCTACCTAATAAAACAAAACAAAATACAAAACATAAGTAAGTTAACATTAACTCAAACGAAACTGAAACAAACACAAGTTTTTTATTTTGAAATTAACAAAATAACATACAACAAATAGAGACATATTGAGTACCTGGTGAAATGGAATTAGGTCAACAAATTCAATTTGTTTCCTTGGATTGAATCCAGCATATGCAAATCCATATGATTTCAAGTTCGAGATCCAAATATGATGTAAAATTCTCTTCTCTTCCGGATGTGTTTGTTGGAACAAAGGGTGTTTCACAAGTATACCACTTGAGTTTTGATGATAACAAGGTATTAAAAATTATCAATTGGATATGCTAAATATTTATTCAAGTGTACAGGACCATTATCAAAGATTTATTTACAAGAGGTTCTGATTGAATGAATTAAAGAGCAAAGGAAATTTAGACTGAAGCTTGAAGAACATCTGAATGAAAGCGCTCCTGGAAAATCAGAGTCAGAATGCTTCTGAAGAAAGAGCTTCTGAAGATGACGTCATCAGAAGCAAGTTCATCAGAGGCAGACTCATCAGAAGCAAATGGTATCCAGAGGCAGATTCATCAGAAGCAAAGATTCTTCAGACACTGAGAAGCGTTGACAAAGTACAATGTACGAAAAGTACAACCACTATGCCTACGCCTGTTCCTGCAACCACCAACTCTGCACAGTGTCTTCTATACACGACAAGAATAACAGTAACTAAAGCAGAAACTTTTCCATATTTGCTGGAATGGATTTGAATTTGATTTCATTGTACAAGCCTCAAGTCAAGCAAAGGATCAAAGGTGTCAATTCAGCTTCGGTAAAGAAAAGTGATGAGCTGGCAGTTTTCCAACGTCTCTCAAACTCTCTATAAATAGAGATGAAGACATGAAGAAAAATATATACATATATACATACACGCGAATTGAGTTCTTCTCTCATATTCCAAGTCGCAAACACTGCTCATCAACAACTTAGATAATTCTTACATAAGCTCACATTTTAGAATTTCTAAGTATTTAAGAAAACAGAGTCTGTTCTGTTTCGTTTTGAATTGTAAATACCTCTGATGGTATATCAAGTATTCAAATCTCTTTTCAATTCTCTGTAATTGTTTTAAAGTCTCTTGCTTGTGTGCTTGAGCATCTGAAGTCTCTTTCTTGTGTGATTGAGCAAAGGAAGTCTCTTACTTGTGTGTTTGAGCAACTTGTAATTTGATATTACATTTTAGTGAAACTCTCCTTGGAAGTGCAAGGAGGACATGACTACTTCCGGTTTGTGGAAGGAACCTGTATAAAATTGCTTGTGTCTTCTTTCTTTCTTGCATCTGTTCTTTATTCCGCTGCTAAGACTCTGAACTCTGATCAGAATCTGAACTCCATCAGACTCTGTATCCTGAGAACAGTGTTATTTTTCGTAAGAAAGAAACGTTTTTGAAAACACAATTCAACCCCCCTTCTTGTGTTTTTCCCACCTTCAGTTGGTATCAGAGCTTCGGCTCTGTAGTTAGCACTTAACCGTGTTACAGTAAACGATCGGTGAAAAACATGTCTGGGGATGAAGCTTCTGCATCTGCATCTGGTTCTGGTTTTGGTTCTGGAGCTGCTGTGCATTATGACTACAGCAACATTAACAAAAGTGAAAAATCTTCTAATCACAACAAACCACCTATGTTTAATGGTGATCCTGAAATGTTTTCTTGGTGGAAGACCAAGATGTACAATCACATCATGGGAATGAATGAAGAGTTGTGGGATGTTCTTGAAGATGGTGTTGGTGATCTGAGGTTAGATGAAGAAGGAGCTGCTCTTGATAGGAAAGCTCACACTCCTGAGCAGAAAAAGCTTTATAAGAAACATCATACGATCAGAGGCATTCTTGTGGCTGTCTTGCCTCATAAAGAGTACTTAAAGATGAGTGACAAATCAACAGCAAAGGCTATGTTCTCAACGAGTTAAGCCACCGCCGACCCTGCCGCAACTACCGCCACCATATTTAGAATTCAATGAATCAAACACACTTGTTCGATTGCACACACATCTAAAAGAGAAACAGTTAAAATAGTTGGAATGGTTATGAACTTGTTTGATTTATTTTTTAAAAACAGTTTTCAATTTTTGAAAATTGAAAAAGTTGAAAACTTGCTTGATTATGATATTTTGTAAAAGGAAAATGCTAACTTGTGCCCTTAAGACACAAATAAATGAGTCAAAAGTAAAAATATTTTGTTGTAATCAATGCACTTGAGTTTAATTTTTTACTTTTGATGAATTGAATGCACAAAGTTTAAGAAAATAATTCTACTTTTAAGTTGTTGAACATGTGCCCTTATGACACAAGTTAGCATGAACGTTAGCATTTGCCCTCAATTTTCTCTTTTTTGCATTTGATTTTGTGAATCGAAAAACATGGAGAATTGGCAATTTTCATTAGTGGCATAAATGTAAAATATTACTCCGTTGGCTCCTTTTTAAGTGTCTCTTTTGGAAAAAAAAAATTTGTTTCTATTTAACTATCACTTTTAAAGTTCAATGCAACAATAAACGTTGTTTTACCAACATTACCTTTAGTTATTTCTTGCGGAGAGAGGAATACATGAAATAAGATATTAAATGAAAAAGACTAGTATAGTAAAAGTATAAATTATTGTATAAAAAAATAACATTTATTGAGTGTCTTTGTTTGTGTAAAATATCAAAAAATGACAATTAAAAAGGAACGAAAGTAGTATTTTTTTTAGAGAATAATATAGAACTTTGTTGTTTTATAAAAAGGATTTTTTTTATCATGTGCAAATTTACACATGTTAAGAAGTTTAAATTAGTAATTTTACTTTGGAACTTGTACATTTTTGTATTTAATATGAAACTTTTTAATATAAGCTTTCAACAATTATTTTTCTTTGTAAATTGTGTTGTCTTGCGTGTATGTTGCTTTGAAGTGGTAGAACTATCATCAAACAAGTTTTTTTAATTTTTATTTTTCGAAACTGTTTTCTACTTGAAAATGCCAAACAAGTTTTTTTTATTTGTTTTTAAAAATTGTTGTTTAAAATTGATTTCAAAAATAGAATTTAAAAACTAAAAAACAAAACTCATCCAAACAGGTCTATGCATTTCATGCATTTTGCATTTTCATTATGACAATGTCAGAATTCGGCTTACAAAGCACCAATGAGCACAAGATATCATATTCCACTTAGTTAGTTAGAGCAACTCCAACGGCATGAATTTCCTTAGCTCAATCGACGTGGGATTTGGATCCTCTTCATTGAAATTTTTTAGGCTAAATTACCTTTTTCGTCCTCTAACTATTTATTTGGTATCGTATTGGTCCTCTAACTAAAATTTGATTTATTTTGGTCCTCTAACTTTCTCACCGTTACCACATTTAGTCCTTTCTGTTAGTTTTATTCAAATTAACGTTAGGGTTTGTGTTATGTGGATACCAGTGCTGATTTGGCAGATAATCTTATGATGAGATGGCATACTATACATTCTAGAGAGAGATATGGCATACATTTAGAGAGAGAAACATAAAACCATTTCCAAAGACATTTCTGGGAGAAGAGGTTGTTGCGAAGTAGAAAACGAAGGAAGAGGAAAACGCATGAGGTGCTTTTCACTGCGATTCACCAATCAAAACTAGGTTTGTATCTCTATCTCTATGATTTGATTTGTTATTGCTCTTTGGATTAAACTAAAATTTGGATGTTAGGGTTACTTTTTTTGGGTTAGGGTTTTTGAATCTGATTTCTGTTTTAATCTCTATCTCTATCTCTATGATTTGATTTCCTATTGCTCTTTGGATTAAACAAAAATTTGGATTTTAGGGTTACTTTTTTTGGGTTAGGGTTTTTGAAATCTGGTTTCTAGTTTTAGGGATTTTTGTTTATGGTTTCTGGTTTAGGGTTTTATGTCTGGTTTAGGGTTTCAAAAAGTGCAATTTTTTAACCTTTATTGTATGTGGTTGGTGGATTATGGTTTTTCTTTCCTACAGAATATTAAATAGTGGTGGTCCTGTTGTGTTGATATTTGTGTATATTTGTTTTATGTTTTATTAGGATTTGTGGGTGAGCTGTGATGGAGGATAAGTTTGAGGTGGTGGTACACCACCAGGGATACTTTAAACTGCCGAAGCATAATGAATACGAGGGTGAGGAGATTACATGGTTGTGTGATCCAGATTTCTGGTCATTTTTTGAAATAATGGGTAATCTTGAAGTTTTAGGGTATCAGGATGTGGACTCTATTTGGTATTATGACCCTTACATGGCTGAAGAGATGGTGTTGTTGGAGGAAAATGATACATGCTCTAGGAGGGTTCAATATATAGCACAATCTGAAGGAAAGGCGCATATTTATGTGATTCACCAAGTCTCACAACCAGAAATTATTGAGAACCTGGAGTATAATGTAAGGCCCACTGTTGTTGAAAAAGAAAATGATGTGGCAGGGGATAATGTTGGAGTGGGCCCAACTGAAGTTGGAGTGGAGACAGAAACATTTGGTCCCACTGAAAAAGCTGGACAAACTCTTGGTGAAGAAGATAATGGGCCACATGTGGGTGAACAAGAAGCTGGGCCAACTGTTGGGCTAGATGACATTGATATTGGGCTAGATGACATTGGGCTAGATGAGAATGGTGCAAGTAACATTCCTAATGCAGAAAAGAATTTAGAAGGGTGTGGTAAGGAAGTTCCTGGTGTTAGTAAGGTAAAAGATAAGGGGAAGGAGGCTGTTGTAGAAGATGATTTTTGTGTTGAGTTGAACGAGGATAGTGATGATAGTGCTTATGGAATTCATTTTGATGGTGATGATGAATTTATGCTCAATGAAAACTTTGATGGTATTGATAAGGAGGGAGTTAATGCTAATAATGGTGATGAAGAAGTTGAGATTGGTGGTATTGGTGAAGAGGGAGTTAATGCTGATAATGGTGATGAAGGACAAGAGGTTGGTGAGACAGATGTTGCAGACCCACCTACTGCAGAGGCTTCTGTTAGAAAAGGTATTAATTACTTACCATTGCACTTTACATACTTTTGTGTTTTATGTGTATTAATAATTGTACTTGTATGTTGTATGTGTATTAATAACTTTCCTTTTTTTGGTTTATGTGTATTATGCATGGACTGTAAATGCAGAAACTGTAGATGCAGGGAGTGCTGATGCAGAGGTACATGTTACAGCTCCACCAAAGAGGAAGAGGGGCAGACCTAGGAAACATATTGTTGCTGAGGAAGAGAATGTTGAGCCATCTATAGCAGATAATATTGTGAATGAAGAAGATGTTCCAACTGAATGCAGTGTGCCTGGATTTGTTGTGCCTGATGATGATGATGATGAGCTGGATTGTAGGGAGGAAACTAGTCAAGCAAGCAAGGGACAAGAGAAAGGATTGAGTGATAGTGAGGGGTATAACTCAGATGACCTTGATAGTGGAAGTGATAGTGAGGAAGATGGTTCCAGTAAGATAAAGTTTCCAACTTTCAAATTACCAGCCAAGATGTTTGATTATAAGTGGGAGCTTGGTACATATTTTGGTACTAAAAAAGAGTTTATCCATGCAATGAGGACATATGCTATTCATTCTGGTAGGCAAATTAAGTTTGAGAAGAATGATAAAATCAGGGTGAGGGTTATTTGCAAAGGTAAGGGAAACTGTTTGTGGTACGTTTATTGTTGCAAGATACCAAATGAGGAAACTTGGCAGTTAAGGAAAATTGGTCCCAAGCATAGATGTAGTAGGACCTTCAAGGTGAAGATGATGAACTACAAGTGGTTAGGTTCTAAACTTGAGCCTAATGTTAGAGAGAATCCTAGTTTGAAAATTGAAACCATAATCAACAAGACCAATGAAAAATGGAATATCAAGGTAACAAAGACAAAGGCAATGAGAGCAAGATCCATGGCTTTTGATGCTGTAGATGGTTCATTTAGGGAGCAGTATGTCAGGATGCATGACTACTGTCATGAGCTGCTTAGGTCAAATCCAGAGTCAACAGTTAAGATAACTAGTACACCATATGTACCTAGTGAAGATGAGTTGCAAGATCCAACTGCTAATCTAAATCCTCATTTCCAAAGGGTGTACATATGCTTTAAAGCATGCAAAGAAAGTTTCCTACAGTGCAGACCTATAATTGGATTAGATGGTTGCTTCCTCAAAGGTTATTATGGTGGTCAACTGTTGACAGCTATTGGCACAGATCCAAATGATCAAATGCTCCCTATTGCATATGCTGTTGTGGAAGGAGAGACAAAAGATACATGGGCTTGGTTTCTAGATCTGCTAGTGAATGATCTTGGTGGTCCAGACAAATGTGGAGGGTACACTTTCATTAGTGACCAACAAAAGGTATCACATAAGTACTTTTCTAATTTACATACTCATTTGTAAAATAACTTCATACATTTTTAATTGAAACCAAATAATGATTATGTAGGGACTGCTGCCAGCTATGGATGAGTTGCTGAAGGATGTTGATCATAGATTTTGTGTCAGACATTTGTACAACAATTTCAGAAAACAGTACCCTGGAAAGAAACTGAAGGAATTGATGTGGAAAGCTGCCAAAGCTACATATCCAAATGCATGGATGGATGCTATGAAGGAAATAAAAGCAATCAATGTTGAAGCTTTCAAGTATCTCATTAAAATACCACCAAGGAGATGGAGCAGGTCATATTTCAAGGCTGACCCTAAGTGTGACACTTTGGTCAACAACATGTCAGAGTCTTTCAACTCTGTCATTGTGGGTCCTAGATCAAAACCTGTTGTGACCATGCTTGAGGAAATAAGAATCTACATTATGGAAAGATGGGAGAAGAACAGACATAAAATTCAGAACTATCCTGACAGTGTGTTGCCTAACATAAAGAGAAAATTGGAAAAAGAAGCTTGTTTTACAAATAAGTGGCTACTAAGGTATGCTTGTGTTTTAAAATGGTCATCTAATTATTTTAAGTAGTTTTAAAATGGTCATCTAATTATTTAGAGTTGTTTTAATTTGGTCATCTAAGTATTTTAAGTAGTTTTAAAATGGTCCTGTAACTTTATTTATTAGTATCATTTTGGTCCTCTGCATTATTATGGTTCATATGTGTGTGTGTGAAAATGGAAGATGCTCCTTGTAGAAACAGTTCTGGTTATTATCCTGCATTATTATGGTTCTGAATAGTGACTGATTATGGTTTTATGGTTCTGAACAGTTATGGTTTTATGGAAGATGTTCCTCTGCATTATTATGGTTCTGAACTGTTCTGATTATTTTCAAAATAAATCCTCTGCATTATTATCCTGCATTATTATGGTTTTATGATTAAATAGTGAGTGGTATTTTTAGTAACTGCTATGGTTCATATGTATGTGTGAAACAGGAGGTCTGGTGAAGATTTTTTTGAGGTTTGGCACATTTCTAATACTAGGGATCAAATGTCTGTGTGTCTTGGTAAGAAAGAGTGTTCATGTAGGAAGTGGCTACTGACTGGCCTACCATGTGTCCATGCTATTTGCTGTATTAGAGAAATGGAACTTGACATGTATGATTTTGTTCCTGATTACTATAGGAAAGAAAAGCATCAAGCATGCTATAGGCATATCATATATCCTGTCAATGGTAGATCTTTATGGGAAAGAACTAGATACACTGACCTGCAGCCCCCACCCATTAAAAGACAACCAGGTAGGCCTAAGAAAAAGAGAAACAAGGACCCATCTGAATTGCTAAGAGATGATTCACAAATGAAGAGAGCAAGGAATGGTATAAAGTGTAGCAGATGTCAACAATTTGGCCATAATAAGTCAACATGTAAATTACCTCCACCACCATCTACTGACAATCAACCTGAGTCACAATCTCAAACAACTACTGTCAACCAACCTACTGCCACCACCACAGTTCACATTCAACCAATTGTTGGTTCCCTAAGGCAACCAACCACCAGAACTTCCAGTCAACCACCACCACCACCACCACCACCACCTGTTACACAACCAATTGCTACTCAGACATCCACCAACACTCAAGGTGCTGCTCAGGCACAAGGTGCTGCCACACATGCTGCTGAAAAAACACAAGCTTCTGCCAAGACACAAGCTACTGCCAAGACACAAGGTGCTGCTGCAAAAACAAGTGCTGCTAAGACCCAAGCTGCTGCAAAAACAGGTGCTGCCAAGACACAAGGTGCTGCTAAAATAGGTGCTGCTCAGGCACAACGTGCTGCCACACATGCTGCTGACAAAACACAAGCTTCTGCCAAGACACAAGCTACTGCCAAGACACAAGGTGCTGCTGCAAAAACAAGTGCTTCCAAGACCCAAGCTGCTGCAAAAACAGGTGCTGCCAAGACACAAGGTGCTGCTAAAACAAGTGCTGCCAAGACACAAGGTGCTGCTAAGACACCAGCTGCTGCAGAGACACTAGGTGCTGCCAAGAGACAGAAGTTACCTTTCACAAGGGGTCAACAAAGTGCAACAAAACCACCTTCGGTTTGAAGAAGATATCATGATGTTATTTACTGTTTAATTTCCTATTTTGAACGAATGTAATGATAATGGTTTGATACCATTTCTGTTGATGCTTTTATGTAATGAGAACCTGTGGTGTTATGCCTTTTTGAGTTTGGTCTCATTTTTATGATGGCAGAATATGTAACTGAGAACCTATGGTGTTATGCCTTTTGAATTGGTCTCACCTTTATCATTCTATCATGATTCTGTAATTGAGAACATCTTACACTTTGTCTCAATCTATTAATTTATGTGACTTATTTCCAATTAAGTGTTGATTATATTTGACAGACATTATATTTTTGTAATTCATTAAGAAATTGATAACCTTTTGAAAGTTTATCACCTTTATCAGCCATGATTATAGCTACAAATTAAACATTTAGCAGGAACTACAATATTGAAATATGTTTGAGAAAATTAACCATTGCATTGACAAATTAAGGATAAACATTACATTAGAGCATGAACATTACATCAACAACATTCACTACATTCACATTTGACCCATCATCCTACTATAAACCCCTCATCATCCTACTCTAAATACATACTTACTTAAACTACTTTAGATACATTAACAACAATAATGTCATTAACACAATGTTAAACCCAAAACTTACAAACCCAAACTTTATAGCAATCTTGCAACACCTCCAACTATAACACAACTCTTCCTTTAGGAAAGAAACTTCATGCTTCAACTTTCCATTTTTCTTCTTTTGCCTTGCAATCTTCATATCACGTTCATCAACATCATCACATTTATCATCATCATCATCAACAAATTGGAAATAGTTACAGCCACTATCATTTCGGTTCCTCCAATTCCTACAACCCCAAAACTTCTTCCCACAGTTAGGGTTTGTAATTTCAGTAACAGTCTTCAGAACTACAAACTCACCACACTGACATTTTCGAATTTGTCTCCTAAACCCAGAACATACAGATCCGGACATGGCCCTTCCACTTTCGTTGTTGCTTCTTCTGTTAAATCGAGATCCTGCACTAGACATGAAGAAGAAGAAGAAGAAGAAGAAGAAGAAGAAGAAGAAGAAGAAGAAGAAGAAGAAGAAGAAAGAAAAATTTGAATTGGAGGAAGATGAAGATGAAGAAGGATTTCGAATTGGAGGAAGATGAAGATGGAACCCTAATTTTTGGGGGAAAAAGGAAGAAGAAGAACAAACCATCAAAGACCCACAAGATTATATAGTGCTGACTCATATATTGCCAAATCAGCCCTTAATTGCCATCTATGCAGAGACTTAACAGAATTTGAATAAAACTAACAGAAAGGACTAAATGTGGTAACGGTGAGAAAGTTAGAGGACCAAAATAAATCAAATTTTAGTTAGAGGACCAATACGATACCAAATAAATAGTTAGAGGACGAAAAAGGTAATTTAGCCAATTTTTTATTAGAGTTGGTCAGCTTGGATTAACCATGCTTTTCCGAAGCAACCAACACTTCACATTTCTCGAAGCTAAAAAGATGAAAAGTTGAAAGAGTGCAACTAAAATAAAATAAAATATTAATATGTGTGATAAAATTATGGATCCAATGAGTATTTTAAAGTTTATCATTGGAGTAAAAATAGAAAGAATATTTTTAAGGAAGTTGATGTTCCCACATCAAAGTTTGCTATAAAACAACGAATATAACCTCATCGATAATTAACTGTTGCGAGTTAAGTTTTATAGGCAACTAACTACCGTTGATTAGCTTTCAGCGGCAATTATTTGTCGTTGTAATTTTTTTAAAAAAAATACTGCATCAACGACACTTAACTGTCGTGGAGCATAAATTTGCTTTTTTTAATCAATATTGTCGTTATCTCAAATTCTCAGTAAAAAAAGCTATCATCTTATCTTATCCATAAAGATTTTAAAAGGTTTCTATTAAAATATGATAATCTAATATATATCATTTCACACTAAACATTTAAGCTTAACTTGTTATCCTAGAGGAAGAAATGAATATGTTAGACCGTTTTACCGTAATAAGCAATCTCTGCCTTTGTCTTTCACATCAAATACAAAATGTTAGAAGTTCATAGGTTAATTTCATTAGCATTTATATGAAAGTTTAAAGCTTTAGTGGGTCCACACACTACACACATAGCATAATGCCCACTACATCCTTTATTATGGCATAGGAGACCCCAACAACACCCAACATTGAAATGGGTGGAATCATAGACCGCAAAAAAGCAAATTCATTTTTTACGTCAGTTAAGTGTGGATGGAGTGTTTTTTTTTTAAATGCAACGAAAGTTAATTGTCGCTGAAAGCTAACCGGCTGTAGTTAACTGCCGATGAAACTTAACCCGCAACAGTTAACTACCGATAATATTATATTTGTAATTTTATGGTGTTTTATAACAAACTTTTTTGTGAAAACAACAATTTTCATTTTCAAGATAATGTATCATAATCGGACCCACAAAATAACCATGAATAGAGTTAACTATTAAAGGTACTTTTAATGACTTGCATATCGAGTAACATATATACCTAACTCAAGTAACAAGACATCACTATATGTATTACTCCTAAAACTCTTAATTGAATTACCTTTCAACACTTCCTCTTAAATCAAATTCTCTAGACCGAATACATTTAACTTCTTCCTCATTTTCTTGATACATTAGCAACTTATATGTCAAATATCACTAGTACAAAAAAATACTTTTTAGAATCATGCTTAAGTCAGCTCGCGCTGCCACCTGTCTTAAGAAGTGGCGCGGTGGCAATTTTGCAATTCTTTCAAACTTTCTTAAGTCGGTTATAAGGTTACCCGACTTAAGCTTGATAGAATCATGAAACAAAAATATTTATAATTAATTCCTTAAGTCGCTATATTGACCAATTGACTTAAGAAGTCATGTTAACCACCAACCTAAGAATTTTTCCCTTTTTTGTCAAAATACAAACTTTCCCTCATTTATTTATTAATTATTAATATTAATTAAATAAATTAAATTTATTAATTAAATTAATAGTTATATATCACACAAGGTTCTCACTTTCTCATTTTCAATCGTACCACACAAAGCTTCCTTTCTCACTTTCTCAAATCCTACAATTCCATACAAGCTCACTCACAATCCCACACAAGCTCACTCACTCTGTCACGCACCCGAAACCTCCTTCGCTCACTCGCTGAACCTTCCTCGCCACTCGCTCACTCACTCTCTCTGGAACCTTCGTCAGACACGCCGGGTTAAAGCCATCGCTGATGGAACGGAAGAAAGCCACTACTACCGGAACCTCCGTCACTCACCCTCTTCGTCATTCACTCTACCCACAAAGGTATTTTTATATTTTCTCAATTTGTTCTATGATTTGGGAATTAGGGTTTACTGAAACTGTCATGCCTTTGAATTGTTTTGATGAAATTGATAATTCTAGAGCTTGATGGTTTTGATTTCTATGAAAATTTGGGATTAAGTTGAAAATTTTCTGGGCAATAACCTATGACAGTATGTATTTGATTTGAAAAATATTTAGTGTTAGCTCATGAAATTGATTAGGTTCATATTATTAATTTCGATTTTAAATTTTGGATATTGATTGGAGAAGAAGAATCACTATGTGTATTATGCTTTAACCATATAGCAGAATCTTTCTTAATACTAATTAGTGGACAAAAACACCCTGAAGCCTCTAGAGGCCTCACAAATTAGTCATAACACATGTCACATATACTGGAACCCAACAAATATAACAAGCAAACAACCAATTCTCTATGGATTTTCGTATATAAACAAGAAATTTAGTCTAAAGGGAACCATTAGTTACACCAGCAACATGAGAGAGCTCTGTTAATTATAAGTTTCCAAATGAGTACAAAGGAGTCCTCGTGGGTATTATTATAATTGGTATTCATTTGGAATTCGCTAATTAGTAATTTGGTAATCCACAAAGAATAAAATACTTCTCAGACTATACCATGAATTGAACGAGTAGTTGACTAACAAAGTATTGATATGCCAACACAAAATACACACGTATATAAAGATTTGTGACCAATGAGAATGATGACAAAATTGTTTTATATATCTTTCCTTTTCTTTTGCATTTTTTAATCGTCTATCAGAATCTTTCTTAATAATTGCTAGTTCTTTTGTTTTGTATTCGTAGACTAAGTGTATGCGATAGTTGCGGTTGATAATTTACTAGTTGACTAAGTTTTGTTTTGTGGTCTCATAATGTAATTTTATTGTTTTGTATAGATGGTTGTAGAAAATTGAGCTCATGTTCTTTTTTGAGATTCGAGTTTCTTAATGTCACTTGTTATGTTTCTGCCTTGTAATGATTTGTGGTAATTTTTGTAAAGAAAACAAATGATTTTTCTGTTCTATATTATTTGGCATTGTATGAATTTTCTATCATGTTGACCTGCATTTGATAAGAGTTCTATTGAGAAATAGTTACAATTATTCAGTAATAATGCAAAGTAGTACCACATAGACTAAAGCATTAAAAGATCTCATGAAATTGATGAAATTGTAAACTACATGTATGGAATCAAACTACACTCAGATTTATAATGGACTTTAAAAATCAATTAGTTTAAAGAAAACCATGTATTTCATTAATAGTATGTTTCTTAAATAGATCATAATTTTGAAGAAAAGTATAGTTATTTAGGTATAATTGACTACATAAAGCATACACGGGACAATTATTTGTTTTCATGAATCTAATGGTTAAAAGAGAAATATTTATTTCATTAGTAATGATGTGTCTCTTGAATACATTTTTAACAAAAGCAACTGCTATAATGCTTTCTTCTTTCTAACAAAAGCAACAGCTATAATGATTTCTTAGTGTTCTCTACCACCTGCCCCAAACCATTCCATTTCCATGAAACATTCAAACATGTATTGTTATTGCAATGGGGACACCCAACGGCCATGCAGGATAAATCTTGCTTGGGAAGTTAACTTATTTTAATCATATTAATCTTAATTTCAATTTCATATTTTTATACCCCAAAAAAGTTATATATATTACGCTTCCTTCATTACTACTTCAAATTCAAACTCATTCAAAATACTCAACTCCTTAAGATATAGATACTCTTTAATACCTAGTGGCTCACATTTCTTTGGCATAGCTGCCAGTTCTGGTTTTGCCTCTGCACTTTCGTTTCAGTCTCTATTTCCGGTGTTTTGGGCTAAGCTAAGGCTGGATTAATGATGATTTTGTCCTTATCTTAGCTTTGGCTCTTAGGTGTTAACAATAAATATAGTTTTCCGTACTGATATTGTTCTGAGCATCTAATTTGTAAACTTGTCTACTATCTTTGTTGTCACAACTAGCAATTGCTTCATGTCTGCTATACTGTTAGGTTCAATGCTTTGAGCTCACAATTTTTTTCTTGGCTTAATATGTTTGTCTCTTCTTTTAACTACTACTTATATAAGCTTTGTTAAATCCTTGTTGTAGTGAGACAATGTTATATTAAATAAATTGTGACTATGTTGCTTTCATTAAAATTTGTTGTATAAAAGCTCTGTAATGAAATGTTGGGGCTAGGGAGAGATATACTTTACATTTAAGTAATAAACTAGTTGGAGATGGCAGGTTCAGTGCAACCTGTGTATGAGCACTAGTATTTGCTTATATACAATTTTCTTATCATCTACTTTTCTGATCAGCAAAAATATGGGAGAACATGTGGGTTTGTATTCGTCCCTGAAACATGTGAGCTGCAATTTTCTTGTTCTGAATTGGTTATTATAGATATATACGAAATTGTATTTTGTCATTGTCATTATTATGCATAGTTTCATTTCAGTCTTTTGTGTATTAAAAAGGTTCACCAATCCAGATAGCTTTGAATTGAATTTTCTGATTGAGAAAATATCGAATAATAGAATGCCTTCTGATTGAGAAAACGTCAAATAATAGAATGCCAAACTGTGTTTTCATGGTATGGGTCACCTTGCCTTGAGAAAATTGATTGAACATAGGTTGCAGGACAATTATGCATATTAAATTTGATGATAAATTTGTTGTAGGATTCTCTAGTGTCAGACGAATTTGTGCCGAAATGGACATGAGGACATCTTGGTGAAAGCCCTTGGGCAAACTGAATACCCTAGTCGTGTTTGTGTTGTTGGTCGAGGTATGGGTATTCGAGAATACTTTGGATCAAAATCTCATTCTATCCCGTCTGTTATTAGTGATGCCCAACTAGCAGCCTTGGCTAAAAAGATTACACATGACGTGCTGCAGTCTCTTAACTCTCAACAAAATAAAAAATTCCCAATTTATTCTCCTAATACCACTCAACATGTTAGCACAAAGGGTAGTTACTCTATTGTTCCACAGCCGCCAGATGATGAAGAGGATATCCCACAAGAATGTGAATTGTATATTGATGGAAGCAGTAATGTGTATAACCTAGGGCCCACTATAAACAGTCAGGCGCTAACTAATGATATGGTTAGAGTGGCTGTTACCAAGGTGATTGATGCAAAGGCTCAAGTACATGTGCCCATTGATGAGGTGACAACAATTGTTGAGGCCGTCAACACTTTTGCGAGTTATTGCTAATAAGGTATTTATTATATTTATGTCCATCACTATTTACACTTGATACTGTTTAGACTTGTGTAATGTTTTATCATAATGGTTTAGGATGTTGATATACCTATGAAAGTTGATGTTCCACCAAAAAAGTCGGAACCTATTTGTCAAAAATTGACAACGAAGGTAATGTTTATGGAACAAGCTTTG
Source organism: Medicago lupulina (assembly GCA_958299785.1). Taxonomy (NCBI): domain Eukaryota; kingdom Viridiplantae; phylum Streptophyta; class Magnoliopsida; order Fabales; family Fabaceae; genus Medicago; species Medicago lupulina. The sequence continues at coordinate 1,217,357 of OY283139.1, forward strand.
AAGTTTAAGGCTGAACATAGTGGGATTGATATTGAGCTACAAAGGGACGATATCATGGACTCGTGTTTGGGTAAAAAGGAATTACACTTGACTATTTTTCAAGTGTGGCTAAGGTAAGTATATTTTGTTTGTAAATTTAATGACCATTCAATTACTTAATTTTATTTATAATGAAATTTTGTTTCACTATCATAGGTATCTACAACGTTGCTGTGTTGAATTGGGCAAAAGTAGCATGTACAGAATTCTTGATCCATATTACACTCTTAGTCAAAATGACCAAGTTAGTGTTCAAACCTACATTCAAAACATGATGGACCATAATAAAAAGGATTTGTACCTAGCTCCTTGCTTTAACAAGTAATTTTTTCTCTCTCTTTATATCCAATCACTTGTAATATAGAGATTTGAATTTTACAAATAATTTAATTGTTTAATGCCCTTGTAGTCGTCACTGGCAATTACTCATAATTAATCCCAAGAAGCATGAGGTAACCTTTCTATGTTCGTTAGGAAAGAAGCCTACAGATAAAAAAATATCAGTCATTGTTGATTCGTAAGTATTCAATTTATTTATTGTACATGAGCTGTGATATTTTTTTTATTTGTTTTGAAATATGAACTGTGATATGTTTAATGATATAAGTTTAACGATTAAGTATTAATTATTGTAGAGCTTTGGAAGGTTATAATAAGCTACAACGGGTGAGAAAGCATAATAAAGCAGTATGGTTTTATCCCATTGTAAGTTGTTTACACATGCTACTACTTCATCTATCATCTTCTTGGTGTTTCTGTAATAAATATCTTATATTTTTAATAGTATTTACCGACTAATCGGTCACATTTGATCATATTCAATTTCAGAGTCGAAGGCAATCTGTTTGTTACGAGAGCGGATACTTTGTCATGCTACATATGTTGAACATTGTATCCGGTGGTGTTGTGGATTCATGGATGCAAGTACGTATAAGATTTTTTTAACAAATATTATAAATTAATTAATTTTATTTTTACATGCTTATATGATAAACTAACATTATGTCATCATTTATTTATTCAGATATTTGCGGATTCAACTCCCTTTCAAAAGGATGAAGTTAAAAATGTTAAAGAACACTGTGCAAATTTAATTATGGAACTTATTGAAGCAAATGAGACTAGTTTTTGGAGCAGGTGGGGAGTAAGTTTTAGTGAAATTGGTTTTTGGTTTTTTTTTTTTTTAGTAGTTGGGGTTTTAGCTTAGTGTTAGCCCTGTTTTAAATTTTTGTACTATTTGTATTTTGGTCTTAACTGTACTTTACTCTGCGAGTGCAGTGGCTATATTTACTTTCGTATGACATTGTAGTTCTATGATTTATTTTAATGAGTACATGTGGATTTTGGTTATGTTTGCTATTGACTAGTACGTATTTTTGGTCCAACACTTTAATGTATCTTTTCTATTACTAATGGTTGCAGGAAAAAAAATGGAAGCATATTAGGCAGGTATGCTATATAAAAAAAAAATTAATAACTTTTAAGTCGGGATAATATTAACTGACTTAAAAAATGAGGCCTTAAGTCGGTTGCTATATCCGACTTAAAAGACAGAAACTTCTTACTACGGGAGTTGTTAGGTCGAACGCGCGCTAGACTTAAAAAACATTTTTTAACCGACTTTACAATGAGGCCTTAAGTCGGTTGCTATATCCAACTTAAAAGGCAAAAACTTCTTACTACGGGAGTTGTTAGGTCGGTCGCGCGCCTGACTTAAAAAGCCCTTTTTAACTGACTTAAAAAGGGTTTTTTGTACTAGTGTATGTGTCAAAACTAATAGAGGAACTAAGCTTTTATCTATATAAAAATGTTAAGGATTAATTTTGATATTATTTTTTAAGTTAAGTACCATCTGCGGTCCTTTCAGTAAGATGTTTATAATAAATTAATACTTAATTCTTTTTTTTGGGGTTACAAATAGGTATTTTAAGTCATAAAATATATGCATCATTATCCTATTTTCATCAAACTTAGTTAAAAGGTGTTTATGTGGACGTTTAATGTTAAGTTTGTAGGTTCAAATTCTCCACTCTAAATACTAAGGTTCATATGGGATCGGATCCTCTCAATCCAACTATTCTCTCAATCCTCTCAACAATAAAATCTAAAACATAGTATTAATCTAACGGATGAAAAAACTGATCGAACAAATTATTAAAACAAAACATGTTTCACATAATAGAACACAAATGCACAACCTTATATCGCACAAAACCGTTCTCGTCGAAACTGTAGTGAACCGTTCTTCGATTGTTTTTTATTGATTTCTTTAAGAGTTACTATGGCTTCTTCCGGTTTGTATATGGAAATCTAAATTGTGATGCCACAAAGCAATTTCTCTTTCAATCAAATAGGCACAAGGCACCCTGTGATATCAGTATCACTAATCATATTTGTAGGAATATACAATCATTTGAATTAAGAGCCAACAACATCACCCTCAACATGTAATTTAACGTTATAGCAAGAAAATAAATAAAAAATTGAGAACAAAGGGACCGACCGTGTAACAAAAGCTTCTGGTAAAAACAACAACGAAAGTCAAAGTAAACTAATATCACATTTTTAATTATTTTAAGTCTTTTGTTCCTCACCATCAGATTAATCCAAGAGCTGTGAATAGTGCAGGAGAGATTGAAGGAGAGAGCACAACAGGAGAGGATCCGCTCGCGTTCATATGTGTATTGTGCAGTCTGGTTTTGAAACAAAATTGATCGATTACTTGATTTATAATGACATTGATGAAATATTTATATGTAAAGTTGGGCTTGAATTCAAAATTAAGAAAAAGAAAATTTGCTTAATATTTTTTTGGTGAAAGAAAATGTGCTTAATTAAGCAATCATGTTTGATGTTATAAGCATTTTTGGATCTACCACCTCAATTTTAAATGATCCATAAACACTTTTTAACAAAATTAGTTGAAAAAAATGACCAACAATGTAAACAGTCTATGATTTAAAGGATCAATTTATAAGAACAATTTTTTAAAGAACTAATTTATTATAAACATCTAACTTACAGGACCGCATGGGATATTTCACCTTTATTTTTGTGAGAGATTGAATTAAGTCATGGTAAAATTATGAATGACCAAAATTAGTTTAGTCAATTTTAATTAAGTGGTTAGATGTTTAAAAAGCTAACCAAACATTCCAAAGCTAAATTAAGAGCTTGTTTGTTATAATTTTTCTTAAGAAAAAAATCATTTTTTAAAAAAAAAAAATCACTTTTAAGAATATTGCATATGTTGGTTACAACTTTTTTAAAACAATAAAAATCTAAAAATAATCTAGAAACAACAAATGAAGAGTTATTAAGAGTAGTTTCTTAAAAAATAGATTTTATTTAGAGAAGAAAGAAAATAAAGGTGCGTTTGTTTCAGCTTTAAAAAAAAAAAAAGATTTTGGGTTAAAGAATTTAGATATTTTTTTGTAGAGATTTTAAAGAAAAATCTAAAGTTATTTCTGTTTGTATACTAACATAAAAATCATATATATATTTTTTTTAAAGATTTGAAGCTCTTACACTTGAGTTCCTTGTATTTAGAAAACAATAGATTTTGGAAAAACTACTTTGGAATAACTTTTCATTTTGAGGCTAAAAATAAATTTTTTTAACAAAATGAATTTTTTTAAAATCTTAAACAAACATTACAAAAATAAAAATAAAATTGATTTTTTAGTCAAAAAAATCTGAAACAAACGAGCCCCTGAATGTCAAAAGATTGAACTAATTTTGTAACAAAAAACATTTTTTATATAGTTGTGTTAAAACAAATTAAATTATTATTTTAAAAAAATGATTTTTAATACTAGATACAAACACCAAATAGATTCTAATTTTTTTTATTTTATAAAATCTCTAAATTATTCACCATGAAAATTGAAAATCACTTTTATTCTAATCCATAACAAACAGACGTTAAATCCAAAATGGTTCTAAATTTTTCAAAGTAAAGAATAATCACAATCATTGATAAAAAATGTCAAATTTTATGGGATTAATGATGATTTTTTTTATGAGGCCTTTTTTTTTTTTTTTTATCATGATCTACATTGATCTCAACCACCGTTTATGCTACCTTATACGATTTAAAATGTTTGAATGGTCAAGATCCGCGTCGAACCATCACGATATTAGAGAGGATCAGAACCCTATTTTTTAGAGTGATAAGTGAAAAGTCAAAACCCTCCAAACCACGACCCTTATGTTACATTGACAACACACATGAGAAAATTACACATGCATCTCATATAGTATTTCTCAAAACTAATCTTCAAATTGAGAACAGAAAATGAATGATAAACAAATATTGTGATGACTCACATTTTGTAAGTTATTTTCCTTCAAAAAACAAATTCCGTAAGTAATTATTTATTTATTTTTCTGCATCTTAATTCTCAATGATACATATATAGTAGGTAGGGTTTTATGATTTAATGTTCCTTACCATACATTAACGTGATTAATTTGTTCTTCATTTTAGGTTTTTGCATTATGGATTTGAAAGGAAAAAATCTGTGTTACAAGAGAAAATCTGTCACAATGAAACCATTAAATAATGTTGTTAGTGACAGAAAATTCCTCATTGATTTCATAATCACAACATACCTAGGACCTGATGTTAAGTATGATAATCCAAGATGTTCATCACTTCAAAGACTAATCTCAGGATTACCATCATATAATTTGAATGATTTAGGATCTTCATATGTTTCAATTTCTCTCTTAGAGAAATTATATTACTATCGCCTTAAAAATGCACTTCCTGAACTTATATTAGACCTTAATATGTTTCATATGTATTTAAAGGGAAATTTGGACCTACCCAACTCTGAATTTTCAGTGGGTTGTCAACAATTCACAAGTTTTTTCCCTTCAAATCTTCATCAACAGATTTGGTATCCTGATAGCTTTAGAATTGTTAAAGGGGTTGTTTTGATCGATGATCCGATTGTATCTTCGTGTGTTAAAGAGGAGGATTTGAATAGGTTTAGGTTGTTAAGTGGCGTTGATAGTTTCAAGTTGGATTTAAGTGAATGTTTGCGTGTTCAGATTCAACCTCGGTTGAGCGAAGAAAGTGACGGTGTTTGTGTTAACAAATTGAGCAAGGAAAGTGATGGTGATCATGTTAAGAAATTATTGGAAAGTAGTCATAATGAGGGGTGCCAATCAGGGAAGTTTCGACAAGAGTGTAAGAGAAAGTATGTTGATCACGATTGTCCTTCAATGCTGGAATTTCCAAGTACTGCTAATGGAGATTGTGTTAACAATGGGGGGTCGCAGTCAGGGAATTTTCGACAAGAGTGTAAGAGAAAGTATGTTGATGATGATTCTCCTTTGATGCCGGAACTTCCTCATGTTGCTAATGGAAATCCTTCTTCCAGCAGGATGTGTGAATCAGATGGGCCTTTGTTGATGCCGCTTATATCAATACCTGACATTGACAGTTGTGTTCAAGATCATTCTATTGTTTTGACAGGAACAGCCAATAGAGGGCTACTCGGTCCTTCTGTAGGTGTTGTGGATATTGGTATTAGTAAAGTGGCATATCTATTTCGAGTTTCCTTACCAGGTGTCAAGATAGAGTACAGTACGTTTCTCGTCTTTCTATTTAGTCAAGTTTCTTATTCCAGTTTATCATTATCTTTGATTACTGCTGTTGAAATGGCCCTTTCATTAAGTTAATGTTCATCGTACATTTTGCAGATCAGTTCAGTTGTGATATTGAATCTGATGGGAAGGTTGAGATCAGAGGGTTGTTATCTGGTATTAGAACTATAGCAACACAGTCGCGTGTTTTCTAAATGAAAACCCAGCAGTTATGCTCTCCTGGACCATTCACAATTTCATTCAGTCTTCCAGGACCTGTTGATCCAAGACTCTTTGCACCTAACTTTAGGGATGATGGAATTTTCGAAGGAGTTGTTATTAAGCTCTAGTTTTGGGCATCTAGCTTTTGTAAGTAAATCTAAATGTTCCGAAAGTGGGATGAACAAATTTTGGTTTCTATGTTGCTGTATTGCACCAGATACTATTCTGTCATCTAAGTTGACATTGAACTAATTTTGTTTATCTAACAATTGAGGAAATACAACGATCTAGGTTAGTCTGCTACTGCAAAGAGTTTGCATGTCTGTGCTGTAAAGCATCACTTTTCTTTAATTCAAGGTGCCAGGACCGGTGTTGGTGAATAACATCTTTCTCTGCCCGTTTGGTATATACTGTATTGCACCAGAGTTCATGTTGAGTATGTCGAACAAGCTCATATTTACCTTTCACTAAGTTTGAAAACGGCATTTGCATTGCATAACCTGATTTTTAATTGATCATTCAAAACTAGTAAGAAATTGCATAACCTGATATTTCAACATGAACTCTCTCCCATTGCGCATTGACAAATATAGGGTTAAGTGTAGGTAAGGATAAGGTGATAGCTCTCTAATTCCTCCCATGAGACTGTCAATTTGACAAATCGTTCTTTTAACTCTCATACATCCATGACATTCCTAATGAATACAATCGATTCAGCAAATGTGTTAACCAAATTTGTGATCCAAGAATGAATCAAACTATTACATCTTTCCCAAGCTTGACAACTTGGATCTGTCAAAGCTGGTACTCCTATTGTTCTGTCAAAGCTGGTACTTTCCGTATCGGGCGAGTCCAAGTTAGATAGTTCAATCCTTCGAAATTGCGCTGACTGTGAGAAAGTTTGGTCCGTCACTCAGAGGATCGTAGCTCACCGGATAAGTGTTTTGAGTTGGTTCCACGATTTCATTTCCACTGTAATTGTTGTTTCTAGAACCATTGATGTTATTCGCGTTGCGTGACACTGATGACGAAGAGAGGTTTTTGATCTATCTAGCTTCTAACAACTTAGCCAGCTTTCCATCTAACAATAATCTGATGAGACAGCTTATATTAAGCTTGAACTTGGGGGAACTGTTAATCGAGGATGTTAGCCACAGTTATCCAACAAAAAGAAATCTGCAACAAAACTTGTTGACAGCTGCATCTATGAATTTAAGTTGCTTTCTCATAATTTTAATAAAAATTCTATATTAACAAGCGTCTAAGATAGGTAGATTTTTCTCAATCTTTCATGCCTCCAGAGCAAAGCTTTAGCTGATAATATATTCATATCAATATGTAAAGATTTAACAACATTTTTTGTATCAGAGATTTCTACATTCAAGAGAAATAAACCCCATTACATTATTATATTCACTCACACTATTTCAGTTTATCTAGAAACTTTGTACTTGTACAGTAAGCATAGTCCCAAAATGCTTCAAGTTAGCTTGAATAGTGGTTACACTCAGACATTGACTTGCTAGTATAAGTTTCAACTTCAGAAAGCGCTGATGGTGGTTTGAATCCCTTTAAAGGAAGAAAACACGACGGCGATAAGGTGTTATATATATTGACAGCATATCATACAGGAACCCGGTAAGATGGATCCACCATTTTCAAGATGAACAAGTTTCCTTTGTCACCTCTTGATACCCTGTCAAATTATATAATGAGAAAGTATGACAAAAAGTACTTGCTAATGTCTATATATACCACATGGTTGATAGTTAAGCAATTTGAAGTTGAGATTAGGTACACGAGGTCCAATGCAGTTTATACATACAAGGATAAAATGTAACTCACCTCAGTTCTTCATCCAAATATGTTATTTCAAGTTCACCACGAGCTGTGTCAGGAGCCTTGACAGGTATCTGCAAATGTACATTATAATGATCAAAGTAATTATGGTACTAACATTTATACACAGTACTCAATAGAAATGCAGAAGCATATACACACATCACTTACTGTGGTACTAACTGTGGAACTAAAGGCATAGAGAATTGCGGATAACAGTGATAACTAATGTAACATGCATGAATTTTGTTGGAACTTGTTAGATAATTAGCATTTGCATAGAGCCTCAATAGAATTTCATTTTTCATTCCTAAGAAGAGATGATGATGTTGCGTTTGATGTGTGATAACACTAGACATGATATGATTAGAAATGAAAACAATAGAGAGAACTGGGGTAGGTCCTATCATAGAAAATATGGTGAAAGCTCAGCTTAGGTAGTTTGGACATGCAGAGAGAAGACCATTACATTTTGTATTAAGGAGAGGCCGAGGAAGACCTAGAAAAATTACTATTAAAAATCTATACATTAATGATTTGGATAGCAATATGATATATCATAGAACATTATGACATTGTTTGATCCATGTAGCTGACCTTATTTAGTAGGATAAGACTTGGTTGTTGTAGTATTCATATAGGTTCTCAAGCCATCACATCTAGGAATATTACAAAATATGATTTCAATAATGAATATTGAGACTTTGAATACTTACTAAGCCTCCAATTTTGAAGGTGTCAAATTTCACAGCCACTTTCTTTGCATTTAGAGGTGTTAAATCTGCTGTCACCTACACAATAATGATTCGTTTACATATGCAAATGTTAGAGTTTGAACGCAGCATAAATAGTGAGAACTTATCTCAATTTCACTTGTGTCACCTGGTTGAAGAACGGTCCAGATTCCATATTTTGGGCCCTGAGAGTGTCAGCATTGATTGCTTGATAATTTGTAACTGATCTCAAAAACTTTGGTCTCTGTCATTACAATATTGAAAATGTTAGTACAAAATATAAAGGCAAAATGTAGATGAACAAACAGAGAAACCGTTAACATTGTCATTGATTTATCAAAGAGATGAACATATGAAAATAACACTGTCAAAATGTACCAGGACAGATGGTAGTTTAAAAGACCTGTTTAAAGTTTAAATGGAGTCCTAAACAGGCGAGCGCGGTGGCCAGCAAGTTAGCTCACAAAACCGGAACAGATTTAAAGAAGTCCAACTAATTAGTTTTTATGCAATTATGAACTTACTTTGTTTTTTATTCTAATTGTGATTTTCAGGATGTATTTTGTGTAATACAAGTATATATAGTATAAACTATTGTAATAAGCAAGGTTTAATAAATTCAATCATTTTTCTTTTCTAAGTCAATTGAAGAATCATCTAGTCTTGAAAAACGAAAGGAAGCAACAAAAGCTGAATATAGAAGCTGAAAATTAGAGAAAACTTGTTAAATATGAGTCATGTACTACTGTAAAAGAAAGACATTGATCATTTCCTTCATTATATGAGTATAAGTAAACAATGATCAATCTAGATGGTTAGTGAAATGAGTGGCTACAGTAGAGTATAAATGTTCAGTAGCTGCTACCATTTATCATATTAAATCTAACACATAATAAGGAGCACTGGCAGATAGAAGTATACATCATGCAATGCTCACACACATTAGATGTATAGTAATGGCTAACATATATACAATGATTTATGAGCTCGATATAGATATAACCAATGTAACACCGACACTTCTGATCGAAAGTGTGTCGACATTTGACATGTCATGTCTATGTCAATACTTCATAGGGTATAACTTGGAACTATGAGTCTGTATAGATTGACTTATTTTATCTTATCTACGGGCATAGTCACGTGCGAGACTGTTTGAGAGAGCTTATGGAAACAACTTATGACCAGTTCATTAGCCCTTTTAACTTATTTTTGTAAGCTCTCTAAGATATCTTATGAAAATCACTAATGGCCTATATGAAAACACTTTTCCTATTTTTATCTTTTGCTATAGAAACAATTTATACATAAGCACTAATGTTATGAGCACTCAGGGCATGTTTGGATAAACAGCTTACTTGCAACTTACAGCAGAAACGCTTATGATAAGCCAATCCAAATTCCAAACAGGCCCTTAATTAAGTAATTCATCCAAACATGGCTACATATGGTAAGGAAAAAGAAATGGAATACCTTAGTTTGCAAGATTGACTGAGAGGTAGTGTATATAAGCTCCCATTTTCCATCAAGTAAACTAGACTTGAGAGGCTGCTTTGTTGGATTAACTGCTTCAAGTTGGCGAGCAATCTATATATATATTCAGAAATTAATGAAGTCCACAAATCAAGAATAAAAATGCATGCATGCAAACAAAGATTTTGAAGGCAACCTGATCAACCCTTTGTTGGTCTTGTGGAGTAGCATCAGCTCCTCGATCAAGTGATGTAATGGCATCAAGAAGTTCTTCTTTGATGGTGTTTGCATCTTTGCCTTTCTTGAAAATTGCAGGAAAGAATGAAACATTTGTTCTCCATTTTTGAGAGATAGTAGTAAGGTTGTGAGTGATTAGAAAGTGAGAAGAATAAGAAAAAGATGATGGTGGTGAATGAAAATGGAATGCTTTGGGAAGTGAATAATAATCTGTGGTGTTGAGAGGTGAAGTAGAAGATAAGGCCATTAGAGTTTAAAGCATTTCTTTGGTTTGGTATTCTCATCGTTATATATGTTTGAGTCCAGTGGGTTCCACTCAAATTTTGACGGTTAGATTCATATTCTACTTTTATATCCAGTGGTTCAGGTTTTACTGAATAGACTCAAACAGAGTAAATAATTGTTAGTCCCAAATCTTAAGTTTCAATTTAGTCTATAAGAAAAGTAATAGTCACTTTTTAGACTCTTAAGAAAAATATATCGAGATAACATAGTCTCCTCATTCCTTGATATAATTTTATGCATTTAAATGTTATATTTTAAGAATAAAAGTTGTTTTTAATTTTTTTATAAAGTAAAATAAGTCTCACAATTTTTCTCTAAGACTAAAATTAGTTTTCGGTGTAAAGACTAATCCTCTAAATTTGGAAATAAAACAATAAAAAAGACAATAATTACTTGTTTTTTTTTGTCTAGTAGCCTAGTAGATAGTACTCACACAATTAAATGTGAGAAGTAGGGTGTCCAAGGTTCGAACCCTGGCCCTTGCATAAATTATGCAATGTCCCTGTCTGTTTTAATAATAGTAAATTTATTATATAATATTTGATCAATATTTTTATCTATTAATTTAAATTATTTTTTATATTTTATTAGCATGTAGTGTAAATACAAAAAAAAAAACTATATTTTTGTTGTCTTTTAGCAGTAAAACAATTTTTATAATTTGTTTATTTTTTAAAATATTGTTATGGAATTCGTTTTGTATTTTTATTATTCTTTTTATCATAGTGAAATAATAATTTTTTACTTTATATAATTTTTTTAAGAGGTATTTTATATAACTTTTGTTTAAGAGTATTTATGACATTTTATAAGTACACATGTCTTTTCTATCTCAATTTTCTTTCATTTTTTATCATACCAAACATCAAAATAATCATCTTATTTCATCTTCTTTTCTCTTTATTTTCTTTTATCTATATTTTCTTCATCAACCTAACAAAATTTAAAAAAAGTAGGGATTAAATTGTCCCTACTTGTTCTTATGAGGAACTAAAAACAACTTTAATTTTTTAAGGGACTAAAATTGTCTTGCGTGACACTCATTTAAATTTTAACTCTATTAATAATTGTTTCATTCATTCATCGATGATTGTGACTACCATCCCTAAAAAAATATATTTATATTACCACTTTATTCTCTTAATGAGTTCTTCAACTCATTTTATAGTAGAAAAAATAGAACCCATTTTTTAGTAAGTTTGTTTTCAAGATGGAAAATGGTCAACATATGTTAACTATTGAGCTGCAATTTGTTGCTTGGACGAAACCACCACCAAAAGATATTTGTAGCTAAGGTAATTCCAAAGATGATTGAGAGAAATTTTGATGCAAATGATCCTATATAAGTATATAAGATACAAAATAAAAGAGAAATTAGTATACTTGTCGCTCATCATAGTGATGAAGATGTCTTGCTACGCACCCTACTATATTGCCACAAGAGTTGGGATTTAGTGATTTTCATGACACAAAAATCACTGTGAGTTTATTTTGATGTATTATACAAAAGATAAAGATGAAAAAATGATATATAAGATGAGAGATTCCTTAAAAAAAATAAAAATCAAAGGAGCTAAATATAAAATTAATGCGATCTATCCACCTTATATGTAGTGGATTCAGATACGCTGCCACAACTTATCATGAGGTCAATCATATAAAATGTTTTGTATTGAGATATAGAGGAAAACTTGCTTAGACACAAACATAAATAAAACTTATTTAGACACATTTACATGAATGTAAAAAGTATAACAGAAGATAATTAAATAATATGTGTTTTTAAAACAGTTAAATGATATATATTTCATGAGTGTGTGTCTAGATAACTTTAATTTAGGTTTGTGACTATACAAGCATTTTCCTTGGGATGCAATGGAAATCCTTAAAAAAAAAGAAGAAATTATCATTTGAACTACGAGTAATATGAGACTTTTTTGTTTTTTTTACAAAAGTAAAACTATTCATTCAAAATTTAAAGACATTAAAAATAAAGAAATGATATTTGTATAACTATTTTGTAACAATTTTCAACAACTTTTTTTTCTTCTCATACTCACGTTATATTTTTACTCCATATCTTTTCCTTTCTTTTTTTTTTTGATAAAATGTCTTCTCCTTTCTTTCTTAATTGTTTTTGACAAATAAAAAGAAAGAAAATGAAGGTTGTTATATAATTTGTCACCAAAAGATTGTTGAAATATCATTGCTTTTAAACATGTAATTTATATTGTTGCTGAAGACATATTTTTGTATGTGAACACAGACTTAAATCCACGATAAAAAAAAAAGACTTAAATCCATTGCCGACCATTTTTATGTATAAACAAAGACTTAAAGTGTGTACCATAAAGTTGTACAATAAAAAAATGCGTGACATAAATTCCATATAAGTTCTGAAAAACACACAAAAATCTACAGAAACAACCAAAGTTGAATCGAAGTAATCTTATATTAGTGGTCTCATCATGGCACGTGCAATGATGCCAACTTAGCCTAAGTTGTTGCTTACTACTTTACTTGCTTCGTTGTCTCTCTCTCTCTCACCTAAATCTCTATACACACAGAGAGATAAGCGCAAATAATTCTCTCTCTCTCTCTCTCTCTCAAACACACTTATTATATATTATATTATATTATATTATATGATAGTTAATGATATGAACAGTTGAGTGAGTGTTTTTTCATTATACTTTTCGATTTATGGTTTTGCTTTTGAACTGAATCTAGTGGTATAGCCAACAACGCAAGGTAGTTGAAGAAGAATGGGAACAAAGTTTCCCATGATTCAGTTGAGAACATCACCAAATTATTATATCATTTCTTGTTACAATAACCATTCTAGTTCTAGAAGAAGAATAATACTCTCGGAGCAAAAATTTTCATTCAAGTCTTTGGGCAATAAATTGAAGCTCCATGACCTAAGTGCCAGTATGATTCATTGCTCACTCTTTTTTTTTCCAACTTGTTGCAGTCATAATTACTTATTTATTTAATCTGTTTTCAGTTATTATGTGTTTGGTTCTTCTGAAATTATATTTATTAAATGGAATTAAAATTCGAATCCTCTAAGTGCAAACAATTTCTGTGTTGGGTTAGTTCAAAAACTTTTGTCTGACTTCAATTAGGTCCTACTAGTATACGGTGAGATTGGTCCCTGATTACTCTGTGCTTGGACCAGATACCGAGTTTTAAAAAAAAGTAAAAAAAAAAATGAAATTAATAATTGTTTATAGAAAATTTTCCCTTATTTATGATCATATTTTAGAAGCTACCATTAGTCGAGGCTTGTAGTTGAGTTCTATATTCTTGTAATGATTAGGTTTAATGTCGACTTTCTTTTTTGAAAGCTCGGTATCTGGCCAATGATAATCCGAGGAACCATTCCCACCGCCCATTAGTGGGGTCTAATTGAAGCTAGAGCAATGCCCTGTATGGAGTGGCCCATAAATTGTTGTTATCACATAGACGATTCAGACTCAAGACCTAGATCGGAGCACAACTCTAGGTTCCAATCTTAGACCACAAAGCCAAGGGGTTGTTTTAATGTCGACTTTATCACCTTGTTATGCAATGAAGAAAGTAGGAGATGTATTTTGGATTGACTTATTCGAGCTTATTTACTGACATAACACTTTGTGAGACTGTTTGGGAGAGCTTACGGAAACAACTTATAACCTGTCCATAAAATTTTCAGGATAGCTTATGGTAACAACTTTGAACTTTATATAAAAATAATTCAACTTTACTTAATCTTTTTGTTATAAAAATAGCTTATATATAAACATGGCCTTGATACTTTCTGTTTTTGAGCTTAAGTATTAGAAGGAAATTGTGAATATAGTATTTCCTAAATTGTGTAATGTCTTTATTATTTCTGCATCTCTTCATGGCTATTTCTTCTAATTTTTACATTTTCATCTATTTTTCGAAGGTTCTATCCAGGAAAGATTGAATGTATTGATGTCGAGGACACAAAACTTTTTGAATGAAGTGACTTCTCCGCTTGCAAAAACTGCTCAGAGTCGGAAGCCTGATCCTGAAAATGATATCGGATTTCAAGTTATGGAAGATATATTGATGGTAGAGAAAACAATTGACCGCAGAATGCCATATGGGAATCTTTCTTTAGCTGCTGTTATATGTATTGAGCAATTCAGCAGGTGAATTACATGTACATCATTTTATTTTTATGTTGCAGAGTGTAACTTTTCTATACTGCTACTTGTGCCGATGCATACACCAAATGATAATATATTAACGAATTCAAGACTAAGTTACATACGGTTTGAACTTGTGTCCTTGGAATGCACAAAAACAATTATTTACTCCCAAAGCTACTGTAAGAACAACGTAATAACAGAAAAGACACTAAATAATGATGTATATTTTCCACTCTCTTGTTTCTTGTTTGGCCTTGAAATGTTTATATGTAAGTTCTTATGATTCATAGCGTTCTCTTCACAAGTTGACGACTTCAATTAAAAAATATGATATTTGTGATTCTTGTGCTAGCTATGGGGTTTGTTAATTTAATATCAACGGAAATCTGAATCCTTCCTTAACGATGGTCTTGTTTTTTTGCATTTCTTGCTGAAGTTTATGTCTATCAAACTTATACAGATACTATTATTTGACTTTTTGGAAATAAGATATGCAGGATGAGTGGATTGACTGGGAAGAAAATGAAGAATATTTTTGAAACACTTGTTCCAGAAACTGTATATAATGATGCCCGTAATTTGGTTGAGTACTGCTGCTTTAGATTTTTGTCAAGGGACAACTCCGATGTTCATCCTTCCCTCCAGGTATTGTATACTGTTATTTGGATGATAAATTGAAAACTATGTTCATTTTCTGTTTTGTTTTGTATAAGTTCATCATGGTCTCATCAAACTTCCTTTTGGCCTTTTTTTCGTTTTCCATTTTATCATTTTCAATTAGTTATTCAAATATAGTAATACTGAATAAAATGTATTCTATCACATAAAGAAATGTAATGCTGTCTGTTGCTCTTGAACACGTTTATAGGATCCCGCTTTCCAGAGGCTGATATTCATAACAATGCTTGCCTGGGAAAATCCTTACACTTATGTCCTTTCCAGCAATGCAGAGAAGGCTTCTTTACAGGTTCACTTCTTTTCTTTACTTAATTTAGTTCAGCCACTCTATGAGCATGTGAATACAGAAGATGTGTGAGGAGTGATTTTATTTTGTTAGGGATTTCCTGTTCTATTTTCCTTCCATCTTATCTGTATTATTCCATTTAGTTCTTTTATCTTTATGATTTTGAGAGGTCGCCTGGTTAACTTTGCAGAGTAAACTTGTCACCGAGGAGGCTTTTGTTCGTATTGCTCCTGCAGTCTCTGGTGTGGTTGACCGTCCCACAGTGCACAATCTTTTTAAGGCTCTTGCCGGTGATCAAGATGGCATTTCCATGAGCACGTGGCTAGCTTACGTTAATGAGTTTGTCAAGTGAGTTTCTAACGATCATCTTTTTGTTGATTATATAATGACCTTAGGAGAAGCAACATGTGTTTTTGGTCCCCGAGTTAAAGATAAATGGTCTAATAATGATTTTCCAATTTCAAATGCTTCTAGTTCACTAGGTGTTCCCATTTTATCTGGATAATTAGTTTTTGATAAAATGAAGTTTCAAGAGTTATAGAATTCTTTTGCTGATTTTTACTGATATTTCTGTAGAGTGCGTCGAGAAAATAGGTCATATCAGATTCCAGAGTTTCCCCAAATTGATGAGGAGAAAATCTTATGCATTGGTTCCAACAGTAAGCAGCCTGTTCTGAAGTGGGAGAATAATATGGCATGGCCTGGCAAACTCACTCTTACTGATAAAGCAATCTATTTTGAGGTATAATTTCTGAAATGTTTATATATGCTGTCTCATACAATGTAGTCAGGTTCAAGTTTTTAAGTAGGATCGGTAGGCTGGTAAAAGATCGTAAACACAAGGGTCGTAACACGATTCGTAAGTAGGATTGGTAGGTTGTTGATGGAATAAAGTTAATCACCATATTATTTTATTGATGTTCTCTGCTGTTCTAGGGTGCTGGCTTATTGGGGAATAAGAGAGCCATGAGATTGGATCTTACATACGATGGATTGCGAGTAGAGAAAGCAAAAGTTGGGCCTTTAGGGTCTTCGCTTTTTGACTCTGCTGTTTCTATTTCTTCTGGCTCAGAGTGAGTAAGCTGCTTCAAACACTATTTATCAGTTTTTTCTGTCTTAGAATTGTGGTTTACCGTTTACATTCTACGAAAATTTGATGATGTAATCTAACCATGTCCTCTGATGTTCTGGTTATTTGAGTTAACATTCATTGTGTATTTAGAACCCACATAATTTGTCCTCCACTTTTCTCTGTTGCTTTTTGCTGCATTTTATCATCATCATCATCATCTTAAATAGTCTGTGTTTATATTTTTACTTACATTCATACTTAGGCCGAATTGGTGGGTGCTGGAATTTATTGACTTGGGAGGTGAGATGAGGAGGGATGTTTGGCATGCATTGATTAGCGAAGTCATCGCTTTACACAAGTTCACGCATGAGTATGGACCTGATGAGTATGGACCTAATGTTTTCGAGGCTCGTAAAGGAAAGCAAAGAGCAACAAGCAGTGCCATTAATGGTATAGCTAGACTCCTGGCCCTTCAACATTTGCGGAAGTTGCTCGACGATCCTACCAAGCTCGTTCAGTTCTCATATTTAGAGAATGCACCGAATGGTGATATTGTCCTCCAAACTTTAGCTGTTAACTATTGGGGAAGTCAACTGGTTACAGGATTTACAAGTACCCACTATCAGCCAGAAAATCGATCTTCTAACGAAATAGCTGATAGCTATAACCATGTTTTTGACATTGACGGAAGTGTCTACTTGCGGAAGTGGATGAAATCTCCATCTTGGGGGTCAAGTACTTCTACTAGTTTTTGGAAGAACACTTCAACAAAAGGTTTAGTGTTAAGTAAGAATCATGTCGTGGCTGACCTATCGCTCACTGAAAGAGCAGCAAAAACAAGCAAACAAAAGTATCGGGTTGTGGAGAAGACTCAAGCAACCATTGATGCTGCAACACTGAAAGGCATACCAAGTAACATTGATCTTTTTAAGGTTGAAATGCTTACCTTGATTTTGCATTCCTTTAATGATATTTCTCACAATTTCCCTTAACTATTGAGAAAACCTTGATCAATTATATTTCTAATATCTTTTTTCATTTGATTGGGTTTCAAAAGTAATATGGTCTTAAACAGTAATCATATTCCTGTGCAGGAGCTAATATTTCCTATCACCTTAACTGCCAAAAGCTTTGAAAAGCTAAGGCACTGGGAGGAGCCACACCTGACTGTTGGGTTTCTTGGACTTACCTATACTTTAATTTTTAGGTAAACTCATCTCATTTATCTTTGTGCTGCTGTTGTCTAAAGATGATTATTTTGTCTGATAACATGATTAGTTTTTTAGTTCTTTTTTTTATGTAAACTTATTTGGTAATTAATTTTCTCATATTCAAGGTATATTTTTCTTGTCAACATTTCCCATAGAACATACTTGTTGAAAATGTTAATTTGGATGTAATTGATGCTGAGGAACATAGTTGTTTCTGACCACCTCCTTGTTTTGTCTTTCCAGAAACTTGCTGTCATATATCTTTCCAGTGGTGCTGATGATCACGGCTGTTGGAATGCTGACAATCAGGAGCCTTAAGGAGCAAGGTCGCCTTGGGAGATTTTTTGGCGGAGTCACAATACGCGATCAGCCACCGTCAAATACAATACAAAAGATCATTGCTGTAAAAGATGCCATGCGTGACGTTGAGAATATGACACAGAAAGTGAATGTCTCGCTTCTCAAAATACGTTCAATTTTACTTTCTGGAAATCCACAGGTATTATAATATAATATCATGCATGGTTAATGAGAGATTTAGTTAACGTTCATTCAGACATGTTCGTCATATTATGTTCTTTTGTAGAAGTTTAATCTGATCTAATCCTGTCAGATAACAACCGAGGTTGCTGTGCTGATGTTAACTTGGGCTACCATTCTCTTCATTGTTCCATTCAAGTACATTCTTTCCTTTCTTCTCTTCGACATGTTCACGCGCGAGCTCGAGTTCCGGAGGGAAATGGTTGAGAGACTCACGAAACTTTTAAGAGAGCGGTGGCATGCAGTTCCTGCCGCTCCTGTAGCAGTTTTACCTTTTGAAAACGAAGAATCTAGATCAGAAGTATCCTTGAAGGAACTTGAGAACAAATCAAAGCCGCAAGGAAACCAAAGCAAGGGTAAGTCCGGATAGTGATATCATTTTCAGGGTTGCTTACAGAAACTGTAAAGATGTAAATTTTATTTTAAATTTTGCTGTAAATAAAAATAGGAAGTTCGTGTACTAGCTTTTAACTAGCTCTATGGATTTTTCATATTTATGTTTTGCAATGCTTGAGTTGGATAGTTTTCAGCTTCAACTCCTCTCTCTAACTTCAACCATCTTCAATGTTGGTTCTCATTATAAAACACTGTATCATACATTGCTCAGTAGAGATTTAAATCATAGTCCTAGCTCAGGACAAAAAGAAAATAGAAAACATATAGGGGACTTATGTTTACATTGACATCTAATATAATGAGTTTTTATTCAATGTTGGTTTAAAATTATTCTACACCGACGGTGCATCTACGCTAAACTCAAGATAGTATATAATTAATTTAGTTACGATCACGAGAGAATTTGTAACTATCAAATCATGAATCCTAATTATTCTTATTCATTCAACAATATAGAAGTGTAATTACTCCTTGTGATTGTGAATGACAATGTGATTGGAAGGCTAAACATTTTTTGGAAGGCTTAACATTATCGTTGATATTATGGTTCATATTTAAAGATGCACCAGCACCGACACCATAATTCTTAATACATGTAAAATGAAAAAAATGCTCAATTATTATGGGACCGAGAAAATAATAAACATTCATTTGTCAAAAATAAATAAATAATAAACATTCATTTATAATTTTTTTAATAATAGTATATAATAAACACTCAATCATTTCAATCCAATATCCTTAAAAAAAAGTCGTAAATGAATCCGACTAATAACTTTATATCATTTACATTTTAATATTTTAATATTAAAATATGATGGGTCCCGTTGAGAGAGTTTAATTGAGCACTCTTGCTCCACAAGCACCAATTATATTTTCTCCTCGATAAGTAACCTATTGAATACCAATACTTAATGAGTTAAACATCTCCATTCGATGGTCTAAAAGTCTAACCAACGATATATTAGACAAAATGATGTACATTGTTTTTTGTTTGTTTGTTTTATATTAGTTAATATATAAATCATGAACTCAAATTCAACGGTTGATTGGCGCAACATTTGCTTGTGATCAATTTCGAGATAAAAACAAGTTACTCAAATAATTTGTGTTGATAATGGAAAAAAAAGAGGGATGAAGAGGAGAGAGGTTAGAAGGGGAAGGAAGACATAATAAAGCAAAATCTTCGCAAGTTCTTTGGTTCTCACGTGAAATAGGATGAAGTGTTAGTTTAATTAAATTTTCCTCGTCCTTTAACTAAGAATAAGAAAGATCCAGTTTTCTTGCATACCTATATATGCTACACGTGAGTTTTGCTATTGCTTTGTGGTGTCCATATGCATGAAGTGAGAATTGACTAGCATGGACCTTTTGTAAAAAAATATACAGTACAAATAATAAGTCATTATTATTTCAGAAAATAAGTCACATTATGTTAGAAGTCACATATGTAGATACAAATGTTCAATGATGTTTAAACTATAAGACTTTTCTATCTAATAAATTAGTTTTTTTGGTTGGACTACCTTCACTGACTTAAATCTTAATACATTGTAGTTAAAATAAAGAAATCACAATGTCACAATCCATATCATGTTAATAGAATAAAACTTGTAAAACCTTCGACTGTGATTTGTAAATACTATAGTTGGAAGTTCAATCGGGATGGCAAAGCAACAACAAATTGTGGTCCATTCCGTCATTAGAGTAGATGGAAAAGTGTATGGGGCACTGTGGCAGTTCCATATTAGATGAAAAAGTAAATATTGAACATCATATAAGAGAAATGACTCATACTTAATATCTTAACAATTTAAGTGAAAATGTAGTATCCAAACTAATTTTGTAGATGCTATAATCCAATGTGATGATCTTTAACATTCCTATCAAAACGTAACAACTTTTAAATTGAATAGTTTGAGTCAAAACCAACATAACTTTTTTTTTTTTAGGGATAAAAAACCAACATAACTATTACACTAATATTTATCATTCATTTTTTCACTTTTATTTTGCTTCATTTACTTTTTTTTTTTGTGTTGTCCATTTATAAAAGAGATAGACATAAATGATAGCCTAGTGGAATTGAATCCACTAAATCATGTATCTATGTATATACACTAAAATGAGTTGGTTCATTACTTAAAATTCAAACAACTATTCATAAGACCAAATCCGAAGTTCAAATAGGTAAGTTCGAGTTTATGGCGATAAAAGCTCTTATTATAAAGAAAAATAAACTCCAAAGCTCTCTATTTCGAATCTTCGATAACTTACTCCTTTTTTTTTTTTTTTTCAAATCTCTCCCCTCGCTTCCCCTTCAAACATGCAATCAAAGCCTTAGTACATTTTTTGGTTGGCAGAATGGTTCTTAAAATCACGGTGGCAACATAATTCTACCGAACTCACCCTCGATCCAAATATGCACTTAAAGCATCTCCAATGAGGGTATCCAAGTTAGTTGCATAGAAAAATGAACTCCTTTATGATATTTTCTTTCATTGGAGGAATTTGACGTGTCAAAGTGGGTAACATAAAAATTATAGAAATAATTTAAATAATGTACGCTATCATTATCAACATTTAGTTGCATATTATAATATTCTATCATCGTTTTTTATTTGCGTGTTGTATCCTATCATCATTAATATAATGTACCTTGTTTATTTTACCAAAGGAGCAAAATATGTATGAGTTGTATAACGTAACGTTGTATGGACCGCTTATTAGTAGTTTATGAAACTCATAGTAGGTTCTTTAATAAAGACCATCAAAGATGCTCGTAGTGTCCACCTTCTTCAACATGTTTATTATTTGTCTCTTAGTCTTAATTAATAATTTAAGGGTCCCTCACTCACATTGCAACAGTGACCAAGAAACCATAGACCTAGAAAGATTTGGTATTGGATTGAAGTAGAGGCTTGCATGCCAGGGTAAAAAATTGTTCATGATCTCAACAATTTTTTTCCCAAACACAATATATCCAACGAGCATTGACATCGATCCATAATTAATATGGTATTATAACATACAACTTTCCTCAAGCAAACCAAAAAGCATTTTTGTTTAACTTGCTTGCCATCATCATTCAAGCATCTTTTGTTTGCCTTATAAAGAGGAAGACTCAGTTTGTGAAGAAAAGCAAAACATGATAACATAAACATTGGTTGAACCAAAGAAGAAATCACCAATAGTAACATACAAATGAAAAGGAATCCCTTTCTTTTTGTGACTTCAATCCAAAGCCATCCCTTTCACCCTTTTTCTCCTTCCTCAAAACCCTACATATAAAATAAAATACTTTCTCCATATTCTTCCTTCCATCTTCCTCAACAATTCACTTCAACCATACTACCATTTCATTTCATCCAATAATATGTCTCTGACAGGCCGTCCTCGTGTCATTGTCAACGGTGTTCGAAGAATGAGAACCTTCCATTATTTCTGGTGTCTTAATTGCCAACGTACTGTTAGAATACCATCAACAAATACCATTCAAAATTATGGCTCTTTCTGTCCATATTGCTTCCATCAATTGCGTTATGAACTTGATATATCAAGGCCAAGACTTCTCATGAATGACCCTAACAGCAGAAACATGGACCCTCCTCCTTCTACTAATCAGTTAATGGGTAGCTTAGCTTTCATCCTTGATCCATCTCTTAGAAGACAAGACCAAACCAACACAACGCAGCAATGGGGAACTGAACATGAAGATGATCAAAATCAAAATCCACAAGCATGGATTACACTAAGATTTGTACGACCAACTCGTCCAACAAGGCCTATTGCACCACCACCACCACCACCGCCACAAAACTTGGCTCCTCAGCTCAATGACATTGAAACCCCTTCATTAGATGAGTTCTTTGATGGGGTGATTCACAACAATATTAGACCGGGGCCACCTCCAGCGTCACCTTCGGCCATTGAAGCCTTGCCGATGGTTAAGATAACAGAAGCACATTTAGCAAGTGATCCGAATTGTCCAATATGTAAAGATGAGTTTGAGGTTGATGTGGAAGTGAGAGAGTTACCTTGCAAACATTTCTACCATCCTGACTGCATTCTCCCTTGGCTTCAAATGCATAACACTTGCCCTGTATGCCGTCACGAGCTACAATGCATTGATAATAATAATGCTAATTACTACTTTTTCCAAAATGAGAATGAGCAGCAAGGGTTCTTGGGGTTTGAGGAATTTAAAAGCAGCTTTAATTGGATTTGGAGCCAACTTGCTTCGATTAGGCCTATTCGTGCAGTCCTAGATTGGACACGGTCCTATTTTGAGCTCCACGCTCGTAGTAGAAGTAAGATCAAACTCTAAGGCTTTTACTACTTCTGTTGTTTCACATGTAACCTCAAATTTTGTTGCTATTGTTGCATTTTTTTTTACCTTATGATGATATTTATTTAATTTAATTATAAGCCAATAACTAAAAAATCATTAGGAAGGAGGGAGACTAAAATTTGATGTTTAAAGAGTAACAAAGTCGTTAGATAACTCTCTGCAGGTAGCTCTTGGTGGAGAGCATTGCTCATTTCGTAGATTCGTCTATGAGAGCTCAAACTGAAGCCTGGTTTATCATGTGGGAACAATTCCATTGCTTATGGTAATTCATTTGCTTCACACTGAGGGGTATACTGTTGAGTGTATGATGCTCATTAACATGCTGCACTAACTCAACCTTTCATCGGTCTGGCTTTTGGCCATTGTAAGGTGCAAATTACAGTTGCATTAAATTTAGTGGATACTAGAGGTGTACATATAGGTAATGTGCATGTCACATGAAATTAATTACACTGTATATATGATAATGTGCATAAATATATTCAAAGATTGTTTTCTATATTGTTATTAATATACCCCCTAAATTTTTGTGGTGTTTTTATTTTCTACTCAATCTGGTTTCTTCTGTCTATTTTTTATCATACGTCCTTGTAAACTTTAGTTTGTTTTTGTATCTTTTGTAAGAAAACTTGAAATTTCCTTAACTTCTGTTACCTTAAATATAAAAGATGAAAAAAAAGTGAGAACAATGAAACATGGAGCATAGGTAGGTGTGTAACAATAGTAGTGTCAGGAATTGTTGGTGAAAAAGCTTGTGTGTGGAATTGGAAATACTACAGTAGATTTGGATGTGCTCCAGCCTCCATCATCACGGCCGCTTACTTCCACTACATCAGCCACCATCTCCAACTTGAGGCTCTTCTTCACTCATGTTTCAAGGTCTTTTTTCATTTATTCATGAGCTTGATTTCACTACAACTTACAAAACGTTTGATCAGTTATCTAGTATATATCTTCATGAAATTGGACTAGTTCTGTTAGTAATAAACATTCTATATATCGGCTGCTTCCAGGGTTGATTTATCTTTATCCATTGTTAATTAGGGTCTGTTTTCTCACCCTGTAGTTAAGATTGTATATCACTTCCGGTTCTGCTAAAACGTCGCTATATTTTTGTAAAGAGATGTGCTATTTTTTACGAATGATATGTACAAGAAATGTAAGAATAACTCTTAAAAAAAGAACAGAGTCAAGAGAAACGGAAACAGCGGAATGCATGAGCTGTGATATTCTTTCTTCTCTTTCGTGGGTTGATGATTCGTACAAAAAATCATTTCCCTTTTGTGAATAATTGATAGCATAAACCTACTTGTTTATGTGTTGTATAATTGTATACTTTTATGCTTCGTTAGGAAATGTGTGTTAAGGAGAAGTGGTTTGTTTCATGCAACGTTATGCTGGTGAGCTATGGTTTCTGTTGCCCCCCTCCTTCGTTTGTGTTCTAATGATGAGCTATGGTTATTGTGCTATTATTCATTGCCATTTACAACTGGGAACATGTAAGTATAACATTGCCTTATACCTCACACTTTTCATTTATTTCTTCAATCAGGAGATAATTTGTAGGTCAACAAGTGTATCAGTAATACATATTTTATGCCCTCAGTTCTTATATTCTTAGTTCTCTTTTTAGGCTGAAAATTAACATGCAGCTACAATTTTAACGACCAAGTTTCTCCCCAATGACAAGTCTTGCTATTACTACATTTTGTAGTGAAGTAGATTTTTGAAAGCATATTTGCCTATGCCTACTACACTACTCTTTATAATTAACTGATTATTCCTTGTGCAACAAATAAACTTGATCAATGAACTAAATCTTCATTAAGATCATGCAAGAACAAACTAAACCAGTTAAAGATAAGTTGTGCATCGAAATAATGTCAAAACTCATAGTTCATCAAACCATTAAATCCAATAATTTTATGGTAGAAGCTAATGAAACCAAAAGTACAGAATAGAGAAACTAACACCTATACATTAAAAGTTGACATGCTGAAGAAGCCCTCGGACATGAGGATAATACTCTTCTTAAGTCTACTTTAAAATATTTTGAGCGGTACCAGATTGACATAGTTTCTAAAACTCTTGCGTTCTCCAGAACAAATCTTGCTAAAATAATGTGATTACGTTGTTGGCCTGCAAGTGCTAAGTCCCGCATAGTGCAAGTTGTAAGGTTTAATGAAAGGCAACTTGGAACAGATTTAGGATCCACCCAATTTTGTATATAATCTCTTGTACGGTACACGTCCTGTCGATTGTCGCATTGGAACTTCAGTTAATAATACAGGTCCAAATAAAAATAAAACGATACATAATAAATGCACATAAATTAGATTAATCCAATATGATTGTTAAATTTAACAAATAAACCTGATAAAGTTCAAGATTTTGAAGCTTACGGCAATGATGGAGCACTTGTACAACTATATCCCAATCATAGTTGATCACTAACCGAGTCAAATTGTTGAATGTAGGAAAGTCATAAGGTTGATAAACCTAAATTTTACAAAAATGACTGAGGTATTACAAAATTCAATTCCACAAAATAAAAAATACAAATGAATCACATTGTGTTCTTTCTCATTCAATTCTATAATAAAACACACGCATAGAAACTCCAAATTTGAAAGTGATTTCACCGGAAAATAGCATTCACAGTCGGTAATATCTGCACTGTTCAACTTTCTTAACATTGACTTGTTTTCAAAGTCATCAAAATAATGATGAGTGTAACATTTGAAGAAGTTTATATTAGATAGTTGAAGGTCTTCAAGAACTGGACATCCATCTAGAAGCATCCATCTTAAGAAGTCTACGTTTGATAGTTTATCAAAGTAAATGTTTTTCAAGTGTAGGGTTTTGAGGGTTGTACAAGTTAGGTTACTTATTGGCAATTTAGGGATTGGAGTGTCAGTGTAGCAGTATTGAGGGTCGAGGATGAAAGTGTTGATGGAATGATTGCCGACAGCCTCTCTCGAGCGCAAGATGGAGAAGACCAATTCCTTGAAGCGGGAATAGGATTTTTGGTCTTTCCATTTGGTTTTGGTGAACTTGAGAACGGGAACGTAAAGCCAAAGATGAATCCATCGCTTTGAAAGAATGGATGTGGCTACGGCTTGTTTGGTAGGAAAAAACGAGAGAATGTGAATCAGAATCTCCTCCGGCAAACTTCCGATCCTATCTACGGCAGCCGTTGAAAATTTCTGCTTAGACATTCTATTATGGCACAGCCTTCTTCACAATAGTAGGGTTTTATTACGATGAGTGGAAGGGTTTGAAAGCAAAGGATTTTAGTCACAAGCATTGTTTATATAGTCAAGGGTGTTGGCGGTTGGGTTGAATTTTAACCAAATGCAATATCCAAAACACAAGTCCATTGATTTTTTTTTTTAGGGTTAACATATGTTTACCCTGCTGCAATATCCGAAAGCCCGAATAAAACGTAGGGTTTGGGCCTAATAATTGCAGCCCGAATTTTTCTAGGGCTTTTTAACCCGGCCCGAAAAAGCCCGGAGCCCGTTAGGGCTAGCCCGTTCGGGCCACGGGCAGCCCGCAAAAAAATAAAGAGTGGTTCATTTTTGGTGTGGTGTTTGTTGGACCTGGACTGGGCAACCCAAACCCAATATTAACTTGTGTTAATTTTACTATGGATAATTGTTATTCTAATGTTAATTTATCTTTTGTTCACTATTTGTGTACATTTAAGTTATTTTGTTCAATCCTTAAAGAATGGGAAGGAAAAAATGGAAAAAGAATGGAAAAAAGGAAGAAAAAAAATAAGGGCTAGGGCTGGCCCGTTAGCCCGGGAGCCCGTATAGGGCCCGACTCGGGCTCTATTTTTCCGGCCCATATTAAAATCGGGATTTTTAGCCCGGCCCTCAAAAGCCCTTTGTCCGTTCGGGCCGGGCCTAAACGGGCCGGGCCGCCCGTTTTGACAGCTCTAGGTTTATGGTTTTCCACTGTAATTTTTTTTTTGTTTTGTTTAGATTCTTTGAAAATCAGACATATACGGTTTGTTACATTTTGTTTTAATATTTGAATTTATTCTTTTCTATTTGTTATATGTGTTATTTGTATTGAAAGTTGAGAGTAATTTTAAAAGGAGAAAAAAACCAACAAAAAAAATAATATGACACGTCAATTAGTTAGATTTGCAAATTCGCTAATTCAAAATATCAAACTCGCTATCCAAGAAAATCACCAACGAGTTTAAATGAGTTTATGTTTTTCTTCTTCCTATTTACCAAAATTGTCTCATGGAACAATCACACAATCGGAACTACATCAGACACTATAAAGAAAGCTTATCTTTTTTCTTATTTAACAAAATTGTTTGATTGTGGTTTATGACAAGATTTTATCACATCACATTAAGATAAAAATCCTTATCCATATAGAAGGAACGAGCTTGAGAACAAAGGTTGTATAACTAAGGATACTAGGAAGCAAATCATGAGTTATCCTTTCCCAATTACCAACAGCGAGATCGTGATGTCGAGAGGAATAATGGTCAATGTGGAGGGTGTAAGTGTTGATGGAAAGAATACCAACATCTAGTCGCAAGATCGAGTAGACAAATTTTCTGAAGTGAGAAAAGTACTCTCGGTCTTTCCATTTGGTTTCGATGAATTCGAGATCGGGAAAAAATACCAAAGTTGAGTCCATCACTTTGAAAGAATAGAAGTGATAAAGGCTCGTTTGATGGGAAGGGAAAAGAAAATGAGAATAAAGTATATCGTCTTGTAAACAGTTGATCTTATTTATCGCCTTTGTCGAAATTTTTTGCTCAAACATTCTGTTATGTCGTGGTGTTCTTCACGATAGAAGTGAGTAATGACAACAAAAATTGTAGTCCAAATAGTGTTCGAAGCAACAAGGATTGATCAAGGTGTTCTCGGATTGGTTTAGGTCGAATTTGATCCAACCTAATATCCAAATTTAGCAATTGTATTTGTTTTGAGTTGAGCGTCCAACATGTATTTTTAACACTATAGTTGAATGTTCTCTCAAAAAAAAAAAAAAACTATAGTTGAATGTTACATATATTAAATAATTTATTTTATATATCATATTTTTGATCGTGTTCTGGATTTTTGTTTATTACCGGTTGTTGCTGACTCTTCAGTTGTAGCTTTTCCTCGTGGTTTTTAGTTCTTTTGGGGATTTTTAGCCCCTTTGTTTCACCAAGAAAATAAAAATAAATAAAAATTATTTTATATGTAATTCATACGCAATATATTAGTAATAATGTATTGTTAAATATGTAAGTAGTTAGTATTATATTATTTTTTAATAAGTATAATAGAAACAAGATAGTATTATAATATAATTTATTAAATATTATATAATTTTAGTTGGTAGCTTTATGCAGTTAGGAAATGGTGGTTAAGAAATTACCTCTTCTACTATATAAATATGTACTGTATGTGTAAGCAAAATATGAAGATAGAAATAATGAAATTCTAATAATTTTTCCATTTCTATGGAGACTCGTTTCTTCTAGCAATTTTTTTTTTTTTTTTAAGGATCTTCTAGCAACATTTATCATCACTCTTTATTATTGATCCATACATTTATATCTATATCATTATAAAAAGACAACTTCATAGTTAACTAACAATTCCTTAAAAGAAAAAAGTTAACTAACTGTTAGCTACTTTTTAATCGGACATTTTCTTGGACAAAAATACTTTTAACATCTCGATTCTTTTTAAAATATAAATTTAAATACGATTTTTTTAATTCTTTTTTTGAGAAATGATTATATATATATATATATATATATATATATATATATATATATATATATATATAAAAGTCAGGATCCGTTGACACCAAATCCTATCCGTCCGTTCAAATTGATCTAAAGGTTCATAATTATTTACTTAAACCTTACTGTGATCTCCTTTGATTGACTTCCATAATAAACCAGTGATTTTCTCTCTTTCATATCTTGTGTTGCCGAAATTTAAGTGGTTATCCTTCTAATTCCAACTACTGATCTCGTGATACCATAACCAAGCATGTTTCTCTCACCACAAACCAAGTTCCATTTTCGTTCCTAACCTATTTCATATCACCTCAATAAAAAATAAATTACTTAATTAATTTATTGAATTGAACTGTGGAATCCCCTGCCAATATCGAAGACAATTATAATTCAATGAATTAATTCAATTAAAGATAGTTTACAATGTTATATAACCAAATAACAAGGATGAAATAATCTCTTATGTATCTCGTGTCAATTGATGTTAAAAGGGGAAGGAGACAAGTATAATTCCTATAAGGTTTTGTTGGGATAAAAGTTAAATTTGATCTGATGCTGAAGATGGAGGTAAATCTGGAAACACAATCCCCAGCAAGAATAAAAAAAACCTGCAACACGTGATTGTAAAAGAAGTCCATTCAATTTATCATGTAAACCAGTGTTAGCCGTTTGATTAAAAATTTAGACGGATAGGATTTGGTGTCAACGAATCCCTTGATACCTGGTGTCAACAGATTCTGACTCAAGAATGAATATCATGACGGCAACTTTTTAATTGAGTTTTTTTTGTTATGAAACAAATGGAGTTTTTGTTTTTCAACTCAACAACACCGTGCGATCAATAGTAAGATGAACCACCGACTTAAAAACTATTAAAAGCCATTGATTAAAAACAATTGACGGTTGAGATTTGGTGTCAACAAATCTGTTGACGATTCGTTGACACCTGGTGTCAACGGATCCTGACTCTCTCTCTCTCTCTCTCTATATATATATATATATATATATTCTAAAATTACTAATTTTTTTTTGAGGGAAAAATTACTAAATTTTTTAAAACTAACTATCTTTTAGTTGAACATTTTTATGCTGCAAATTTGCATTTACCAATACATTTTTTCCTCAAA
Organism: Medicago lupulina; assembly: GCA_958299785.1. NCBI lineage: Eukaryota > Viridiplantae > Streptophyta > Magnoliopsida > Fabales > Fabaceae > Medicago > Medicago lupulina. The sequence continues at coordinate 1,247,378 of OY283139.1, forward strand.
TTTAAATTCAAAAATAGATAAATTGTATTAAATTAAAGTAAATATTTCACAATAAAATATGATAAAATATATATTCCACAAAAACCAATAGAAAAACTTCTTTTATTTGCTAATATCTATAAAATACATACTTATCTATACATATGTGTAATATAATATTTAGATTCGGTGTAATATTTTATTCTTCAATTATCCGCTTCATTTAAATTCCATACATTTAATTTTTTACTATATATTATTAGATATATAATTAAAAAAAATAGTTAAATTGTCATATTTATAATTTTTTTTTCAAATTATACCCTTAATTCAAACATTTATATTTATAATTTTATTGTTTTTATTACTTATAAATACAGTGTTATCATTTTTATAATATTATTCAAATCTATAATAAAACTTTTAGTTTTGCAATAGAAAACAAATCTTATTTTAAACTTATTTGTCAAAATTATTTGATTGTGACATAAGAAAAAGAAAGTATAATCAGATGCGATAAAATAAATATACAATTAAGCATGATAAACAACGGAAGGAGAGACACGTTAGTGCTCGAGTTAAGCATAAACCTGCTTCATTTACGCATTATTTTTTATGCAGGTTATTGAGCTATTACATGCTTAATATTTAACTAATCATTCCATGGACAACAAATAGCCTTTGTGAATAAACTAAAACTTCATTAAGATTATGCAGGTACAAACTAAACTGGTTAAAAGATAAGTTGTGTACTGAAATAAAGTCAAAAGTCATAGTTCATTATGTTGACAGTAAAAACTCATAGAAACTACCAGCAATACATTGAGAGTTGACATGCTGAAGAAGCCCTAGGACATGAGGATAATACTCTTTCTAATTCTACTTTAGACCCTTTCGTGTAGCACCACATTGACATAGTTTTTAAAACTCTTGCATTCTCCAGAATAAATCTTGCTAGCATAATGTGATTACGTTGTTGGCCTGCATATGCAAAGTCCGACAAGGTGCAAGTTGTAAGGTTTGATGAAAGGCAAGTTGGAACAAATTCTGGATTGGCCCAATTTTCTTTTTCTTGATAATATTTCTTATATAACTCAGATTCATACACCCAATCGTCGTCATCTCGTACCTTATGTTAATAATATAGATAAAACAAATTAAAAAAACAAAATAAAGGTATGTTAAGAAAAGATAAATCAAATCGAATATGATTGTTAAATTTAACAAACAAACCTGATAAAGTTCAAGATTTTGAAGCTTAGGGCAATGATGGAGCAGTTGAACAACTATATCCCAATCATAGTTGAGCACTAACCGAGTCAAATTGTTGAAAGTAGGAAAGTCATAAGGTTGATATTCCTAAATTATACAAAAAAGACATGTATTAGAAATTAGGGTAAAATTCAATTCCAGAAATTAATGATTAAAAATACAAATGAATAACATTGTGTTCTTTCTCATTCAATTCTTTAATAAAACATACCTCGTATAGTTGTATGCTTAGAAACTCCAAATTTGAAAGTGATTTCACCGGAAAATAGCATTCGCAGTCGGTAATATCTGCTTTGTTCAACTTTCTTAACATTGAGCTGCTTTCAAAGTCATCAAAAGAATGATGAGTGTAACATGTGAAGAGGTTTATGTTAAATAGTTGAAGGTCTTCAAGAACTGGACATCCATCTAGAACCATCCATCTGAAGAAGTCCACGTTAGATTGTTGATCAAAGTAAATGTCTTTCAAGTGTAGGGTTTTGAGTGAGGGAAAGTTTGAAATAGAATCAAAAGTCTTAGAGGAAACCCAACGGAGCTTGAGAACAACAAGGGTTGTACAAGTTAGGTGACTTATAAGCAATTTAGGGATTGGCGCGTCAGCAAAGAAGTATTCAATGTGGAGGATGAAAGTGTTGATAGAATGATTGTCCGCCACTTCTCGCGAGTGCAAGATGGAGCAGACAAATTCATGGAAGCATAAAACGGATTCTTGGCCTTCCAATTTGGTTTCGATGAATTTGACATCGGGAACGTAAGGCCAAAGATGAATCCATCGCTTTGAAAGAATGGATGTGGCTACAGCTTTTTTGGTGGGAACATAAGAGAGTATGTGAATCAGTATGTCGTCAGGTAAACTTCCGATCCTATCTATGGCCGCCGCCGTTGAAAATTTCTGCTCAGACATTCTATTACGGCACAGTCTTCTTAACGATAGCAGGGTTCTATTACGATGACAGGAAGTGTTTGAAAGCAAAGGATTTTAGTCACAAGCCTGTTTATATATAGTCAAGGGTGTTGGCGGTTGGGTTGAATAAAATTTAACCAAATGCAATATCCAAAACACAGGTCCATTGATTTTATTTATTTATTTTTTTGACAAAATTTATTTATTTATTAATTTTTTTTTTAGGAAATTTTATTTATTTATTTTTTGGTTAGTATATGTTTACCATGTAATATTAATATTAGTGATTTTTTGTTTACCCACGGTACAAAAATTTATTTGTTTTGATTTCAATCATGTAATTTAAAGATTTATTATGTTTGGACCTTCATGAACTTTGACCGTAGAAAATCAATGATATGACATGAGGGTAAACCGAAATTCTCTCAATTTACAGAAAGCGAAAGTACCTTCAATCTTGAAATTTGATGCCATAAAAGTCCAAAATTAAAAAATCTTCATAATACAAAGTTGGAAACTAAACAATTTTTTTACACGGGGATAAACCAGAAACCGCTAATAGTATAGGGGTTAAACACGTCATAACCCTTTTATAATATAGAAATACAATGAAGTTTTTAGAAGTTTATTATAAAATACTCGCGTGTCTTTTTGATTTTTTTTTATTGCGCTAACACCTCTAATTTATGAACGGTTTATTTTATAAAATTTTCATTTTGATATAAAGTATAAATATAGATTTTGTGATTTTAAAATTATAACAAATTCAACCAATCGTGTTTATCTATTTCAACGACACAAAAATATAACAAATATAGTACAAATTCTTATCTTTTTTAATGTTACCAACAATAAACATTATTATAGGAAAATTCTTATCTTTTTTAATGTTACCAATGATAGGTTGACACCCTTAATGTGTACACCCTTTGTACCACTCTAAAAAAAAAACGTTAACCAAATATATGGTATGTGTGACCACGTTTTTTCAGTTGTATGACCACTATTTAGAAGCTGAAAAATGTGGTCACGCAACTAAAATGCGTGTGACCCCTATTTTTCCACTTAGTTAACCAAATAAATTCTGAAAAACTAGTGGTCACGCAACTAAAAAAAAATGGTCACACAAACCACATATTTGATTAACTTAAATTTTTCAGAGTTGTACAAATAGGTATACATTAAGGATGTCAACCTTGTATTCAAATTAAGCAATTGTCCTTGTGCTTATTTAAATACAAACAAATACTTTTAACATTAAAATCAAATCAAACCAACTTATCATTAATAAGTTTGATTGGGTTCGCAAGTCTTAATGAAAAATATATTTTTTAATTCTAAATACAAAAATAGTATAATATATATTTAGAAAATTAATTAATGCTATATATTTATAAAACTAAAGTTTGTTTTTTTAATTAAAGCTTGTTTTTTTTAAACAAAATATGTTTCTTTTTATCTTAAAATTGACAAGTGTTTGTTATTGGAGAAGATAGAGTGTGCAAATTTTTTTTTTTTTTTCGAGAAAAAGATAGTAACTAACAATTGTTTATTAGAAGAGAAAGATGACATATTAAATTTACTGGAAAGAAAAAGTGTGTGCGAAAAATATATCGACGGATTAGTATAATAGGAAGTAAAAGTGCAAAAATAAAATTTGGTGTTAATATTCACTTCAAAAAAAAAAATTGGTGTTAATATTCCAAAACAATACTTAAAACACATTTTTAGTTAAATGTGTAACCACGAGTAAGTGTTGCTTTGTTGAAATGGTCAATTTGGCTGGAAAGATTACCGTATCTTGTCGTAAGCGAAAGATTGTCAATGCGGAGGGTGTAAGTGTTGATGGAAAGATTACTGCATCTTGTCGCAAGATGGAGTAGATGAATTTCTCGAAACGGGAAAAGTATTATCGGTCTTTCCATTTGGTTTCGGTGAAGTTGAGACCGGGAACAAAATATAAATATGAGTCCATCACTTTGAAAGAATGGAAGTCGCACAGGCTTGTTTGATTGGAAGGGAAAAGAGAATGAGAATAAGTATATCGTCTTGTAAACGGCTGATCCTATCCAATCGCTTTTGTCAAAATTTCTCGCTCAGACATTGTATTATGTTGTAGTGTTCTTCGCAATATAAGTGAGTAACGGCAACAAAAGTTGTAGAATAAATAGCGTTCGAAGCAACAAGGATTGATCAGGGTGTTCATGGGTTGGGATGGGTCAAATTTAATCTACTCTATCGAGGTAGGCCGTTATCGGGTCCATCAAAAGAAAGCTCCATACTTGATCATAACCAAAGCCAACTCCCGTCCAATTTTTTCGATCAAGGGGAAGACAACTGATCGACTAAGGTATCACTTGCGACATCAGATGCACTGGGCTCTTCAAAAGACTATAACTATTACGAATTTTTATTCGAATCATATTTTTTTGGGTACAAATCCTTATTCGAATAATTTTAATAATGGCTTAACAATTGTTATTGACATAGTGGCTATCATGTTGATAAAACTCAATTTCTTTACATTGTTTTTTTCGCAGCAATTTCTTCACATTGTTGATTTTTGGAAACAAAAACTTATCTAAGTCACTATGTATAAGGCATATCCTAAGATTTTTTTCATAGGTGAATCAATAAAGTAGCGATGTCTTAATTATTTTAATATCTTTTTATTTATATTTTTTGTTGCAAAAGATTTATTCATAATCAAGGTTCTTTAAAACTATTTTTTCAACATAATTAATTAAAGTGAGTTAAAAAAGTATGTATGTATTACTAACTACCAAGTAAATATAATAATTTTGGCGTCCATAAAAAAATGGTGCCCTGATAATTCTGGGCCTTATATATATATATATATATATATATATATATATATATATATATATATATAAGAAAAGATTTTATTAAAGGTCATCCTATACACAAGGTGTCACTGCAACATAATTGAGATATAGTAACACTAACTATTACCAAATCAAAAAAAATGTTACTAATTAAATTTAGTAACATTTGATCAATTGTTAGGGAAAACTCATGTTACTAAAGAGCTTTAGTTACATTTTATAGTATTATATGTAACATTCAAAAAATGTCGCAAAATGTTACCCTATTGTAATTTTTTTTGTACCACCAGTAACAATAATTTGTTTTTACATTTATATTTTTTAGAAGTTGCAAATAGTGTCGCAAAATTGTATAGGCTAAAAAATTGTGAATATACCAAAAAATGTTACTAATTGAAATAGATTAGAAAAAGTGGATTGTCTATAAAAGTTTTTGCACTCCATCCACCACATTAAATCTAGAAACCACATAACAAGTGATTTTACATAATCCAAGCAAATCACAATTCTACATTAGGATCAACATGTAGATCCACCATTTTGGATAACATTACAAGGAAATAAGATATCCGAACTAAGCCTAGTAATCACTTTTTCCACCAAAATTTTCAGCAAAAAAGAAGAAAAAAAAACTAGCCATGTGGGGATCTAAGCAAGCTAATGCAACAAAAATCTTTTTGGCTTGCAATACCATTTTTCATATCTTCACTCGAAGCAACAAAAGTCTTCTAGCTGCAAGTATTTAGAAGGAATATGAGAACAAAAACAAAGTAAAAGTAAATTTGAGGTATAAATGATTGAACCAAATCCAATAATCACTAGAAAATTGAGATATAAAGATAGTAGAATTTACCTTTACTAAAGATGAAACAAGCAACAAAATCCTATTGATTTAAGTGTTGCTACTTTCTGAATAGAGGAAGGATCTGATATTGTTATATTATGAAAAAAGTTTTGAAAAGAGTATGAAAAGTCTTAAGGGTTTGAGTGGGATTGTTGGATGAGAGTAATATTGATATTTTTTATTAAAAAGTCTCATGAAATCCACTTCACACAAGAATCCATCAAAATTTATAGACTTTTGAATACCATAAGTTGTGAGAAATCTCAATTGAATATCAACGGTTTTCTCGTTGCATTAGAAAAATAATCATGATTGTCTTGATTTGAATACCACTAGATTTGTTTAGGTTGTAGAAAAGTTTTGATTCAATACCATAATCTTTTAAAATCCTTTATAATATTAATCCATCAAACCCCCTAAGTGTCAAGAGAAATGCTCAAACTCTCTCTTTATAACACTCTTTAATATTTATTTGAACACACTCACAAACAAAAATAATTAAAAGAGAAAATGATTAAATGATGCGGCTTGTAAATTATTTCTCTTTTAATTTTTTCTAGTTGTGTGTAAGCGGCCAAAAAATATTTATTTGGAGTTGTATCTAGTTAAGACTTAGTTAGGTAAAACTTTTATTAAAATTGTCTGATGAGCATAACGCAATTGGTGAAGACGTTGCAATATGCAGGGATCGGAGTTCAAACTCCAAATTCCCCACTTATTTACCAATTACACGAATAAATTGGTAAACTTTGATGAAAAAATAAACTTATATTAAAATTCGAAGTTTGTTGAACTGGTTTATCAAACATACATTGAAACACTAGATCATGAAAATACATGTGAAATTTCCATACCACCGCTGCCTTGATAGTATAACTTTCTTAAATTCTAACCAATCGAAGATGCATCACACCTTTTTACTTCTTCTGGAAATTGTGAGAAGTTCTCGTAAGTGTTTATCATCCCTTATTGATAAGATGCTTAAAGTTAAACTGACCTTTACCGTAAGTTATCTAGTATTAAACTATATTCATCTGGGTATTGGCTGTACTTTTTTTTGGGAGTTGTGTTTAGAAGAAGTCCTTTTGTATATTTTAATTTCAATTTGCACAATCAAATAATACTCTACTTCTGTTTAATTCAGTAACAACAAAGTTTGAGTATATGTTATTCTTAACCGCAATTGTTTTTCTTATTTATCATCACTTCAAAAAACGGTAGATAAATTACACAACAATATTTGTGGATAAAAATTAATTTGATTCATAAGAGTCATATGAAACACAAGTGTGCCTTAGCAAAAATAATGTGATGCTGAACTGTACGGTTTACTTGCAATATTCTAGTATGACCATATGAAGATTCATAATGTTGATAATTTTATGACATTGTAGAATATTAAACACATTAAATATCTATCTAACTTCCTAAACAGTAAAAGCATTACTCATTAATCTTGACATTTTTTACAGCATTTTGAGAGGTCAAACTTGATAGGAACTTGAAAGGTCGAAATGGTTTCAGGGACGAAGAGTAAAAGTTAGATAATACGGTGACACTAATTTTAATGTGAATGGGCAGAGGATAAGGGAACTAAATCATGAGAAGAACTAATAAAGATCGAAAGATGTCTAAACACTCGATGTGTTGGAATTGCACACGTTGAAAAATGTCTGGAATCAAAGCCTTTGAAAATTTTCTTAAATATATGTTAACAAGCTTTGCAAATGATCAAAAGGTTTAGCGAGAAGTCAGAGAAGATGGAGCCAAATACGCTCATTGAGAGTCAACTTAGATCAAACATATACCTTCGTCGAAGCCCTCAAAATCTGATCCACCACGACAATTTAAATAATACAGCTCAATTTTTTAATTGAGAAAGGTTTAATGGATGTTTTAGGAGAGAAGTTCTCTAATAGGAGTGTTCCCTGAACTCTGGTTTATCATTTAATTTTATGTTTTACCACCATTATAGAGCTCTTAAGCTCACCTGTATACATTTGTAATCCAATTTCTTTATCTCGGGTTCTATTAAAATCCTTCTTAACATGATCATATGTGAAGCAAATAAAAATATTGGTCATTTTTAAATAATTTAGGCATCATATATCATAAACAAACAAGTAAATAAATCATTTGTTTTCCCAATGTTATATGAAATTGAAAAGTAGCAAGTGAATATTGTTTTGAAGTAACCAATCTGGGATAAACAGTATAGGATAGGAATGAGCCATGGTGGTAAAACACATTGAAAAGAAATCAGATTCCAGAGCTCCAATAAATGTTTGTAAACGAATGGAAGGGAAATAGAGAAATCACCAATCATTGTTTCATATCTACCTTAATCGTCTCATTTTGTGTCTAGTTTGGGAAGAAGTAGCGAAGAAACCACAACGACTGATGTTGATGTAAATCTTATTCAACAGGTAGGGGGATTGTCGACGAGACAAATTGCAAGGGAGGTAACATTAGCTTATGAGGGTTTTGGCTCTCCTCCCATCCAATCACCTCTCCTCAAACGAACAAAATATCAAACCACCAAAACTTATAACAATTGTTCACGTCTCCAACCCTCTATTCCCTTCAAACCAAACAGACCCTAAGGGAATTTTTGATTCCTTATGAAATAGACCGGTAATCTAAAGTACAAAACCAGAATAAAAAAATATTAAAACCAAAAAACCATTAAAAGAGAAGAGGAGTGAAAAGATTTCACTACTCATAAGTCCTTTGCATTAAACAAACTCATTAAAGATTCAGGTGATCATTAAAGATTCAGGTGATTGATTTGTGTCTCATAATTCAAGAGAAACATTCATTGAATCAAGAACCGAAAAAGCAACGGAAAGAAAAAGATACATGAGAATAGCCCGAGTTAGGATCTCTCCATTTTCTTTCTCCATTTATGCTCTCGGCTATTAAAGTTTTTAAATGTTTTGAGATGTATATTAAATATTGGATTTAATAAATATCACATTTGTATTTATATTTCCAAAACTATAGTAATGGAGAAAATGGAGAGAACAAAGAATGGAGAGAATCCTAACCCGCATAGTCTATTAACCTAATAAACTCAGAAAAGCACTTCCATTGAATGATGGTTGTAGATCAAATTCACTCTGCATTGAAAACAAAGCAAAAAAGTCAAAAATAAAAAAAATCAAAAACAAAATTAGTGCTGCTAATTGACTAGCATGAAATGAGAATTGACTAGCACGTGGCTTTTTCTTTTAATTGTAAACTATGTTACTAGAACATCTATCTATAACAGTAATGTGACATAAATTGGATACTGTTAATCTTATTCGTGTTAGTATTACAAGAGTCATATTTTGTTTGAATCATCGACCAATTAATTAATCTCAAATAGCACACACCAGAGAACAAGGCTAACATCATCTAGGCACCAATACTAACAGCAAAAAAACATGATGACATAACATTGGGTTAACCAAACCAGAAATCAACCAAATAATAAAATACAGCTGAAAAGATCATGCAAATAAAAAATAAATCAATTAAGATACTTTTTTTTTTGCTTAATTTGTGCAGAGACAAAGTTTACAATTAGTTCATAGCAGCACATAGATTATCTATAAAATCACCTAATCAAACAATTGTAAGGTGGAAGCTAATGAAACAAAAGAGAGAACAAAGAAACTACTACTTACATATCTTATATATTGAAAGTTGACATGTTGCAGAAGCCCTTGGACATGAGGATAATGCTCTTTTTATTTCATACCATTTCCCGTAGCACCAAATTGACATAGTTTCTAAAATGCTTGCATTCTCCAGAATATATCTTGCTAATATTATGTGAGAACTCTGTCGGCCTGAATATTCAAAGTCCCTCGTGGTACAGGTTGTAAGGTTCGAGGAAAGACGACCTGGAACAAATTTCGGACGAACACAGTTTTCTCGATCCTCCCTATTATAGCCTTGTCTGTTCTGTTAATAATATAGATAAAATAAAACAATATATACATTCTATTAATACTAGAGTTAAAATAAAATGATACACAATTATATCTTAAAAAAAATGATTGTTAAATTTAACAAACATACCTGATAAAGTTTAAGATTTTGAAGCTTAGGGCAATGGTGGAGCACTTGTACATCTATATCCCAATAATAGTTGAGCACCAAATGAGTCAAATTATGGAATGTAGGAAGGTCATAACATAAGGGTGATAATTCTACATTATTTTTAAAAACCGAGTATTAAAATATAGGGTGAAATTCCACAAAATAAAGAATACAAATGAATCACATATTTATTATTTTTAAATGATATGCATCATTATATATTCCCTAATAATGAGACAAACCTTGGATAGTTGTATTCGTAGAAACTCCAAATTTGAAAGTGCTTTCATCGGAATATAGCAACAACACATGGTAATATTTGCTCTGTTTAACTTTCTTAATTCTTTTTCGCTGCTTTTGCGACAATAAATACCCTCAGAGGTTATATTATATAGTTGAAGATCTTTAAGAACTGGAAATTTTTCTAGAATCAAAGCAAGACCTTCAACATGTTTAAACATAATGTGTTTCAAATGTAGGGTTTTGAGGGAGGGTAATCTTATCATATTAAGATGAAAATCCACAAAGATGACGTAGCTGAGATCGAGACCGGAAACACCACAGCAAAGATGAATCCATCGTTTTGAAAGAATTCTTGTGGCAAAGGCTTGTTTTGTGGGGAGGGAAGAGAGGATGCGAATAAGTATATCATCCAGTAAACTGCTGATTCTATCCACTGCCAATGTCAAAATGTCAGGCTCAGACATTCTTCTCCTTCACGTTGTTTTTGCACGGAGTTTTTCAGGTAACAGTGAGTGACGGTAACTAATAGCTAGGGTTGGAAGCAAATAGGGTTTTGAAGCTGCAAGGCTTCTATTTGCCTATGTTTAAATAGCCAAGGTTTTGGGGTTTTTGCACACACTTTCTCATATATATTTAATATGTTAGCTTTCTCTTCCCAAGAAACAATCATGGTTACTATCTTTTTCTCCAACATATTTTTATATTTTATATTTTGCACACTATATCTCTCATAACAAATAATTTTCAATTTTGAGATAACAAGAAACAAACTTTGTTTTAAAAAAACAAACAAACAAATTTTGTTTAAAGAAAACAAACTTTGGTTTTTCAAATATATAACATTAATTAGTTTTATTGAAAAAGATAAGAGTAATGATAGAGGTTATAATTGAAAAAATCGTATCCTTAAAATACCAAAACGACAGTTAAATATGAACGGTAAATCTGCACTCAAACAACACTTAAAAAGAAACAGAGGGAGTAGCATATAAGAAAAAAAAGTGACGATGTTGAACATTTTCATTTGTCAAGCAAAACCAGAAAAAACTAAATTTATCAATGATTCATTCATTTGCTCTTCTTATATGTTTATTTCTTTATATATTAACAAAAATTTGCTGTAGCTATTTTGAATATCAAATAAACATTTATCAATTTTTGATCAACTATTGTAAGGTTTGTATTGATAAAAATTATATTTATGTCATTCTCACGTTCGTATGAATATCCGCTAGACAAGTATTAATGAATATCTGCACTCAAACGACACTTAAAAAAGAACGTGTCAAATGATTTTTTATACAAAAAATGGATTATTATAAAATAATTGAAATTAAGTAGAATTTATATCTTAAATTTTATTATTAATGATTGTGTCACTAATGATCATTTTACAACCGTTCCATGTGATATTTGGACAACGTCTCTTGAAGTTACAAAATCAAGCTTTTACCACTGAGTGGACACCTCAGATTTATTCCTTCTATTTCGATAAGACAAAAATATTATATCACACACTTTTACTTTGAGAACAAATTACTAATCAAACAAAAATCATTAATTAGGAAATTCAATTATATTTTATTTAATGACGAGAAGATTTTATATAAGTAATACGACAATTGTATAATTTTACTAATTAAAAAATGGTTACGGATTTTTGCGAGTCTAGGTACTTTTATTTAAGGTCGAGTCCAAGTACTTAAAAATATTATTTTATTCTATCGAGTCCAGGTACTTAAAAATGTTATTTTATTCTATATACGTTAATAATTTTACTAAAGCAAGTAATTTTCATTTTCATGTGCATCTATTAATTTACAGGTACTTAAAATATGGCTTATTTTTTCTATTCGTGTGTACCCATTAAGATATTCGTCCTATACCTTTTTGTGGTGAATTTTGTTTACGGAATCAATACATACATAATTTTGGTCATATTTAATTATAAGTCTAACCCATACAACGCCAGATAAATACACTAGTAACACTAGAATCAAACCAAATCAACTTTGAGTTAATGATTTGAATTGGGTTCAAAAGTCATGAATAAAATCAAGTTCAGAACAATCATCAACTTCTAATCCTGAAACACTTGATGAATGTGAAATTATAAAATTGGGTCCACCTTTGAAGAAAAGATGGTTATAATTGGATTTGGAAAAGCTTTCTAGCGATCCTGGGTTGAGGCTAAGACTTTTTATCCTTCATAATTTTCTCCTATTTCACTATTGGCACTAGATTCCCCCTTGAAAATTATTTCATAGATGTATACTCTGAATTTGCATTTTTGGAATTAGAGGGGATTGGTGATTTGAGTATAAAGATGGTGGAGACAAGGAAACATATTGTGTATCCGTTAGAATATTTGCTTTTAAAGTTATCTTTGATACTTCCTATGGCAACTGCAACAACTGAAAGAGCTTTATCAGGTATGAAGATTACCAAGACTGTGTTGCGAAATCGGATAGGTGATCAATGATTAAATGATTGTTTAATTACTTATATAGAAAGGTTTTTATTGGGATTGAAAATGAGAAAATCATTCAATATTTCCAAAAAATGACAAGTCGTAGAGGACCATTGTAATTGATATTTCTGGTTTAAAGAATGAAATATAATATATTATTTAGTGTTACAAATTTTATATATGATGGCTCCACTAGGTAAAATTCCTGCCTCCGCTACTGCTTCTACGAATCTATTTTTCAATACAAAGCTTCTAACGTTGATGGTTTTGACAATTGTTCTGCCTTTCCGGAACAAGACTCACCAAATCTTTTATTTGATACTTCCTATAAAATTTTTGTAACTTTATATAATACAGATCAATAACTTTTTCTTCAACACAATCTTCTCCTTCATCTCCAAACACAACCTTGTCTAAGAGACCTAGAAATCCAACTATACTTATCTGAAATAATAATAATTTCATTGTAGTGCTGTTTTAAAATATACTTGCTGCAATGCAAAGCTTGCTCCATGACATCTATTGTTAGCAGAATACGTATAATGCTAACATATCTTCTCCATGACCTTCAATTTCCTAAACTCGTACCAGCCCGCGTCGACACTTATTACATCCTTTACGGTGACAACAAGATAGCTTGCCACATTGCAGCAAATTCTCCTGGAAAGCACCAAACGCATCAAATTGGATTGCCCAATTGTTAGGCAGAAGCTACAACAAAAACAATTACATTTGCTTCCTATATTTGATTCTCAACAACTTGTAAATTTGATTACCAAACAATGAGATCCTTATATTTTTCCTTACTTTGTAACCAAGCTAAGCTTAACTATAATTTTCTCACAAACTTGTAACAAAATTTTGTTCAATTTAGCTCCCCACTTCCCTTCTTTTACATTTGTATTCATATCATTCTATTGTAACACTTAATCTTTTCGTCAATGAAAGTGAAAAGAATCTTTTGGATAGAGACATTGAATTGTTGGGAGCGTCAAACAATTATAGTTCACAACCACAGCACAATCAATTACCAATGGATGTTTGATATGAAACTGTGCAGACAAGTGGGTACACAGGGATAAAATAGTTCATGTCACAACAACGAGGTACACAACCACTGTAAAAGAACAGACAAGTAAACAGAAGCACACGAATGAGCAAATTTGGTTTAAATGCAACGGACACTGAGATAAAAGATTTCAAGCCTTCTAAATTCTTCCAAAGTTGGAATGTCAGTCAATTCCATGGTAGAAGCTAATGAACCAAAGACTTAATAAAGAAAATATACTTAAACTTCGCTGAGTGGAGATTGAAAACATTCGAGGAAACCTCTCACAAAGGGGCCCCTCTCCAATCCGTTTATCTAACCAAAAATAAGTCGTTCTATTTGTTTTTGGTTCAATGAGACAATTTGGAGAGCTAAAATTAGTTTAGGACGGATTTGACTTTCCTCCCTTCTCCTCACCTCCTTTCAAATAGAAAATAAAAAAACTAAACAGACTCTAAAGGATTGTTCAAATTATTACTTTATTTGGGAAATAGATCTGTAATCTAAAGGACGAGACCAAAACCAAAAAGAATCATAACCAAAAAACCAATAAAATATAAAAATAGAATTAAAAGAGGAGTGAAATAATTTCACCACTCATAAGTCACTTGCATTAAATAAAAATCATTCATAATTCACGTGCCTACTTATTGTCTGATAATTCAAAAGAAACATTCATGGAATTAAGAACCAAAAAAGTAACTAAAGAAAAAGAGATTGAGAATAGCCTATAAAGCTAATCAACTCAGAAAAGCACTTCTAGTGAATGATAGTTAGATCAAATTCACATTTGCATCTGCATAGAGAACAAAGCAAAAAAGTCAGAATTGACTACCTTTTTCTTTTTTTTCTTTCAATTCTAAACAACGTTGCTAGAACATCTATAACAATAATATTGTTTATGGATATTTTAGGAGAGAAGTTCTCTTTGGTGTATGAACTTAGCTCTAGTAGGAGTTCTCTGGTTTATCATTTAATTTTATGTTTTACCACCATTATAGAGCTCTTAAGCTCGCCCGTATACATTTGATAATACAATTTCTTTATCTCAGGTTCTATCAAAATCCTTCCTAACATCCTAGGCATCAGATCATATGTGAAGCAGATAAAAACATTGGCCATTTTTGAGTAATTTAGGCATAATATATCATAAACAAACAAGTAAATAAATCATTTGCTTTCCCAATGTTATCTAAAATTGAAAAGTAGCAAGTGAAAATTATTTTGATGTAACCAATGTGGGATTAACAGTAGAGATAGGAATGAGCCATGGTAATAAAACACATTGAAAAGAAATCAGATTCCAGAACTCCAATAAATGTTTGCAAACCAATGGAAGAGAAATAGAGAAATCACCAATCATTGTTTCATATTTACCTTAATCGTCTCATTTTGTGTCTAGTTTGAGAAGAAGTAGCCAAGAAACCACAATGATTGATGTTGATCTAAATCTTATTCAACAGGTAGGGGGATAGTGGAGGGATTGTCGACGAGACAAATTTCAGGGACGTAAAATTAGCTTATAAGGGTTTTGGCTCTTCTCCCGTCCCATCACCTCCCCTCAAACAAACAAAATATCAAACCACTAAAACTTATAACAATTGTTCACGTCTCCAACCATCTTCAAACCAAACAGACCCTAAGTGAATTTTTGAATTTATTGCATTCCTTGTGAAATAGACCAATAAAAAATTAATAATAGAAATAGAAGAGGAGTGAAAAGATTTCACTACTCATAAGTCTTTTGCATGCATTAAACAAACTCATTAAAGATTCAAGTGATTGATTGGTGTCTCATAATTCAAATTAAACATTGATGGAATCAAGAACCAAAAAAGCAACCTAAAGAAAAAGATACATGAGAATAGCCCGAGTTAGGATCTCTCCAGTTTCTCTCCATTTATTCTCTCCACTATTAAAGTTTTTAAATGTTTTGAGATGTATATAGAATATTGGATTTATTTAATATCAGACTTGTATTTAGATTTCCAAAACTATAGTAATGGAGAAAATGGAGAGAACAAAGAATGGAGAGAATCCTAACCTGCATAGTCTATAAACCTAATAAACTAAGAAAAGCACTTCCATTGGATGATGGTTGTAGATCAAATTCACTCTGCACCTGCATTGAAAACAAAGCAAAAAAAGTCAAAAATAAAATATCAAAAACAAAATTAGTGCTAATTGACTAGCATGAAATGAGAATTGACGAGCACGTTGCTTTTTCTTTCAATTGTAAATTACTCTCTCTAGTCACATTAATAAGCATATGGAGAATGTTACTAAAACATCTAAAACAGAAATGACTAATGTGACATAAATTGGATACTGCATGGAATTTGTAAGTAATACTGTTAATCTTATTTGTGTTAAACTAGTATTACAATAATGCTATTTTCTTTGAATCAGCAAACAATTTATTAATCAAAGAAACTTCCCAATCACTGTTGCTACTTAATGTGGTATTAACATACAACTTCCTCAAGGAAACCAAAAGCATTTTTGTGTAACTTGCTTGCCATTAGCATTCAAGCATCTTTTGCCTTATGAAGAGTAGTGGACTCAGTTTGTGAATATAAGCAAAACATGATGACATAAACATTGGCTGAACAAACCAGAAATCGGAGAAACTACTTCTACTTACATAATCATTTATGTTTTTAATTGAAAGTTGACATGTTTCAGAAGCCCTTAGACATGAGGATAACCCTCTGTCTATTTTAGACCGTTTCTCGCAACACCAGATTGACATAGTTTCTAAAACTCTCGCATTCTCCAGAATAAACCTTGCTAGCATAATGTGAGAACTCTGTAAGCCTGCAAATTCAAAGTCCCGCATAGTACAATCTGTAAGGATTGACGAAAGACAACCTGGAACAACTTTTGGACGAACCCAGTTTTCTTGATCCTCCCAATAATAGCCTTGTCTGCTCTGTTAATAATATAGATAAAATAAAACAATACATACATTCTATTAATACTAGAGTTAAAATAAAATGATACATAATTGTATTTAAAAAAAATATGATTGTTAAATTTAACAAACAAACCTGATAAAGTTCAAGATTTTGAAGCTTGGGGCAATGTTGGAGCACCTTTACAATTATATCCCAATAATAGTTGAGCACCAAATGCGTCAAATTATGGAATGTAGGAAAGTCATAAGGGTGATAATGCTACATTATTTTAAAAAACAGAGTATTACAAAAATAGGGTGAAATTCTACAAAATAAAGAATACAAATGAATCACATTATTCTTTTTAAATTTTAGGGTTAATCAAGTTTTTAGTCCTTATAAATATTCACAGTTTTGTTTTTAGTCCCTATAAAATAAAATCACACTTTTTAGTCCCTGGGACATTTTCAATAATGAGACAAACAAACCTTCAATAGTTGTAGGCGTAAATACTTCAAATTTGAAAGTGCTTTCAACGGAAAATCACAATAACATGTGGTAATATCTGCTCTGTTTAACTTTTTTAAGTTTTCGCTGCTTTTACAATAATAAGTACTGGAACAGTTGCTGAATATATTAGACAATTGAAGATCTTCAAGAATTGGACATTTATCTAGAATCATCACAAGATCAACATCTTGTTTAAAACGAATGTATTTCAAATGTAGGGTTTTGAGTGAGGGTAATCTTATCGAATTAAGATAAAAATCTGCCCCCATATTGAACCAACCGAGTTTGAGTACAACAAGGGTTGTACAAGCAAGGATACTGGTAGGCAAGTCAGGGGTTACTGTTGCCCAATTACCAACAACGATATCACAAAGTCGATCGGAATAGTGTCCATCCATCAAGATGAAACTGTTGATGGGATGATTACCGGAAGATTTTCGTGACCGCAAGATGTAGTCGACAAAGGCTTCTAGGACTTCCTGTTTGATGTAGCTGAAGTCGAGATTGGGAACTAAATAGAAAAGACGAGTCCATCGCTTTGAGAGAATACTTGTGACAAAGGCTTGTTTGGTGGAAAGGGAAGAGAGGATGCTAATCAGTATATCGTCCGGTAAACTGCTGATCCTATCCACTGCCGACGTTGAAATTTTGGGCTCAGACATTCTTTTCCTGCACGTACCGTGTTTTTCACGGTAACAGTGAGTGACGGTAGCTATTAGGATTGGAAGCAAATAGGGTTTTGAAGCAACAAGGATTCTATTTGCCTTTGTTTAAATAGTAAAAGTTTTGGGGGAGTTATCGAATTTGATCAAACCCAATATTCGTGTTGAGTTGAATAACTATACTTATAACATTAAAATCAAACCAAATCAACTTGATTTTATTTTTTTTTAAAATAATCAACTTGAACTTGATTGTTAACGAGTTGGATTGGGTTCAAAAGTCATGAAGAAAATTAATTATTACATTCTAAATGTAAAAATAGTTTAAACAAGAAAAGAAGCAATCCGCTACCTAAATACCCATATAGGTATCTGCAAGCAGGGTGATATTTAACTGAGGGGGGCAGACATCCACATCTTCAAAAAATAAAAAAACTTTTCATTTTTTTTCCAAAAAGAAAAACATTCAAAAAATCATAAAATTTTAGTACTTAACCGAATTAAAACATATCATCATTCAATGGCTAAAAATTCTTCCACTATTGAAATCAACAAAACATACTATGTATGATCTAATCTAAATTTTACACACTCGCCTACTTACAATTTAACTTTTTTACCTAATTCAATTTTACACCACACTTGAAGACATTCAAACACAACACATTCGACACTCAAAGTTCATGTCCAACATTGAAAGACATACAATTTGTGCATATTTCATTCAACATTCAAAAGTCAAAATATTCATACACATTCAAATGATAATTATTGCGGACTTGTGAAATACATCTTTCATAAGAAACAACTAAGAAAAATCAAAAAACATATAAATTCATAAAAACACCCTCCTCGTAGGTGGGACTCGGTACTGAGTGGTTGGGTCTTTGTCTTCAAAATGGTTTGAATACGTTCATACTAGCTCATCACTCGTTTTTAGCAAGTGGCAATAAACCATCTCGCGGCCACACTTTATCCCACCGAAGTACCAACATATGTAGTAGAACATACATGTCTGACCATGTTCATCATAGGGGATGAAGATCACCTCATCAACCTCTAGGCGATCAAAGAAGATCATGTAGTTGTTCGGTGACTTGTGTCCCTTGCCCTGAAACAAACCACACTTTGTGTGGCCTGTCGAAGGGATAGTTGGGGTCAATAACATATATAGATATTAGCAAAAGGCTCCACAGTCCAGACCTGAAAAACAAACACAAACATATCTTACAAACACCAACATCTATTTAAATTAAAAATATGAGTCATGATCTGTTGACACCAGGTGGCAAATTTAAGTTTGACACCAAATTTCATCCATTAATTTTGTTTAATCTAGAGGCTGTTAATTATGCATGGTGACAACAACTTTATTTTTTGCACCATAGTACTTCTTTTATCCCAAACCTTCAATTGTCTAGGTTCATCCCTCAACTAAATCTCTTTATATGTGCTGGGTTTCACGGTCTCTCAAATCTCATGAACCTTTTATTCTCTCTCTCCCGTTGATTCCCCTTCAATGGTTTAAATTTTTTCAAGCTATCAACAGGCTTGACCATGCCTTAAAAATGCACTCAACCGTAGCATTTTAGGTTTCAGTTAGCAATATTTAGTTCCAGTTCAATTTATTTAGATTCTATTCATAGTTGAAGGTTGTTCATCGATATATTAAAAATGATCCTGCTTGTTAATTTTTGTTTCTCCTGAATGTTCTATCTTCCATCGATATATCTGTACTGTCTGAAATTTGTTTATGTTTGCTTGTTCCAATTGTGATGTTTTCATATGTTGCTTGTTCCCTTGCATCATGAGTGTTCTCATATCATATTTTGCATGCCTATGCAATCAATTACACTGTACATACGATGTCTATAAACATATTAAAAGATTGTTTTCTACATTTTTATTAAGGCATTTACCCCCTACATTTTTTGCGGTGTTTTTCTCAACTCAATCTGGTTTCTTCCGTCAGTTTTTGATTGCACCTGCTTGTAAAGAGAGAAGGAAACATGACTTGTTTGGTATTTAAGATTTTGTGGAATTGGAAACATTGCCAACACCGCTTACCTCCACTACATCAGCCACCATCTCTGTCATAGGGTTCTTCGTTACTCCTCTTTCAAGGTTATTTTCATGTATCTTGATGAAAATGGACTTGTTCTTGCGATAATATACATCCTATTGGTTGTTTCCGGGGTTAATTTATCTTTATCACTTATTTCTCATCCAGTTAGTTGAGATACTATATCACTTCTGGTTCTGCTAAAATATTGTTGCTATTTTTTTAACTGCCATATATATTAATACCACTCATTCCATTTCCATGTACAAGACAGACACGAAGTAGAGCAAAAGAGTACACACCAAACTGCAGTAGCAAACTAGAAAAGGAAACAAAAATACAGTAAAAACAACACCACAACCTCCCTACCCCAAAACAAACTAGTAAAAAGATGAATCAACCCAAGGTAAATAAAACCAGTTCCAACACAAAAGAACTCCAAAATCACCCGAGAGTAACAAACAAAAACAAGGCACTAGTTGAACTTCAAAGCACCCTATCCCAGCCACTCATGCTGCCAAGAAAACAACGACTAAAGAAAAAAGAAACATTTTTTTACCATGCTTGAAGATAATTTGACCCTACCAACTTAGGGATTTCTTTACAATCATTTTCCACGTAAAAATTTGGAAAATAATAGTCTTGTGTATTTTATTTTCTATCCCAATAAATTCTATTATTTATTTTAATTAAAATTTAAACATATGCAAAGAAAAATTGCACAAAATTTTGGATAAACATGGGGTGACAGTTGTAAATTACCAGAATAACCATTAACTATATATATATATATATATATATATATATATTTTTGACTCAATCAATTATTTATTATTAATGACATTATGGTTTTTGGTAAAATAATAATTCAATAAATAGGAATCCCTTTACCTTTCATTCAATGGTTTGACCCACACTTTTACATTTTTTTTAAATCATTTATATAATTAGTATATATCTTTTAAACTAATTTAGTAAAAGAATAGTTTTTTTTTTTGAAGGAAGAATAGTTATTTTCTTGTTAGTATCTGTTTATGATAAGTATATATATCTTTAGGATAGAATAGATGAGTTTGAGACAGCTCTGACTGACTAGAGATTTGGAATTTGGATTGAATAAAGTAGGAGTGTCAAGATTCCTTCCTAGTTGGCTTGTTTCGTCTTCATCGGAAAAATGGGATCACTGAAGAAGATGGATTCAGTTGAGCGAGATTTGAAGAACTATTCTCCAATATTATACGTTAATGGAATTCGTAGAGTTTTGCCTCATGACTTGGCTCATTTCACTCTACTTGAATATCTCAGAGGTATATTATTATACTCAATTTTGTTACCGATTTCCATGTGCAAGGAGGACTTCATGAACCCAACTTGGAGTCCCACATCGGAAGTCATGAACCCAGTGTGAGGATTTATATAGGATTGGACAATCCTCCCCCACTGAGCCATGGTTTTGAGGTGGTGTTAGGTTCAATCCGTATCAACTTTCAGCTTATTTATTTAACGTGTTTGGATCGACTTAATTGAGTTAAAACAGTTCATAGTCAGTAAGATGACAAATTATCTTTACTTAATTATATTGTTGTAGAAATAATTGATACATAAGCACTACTTATGCTATATGTGCTTAATAAGACCAATTTTTAGCTTAAGTTAAAGTCATTCGGTTCATGAACCAAGTTCAAAGAGTTAATTCTCGAAACTGAGTCTTGAACTAATTTAAGTTGTGGTTTGGTTGATTACCAACCCTACATAAGCATTTCATGATTAAATTGAAATTTTGTTTTTTCATATGTACTTAATTTTGGTTTGTCGATTTAAATGTTTTCCTTTGTGAAGCTATACTGATTATAGTTTTCTACTCTCTTTGGTATAAAAGATATAGATCTGACCGGGACTAAACTAGGCTGCGGTGAAGGTGGTTGTGGAGCTTGCACTGTTATGGTTTCTCATTATGATACAAATTTGAGGAAAACCTTGTGAGTTTTTCTTTCTCATACCGTGCGCTCCTACTACTTTTGAAATGATTCGTTCTTGTATCCTAACATAAGGCTTATGATTTTAGTTTGAAAATATTCTTTCAGACACTATGCTATCAATGCTTGCTTAGCACCTCTATATTCTGTTGAAGGGATGCATGTGATTACAGTCGAGGGACTTGGAAGCTGCAGGCTTGGATTGCACCCTATCCAGGTGATTGTTTATGATGTACTTTATTATTTATTGGCTTTGGTTATTATCTTTCGTGTTATTTGGAATTGATATTTACCGATCAATACTTTGTACTTATTAGTGTGATATCCTCTACAGGAATCTCTGGCTCGTACTCACGGTTCACAATGTGGATTTTGTACACCTGGTTTTGTCATGTCCATGTATGCGTTATTGCGGTCAAATCAAACACCGCCTAGTGAAGAACAAATTGAAGAATGCCTTGCTGGAAATTTATGCCGATGCACGGGTTACAGAGCAATACTGGATGCATTCCGGGTCTTTGCCAAAACCAATAATATGTTATACACTGGCGTTTCTTCAACGAGCCTTCAAGAAGGCCAATCTGTTTGCCCATCAACCGGGAAACCCTGTTCATGCAACTTAGACAGTGTAAATGATAAATGTGTAGAAAGTGTTGATAGACACAAACCTACTTCCTATAATGAAGTAAACGGGACCAAATATACAGAAAAGGAGCTTATTTTTCCTCCTGAGCTGTTGTTAAGGAAACCGACCTTCTTAAATTTGACTGGATTTGGAGGGCTAATGTGGTATCGGCCTTTAACACTTCAACACGTATTGGATTTAAAAGCCAAATATCCTGATGCGAAGTTGCTAGTCGGTAATACTGAGGTAGGAATTGAGATGAGACTGAAGAGAATACAGTATCAAGTTCTGGTTTCTGTAATGCATGTGCCAGAACTAAATGTTTTGGAAGCTACGGATGATGGCATAGAGATAGGTGCTGCAGTTAGATTATCCATTCTCTTGAATTTTTTCAGGAAGGTTGTGACTGAGCGAGCTGCTCATGAAACTTCATCTTGTAAAGCCTTTATTGAGCAACTAAAATGGTTTGCTGGATCACAGATAAGAAACGTTTCATCAATTGGTGGAAATATATGTACTGCCAGCCCAATATCAGACTTGAATCCTCTCTGGATGGCAGCCAGAGCAAAGTTTCGAATTATTGACTCAAAAGGGAATATCAAGACAGTACTGGCAGAAAATTTCTTCCTGGGTTATCGCAAGGTGGATTTGGCATCTGATGAAATTCTTCTGTCAGTATTCTTGCCATGGAATAGGACCTTAGAGTTTGTAAAAGAATTTAAACAGTCCCATAGAAGGGATGATGATATTGCAATTGTAAATGCGGGTATTCGTGTTCATCTTCAGGAACATAGTGAAAACTGGGTTGTTGCTGATGCATCAATTGTTTATGGTGGGGTAGCACCATGTTCCCTTTCTGCCATAAAAACTAAGGAATTTCTCATTGGAAAGATTTGGGACCAAGACATGTTGAAAAATGCATTGAAAATTCTGCAAAAGGATATAGTACTTAAGGAAGATGCTCCTGGCGGAATGGTAGAGTTCCGGAAATCTTTGACTCTGAGTTTCTTTTTTAAATTTTTTCTATGGGCGTCTCATCAAATGGATGGCGTCAAAGAGTCTATACCAGTATCCCATCTATCTGCAGTGCACTCAGTCTACCGGCCGCCAGCTACAGGATCTCAGGATTATGAAATCATGAAGCACGGGACATCCGTCGGTTCTCCCGAGGTTCATCAATCTTCAAGACTTCAGGTTCGTTGAGCTTATAATGTAAACTCATGTTGCAAATTTAAAAATTATGCATTCATCTATAGATTTGTTAGTGTTCTACTCACTCAAGCATGCTTGTACCTTCCTTTTTAGTGCTTCTCTTGTTATTTAACTTTAAAAAATATGACATTGTGAAGGACTAGATCATTATACTTATCTTTGTTGCGGAATTTCTAACTGTAAAAAGTCAGATGTTAAACATGAGATGCATCCCAATGAATCCTGTATTGTCTATTGTTCCCACTAATCAAACGAAAATTATAACCTCAATGTTGGCTATGTCTGCTTTTTCCCAATAATATTCTTGCGTCAAGGCATTTTACTGACATTGATGCCTTTGAGGGCCAGTCAATAACAGACATACATGTTTTTTATGCAAAAATAATAAGCTTTCATACAAAATTCCTTTTTCGATATATGCTATAATTAGAAATATATTGGATCCATTTTTTTTAAGACTAGAGGGTGAATAAAATGTTAATATTATTTGATTATATCTGACTACAAGCATAAAGGTTGTTATTTAGACACACGATAATCAAGCAAAGGGAAATGAAATATCCTAATAATTATAGGCTATCCCAAAGACGTGTTAAGAAAATAGAAAAAGGAATGAGTGAAATACTCTATCCTAAAATAATGTTATTTCCATATATTTACAACATACCATCTCAAGCTGGTGAATGGATGTTCAACATTCCTGGCTTGCAAGAAGCTGATAAAATCGCTCCGTTCAAAAGGTCTTAACTAGCACGTTTACTAGCCGATGTTCAGAAGGAACACATGATATATTTGAGTCTTTCATAGGTATGTTTCTTGTTGTATGTATTAATTGCTTGCATCCTTTGTTACCTCCTCTTTCTCTCTGCCATGTTTTCAGTTCTTATTCTTTATCTTTTTGTTATGTTTGGCTTACATGGTTTCT
Source organism: Medicago lupulina (assembly GCA_958299785.1). Taxonomy (NCBI): domain Eukaryota; kingdom Viridiplantae; phylum Streptophyta; class Magnoliopsida; order Fabales; family Fabaceae; genus Medicago; species Medicago lupulina. The sequence continues at coordinate 1,271,942 of OY283139.1, forward strand.
TTAGAAAGTTATGTCTTTTCTATTTAGTAAAATGTTGGCTTCATGATTCTTACATTCAGGTTACAGGAGAAGCATTATATGCTGATGACACACCAATGCCTCCAAATGGCTTGCATGCTGCCTTAGTTTTGAGTACAAAACCCCATGCCCGAATACTTTCAATTGATGATTCAGTGGCCAGATCTTCACCTGGATTTGTGGGCTTGTTTCTAGCTAAAGATATACCAGGTGATAATATGATTGGAGCAGTTGTTGCTGATGAGGAGCTTTTTGCTGTAGAATATATCACTTGCGTGGGTCAGGTATCTAGCTTACTGAATATTCTCTCACTTGTGATATTTTTTTTTAAATTTTTTTTTATGATTTTGAGCTTAAAGGGAATGGAGCTCTCCTGCTTCCTTTGTGTGGCATTTGCAGTTCGTGCCCATTCTTAACTGACGGTGTCATGTTATGAAATGAAGATCTTCAAAGTCACTTGCAAAACAGAAGAAAATTATGATATGCAATGCATTAGATGTAAATATATATTGTGCACATGCATGAATTAGACTTGTAGTGCATACTATAGCTAGTGAGGAGACTTGTATTATTTTGGTATACAACACTTTACGATCTACGTATTAGAGTTTTAATTCAGCATTATGTAAAGAAGACTACTATGTTTCTACTTCTCCTTGTTCAAGACTCACGTCTCTTCATGCATTGACTTTTATTCTAACACTTTTCATTATTCTCTATTGTACCCTGTAAGCCTTGCCTGCAATTCTTTTCACACAAGTATACTGTAATAAAGTCGGGTTGCTGAACCGATTTGGATCTTATTAGCTCATAATAAAATAAATCGTAGTTCCAGATCTCATATAGTATCATGATGTTTTCCCAATTTATCGCATCTTCCTGTTCTCAATCACTCTGAATGCCCACTTAGCCTTGTACTATTAACTGTCTTTCACATCCGGAATATTTATAAACAAATCTTGAAGTTGAATTTGGTGGATGACCTATAAAGTGTTGGTTATGAATCCTTGTGGAATATATAGTCTTGCATTAGCCTTTTGCTATTATTAGTTGACTGGTTTTACATGTATTTTCCAGGTAATAGGGGTTGTTGTGGCTGATACTCATGAAAATGCAAAGACAGCAGCAAGAAAAGTTCACATTGAGTATGAAGAGCTCCCAGCTATCTTATCAATACAGGACGCCATCAATGCTAGAAGTTTTCATCCTAACACAGAAAAGCACATGAGAAAAGGTGACGTTGATCACTGTTTTCAGTCTGGCAAGTGTGACAGAATAATTGAGGGGGAAGTTCAGATAGGAGGTCAGGAACACTTTTACCTGGAGCCACATGGCAGTTTGGTATGGACAGTGGATGGTGGAAATGAAGTTCATATGATATCATCTACTCAAGTAAGTTACACAATTTTGAAGTGAATGCCTACAATTTATATTTTATGCATCTTTTGGAAATTGTAGTTTCTGAAATCTTTTGCTTGTTTCATTGTATCGGTTCCATTATGGAAAGTTTCAGCCAAGTATTACTCAACCACTTATTTGTTTTTGTATAATTTTGTGTTACGAACTGCAGATCAGTATAATGATGTTCAAGAATTAACAAATAACAATGGACAATGGTACTGAACCATTATGCCAGCTTTGTCTTTGGCATGGTTAATATTTGATGGCTACTGCATGTTTTTTTATGTTCCCCAATCCTAAGTGGGAAATGAAATTTTCCTTTGAAAAACCATCTTTTAAGGTGGTGGTAATAGGGACATTTCAAATTGTATTTTATGATGACAATTCTATTGAAAATGATTCTCAAACTAAACAACTTGACATGTTCTGGCTTGGAAGAAATAACTGCATTGTGATGATATCATTGTGTTATTGCAGGCCCCTCAGAATCACCAGAAATGTGTTTCTCATGTTCTTGGCCTTCCCAAGACAAAGGTAGTTTGTAAAACAAAGCGAATTGGTGGTGGATTTGGGGGAAAGGAGTCAAGATCAGCTTTTATTGCTGCTGCAGTCTCAGTTCCATCGTATCTGTTAAATAGACCAGTGAAAATCATACTTGATCGAGATGTAGACATGATGATAACTGGGCAACGCCATAGTTTTTTAGGGAAGTATAAGGTATTGCTTTATTTACATAAATAGATTTTATTTGTCTATTTCATCCCACATCAATATTTAGTGTAAAACTGAATCCTGTGAATTTTCATTTAAATGTAATCTAGGTCTAAGAGCTACTAATTCATTTTGTTTGTGCCAGAAATACGAATTTGACAATATCTTGATATTTCTGAGTGATGCTTGAAATGGTGGCATATAATATACTGTTTAGCACCCTACTTTTTCTCATTTTGATGCCTATTGGCCCTTGTTTTATTTTTCTCACCATTGGTTTCTTACATCCCAATGTTCCTGTCCATTGTTTGAGACTGTGCAGTATTAGCATTGGTTTCGTCATTTTTGAGGTATTATTTGATTCAGGTTGGATTTACAAACGAAGGGAAGGTGCTTGCGCTGGATCTTGAAATTTATAACAACGGTGGAAATTCACTGGATTTGTCACTTGCTATCCTTGAACGTGCTATGTTTCATTCAGATAATGTGTATGAAATACCAAATGTGAGGATAATGGGAAGGGTTTGCTTCACTAATCTTCCTAGCAATACTGCTTTTCGTGGTTTTGGTAGCCCTCAAGGCATGCTTATTGCTGAAAACTGGATTCAGAGGATTGCTGTGGAACTCGATATGAGCCCAGAAGTGATAAAGGTAAGATATAAAATTTTGGATTATTGTCAATTTGCTACTTTGGAGTTATACATATGAAATTGCACTGTCATCCTACTTGATGTTGGATTTTCATGTGAATCTTCCTAAACTAAGTTTCCTTTTAGGAAATTAATTTTCAAGGTGAAGGATCCATTATGCATTATGGCCAGATACTTGAGCACTGCACTCTATCCCAGCTATGGAATGAACTGAAGTTATCATGTGACTTTGTGAAGACACGCAAAGAAGTTGAAAAATTCAATGCTCACAACCGCTGGAGGAAGCGTGGCATTGCTATGGTTCCTACTAAGTTTGGTATATCCTTTGCAATAAAGTTTTTGAACCAGGTAAATTCTGACTTCCGTCATGTATTGAAAAAAAAGTGATTTTACATTAAATTCTAGGAAATTCATGGACGATTAGAAGGAAGCTTGTGGAAACAATTTTCTGGCATAATAGCTTCTGCAAGGGATAGGTTCAGAGGTTATTTATCTATTAAAGATGTCTCATAAGATTGTGTATTGATCTACATTACTTCCTAATTGTTCTTGATATTTTTGAGGTGCTTTTCATTGAAGATTTAATTTCTATTTCATATTCCTATTTTCTTAGTTATGAAATAATTGCATTATTAGAATAGAGATAACATCATGCTTGCATATTTTCTCAACAACTGTAGGCAGGTGCTCTGGTTAATGTTTATACGGATGGAACAGTCTTAGTGACCCATGGGGGTGTGGAAATGGGGCAAGGTTTGCATACGAAAGTTGCTCAGATCGCAGCATCAGCTTTCAATATCCCCCTTAGTTCTGTCTTTATATCAGAAACAAGTACTGACAAGGTATTAAGTTACTCTTTTAAAAGATATCAAGAACTTGTGACAATTATCAAGTACTGAAGATTATTATTATAATATATACACAACACTAGTTTGATTTTTAAAATTTCATGTCCAAATAATAATTTTTCATTATGGAGATTGGTAAATTTTTTAAAATAATGGCATGATGTATTGTGGTATTTTATAAACTATTAGTATAATTTTTGTTATGGTTTGACTCTTCAATCATTTAATTTTTAAAAAATTATCTAACATCTTATTAGAAGTAACAAATCCAAACACTTTTGTAACTTGTAAGTGCTTTTCAATGTACAAAAGCAATTAGTTTACTAAATGAAGCACTTATGACATAAGCTCTCATGTTATAGAGTTAGAGTATAAACTATTACTGCTATAAGAACTTAAATAAGTTTTGTATCCAAACGGGGCTTAATGTCTATGACAAAAGATATACACAAGATTTTCTTACGACATGGTCGAAACACAGTTTGTGTGTTGTGTTATTTTTTCTTGGAAATTAGAGTCTGCCAGTAATATCAAGTAAATGGTAGTAATACATATTTTCCTTCTCTCCTTCCCATCATTATTATAATAAAAATTATTATTATTTTCTTTAGTTTTTTACGGACTCACTTCCAAAAGAAAAGCAACATATTCAAGGTTTAGGACCCAAAAGTAAGGAGAAAAAGCAACACTAGCATAATATCTTTTCACATAATTAGGCTTCCTCGAATCTCCAAAGTAATTTCAGAATATAACTAAAGCTTCCAAGACAAGATAAAAAAGATAGTAGGTTTTTTGCAAGCTTGCTGATTATATTTTCAAATTGGAGTATAGTATCATGCACTGCTTTTCTGTTTGAACTGGATTATCTATTTCTTTTTCCCCCTTTTCCCCTTTATTGGATCTGTGCCTATTCTTTCCGATGCTAAGTTGTTTTCATTTCTTCGTGCTTGCTGTAACTAGGTTCCTAATTCTTCTCCAACAGCAGCTTCTGCAAGTTCTGATCTGTACGGAGGAGCAGTTTTAGATGCATGCGAGCAAATAAAGGCACGCATGGAACCTATTGCTTCTCGACATAACTTCACCTCATTTGCTGAGGTATGCATGTATTTGCAGTTTTTGTTTCTCAGTCTATGAAGTGAATGACCAGAAAACCAAATTAATTAATTGTATTATTGAAGTTTCTTTGTTTATTATAAATTTTAGGGAAATGCTAAAGAGTGCCCTTATGGCATTGATTAAGAGGATAAAAATAGAAATATTGCATTGGGAAATGGTGAAAGTGATGAATTTAACTTTCTAAAAGTTAAAATATTGTTGAATCCAATGCAAACCTACTACTTTTGGTTTCCTTAACAAGTGCCTTAAAAGACACTTGTTAGCATAACCCTAAATTTTATACACATGCTGAGAGTTAGCAAGTTGAGAGAAAATTAAGAAAGCACCGAGGATATTCGAATTTCTGCGAAAATAACATTTAGTAGATATTATATATATTTTTCGTATGAATATATTGGGTTTCATTAAGAATCAAAAAATAATATGATTACAGTAGTTCGAAGCTTGTGTAAGAAATTACATGTACTATATCAGAATGTTATTGATAGGATTTGGATTCTCCAAATTCACTTTAAAGGTGAAAATATATGAGGAATTACAGCCATGTACTACGTCGTTCTTTAAAGTTCGACCATTTGTTATTCAGTCAGCGGCTAACTCCTCATTTTCCCTCTAAAGTGAGGTATCCTACTGAAGGTATATGTTGCATAGGTTTGTCAACAAGTTCTAATTATAGGTAGCTTTTGTGATTGTCTCCGCTGTTATGAGGTGTCCTGTGGTTGAAAACTACTGAACATGTTTTATTATGCTTTTGTTGTTTTCAGCTAGTTAATGCATGCTATATGGAGAGAATAGACCTTTCTGCCCACGGGTTTTATATTACACCTGATATTGATTTTGATTGGATCACGGGTAAAGGAAATATTTTTAGCTATTTCACTTACGGGGCTGCATTTGCCGAGGTTGAAATTGACACATTGACCGGAGATTTTCACACTAGAGCGGCCAACATAATTTTAGATCTTGGTTATTCTCTGAACCCAGCAATCGATGTTGGCCAGGTGCTTTTCTTTTACAATTGGACATTGTTCTTTTTATTGATTTCCGAATAAGGAAGGAATTTATTAAAGATGGAGAAACAAGAGAGGATAGGAATTCCATTAATCAAAATGAGGATTTTGGTAAAAGATGAAAGATGTTTTCCTAGTTGTAGAATATTCAAAATTCTCCAAAAATTCTGAATTACAACTTCCTACTTTTATTTTTCCTCGCCATGTTTTGGAAATCATTTTTTAATATATGTATGCATGATATATTCATATTTAATTTATTGCTATTTATGTTCACAGATCGAAGGAGCTTTTATGCAAGGTTTGGGTTGGGTTGCTTTAGAAGAACTTAAATGGGGAGATGGAGCACATAAATGGATCCCTTCTGGGTGGCTTAACACTTGTGGACCCGGAGCTTATAAAATTCCGTCAATAAATGACGTTCCCTTGAAATTTAATGTCTCGCTTTTGAAGGTATGTTCCTAAACCCTGAACATATTTCTTTTCTTTTCTTGAACTATGACTCATAGGTGTAATCCAAGGCATAATAGTATCAGACTCACATTTTGGTTATTTGGCTATCTGTGATGCATACTAAACTTGAAGATAGCTACACATTAACTTTCTTTTGTTGTGTAATATAACTTGCAGGGTCATCCAAATGCAAAGGCAATCCATTCGTCTAAAGCAGTTGGTGAGCCTCCGTTTTTCCTAGCATCATCTGTATTTTTTTCCATCAAGGATGCCATCAGAGCTGCAAGACTTGAAACGGGGTGCGCCGACTGGTTTCCTCTTGATAGTCCAGCAACTCCCGAGAGAATTCGGATGGCTTGTTTAGACGAATTTACATCCTCTTTTCTTAACTCAGATTTCCATCCCAAACTTAGTGTTTGATGCTATATTTATTCATTTGTTAAGTTCCTTTCTATATCAACATGGGAAATCTAAAAAAAGAGCATCATATCATATATGTATGTACACTTGATAGAAAATAAGTCATATAGGGATGTGAGAGCACCAATAAAGGACTCATTATAGAGAATGTCCAAAATCTCACACCTTGACATGATGTGGCAACTGCAGCACTGCACCGAAGCAATAGAACATACACTTGCACCTGGTAATATTATCTTATTGATTTCTATATATATTTAATTTCCGTAACCACTGCAATAAAAAATGCATTTTTATACTAACCGTGGCATAATGGATTTGTCACCTGTGAATATGAACCTTAACTCTGAAGCCCCGATACTCCAAAAATGATGAAGAATCGTGTCCGACACGTATCCGATACCGATACACTCCGATACGTGTATCGGAGAAGTATCGGGCAATTAATATTTTTTTTTTTTAAAAATGACCGATACGTGTCGGATACGTTCCGATACGTGTATCGGAGAAGTATCACGCAATTAATATTTATTTTTTTGAAAAAAAATGACCAATACGTGTCGGATATGGCTAACTTGTTCTCCGACACGGCTAACTTATACTCTGACACCAATACTTCTGTCTTACATATTTTCTTTTTAAAAAAAAAAGAAAAAGAAAATAATAAGAAATAAAACTACAAGTCTAGCAGCGCTATCAAAAACATTGTTTCTTCTAACCCAAAAAAATAGAGTTTGTCGTCACCACATTGTGATAGCTATTCCCTCTTCTAACCATTACCACCGATTGAATTCTACTTTGTTTCTCTTCTCTCTAATACTATGTTTCTTCTGTTCTTCTCTCTAATTGGGAAAATAAAATGTTTGTTTTCGATATAAATTAGTGGTAACTATTAAGTAGTCAACATTAGACAAAGATTTTTTTTTATAATACTTATGATGTTCTCTTTGGATGGTACTAATGATGTTTAGCTATATTCTATCCAATTGTTTGTGCAGAAAAAATATGTAATTCTCACTTGTTTTGATCATTTTCATTAATGTGAACGTTTGTTTATTATCATTTTTAGTTATGTTTATACATTGTGCACTTATACTATTAATTTTAAATTTAATTTTTTAATAACGTATCGAGGTCGTATCGTATCGAGAATTTTAAAAAATTTCCCGTATCGATATCGTGTCAGGTATTGGGGCTTCATAGAACCTTAAGCATTGCTTGATTAGATTACCATTATAAATTTTATATTTAAACTTAAGGCCTGCAAATCATGAAAGGAAACACTTGAATTGTTTGGATTATAGATTAAATTTTTATGGGAAAAAAATAATTCTATTAATTAAAACAAAGTGTTTCGAAGGAGCATAATAGACTTAACAACAGTTCAAATATGTAATATAATACAAAGAATGTTTAGAACAAAACAAACTTTTGAATTGAGAATGAAATAAAATGATACAATAGGGCTACATTCATAGCAATGCTCTTTAATGTAGACCTTGATATAAATGAAATAGCGATAATGTAATATTGAAACAAATTAAGTAGGTTTAGCCACATCAATAGACTCTTGGAGGAGGTGGTGGAGAGGTGTAGAGGTAGGGAAGGTGATAAGCTGGATGCTTGCGGACATGACGAGAGGGGGAAGGTAATATATGGTGGAGGATGCAGTGAGGGGGAAGGCGGTGGTGGGGACATGTAAACATATGGAGGAAGTGGTGAGGGGGAAGGTAGTGGTGGAGACTTGTAGACATATGGAGGTGGAGGTGCAGGAAAGGGAGGAGGTGTAAAATTGTAGACATGAGAAAGAGGTAGTGATGCAGATGGTGGCGAAGGAGATTTGTAGACATATGGAGGCGGTGGTGAATGAGAGAGAGGTGGAGGAGATTTGTAGACATATGGTGGAGGAGGAGAAGGAAGTTATGGTGATTTATAAATATAAGGTGGAGGTGGCGATGGGGATGGTGGTGGTGGGGACTTGTAGACGTAAGAAAGGGGTAGTGATGCAGATGGTAGAGGAGTAGACTTGTAGACATACTTAGGTTGTGGTGAAAGAGAGGGAGGTGGAGGAGATATATAGACAGACGGATGAGGAGGTAAGGGAGAAGGAGGTGGTGGTGACTTATAAATATAAGGTGGAGGTGAAGTAGATGGCGGTGGTGGAGATTTGTATGTATATAATGGAGTTAATTTGGGATAAGGGTGTGAGTGTTTTGCATGATGTGGGGTGCATTGTGATTGTGGATATTTTGCATGCTTAGGAGGTGGTGGAGATTTGTATCTATATAATGGAGTTAATTTGGGGTAGAGATGTGAATGTTTTGCATGATGTGGGGTGTATATTATACAATCTACATATATTTTATTTAACTTTTATTATTCAATTTATATGTTTTTAAATTTTTATTTGTAAAAAAAAGTGTAAAAAAAAAAACTAAAATAGGTAGTCTGTTTTTTTAATTCCATATAATTATGTTTTACATTTGAATTTAAATTTAAATTTGAAAATAAAAATTAATTCAATTCATAAGAGCCATAAGAAACACAAAGGTGCCTATGTGATTGTAATGTTTATTTGCAATATATTATAGTATGACCATATGAGGATTCAGAATGATGATAATTTTTTGACATTGTTGCAGAATATAAGCACATTGAAAATCTCTCTAACTTCCTCCGTAGAGAGTAAAAACATTACTCATCAATCTTGATATTTTCATCAGATCCTATGTGAAGCAGATAAAATATTGGCCATGTTTGAACAATTTAAGCATCATAGTAATAAACAACCAGATATTTAAATAATTTGTTTTCTAAAATTGAAAAATAACTAAGTGAAAATTGTTTCAAAGTAACCAATGTAGGATTGGCAATCGGAAATAGGAGTGGAAAATGGTGGTAAAGCAAATTGAAAAAAAAAAAAAAAAAGAGAGACAAAAAGAGATCGCAGAACTCCAAGAAATGTTTACAAACCAATTCAAGAGAAAAAGTAGAAATCACCAATCATTGTTGTTGCTTTCTACCTTACTTGTCTCATTTTTGTGTGTTTAATTTGGGAACGGAGTAACCAAGAAAGTATGGTGATATAGCAAGAAGTAACCAACAAACTACCATGGTGATCAATGTTGATATAAATCATATTCACTCTAAGGAGTTTTTTTAACCTAATTTCATTAATAAACAAATTGTAGGTAAAGAGTAAAGAGAATGTGGAAAAATTACAAGGAGATTAAAAACCAACTGTGAAGTTCAACTCCCACAATACCCATGGCAAAGCTAACAAGGAAAAGGGCAAAAAAGTTCCCAACAAACACTATGTCACTTCCCCCTCCCGCAAATTAGACCCAAGCCAAAGAGCGACAAAGGTACACACAACAAAGAAAAACAACACTTCCAGCAAACCAAAAATAGAGGCAACCTTGAAAATACGCAACACCAACTCCCCATCTTCACCAAAATAACTAAACCTAGGCAAAATTGCACTACCTTGAAAAGGGAAGTATTGGGTTCTAACACCGCTAATAGAAGAGGCAATAAATTTTATCTATCATACTAAGAAACAACCTCCTAGCTACCGCTTTATTGTCATCTTTTACCTCTTTCGACGATCAAGATTGATTCTCTAAGTCATTATCGTTTCTGATTTTCCACAATACCTAAACGGTCGCGTGCCAAACTACAATTAGCCTTTTCCTCACCATGTTATTACATCCTGCTTCATCCCATCATATCATAAACCAAAATAAATCCGACAACATAACAATAACAATACCCTAACAACAGGTGAGCTGAAAGCAAATCCTTATCACCAACTCACAATGAAATAACACATGTGAAGCTAAGTCAGGGCTTCCAACACATAACACACATTAAGCATTTTCCCCTACTTAACCAATCCCCCTTCAAACAAGGTTATCACGAGTTGCAATCCTATCACATAAAAGTAACCATGAAAACACAATAACTTTCAAAGCCGTCAGACTACACCAAATACACTTAAACACATAATCCTCCACCATTTATGTCGTAGTAACTCTCTCCATTGAGATTAGAGACAAAACCATATGTAGGACAAACCGTAAACTTTCCTTTTGGGTCCCATCTCCACGAATCTTGACAGCCGGTAAGGGACACTACCCAACTCTACTAAGAAAATTTTTAGTTGCTCTTCCTCCCAAACAAAGAAGTGTGTCCTAAGAGAGAGAGAGAGAGAGAGAGAGAGAACACATCACCCATTCCATTCATCTAATCCTCCCAGTTCTTTTATACTTAAACTTCGCTGAGTAGATATATATCCAAAACATTCGAGGAAACCTCTCACAAATGGGTCCCTCTCCAATCCATTTATCTAACCAAAAATAAGTCTTTCAATTTGGTTCAACTAGGGGGGAGAAGAGAGCAGAGGGATTGTAAAATGCTTTGTGTTTGGTTCAACGACGAGACAATTTGGAGGAGAGCTAAAATTAGTTTAGGAGGGATTTGGTGTTCCTCCTTTCTCCTCACCTCCCCTCAAATAAAAAATAAAAACCAAACAGATTCCAAGGGATTTTTCAAATTATTGCTTTCTTTGGAAAATTGATCAGTAATCTAAAGGACAAGACTAGAACCAAAAAGAACTTATAACAAAAAAAACCAATAAAAAATAAAAATAGAAATAAAACAGGAGTGAAAAGATTTCACTACTCATAAGTCCCTTGCATAAATTAAACTCATTCATGATACATATGCTTCCTTAGTGTCTGATAATTAAAAAGAAACATTCATGGAATTAAGAACCAAGAAAACAACTAAAAAAACGAGAATAACTTATAAAGCTAATAAACTCAGAACAGCACTTCCAGTGAATGATGGTTAGATCAAGTTCATCTGCATCTGCATAGAAAACAAAGAAAAAAAGTCAAAAAGAAAATATCAAAAACAAAAGTAGTGATAATTGAATAGCATGAAGTCGGATTTGACTAGCACCTTGTTTTTTCTTGTTTTCTTGTTAATTCTAACAGTGTTAAACCAGTGCTCCAATAAAGAGTACTTCTAATTATTATTTTAAGTAACGTACTAAAGGCTAAAGTAGTGGTTTTAAAATTTATAACAAATATTTTTTACTCTTGCCAAAACAATTTTAACTACCATTAGGTCGCAAAAAGACTCGACTATACAACCTGAATGACATCAAACTACGAACATAAAGACTCTATTTTCTGTTTCCTATAGCTACCAAGCAAGATATCTTGCTCAAAAGATAGCTAAATAAATTGGACTGTGTATTTTGTTTAGGTTTCATATTTCTCAAATGTTATATATGCTTTGTTTCTTTACAAAAACTGAAAGTTGTTCATATAGTTATTCACACAAACTTTGAGATAGCTTGCATATCCCAAAATAATGCATTATTGAGGGAAAACGTGGGGACACAACAAAGCATGACAAAGACTCCATTTATATCACATGCAAAGACTATATATCTGACGCTATCATTAACAATCATAGTTTACATTAAGTTATGGTCACTTAGTACATGTTTGGGTTAATGCTGGTGAATTTGGCAAAATCACTGTGACACCGAAATTTTATCGAACTCTCCACTAATCCAAATATGCACTTAACTTGTTTGTTATTTGTCTCTTAACTAATATAGGTCAAATGCATCTAGGGGTCTTGTAGGTTTAACGTTTGTATCGGGTTAGTACTTTAAGTTTTTAAAATTCTAAATTTGTCCTTTAAGTCATACAACTTTTGCGACATTGTCATTTTCCATCCAACTTTGTTAAAGGAGGCTTACATGACACATTTAAATGTTCACGAGGTGCCAAATCAACAAAAATAAAAAAACATTTATTTTTAGTAGCAAGAAATATAACAAGAAAACTCATAATTAAAAATATAATAATCATCATGTTTATTTCTATCTTCATCTTCAAACCCCTAAAAGTTCATCATCTTCGTCTTTATCTCCATCTTTAATTTCTAATCTCTTTAAAAAACACAAACACACACTGCCAATCTCTCAAACCTTCTCATTTTTCTAAAACAAACACCATAAATCTTCAAAATTCAAAAAATGATAAATTAAAAACCAAGTAAAAACTCATATCCAAAAAATACCCAGTGACCCTTTCACTCACCCATGGTCGTCCAACTATCATAATCACCCTCTTTTGGTTTTTCTATTGACCCTTTGATGGATCCTTGGGTTAATGATTACCCATTGAATATGCGGTTTCCTCAGCTATTTGTTTTTTATTTTTTTTTGCATATTTGGCCTTGCCATGTAAGCGCTTAACAGTCACATAAACCTCCTTTAACATGGTTGGATGGAAACGAGTAACATTGCTAACTGGCCAATTTAAAATTTTAAAAACTTAAAAACTAATTTGGTAAACGTTCAACTTAAATGATACTGAAGTTCTACAAAACTCTCTGTGGATCCAAACATATACTTGGTGTCTATCTTTTTCAACATTTTGTTATTTGCCAAACAAAAGAACCACTACATTCATACACATTTCAATAGATGTATATTGTCCTTTCAAATTACTCGAAAACATAAACATCAAAATCAAATTCCCATCATCACAAATAAATTTCAACAACAATAAATTCACAAAAATGATAGGAAGTACCAAATGGGTCAGATTAAGGAATGTAGGAAAGTCATAATAAGGGTGACGATTCTAGTTTGTATAAAAAGACAAAGTATTAGATATTAGTTTAAAAATTCCCAAAAATAAGAAAAAATACAAATGAATCACATTGATATTTTTCACTCAATTCTATAATAAAACAAACCTTAAATAGTTGCATGCGTAGAAACTCCAAATTTGAAAGTGCTTTCATCGGAATATAGCAATAATAACACATGGTGATATCTGCTCTGTTTAACTTTCTTAACATTGAGCTGCTTTCAAGGTTATCAAAAGAATGATGAGTGTAAGATTCAAACACGTCTATATTAGACAGTTGAAGATCTTCGAGAACTGGACATCCATCCAGAAGCATCATAAAATCACGAAATTGATCAAACTGAATCTGTTTCAAATGTACGGTTTTGAGTGAGGGAAAATTTAAAAGAGAACAAGCACCCATTTTTACCAAAAACAGCCGGAGCTTGAGACCAACAAGGGTTGTACAATTAAGGATACTGTTAGGCAACCTAGGAATTCTTATTATTCTATCTTCACTGTTAACTGGAGAATGAGAATAGAGATGGATATATTGACTTTGCATTTAACCACTATGTTTACCAATTTCTCTATATTTGTAATGCAACTAAAGTAAAGTTCAGAGGAATCCTCGTATTCAATGTCGAGGACGAAAGTGTTGATGGAATGATTACCAGCGGCTTCTTGCCTGCTCAAAATTGAGTAAACAAATTGGGTGAAACGATCATTGTCCTAGATTTGAAAGTTTTGTGTCGCTGAAGTTGAGATTGGGAACATGGCGCCATAGATGCATCCATAGCTTTGAAAGAATGGAAATGGTGACGGCTTGTTTGGTGGGAACAAAAGAGAGAAAGTGAATTAGGATATCGTCCGGTAAAATGCTGATCCTATCCATTACCGCCGTTGACTTGATGTGTTCTTCACAGTGGCATTCGCTTGAAGATGAAATAGGAACAACCAAGAGAGAGATGCAGCGTTCAGTTCTTATGGATTAGGGTTACTAAATTTAGGCTTGGTCTATATATCGCACACTACAACATATGAGGTTGGAAATGAAGAAGATTCCCAAAATATCCAATTTACCCTTATTTCCCATTTTTTAAAGTGTTTTCCTCATTTCTTCTACAACACAACAAGTAAGTTCTAAGAACTCTAAATTTATTTTGTCAAAAAAAAAAAAAGAATTGTAAATTTATTTTATTTTTCAAATTTAGTGTAGTTTTTGTTGTTAATGAAAAGTGGATATGTTTTGTGTTTGTTGATTCAATATAAATGATTATGTATTGGTTAATTACATGAAGAAAAAAAATGTATAAGGTTTGGTGATGTAATTGAATTGGTAAAAATTAGTAAGTTTGAATGTGCTCGAACAATTCGACAAAATTTATAAATGATTAAAATTTCATTTTTTTCCTTTGATGTATATATGGATAATTAAGATGTTTTTGGGATAAACTCATTTGGGTTAGTTAGTCTGGTGGTATTGACTTGGAACATGGGAGTGTGTTTCTCCATAATGTCTTAGGTTCAATTCTCCCTGGTGCTAATTCAGGTTTCAATTCTTTAAGAAGCTAAAAAAAAGATGTTTTTGGGACACGACTTGGTAAGTAGACATTGCATGGTTCACAGCTTCCTTGTGTGTGCCAGTGGTTTACAAAGGATATGATAGAGGACCTTCTAACACATCTTTATTGCCGAATTTTGATCAACATATTGCTGCAAAGATTTGAAACGGAAAGGTAAGCATTTTTTTATTGATAAATTTTACAAATTATTTTTTATTTCTCTTAATTATTCTAGAGTTAACTTTTACTTTATGACAGAAACAACCATAAATTAACCTTCGAAAGATAACTATCGAATGATTCATAATGTAAATCCCGGAAGCTCTAATTGACAGAAAACCAGCAAAATTATGCATAAAACAAAAAATGTGAAAGGAAGAAGTAAGTTATGCCTGTGAATTAATCGCAATAAGGTGAAGATTTCCCATATTTTTTGGAATGATTGCGATGAAAATCCAAAATCGCCCAAAAATACAAGGATTAGAAGAAAAAAAATCAAGTTGATTGCAAAAGATGAAATGGAAGTACAACAATTGTGGTCTGTCATATATAATAATTCTTCTGAAAGATATGTTTCGAAAAAAGGCGACCAATATTTATCTCCTTGATGCTCCGGTAGTTATATATCAGATGTGCTAATAAGATTAAAATGGGAAATTCGGGTGGCCTTAGAGAAATGAGGGGCTAAAAAGAAATCTTGGAAATTGGGTTTATGCGCAAAAAGGGTTCTACTCCCAAGCCTTTGTTTTAAGGATTCAAAAAATTGGGTCTTGTTAAGATTCAAAAAATAGAAACAATTGATAACTTTTATGTAAAAAAAAAAAATTACTTTTTAATGTTTTAATGTGTTGAATACACAAATTCCAAAACAAAATTTTCATTTTAAATCTCTTATCAATTGCCTTAAGGCCACTTGTTAACATTTCCCTTGTTTTAAATAGCTATTGTTTGGAATTTTTACCCTATACCCCAACACATATACTTTCACCCCTATAAATATTCAAAAATTTCAATTTTGCCCTTTTTATCATTTGACTTTTTACACATTAATTTTTCACCCTCACATTCAATATTTTTCCTAATTCAGTATTAGTTCACCCCACATGATATTCTTGCGGTGTGTTTCCCATCTTTCCATCACGAGAAACATTTTCAAAAATTTTCCGAAACATTCATGTTTACGTGTCCATAATGAATATTGGAAAGCTATATAAATCCTTTCCGAAAATATATAATAATTTTAATTCACATTATTATATATTTAAGGCATCAAGCCAAGTGTGATGAAAGTATTCTCATGCTTTGAAGCACTAACACCAGCACTATATATTATACCCTAATATTGTCATCACAAAAGAGTGAGAGAAGTCCATGATGCCGGAAACAAACAAAAATTTAGATTTCTAGAAACGATTTGCATGCCTTTTGGGATTCAATAGAGCAGTGGCAAATGATTCCATGAAATCATGAATACGAAACTGGACAACGATTTTCAGAAAACAAAATAACCAAGTTAAACTCATAAAACACCAATTAATAATTCAGAGAGCAAATACAATTACCGGAAACGTGAAATTCACAACGATTCCAGTAACAACAACGATTCAGTTGATCTCGGTGAAAGAAAAATAAAATTGGAAAGTTTTCCTGCAAAGAAGGGTTCTGGTGATGCCTCACTCTTTTTTCCTTTTCCAGAAAAAGTGGGGTGAACAATGGAAAGAAAGTGTGCAGTTTTTTTATTTACAAAGTGTAAATTTGGCATTTTGCATCAAATGTTGGGGTCAAGCTATAAATGTAAGGGTGTAGGGTAAAAGTTCCCGAGTGGTGATTTTTGAACAACCTTTTCAAACAACTTATGTGACAACTTCTTTTTTCTCTCTTTTCATTGGTCAAAAACAATGGAGAGAGAAAAAGGAAGAGAGAGAATAAGAGTATAATGTGAGTATGAAAGAAAGTTGTTAAAAAGTTGTCACAAAATGGTTGTACAAATATAATTTCTCAAATTTCCCCATTGTTTACATGACTTTGTAGTGTGGTTTAGATGAATTGTAATTTATTTTTTTTAAGAATAGATCAATAGAATTTTTTTGGAATAGTAAAAAAAAAATATCAAATTTAACTAATAAGTATTATTAAAAAAATCAAGAAAATATAATATGAATGCAACATTACAAATTGATCCTTTCAGACCTAAGATGGTTATCTTGAGGGTTGAGATCCTTCGCGTAGAGAGAGGACTTCATTGTTCGTCCAGAGCGGTCCATTGAGAGTCCTTTGGGTTCATCGTTCATCCATTGTGGTCCACTGATTCCTTTGAGTGGTGTACTTTGCATGTGCTATGAAGTAAGTCAGTGAGGATACGAGGAGAGTGAGGCAAATGTTATGGCAATGAGTGAGAGGCCCGACCTAATGTATTAGTATTTATATCCTACACCTAAATAGATGTCCCAGAGGGACACTTGTAATGATTCAAGGAGGGTTTCATCATCCGATTCGGACTAGACGGTCTTGATCGATTGGTCGGGACCGTTATCCAGAGGGATTTATAGCGTGTGCGTTCTGTACCAAGTCCTAGAGGGAATCGGGTCTAACCCAGATTGAGCCTTAGCATAGTTCGAAACAGTAATAAAAAAAATTAAACAATAGAAACCGATATGAGAATAGCAACATAACAATGGTGTCCTGAGGTGAATAAGATGTAAGCAGGTGGAAATAAAACAACAAAGGCATTTACACAGTACATCTATCTTAGTGGTATACAATGGAGCCACTTATTGATAACAAATAGTATAAAATTATAGGTGAGTGGAGTAAGCTACGGAGCTTTGAGATACACCTTGAGTTAAAATCTTTTTGTGGATGGTGAGTGGTTGCCTTCCAACAAGTGACCGACTTCAAAGACATGGTGTTGAATATAAGGATGCATGTCCTTTTTTTGGGAAAATCATCATGAGAACAAAATGACATCTGTTCATCGGTTGCGGGAAAGCTAAATAAGTGTGAGAGATAGCTAGACTATGATCGAATATTCACTCTTTGATAATTAATGCGACTAATTTTTCACCATTATTCTTCACTATTTTTTCAAACTTGCATCAACACAAAATAATTGATTTCACTATGATGATGTGGTGCACTTGGAAGGGAAGAAATGAAAATATTTGGGAGGGTGTCAAGAAGAGTGCTCGAATCTAAGACGCAAAAAATCACTATCGAAAAGCAGCAACAACATCATCCATGTCTAATGACTACCTCTACCACCAATGGAGGGAGAGGTAAAAGGTAATGTAATTTTGATGGTGCATTTTTCAAAGACAATGATTGTTTGGGCTTTTGGCATTGACACGTGTCTTCGAGATGCTAGAACTCAAAGCAAAAACTGCAAAATATGATGATGTGCCATCTTCAATGAAGGGTAAAGCTTCTGGACTAAGAAAGCTATTCTGCAAGATGTCAATTTGGTAATTGATGACTTGGATAGATCAACTAACCATTCCTAGTTTGGAAAAGTTCTAAAAGAACAATAGCTCACAAAAATTCAAACAATATCAAATATGGATATAAAAAATACATAAAATCAATTGTGAAGACAACATAAATATTCTTTGACCGATTCCCTTAAAGTTAATTCATTCAAGAGAATAATTAAAGTAACAATAAAAATATTAGATAAAAAAAAAAAGTTGCAATGAAAACGAATAAACTAGCAATGGTTCATAATAACATTTGAGAGTCAACTAGAAATCTCGCAACCACGTCCTCATGAGTTTAGCTCAATTAATAGGACACCCCACTTATTTCACCAAATCGACCATTATATCACATATAGAGTGCCTCCCATCTTAGTCATACCAATTCAAGATGTTAGTTCTTGATTCTAATACTTCCAATCGAAAGATCTCCCCAAAAAACAACTACATATGCTCCATACCCACGTTTTTATACCTGAAAATGGTTTAAAAAATTCACTTGAGCAGCAAATATCGTAAACAAATCTACTTGAAAAGTAACATTAATTTATGTTCAACAATAACAAAATTCTAATATTTTTTAGACAAGTGATAGACTAGTCGTACCAAATGCCACTGGAAATCAGCTAGGGTATGTTGCCTAAAGATGTTAAAAATGCCACTTCAAAAAAGTTATAATTACATTTGCATATAAAATTGAAAAACATGATCAAAACATCACATGATAAGCAAATTATTACTAAACATTGACTTTTTTTTTTGAAAGATAAACATTGACATTTAAAAGTATACATTCCAACTTATTTAAAATAGCCACATATTTCAACAACTTATTGAACTTTAACTTCAGTTCACATTTCACTTCTGTATTCATCAAGTTTACAAATTACAGCACTACCTTTCATGAAAATTGTCCAATACAACAACATTGTGGCTCAAAAGACATTCACAGAACCTCTTATATATCATTCATACACATTTCAGTAGATATTCTAAGCATAATGTCATTTCAAATTACTCAAAATCATAAACTTCAAACTGAAACCCTTATCATCGCAAATTTCAAGTTTCTATTCCAACAATAAATTCACAAAAATGATATGAAGAAATTGTTACCTCAGTGACAACAACACAACATGCTCATATTTGTGCTTACTAATTAAAAAATAATGAAAATTTCTCAAATAAGACATGTTTGCAAAACTCATATATGTGCTAATATTACAAACTTTCTGTTTGTGATTAAAAAATTATGGTTTAGTGACATGCATTCAAAAGCAAATTAAAAATAAAATAAAGAACTCTACATGCAAGAAAAATAAAATAAAATAAAATCAAACACAATCACTCAACAAATGAAGATCAACAAAGCATTGAGTGAATTTTTATGATGACCTTCATAACAGCACATAGTTCATCAAATCACCAAATCCAACAATTGCATTGTAGAAGCTAATGAAACAAAAGACATAATAGAGAAACTTCTACTTACATATTATATATCTTGATAATAAATTGAAAGTTGACATGTTGCAGAAGCCCTAGGGCATGGAGATAACTGACTTTCTATTTCAGATTGTTTATTGTTGCACCATATTGTCAAAGTTTCTAAAACTTTTGCATTCTCCAGAATAAATCTTGCTAACATGATGTGATTACGTTGTTGGCCGACATATGCAAAGTCCCGCATAGTGCAAAATTTAAGGTTTAACGAAAGGCAGCTTGGAACAAATTCTGGATTGTCCCAATTTTGTATGTACTTTTGTATCCATCCATGGCCTTGTAACTTCTGTTAATAGTACAGATAATAACAAAACAATGCATAATAAAGGTATGTTAAGAAAAGATAAATCAAATATGATTCTTATATTTGGCAAACAAACCTGGTAAAGTTCGAGATTTTGAAGCTTAGAGCAATGTTTGATCACTTGTAAAACAATATCCCAATCATAGTTGAGTACCAAATGGGTCAAATTATGGAATGTAGGGAAGTCATAATAAGGGTGATAATCCTAGTTTATATAAGAAGACAAAGTATTAGATATTAGTGTAAAATTCAAAAAAAAAAAAAATACAAATCGATCACGTTGTGTTTTTTTTTACTCCATTCTAAGATAAAACAAACCTCAGATAGTTTTATGCGTAGAAATGTCAAATTTGAAAGTGATTTCACCAGAAAATAGCAATCACAAGCGGTAATATCTGCTCGGTTCAACTTTCTTAACATTGAGCTGCTTTCAAAGTCATCAATAGAAGGATGAGTGTCTCGTGTCATGTATATATAAGATAGTTGAAGATCTTCAAGAACCGGACATCCATCTAGAAGCATCATCAAATCACGACGTTGATCAAAGTAAATCTCGTTCAAATGTAGGGTTTTTAGTGAGGGTAATCTAATTGGAAGATCACTACCCACAGCCAAATAGAACCAACGGAGCTTGAGATCAACAAGGGTTGTACAATTAAGGATACTCATAGGAAACTTAGGGAGTACTGTATCTTCATCGTTAAGAGGGACATGAGGATAGAGATGGATATTTTGAACTTTGCGTTTAACCACTGTGTCAACCCATTTGTGGATATTTTTAATGCCACCTAAGAGAAGTTCAGAGGAATCATATTCAATGTCAAGGATGAAAGTGTTAATGGAATGATTACCGGCAGCTTTTCGCAAGCGCAAGACGGAGAAGAGGAATTCCTCAAAGCGGGAAAAGGATTCTCGGTCTTTCCATTTGGGCTTGGTGAAGTCAAGATCGGGAACAAAACACCAAAGATGATTCCATCGCTTTGAGAGAATGGAAGTGACAAAGGCTTGTTCGATGGGAAGAGAAGAGAGAATGCGAATCAGGATGTCGTCCGGAAAACTGCTGATCCTATCTATCGCTGATGTGGAAATTATCTGCTTAGACATTCTATTCCGGCGATGTATTCTTCACAATAGCAGTGAGTGACGGCAACAGATAGGGTTGGAAGTGACTAGGGTTTAGAAGCAACAAACATTTGTTTTTAATAGCCAGGTTTACCGGTGTTAGTGGGTAGGGTTTAGTGGAATTTGACAAATTCAATATGTAAATCAATCAATTGTATTTGTTAGCTGTTCCGTGTAGATCGGTTTGGATGGTTTCTAATTCATTTTTATTTGGAATAGTTTGGGGTAAATTTCATGGAACACACGTAAATTCGAGTGTATCGGTACACCAAATTTTAAAATTTTCGATAGTTAACTAAATCTTATTTATCAAAAAATTGTTATTGATTTAGGAATCATGAGTACCGATACACCTCAACTTAGGGATTTCCAGTAGAAGTTCCCATAGTTTGGATCGATTTTTAATATACAAATTACAATTTAGTAATATATCAACCATAATATCATAAATTTAATGCAAAATATAACATATGCTCCCTCTGTTCCTTTTTAAGTGTCGTTCTAGACCGGATTTTTTGTTCCTATTTAACTCTCAGTTTGGTATTTTAAGAGTATGATTTGTCAATTATATTCTTTGTCAATTACTTGTATTTTTTTGAATAAAACTAATTAATGATTTATATTTGAAAAACTAAAGTTTGTTTTTTTAAACAAAGTTTGTTTGTTTTTTTCAAAAAAAAAAAAAAATACTTCTTATCTTAAAATTTAGAGTAAAATACACTTCCCTCCCCTGAAAGATACGAATATTACACTACCCTCCCCTCATGTTTCAAAATATTCTATCGCCTCCCTTATTCAATAAAAACTAGTTGAGTAAATTACACTCCTCTCCCTTCTTATGATAAAATATACACTTCTCTTCTCTATTGTTCAAAACATATTAGAAAACAATTCATTCTCCTTCCGTAAGAGAAGCTTGAATTATATTTACCTCCTCTCTTATGTTAAAATCTACACTTTACTTCATCAATATTTTTTTTTTATTTCTAATAATCTAGCAACAAAAAGAAAATCTAACACACTTCAAAAAAATAGTATTGCGGATCTATTTTAATATAGTCAAAATTTGAATACATATTTTTTGTTATTTTTTTATTCACAATTTCATTAACTTATAGTTTTAAACACTATTATAAATTATGAAATAATGCAAAAAAAATAAAATATGTGAAAAAGGAAATCTGATCCAAAAAAATTTCTTGGTATTATGATTTCTAGGCACGGTGAATATATGCTTAATTCACGTAAATAAGACAACAATAATTGGAGAATAGAAAAGGAAGAATTAGTGAAAAGGGTTTGGGTTGATTTTGAAAATTTAATTTCATATTAGGGGTGTTTCGGTCCAAATCATTCTTTTAACCTTAAAATCAAACCAAAACAATCTGATTATTAGTGGGTCAAGTTCACGACGATCTAGGAAAAATAATTTTTAAATTTTTAAAATATATAAAAAAAAAATCAATTAACACATCTATGATACTTTTTTTTTTTTTGAAAGAAACACATCTATGATACTAAACATTCAAAAATCATAAAATTGTATTACTTTATTGCAATATAATACATCACTCAATGTTTGAAAATTCTTACTCAATTTGAATCAAGTTCAAAAGCAAATGCATATCACATGCACACTGACATATTGCCAAAAATATTATAATTGAAATTCATAAAAGTTATATACAATTTCATCCAACAAAACATCACCGCAATAGCTCCAACACAAGACTAAAATTTTAAATATATTACTCCATCTGATTTAAAATACATGTCACAGTCAACTACTGTACAACTTTGACCGTTAATATCTTTAATTATCTAAAGTAAAAAATTATAAAAATTTAATATTTTAAAGATATTTGTCGAGATAAATCAAACAACATCTTACATGCTAAACATTTGTGATTATATATTACTTAAAAAGTAAGGTCAAAGTAAATTATATGAATAGTATACATTGCAAAAAATTATCACTTCCCTTACCAAACATAAGTATGTTGATGTAGATGGACTTGTTCTTGCAAGAATAAACATCTTATTTATTGCTTCTGGTTCTGCTAAAATATTGTTGCTGTTTTTTTAACTGCCAAATATTTTAATATTACTCATTCCATGTACAAGACTGTCCCACTAATGCTTTCAAATACAGTGAATAGATTCAGAGACATGACCAACACCAAACCTAACCATCGAAACGCATCATACCAAACTTGAATGGCAAAACCACGATGTAAAAATAAATGGAAGGCTGTTTTCGGTTGTGTCAACGTTTACATAAGCTCAATATGTTGCAAATTACAATTTGATGTAATACAAAGGTGACAACTTCACAAAATGTACTTATAGAAAAAACTCAATTGAAACCATGGCTGGAATTAGAAAATTGCAAACTAAATTTGAATTACCTATAATAAATCTGTGCAAAACAATTGAATAGTAGTTAAATGTTGACACAACTGTCATTGCAAATCAAAGCTTGCAAAAATTTGATAAACCATTTTGTAAATTTCTACTGTTAACATTATAAAACTCAAACCATACAATATATACATTATGGTTCAACTAATACAAAATGTTTGAACCATAATAAATCATGGATAGCACGGGTTGGCAATTCATAGTTCAAGATATTAGCGTACTACCATTTTTTAAAAATTCAAGATATATAAAAGAGTAAGTAATAAAAGCAGACCTTGCTTAAAAAAATAAAAATAATAAAAGTAGACCTGTTTTACAAATCGAATTTCAGTATCATAGAAAACTCCATAGGTAGGTCTGAAATCAACTTCATAACTAGCATATATTTCGTAAAATAACCCAATAACTTTCTGTTATGAAAATGCGCTACTCTGGAATCCGAGATCTGTTTTGAAATCCTGAGTGATTTCTCTAACCAAATATTTGGAACGAAAGTTAAATATAAGTTGTGCACCGACATAAAGTCAATACTAATAGTTCATCAAACCACCAAATCAAACAATTTCATGGTAGAAGCTAAAGAAACAAAATACATAATAGAGAAAATACCACCAATAAATTGAAAGTTGACATGTTGCAGAAGCCCTTGGACATGAGGATAATGCTCTTTCTACTTTAGACCGTTTCGTGTAGCATCAGATTGACATAGTTTCTAAAACTCTTGCGTTCTCCAGAATAAATCTTGCTAACATAATGTGATTACGTTGTAGGCCAAATAATGCAAAGTCCCGCATAGTGCAAGTTGTAAGGTTTAATGAAAGGCAACTTGGAACAGATTTAGGATCAGGGCCGGCCCATAGCCCGTCGAGGCCGGGCTATGTCACCGGGCCTCAAATTTTTGGGGGCCTATATTTTTTTTTATGTAAGGTCCTATATTAAGTATTATATAGAAGTAAAGGCGAGTATATGAAAAATGTTTGAGAATGACTCAGTGGTAATGATTTCCTTACTTGTCTGTGCAGACAGTGGTTTAAGTCCCACCAAGTTCCTCTTTTTTTTTTTATATTTATTTTCCTTTACGGCCTCTTTTTTCGTGGGGCCCAAAATGTTTAATTTTAATCACTTTTTTTGCCCAAATAATCCCTTTTGCTTAATTAAAAATTAAAAAAGAAAACTCTGTTTTGGATATTATTATAATTTACTTTAAAAAATATTTTATTTTATTTTATTAGGGGCCAATTTATAAGATTAAAACCGGGCCAACGAATTGTTTAAGACAGCCCTGTTTAGGATCCACCCAATTTGGTATATAATATCTTGTAATGTACTCATTTTTCCGAATGTCCCCTTGTAACTTCTGTTAGTAATACATATAGTTAGATACAAATAAAATAAAACAATACATAATAAATGCACAATAAGAAAAGATATATGGAATATGATGTTAAATTTAACAAACGAAAAATAAAAGAAACCAAAAGAAAATAAAAGAATATCAAAGTAGATCTTTTTTTACCAATAAATACATAACTTAATCTCCTTGCCACTAGTATAATTATAATTCCCTACACTACTCACACTTTGAGTTTTTTTTTTTTACTTCCTCCGTTTCATAATAACAGTCGTTTTAGCAACAAAAAAAAAATGTTTCAAAGTGAATGACATTATCATGTATCACGTTTCAATATAAATAAGTTCTTTTTTCCAATTATGCCCTTTAATTAATACTATTACACTACTCCTAAAGCAATATCTTTTACTTCTGATAGATACAAACCAATAGTTGATAGGGTTGGTTTAGTAAAAATTATATCTTTTGACTACTTTTTGCATTTCTTAATCTATGTGCAATAACCTTAAGCGACGTTAATTTTGAAACGGAGGGAGTAAAATTTTTTTCCTTGTCAGTACTTGAATCCTGGACCTTGAACTCCTCAACTCCTTTAATCCCTTAGTTCAAATCACTTGAACAATGTAGACTTTTGTAAAAAAAAGTTCAGTCAATTAACAGGACAATGCAATTATCGTTAAGTTCAAGGTTTAGTATCTTGTGAGAGCACACTTATAATTAAATGACAATGTAAAGATTGATCCATAAATTGTGTAAATAGTCATTTTGATTCATAAATTTGTGAAGCAATGTTAATGTAGTCTTCTAATGAATCAAAACTATAAAATCATCCATGAACACGTCTTCCTTATCAAAAAAGAAGATTTGTGGATCAAATTAACCAAGATGTATATGATCAAACTGACCAGAGTTAGGTAGTTCAATTAGTTTGAGCTAAAGGATAAAGAGTTAGAGAGGATCAAACTCAGACAAACGAATAAATATTAATTTCACAACTAACTATACTAACATTTGTTGTTTAAAAAACTATTGAACTTACTAATAAAAGACACATTCAAGTGTTCCCATGAACTTAACTCAATTGGTATGGACAATGTATGAAATATGTAGGAGTCAGAGTTCAAACCTTGGACACCCACTTATTGATCTTTAGGAAGTGAATTTTTAGTCACTAAACTAAAAAAAAGAAAGAAAAAAGACACATTCAAGTGTGTTTTTATATAGGTTTGACTCATTCAGACTTATAATTTGAACTCCACTCAAACTCGTGCATCGACTATTTAAGTATTGTATAATCGTTGAACAACAAAGTTTTGTAAAAAATAAAACAATTCCAATTCATTCCATCTTATTAGAGACCAGAAAAACGAACAACAACCACACAAAAATGTTGAACACAGCAAAGAGTGGTGATGATAATGACAATACAAATTCAAAGTCACCAATAGTACAACTTAAATATTATTTTTTTTTGTAAAAAGGAAATTAAATTACGAATTCAAACGAGACAAAGTAGTGTCTCTAACATCACCGACTAAAATAATGCGTACTTCATGAGCTCCTCCTGATGTTTATAAAAACAAAGTTGAATTTGGTTCTTTTTACAATTGCCAAGGTTCTTCTTTCTAAACACAATATACATACAACCTAAGAGCATTGACATCCTTGGGTCAAATTGTTGTTACTTCTCCCTCTCACACCATGCATTAACAACTTAGGATTTCAAAACAACGTAAAGAGTTGAGGCTTGGAGAGGGAGGAGAAGGGGAGAGGGAGGAGAGGTAAGACTGAGGCCATGGCAACAGATGCATAGTGAGGAAAGAGGTCGGTGCCTGAGGAGGGTTCCATGTGAAATTTATGTAATGTTATGTTGGTGTATTTTTTCTCTATCACCATTAGAGCATATACATATAATATAACTTATGAAATATAAAGGAGCTAGGGTAGCTTTGACCCACTTCCCTAGTCTCTGTGCTCTAATGGTGATATGCATTTCTCATGAAGGTTACTGAGATCAACTGGGGACCTGCAAATTTTCTAATTCTTCAATCAGGAAATAATTTTTGTTTATGCCCTCAGATCTTACATGCCTACATACTTGTGCTACTAATAACCTATATCAATAAGCAAATCTTCATAAACATCATGCAATTACAAACTAAATTATTTAAGGATACTATTTTTTAGCTTGTTCACTGAGACAGTCTGTGTGACATTCATATAAAGCTCATAGTTTAAACTACAAAATCAAGCAGTTATAATTGAAGCTAATGAAACAGTGTAGAGAAACCCTTACATGCATATCCTATATGTTATCGATGAAATGAAAGTTAAATGTTGCAGAGGCCATAATAGGGCATGAATACAATTTTCATTCTATTTCAGGCGACCGTTCCCTGAAACCAGATTTTCATGGTTTGTAAAATTCTTGCATTCATTAGAATGTCTTGCTAATACAAAGTCGCCTTGTAAAACTCTTTCTCCTTTCAAGCAACCACCGAGAAAAACTCAACCGTTTCGAGTGGCTGAAGCAACCACCAAGAGAGTAACCTTGCAAAACTCTTTAGAATTTTGCTCTTCACCCAGCACAAATCACTCGCACCCTGCAGCGTTTCCATTTTTACCCTTGCGCAAGTTAAGGCACGCTGCGTGACTTAACTTGCGCAAGGGTAAAAATGGAAACGTTGCAGGGTGCGAGTGATTTGTGCTGGGTGAAAACAAAATTCAACTCTTTATCCTTTCAAATAACCACCAAGAAAGACTAAACTGTTTCAGTAGGTCCAAAACTGCATACAAAATTAAAAAAAAGTTCTGCGTTAATTGAATTGCATAAATTCAATAATTTTGAAGTACATTTGCCATATAAACTTTGCATTCAACACAAATACAATGTAATACTTGTTTCTCTAACTTCACAAATTGTTCTGTTTCTAAAGTAGAAACATATTGATGTTATCTGGACACTGCGAATACTCGTTTTAAATTTTCCCCTCTGCAGTATTCTCTTTTGAGACAATCTGAAGATATCTTTTTCTATCAATAACTTTCATGGCTCTATTTGACGGTCATATTCTCTAATATCACATGCAATGTTTTCTAAATAATTCCAAAACAGGCTGCACTCCGCAGTCAAAGGCAAATTAGCAAACTTCATAATCTTTATAACACAGAAGCATATAGATCCAATTAACCTAGTGTGTCTAGTTCCTCAGAATCTTCATCTTCTATATAAGAATATTCTTGTAAAGTAAGGTAGCCATTAATACATAATTATCAACGCTCTCTACTCTAGTTTCCAACAATTATATATATTTACAATATGAAATGGCTCACAAAACTAAAGTGCAGGGGTGGACCATTTTTTCTCATGGTAAACCTTATACGGGGCCACGGTTATATATTGAAAGTAAATAAAAGTAGTGAGAGTGAGAACAGCGTAGATATTAGCATTTAGCACTAGGTAATACCATAAACTATGAAGTCCTTATTACTAGAAAGATAAAACAAGCTAGACGTTGTAAATTAGACAAATCCTATGCAGAGAACTGAGACGGAAAAATGGAAGGAAAAGTGGAAACTAGAGGAACAACTCGATCACCAAGGTTAAAGAATCGCATGAGGACTACAAGTTATTTGGAAAAATAATTCCATGGTGGACCTTCCAGCGAGAATTAAAGCTAATGCAGTTTCCTTCCACACAAAAACATAATGTAGTTCCTGCTGACATATAAACAGTTGCGGAAATAGCAATACATATTTCTAATCTTTAACCTAGAAAATTAGGTAGAAACTACAGCCTAAACATTACAGCACAAAAATAGCATGCTAAATCCTTTTTATATCATGCAACATGAGACCCTTTAGTGGTGACAACATAAATGTATTTCCCAAGCTGGTCATTGGCCTATTAGAGTAAACAATCAGATTAGTCCGTCTGCCTGACTTTGTAAGACACTCTCAAATAGGTCACTGAGATTATGAATATTTCAAAAAGGTCTGTGACTTTGTCAAATTTTACACATATTAGTCCTTCTGAAAACATGTTAGGGACTAAATTAATAATAGGCGGTTAAAGATAGGGACCAAATTGATAGTAAGTTGTTAAATACAAGGACCTAATTGATAATAAGTGGTTAAATTTGGAGGCCAAGTTGACAATTTAATAGTCGGGGACCTTTCTGAAATATTCATAATTTGATAGTTTACTTGGCCTATTATCCATTGCCACTGACAATAAGGGACATGTAAGTATATCATTGCCTTGCATCTGAAGTTTTCCGATTCTTAGGTCAATCCAAAGACAACTGTTTGGAAGTCAATCAGTGTATCGGCCGAAAATTAACATGCAGCCACATCTTTAATGCCATTGAAAAATATTAGAGCCAAATATGTAACACAATCAGTATCACGTTAAGACAAATTTAAAGGAGAAAAAACAAAGGCTCTTAAAAAATGGCAACAACCAGAAATGCTTAGTACTATAGAAATATGAATATGGCCTGTAGGAAGAAATAAATGCTTTGCTTGAGTAACATATCAAACAGAGGGCTAAAAAATCACAGTAAGATATTAGAGGATGGAAGAGTGTCCTAGCCCTACTCCTCTTGAAAGTTCTATTAACCTTACTTAAGTGATCTCTTTCCTTTTTATCTGCTTTGAAGGTTCTTAAAAGGAAAAAGCTTCATTGGATTTGGTTCTTAACAAGGTGTTTTAAAATGTTGTTTGGAAAATGGTCGCTTTGCAGAGAATCACTGTCAGACGCGGTATTAAATAAATAGTATCATTGTGTCGCAATCTTTGATGTTGCAGAGAATCACAGTCAGATGCGGTTGGTGAGGCCTCAATAACGGAACCTCGATGTTGTGGCCTACATCACGGTCACATAATACTGTGGTTTGTAATACACTTAGCATAAGCTTCTAACAAGGTGTTATAAAATGTTGTTAGGATAATAGCAGCTGTGTCGCAATATTTGATATTGCAGAGAATCACTGTCAGACACGGTTGGTGCGGCCTCAATAACAAAACCTCGATGATGTGGCCTACATCACGGTCACATAATACCGTGGTTTGTAACAAACTTAGCATAAGCTTCTAACAAGGTGTTATAAAATGTTGTTAGGATAATAGCAGCTGTGTCGCAATCTTTGATATTGCATAGAATCACTGTTAGACGCGGTTGGTGAGGCCTCCATAACAGAACCTTGATGTTGTGGCCTAGTCGCCTAGACCACGGTCACATGCTATTTATTTAATACCAATGTTCTTAATACACTTAGCATAAGCTTCTCCACAATCACAAGTCATACGATGACTGCATTTTATTTATGGAGCAATAGACTTTAAGCACCTTATCCTGCCTACTAAACTGCCCTATATAATTACAGCATTTTGTAGAGCAGTAGATTTTGGGCAACCTTTCCTGCCCTACTAGACTACACTATATAACTAATGTTTATTCCTTGTGAACCTCAACTGCCTAGTAAACTCGGTCAACAAAACCAAATTTCCAAAATGATCATTTAGATAGAAGTTAATATTAATGGGAAAACCAAAACATTAAATGCTATCAAAAGGCAAAGAAGGATAAGTATTGATGCATAACAACAGGGCAAAATAATAACTTATTGTTTTGATATAAGTTATTATTCTGCCCTTTGGTTATGCATCAAATCTAAATTCAGCATACAAGTGGCCATAAAATGGATAAGTATTGATCTAATTGTAGTCACAAACAAGTTTAATAAATAAACATATAAAACAGGTAAAGAAGTGCTAGATAAATCATTTAAAGATGATTTTACTTAACATGTGCAGCGAGACAAAGTCATGACTTTCATAATAGCTAAAAATTCAAAGTTCAAACCACCAAATCAATTAGATGCATGGTAGAAGCTAATGAAACGAGATACAAGTTAGAGAAACTACTACTTACATAGTCTATATGTTATCAAAAACAGAAAGTTGACATGACGCAGAGGCCTTTGGGCATGGGGACAACTTCGTTTCTATTTCAGGTGGTTCTCTTTTGCTCCAAATTGTCATTGTCTGTAAATATTTTGCATTTTTTAAAATATATTTTGCCACCGTATACTCTCTCCGCAGGCCTGAGCAATCTCGAATAGTACAAGTTCTAAGGCATGATGAAAGGCATTGTGGAACAAATTCTGGTTCCAGCCAATTTTCTTGATCATCTTGTTGATTCGATATCGATAGGTATAACTCCTATTTATAGTACACAAAAATTAAAACAAAACATAAAGGCGACTTAAGAAAAGATAAACTGAATATTATTCTAAAAGTTGACAAACCTGATAAAGTTGGAGATTTTGAAGCTTAGGGCAGTGATGGAGCACTTGTACTATCAAATCCCAATTATTGTAGAGCTCCAAGTGGGTCAAATTATGAAAAATGGGAATGTCAACACAAGTGCGCTGCAGCTTATTTGCCTAAATTATGTACAAAGACACACTATCAAATCAGGGTAAAATTCCTCAAAAATTTCAGATGAATTACATTTTTTATGTTTACCATCCCACTCAATCAGTGTATTGTATTCAATTGAGATCTACGAAGCACTAATACATGTCGCGGCTGAGAAATGGAATCCATGTGTCAGCATGTTAAACACCGACACATGTCAAACACCGGACTCCTCTTCAATATGAAATGTTAGTGCTACATAGATTGAAGTGGCATGCATTATATCCATAATCAAACTGACCTTGTAAACTTTGTCGTCTTTTGCATAAAACATAGATGTTTCCATGCAGAGAGACACCGAAGAAGATAGTGCTTTCACCATATAACACGAACACCAACATTTACTCACATCTGCTTTAGTCAGTTTGGGTAAGGTTAAGCTCTTAAACTCGTCAACGGTATGAGAATCTTCCTCGTAATAGAAGAATACAAGAGCCGCATGTAGTTCCTCAAGAATCGGACATCTGGCTAGAAGCAACATAAAATCTCGAACTTCTGAGAACTTAATGAGTCTCAAACTAAGGGTTTTAAGTGATGGAAATCCAAATCCAACGGAAGTAAAAGAGAAACCATCCACTCGGAACCAACTGAGATTTAAACTTACAAGAGTTTTGCATGTGAAGATGCTAATGGGCAATTTGGGGAAGTATGGGTAACCACTAAAGTGATCAGGAAGAGGCACACGAAGACGGAGATGAAGATACTTGAGTCCACGTTGAACAACAAAATTGACCCATTTGGTGAGATTGGGGAACTCTTTATTATAGGCAAGATGAGAATCACTATACTGAATGTTGAGGTGGAAACTGTCAATGAAACGAGATCCAGCAGTGTCTCGAGAGACCAAAACGGAGTACACAAATTCGTTAAATCGGAGATTGGATTCAACCGTATTCACTCTGATGTCGGTGAAATCAATATTGGGAAGATAATGCCAGAGATGCCTCCACCTCTTGGACAAAACGCTTGTAGCAACGGCTTCTTTGGTGGAGACAAATGAGAGAATGCGGAACAGGATTTCGTCCGGCAAACTACTGATCTTATCCACCTTTACTTCTGATGCTGAAATTCTCGGTCTCCGTCGCTGCATTTCACCTTCCTCTTCTTCCTCTTCTTCCTCACACAAGTGGAGTTAGGCAGATAATCAACAATTAAGGTGTAAATGAGGATCTACAAATTAAGGAGATGCAGTTTTTCAATCAAATCTTCACCAAACAAAGTTGCAAAATTGCAATCCAAACATAATATAGCATAATTTTTTAGTGAAAAAAATAAATCTGAAATTAAATCAAAATTATGAACAAATTCTATGATATTAGAAAGAACAATTACAAAACATAGATCAGATCAAGAAAAAGAGCGAGATGAAACCTGGAAAAGAGGTAGAGTTACAAAGCACAGCACATGAACGGTACGGGTAACTGACCGGTAAGAAATCAGTTTCTTCAACGTTTGGCAGCGCGTTAAAGTTGGACACACTACCTTTTTTTGCGTGTGGTAATAAATTTCGACACACTTTAACCTTCAACTTTCATTAAATATATTTTTTTATACTTCTATAAATATTTCAATCCTAAAAAAAATAATTGTTTTGAAAATACAAATCAAACACATATATAATTATATAATTTTTAACTTTTCATTAAAAAAAAATAATTTTTAACTTAAATTTATAGAGAAACTACATAGAATTTTTTTTTTCTTCAAAAAAATTAAAATAATTCATATACAATTTTTCTAAGATTTACGGTTTTAAAGTTTTTATTCTCGCTCTTAAGTTTGAATACATATGTCATTTTGATATTCCAAAAACAAGATATTTTGAAGTGACTTTTTTAAAAATAAAAATATTTTGTAAGGACTATTTTTCTTTAAAATGAGTTTAGTCATCATGTGCCACGTGTGCAAATCATCATAAAAGTATAAAAACAATAAAAAAAAATTACAGGGACCAAAATCAAAACAAGACATATTTACAGGGACCAAAAACTATAAAAAAAATTACAGGGACTAAAACCAAAACGAAGCATATTTGCAGAGACCAAAACATATTTTAGTCTATTATCTTATATATATGGGTATATAAAAATTTGTGTCCGAATTTTTTATGTACCTTAAGGTAGTGGGCTCAATCACACACCCTGCTCCGCCAAGAGGTAACTTAAGGTAGCGGTCTCAATCACACACCCTGCACTGCCAAGAGGTGGGCTGGCGGGATGGCCCGTCTGACAAATTCTTTTTAAAATTATTATTTTTGTGACTAATGTTATTTTTTATTTTTTTAAAAGATGCCATAGCATCAATTCATTTCAAAAAAAAAAAAGTACAAGAAAGAAAAGGGGAACAAGTGCCGTTATTAAAATAATATGCCACCGCCATAAAAAGTCAATTTTATTTTCTTATAATCATTTTATTTTCATTTTAATTCCACATAAAGAGAAACCTATATAATCCCCGTGAGTTTAACTCAGTTGGCAGGGATATCGTATATTATATGTAGGGGATAGGGTTCGAATCCCGGGCACCCCACTTCTCCACAATTAAATTGTATGAGCTCTAGCCACTAGACTACGTGACCAACAAAAAAAAAAGAGAAACCTATATAAAGAATTGTCGAATTATTTTTAAAAGAAAAAACTAAAAAATTGAGGCATTTATTATTTATTAGTACAATAATAATTAAATAAAACTTTTTTAATAAGTATGCGGGCTAGCCCGCTCCACCCCACCACAACCTACATTATCAACGAGTTAAACAAGACAGGCCAACTACAGGAGATAGGTTCAAATCCTAAGCCCAATTCGTCTAAAATGCTGGGTTAAAGAGACTGTCCCAACATATCAGACTCATTTTACCACCCTATAATTAGCGTAGTGTTGTTACGTGAACCATAACAATGCATGGGTGTTTTACTTGTTTCTAATATTTTTTATATGTTTTTCTTTAAGTTAAACACGTTTCTCTTGCATCTTTATATTTTGTTCTCTCTTTTTCTCTCAACAACAATATTGTCCTTATTTTATTTGAATGCAAATTATTTGAGTATATGTAACCAAAAAAAAATTATTATTTGAGTATATGAAATGAAAATCCGAGTATTATGGTTCTCATAATATCATCATTTCCAAAACAGACTATCGAATATATATTTTTTAAGGGTACTATCGAAATTTATTGAACCAGAGATTGCAAAATATTTTATTTTTCTATGAAAATAAGTCACATATCATAATCAATAATCTAGTCTAGTACTAAATTATTTTGGCGGTTGAACAAGCCACTGGTAGAGAATTTCATTCGTTCCATCCACAATATTTGGTTGGTTTTATAGCCATTTTCTTCGTAATAAGTGTTGATGGACACTGTTTGATAAAGAGGTTGTATCCTCTCATTCTCTATTTTGTGTCTTTCTTAAGAGAGAGAAAAAGATTAAGAGTGAGAGAATTCAAGAGAGAAAAAGAGACAAAATAGAGAAGCAGAATGAGAGGAGAGGATCCAAGTCCGTTGATAAGTCATAATAAAAAAATTTGAACGTTTATAAAATAGAGGAAAAGGGTCTTCATCTTTCTAAGACATAGATAAAACCAATTTATTAAGAATAAAAAATCAAACAATCCGGATTTAAACTTGAACCTCAAACTCTCCTAACCTTTTAGCCCAAACTAATTAAATTACACAACCCCCTTGCAAATTGCAATATTCTAACAAGCTCAGAATTTTGAATTGATTATTTTAACACGACTCCTTTCTTATATATACTAATTTTGAATTGATTATTTTGACACTCGTAATATTAACTATCATATTGCTTTGAATTTGTTTTCTTTACCATATCTGCTATGTCTATTGGTAATAATTTAAAGAGTCTCACTACCATTTCAAGTAACACTAGCAATTATGAAATTTTGACCAAGAAACACAGACTTTTTCATTTTAAAGTATTGGAAGATCTAATATTGAAGTTGAGGCTTGCATGCCAGAATCAGTTGTTCATCAGCTCCTCTTGATGTTTATAAAAAACAAAGTTGAACATGGTTCTTTACACAATTGTCAAGGTTCTTCATTATAAATACAATATACATCCTTGTGTCAAATTGTTGTACGGATATGAAACACGCGGAAGGTTGGGAACAAAACGATCTTTCAAGGGACATAAATCCATGGCTTGGAAAATCAAAGAGATACACGATATGTGGATAGAATGGTAATACACGGACGACAATAGAAAATGTAATATTTTAAAGAGTTAATACATGTTTATCGTAAGTTATTTCCGGTTTACCTCCCGTCAAAAAATTTGTTTAAATTCCAACCGTGTAATTTGAACATTCTTTGGTTTTAGACCTTCATAGCATCAAATTACAAAATTTAAGGTACTTTCGCCCCCTGTAATTTGAGAGAATTTCGGTTTACCCCCTGTTCTGTAATATCATCGATTTTGTACAATCAAAATTCATGAAGGTCAAAACCAAAGAATCTTCAAATTACAGGGTTGAAATCTAAATAATTTTTTTTACATGAGGTAAACATGTACTAACCCTATTTTAAATTAGTCCTTGTTCCTGTCAAAAGTTTATCAATTAAACATTTGTCTTTATGTTTTTTCACATGACGAATGGCCTAATTGAAAAACTTTTGAAAAAGACATATATTAGTTTCAAATATTAACAGAGTCAGAGACTAATTTGAGAAAGACTTACAAAGACAGCGACCAATTTGGTGGTTTGCTCTTCTTTTTTTAGTAGATCATCAAATTAATCTTTATCTTTGTAATCTACTATCAAATTAGGTCTCTATCTTTATGTTTTCGTCACATGATGAATGACTTAATTGAAATTTTTTTGGTAAAGTCAATAGCTAGTCAATGACTAATTTGAGAGCGACTTACAAAAACAGAAACGAATTTGATTATTCACTCTTTATTTTATAAGTTTGACATTTATACTTCCTCCGATCATTATTATAAAAAAAGAGTTAAATATATTTTTAATTCATATGAACATACCAACTTTTGATTCGTCCCTCTAAAAAAGTTCTTCAACTTTTAGTCCCTAAAAACTTTCTAACAACTTTTTAGTCCAACTTTTAAATCAACTCATGTGTAGAGTTCAAATTTGTTAATGAATTTTACATGAATGTTTAGAATATTAAAATAAACTCTCCAAAAAAATATTATATTTTTTAACAAAACATGAATTAAATATGAATTTATATATTTTTTACGTTTAAAAATTCATATTTAATTTATGTTTTGGTAAAAAAAAATCTGACTTTTTATGCGAAAAATTGTTATAATATTCTACACATTTCTGCACAACTTCATTCGAAAATATAAAAGATACACATGATTTGGCTTAAAAGTATGGACCAAAAGTAGTGATAGAAAATTCTCCAGGTTAAAAGTCGAAGAAAATATTTAGACACTAAATGAAAAGTTTGTATATTTATAGGATAAAAAACATATTTAACCTTAAAAAAAAATCATTTTTAAAAATTATTGAATAACTTATGTATATGATTTGTAATATAAACAAGATACATTGATTATTCAATAAAACTAAAAAGTGTTATTTTCTTCTTATATTGGTGCCCGAAAGGATTATAAAATTTGTCATTTTAGTTTTTTTAGTTCAAGTATATTTAGTAAAAGCGTGCATTTAATCATTTAAGTCGTAAAATATATGCCCAATGACCCTTTTTCTATGAAACTCAATTGCAAAGTGCTTATGTGAATGTTTACTGTTAAGTTATTAGTCCAAATTCATTGCTCTCATAATTAGCGTTCATAACTATATTATTCAATTTTAGTTTAAAAAAATCAATCGATTATTTGATTTATAATTTTTTTATTAAATATTTATATGTAAATTTATGATTGAATTGAGAAACAATAAGAAAAAAAATATATATGTAAGTAATTATGTTTGATGTTATAAACACTTTTTGAATTTTCCCCATCAATATTAAATGATCATGTAAGCACAACCAATGACAAGAACTCAATATATTAAGTGCATAAAAGTGGGAAATTGTGAATTTTAATTCGCAACCCAACCTATTTTAGTAATACTAGCAACTTTCACAAACTTTGAGTTTTGATCGGTTAAGATCTTATATTTAGAAACGTGTTGTACATTTATATTCAGGAATAAGAGATTTCTAAAAAAAATTGGTTGAAACTAAAAGACATATGATTTATTTGTGAGTCTATCAACTATTGAAGCGGACAATGACTTGCTTGTTGCCACAACAACCTTTGAAGGGTCATTTTGTGCCATAAAGATTGTGAAGATTAGATTATATATATATATATATATATATATATATAATCAAATAGAGGGTGATGAATGGTAAACGATTATCTCATGACTTATATTGAAAGAGATATGTTGATAACATTGATAATAAGTTGATTATTCCATGATTTCAAATTAATTACAAAGTAATTTTAACGAAGCTATTTTTTTTTAAGGGAGTAAGTATTAATCATAACAAATCATCACCCACTTTTTTTTTTTGACAAAGTCACCCACTTTATTATAGTGATGTTGTTCGTGGAGTTTAATTTTTTTTAAGTACAATTTAAATAATATCATAAAAGGATAAACAAAATTTAAATGAAAGTTAAAGTTAAATTCTAGAGTAAAAAATCTCAACCGGGAGGGTTTCCCCTTCTATATAGCTTTTAACTACAAGCTAAGAAAACACATGACTTGCCATTAGACCAAAGCATGATATCAGATTATATTTCCAAATTGAAAGTATATTATATATAAATTAGGTTTTGTTTATAAGAAAAATGGTCATGACTAAAAGGGACTAAAAGCCATGAAGGAAACAAAGAAGATTGCTAGAAAAATTCCGGACAAAGAAAAGGAAATAAACAAAGGTGCTACATCAAACATCCTTTCTGAACCACTAGTGGATAAACCATAATTTGCAATAAAATTTGCCAAAATGACCCCTTAGTCTTTCACCTTTAAGTAACCACCAAGAAGAATTCAACTGTTTCAATTGGGCCAAATCTGCACACAATAAAAAATGTTATGATAAGATTAATTGAATTGCATAAATTTAATAATTTTGAATCCAATTTCCCCATATAAATTGACATCCAACACAAATACAATATAAATTTGACACCTACAAATACTTGTTTTAAATTTTCTCCCCTGAAACGTTCACTCTTTTGAGACAATTTGAAGATATTTCTTTTTCTATCAATAATTTTCATGGCTCCATTAGGAAGTCATATTCTCTGATGCCAATAGTGATTTTCAAATAATTCCAAATCCAACCGCAGTTAGAGGTAAATTAGCAATCTTCAAAATCTATATTACACAAGCATATACACCAAACTAATCTAGTTTTTTCAGAATCTTCATCTTCTACCTAACAATATTCTTGAAAGTAGGGTAGCCATTATACTTTTCAACAGTATACTGTCCATCTATTAAACAAAGACACACATATATATATGGACCATTTTCTTCTCATATTGGTACACCTTACATTAGCAAACTTCATAATCAATATAACAGAAGCATGTAGACCCAACTAATTCTCTATCTCAATCTAGTTCTTCAGAATCTTCTACCTAACAATATTGGTAGACCCAACAATTTCAAATCATTATCACTAGAAATATGAAAAAAGGTTGATAAACTTTAAGTCCTTAAGAACCTATGTCGGCATCATACCTTCAAAAATATGATTTAGATCTAATAAGTCTTCTTTAATGGGCCAATCAAAACATTATATTCTAAGACAAATAAATATAAACCTCCTGCCTTATGGTTATGTAACAAATTTGAATGTAGCATACAAAAACTGCCCAAAAAATGGATAAGTTTGATCTAATTGAACTCCAAAAGTGGTTTAACAAATAAATATACAAACAAACATATAGACAAATACTAACTAAATCATGTTTACTTCACTTGTGCAGCAAGACAAGGTCATGATCTTCATAATAGCTCATAGTTCAATTCAAACCACCAATCCAAAAGTTAAATTATGAAGAGAGATAGAGAAGCTACTACTTACATAAACTGAAAGTTGACATGTTGCAGAGCCCTTCGGACACTTGAACAATTTTCTTTCTATTTCAGATTGTTCCTTTTCACTCCAAATTGTCATGGTCTCTAAAATTTTAGCATTCTTCAAAATATATTTTTCTAACATAAGCTCACTTTGTAGGCTTAAAAAGTCCCGAATCGTACAACTTTTGAGGTCTGATAAAAGACATTGTGGAACAAATTCTGGTTCGACCCAATTTTGTTGATTACCTTCTTTGTTTCCGATTGCCATGTATCACCCCTATTATTGTACAAATAAAATAAAACAAAGCATAAAGGTATGCTAAGAAAAGAAAAATGGAATATAATTCTTAAACTTATCAAACCTTGTAAAGTTCAAACTTTTGAAGCTTAGGTAATAGGTGGAGTGCTTGTAATACATGAGTATTCGTAGTATTGACGAGTACCAAGGAAGTTAATTCAGAGACGGGAATGTCATCATAAAGATGTTGCAGCTGATTAACCTAAATTATTAAGAAAGACACCGTAAAAATTCAGTGCATCACAAATATTCATAATAAAACGGATGACTTGAATTTATCGATGCATAAATAATTTGAATGAGAAAGAACTTTTACCAGATAACCAAAACAAAGACGAGTGATATTTGCTCTAGTTAATTTGGGTGAGCTTAAGCTTTTAAACTCTTGATGAATGGTAAGAGAATCTTCCTGAGAATAGAAGAAAATACAAGACGCTTGTAGATCCTCAAGAATTGGACATTTGGCAACAAGTAACATAAAATCCCGAACTTTTGAGAAGGTCAAGAATTCTAGACGAAGGATTTTAAGTGATGGAAGTCCAAATTCATTCGAAGTAATAGAAAACTCCTCCAGCCTGAATCGACATAGGTCGAGACTTACAAGGGTTTTGCACGTTAGAATACTTATGGGCAATTTGGGAAGGACAGCAGATTCACCCAAATGTAAATGGAGATGAAGATAGTTGAGTTTGCGTTGAACAATAAGGTTAACCCATTCGAGATCATTGTCAAGATTAGAATTGTTGTATTTAATGTCCAGATGGAAACTTTTGATAAAATTGGAACCAACAGCATCTCGAGAAGCCAAAACAGAGTACACAGATTTGTTAAAACGGAAGTTTGATTCGGTTGTATCAATATTGATATTGGTGAAGTGGAGATTGGGAACAGAGAGCCATAGATGAGTCCACCTTTTCGACAAAACGCTTGTGGCAACAGCTTCTTTGCTGGTCACAAAGGACAGAATGTGGCAAAGAATCTCGTCCGGCAAACTACTTATCCTATACATGGATCGATGCAAAGCGACAACAACAAGTTGTGCCGCTAACTTTTTCTGAAAGGCAGAACCAGGACTCTTGTCTCTTATCTTCTCTTATTCCTAAACAAAGTTTTGTTGCCCTAATTTAACCTAATATTTTAACCTAAAATTTTAGTCATTTTTCCTCCTTCAAAACTTACCCTATTTCCTAAGAGGAATGCTATATAGTGCGAAGGAATTGAAGCAAGAATAGCACACGATGCATGCTGGCTGTTGCATTAAATTTTTAAAATAAATGAAAGACATAAGAAATTGCAATTTGAGATATATCCTACGGTTAAATATCATTCGTTGTTTTTCGTGCGTGTACATGTCGCACTAAGAAGATTTTTCCATTTCTTAATTCCCCTCCTCCAAACCCTAACCGATCTCCTAATTTCCCTCCTCTAAAATCTATCTAATTGATTTCCATATTTTTTGTTGCCATATTTTTTTCCTCACTTGGTCAACTAATTTACCATAATATATTATTCTCATTAATCTCATAACTAGAAACTGGACGGGTTTATTGCTAAACAAATGACATACGAATAATAAAATGCAATACATAATTGGTAACGGTGAAAAAATAACAGATGATAATTCAGAGTAGATTAATAAAACGCTCCATAAAATGTATAAAATCTGATAAATATTATAAAAGAAAATTCGGTAATCCTATCAATAATTCGGTAAGAGAATATGAAATTTTTAGTAAATTGGCATGTTGTTTCATCGCAGATTGCGAAATACTTCATCATATACGACGTTAGAAGTCACATTGGTATCTTCACCATCTTCATCCGTGATCAATATGTTTAGTCCTTCTCTAGATTAACTCTTGAAACAGCAACATACAACTGTCTGTGAAAAATTACAGGTGTTGGTAGATATACACCAACATGTTTAAGCGACTGTCCTTGACTTTTATTAATTGTCATTGCAAATGATACAGACAAAGGGAATTGTCTTCGTTGAAACTTAAAGGGAATCCTGACATCTGAAGGCGATATAGATAACCTGGATACAAAAACCTGTTTACCAACATTACTTCCGGAAATGACCTCCCCTCAATGACGTATCTTCCCATCCTAGTGATAACCAATCTGGTTCCATTGCATAATCCATATCGTGTATCTATATTTCTCAACAACATAACTAGCACACCAATCTTTAACCTTAATTTGTGATTAGGAAGTCCAGAAGCAGTGATGGTGTTGAGGAATTCAGGTGTATGAACATTGTCAATATGATCATCGTTTAAGTTACGATGAATAGGTGAATCATAACTCAAATAAACCTTCTCCTCATCTGGAACCATGTCCAACATATAGTCGTTGATCTTCTCGACTATGGAATTTTTTGTTGTCAATATAGCTCTATTTTGAAAGTAACCTATGTCACTCATGCTCTCCAAGATGTTAGGATACGTGCTTTCAACAATAGCAGCAAAAGGATCTCTTGCGCTTTCTATGAGCAAATCTGACGGAATAGCAATGGTCTTGTCCACTTCATTGTCTTTCCCTATTCGTTCATCGCCTATACTTAAAACCCATTCTGAAAATTGTCTTTTTTCCTCCATGTCTACTATTGACGCACCAGACAAAAGCCTCATGTTCTTAGTCAAGGTAAGAACCTCACAATAATTCCATAGTTTTGAAGAATTGATGATA
Organism: Medicago lupulina; assembly: GCA_958299785.1. Taxonomy (NCBI): domain Eukaryota; kingdom Viridiplantae; phylum Streptophyta; class Magnoliopsida; order Fabales; family Fabaceae; genus Medicago; species Medicago lupulina. Next base: position 1,314,479 of record OY283139.1, read on the forward strand.
GCATGAACGATTTCTGGTCTTGTGCTTTTAGGAATTACAGGTACAAAGGGATGTATTTGCTTCTCTTGTTCACCTCCTTAATAACGTCTCTGAAAGAACGATCAAATGCTTCAAAGTAAAATTTGTGCATCATCGGAGCCTCGTCCCATATTACTAATCTTGCTTGCACTACCAACTGAGCCAACGGGGTATTAGGTTTGACATTACACGTGGAACATTCATCGATAATAAAGGGAAGGCCAAATCTCGAATGTGCGGTTCTACCTCCTGGTATTAATAATGCAGCTATACCACTCGAAGCAACTGTTAAAATTATTTCCCCTCTTGACCGTATCGCTGCCGACATTTCAGGTGTATGATCAAAAAGTTACCAGTTAAGAAGTGGTATGAGAGGAAAGTTGTAAGGTCACGTCGTTCCATTTGCAAACATCTAAATATCAAAAGATATGATTCTTGTGATGTGTGTGAAATTTACCACGGGTTAAGGTTTTTTTTAGAGAAACACAGTTTAGGGTTTGGTATATATAGCCAAGTTATCATGGAAATTAGGGTATCATATAAGTCTACAAAATATTGTCAAAAAAAAAAGAAAGATGCATTTTTTTAGTATCAAAGAAGTGTATAAAAAAAGGCAAGAGGATAGGAGCGATGCATTTTTTTAGTATTAAATAATTGTACAAAATACTTTGTAAAAAAATGTGAAGAACACAAAATAAGAAAATTAGTTAAAAAAAACTAAGATTAATAAGAAGAAAAGAAAAAAAAATATACATAGAAGTCTATCGATATGTTTAGCTTTTTTTTTTTTTTGCTATTTATGAATGGATTTGTTTAGGCTTTTTTTTTTTGCTATTAATAAAAACATATTTGATGCATTTTGAGAGGCAAAATTTTAAGATAGATTTGTTGCAAACCTAAAAAGCATTATGGAGGGAAAAAATTAGGGGTTAAGGTTTTTTTTAGAGAAACACAGTTTAAGGTTTGGTATATATAGCCAAGTTATCATAGAAATTAGGGTATTATATAAATCTACAAAATATTGTAAAAAAAAATGCATTTTTTTAGTATCAAAGAAGTGTACAAAAAAAAAAGGCAGGATGATAGGAACAATGCATTTTTTTTTTAGTATTAAATAATTGTACAAAATATTTTATCAAAAAAAATGTAGAACACAAAATAAGAAAATTAGTTGAAAAAAAAAACTAAGATTAATAAGAAGAAAAGAAATATATATATATATATATATATATATATATATATATAAGTCGATATGTTTAGCTTTTTTTTTTACAAAAATTTTTGCTATTTATGAATGGATTTGTTTAGGTTTTGTTTTTTTTGCTATTAATAAAATCATATTTGATGCATTTTTAGAGGCAAAATTTTAGGATAGATTTGTTGCAAACCTAAAAAACATTATGGAGGGAAAAACTTAGGGGTTAAGGTTTTTTTAGAGAAACACGGTTTAGGGTTTAGTATATATAGCCAAATTATGATGGAAATTAAGGTATTATATAAGTCTATAAAATATTGTCAAAAAAAAAGATGCATTTTTTTAGTATCAAAGAAGTGTGTAAAAAAAAGGAAGAGGATAGGAACGATGCATTTTTTTAGTATTAAATAATTGTACAAAATACTTTGTCAAAAAAAAGTGTAGAACACAAAATAAGAAAATTAGTTAAAAAAAACTAAGATTAATAAGAAGAAAAGAAAAAAAATATATATGTAGAAGTCTATCGATATATTTAGCCTTTTTTATTTTTTTTTATTTTTGCTATTTATGAATGGATTTGTTTAGGTTTTTTTTTTTTTTGCTATTAATAAAAACATATTTGATGCATTTTGAGAGGCAAAATTTTAAGATAAATTTGTTGCAAACCTAAAAAGCATTATGGAGGGAAAAAATCAGGGGTTAAGGTTTTTTTTAGAGAAACAGTTTAGGGTTTGGTATATATAGCCAAGTTATCATGGAAATTAGGGTATTATATAAGTCTACAAAATATTGTAAAAAAAAAAAAGATGCATTTTTTTAGTATCAAAGAAGTGTACAAAAAAAAAGGCAAGAGGATAGGAACAATGCATTTTTTTTAGTATTAAATAATTGTACAAAATATTTTGTCAAAAAAAATGTATAACACAAAATAAGAAAATTAGTTGAAAAAAAAACTAAGATTAATGAGAAGAAAAGAAAAAAATATATATATGTAGAAGTCGATATGTTTAGCCTTTTTTTTAATTTTGCTATTTATGAATGGATTTGTTTAGGTTTTTTTTTTCTATTAATAAAAACATATTTGATGCATTTTGAGAGGCAAAATTTTAGGATAGATTTGTTGCAAATCTAAAAAGCATTATGGAGGGAAAAAAATTAGGGGTTAAGGTTTTTTTTAAAGAAAGACGGTTTAGGGTTTAGTATATATAGTCAAGTTATGATGGAAATTAGGGTATTATATAAGTCTACAAAATATTGTCAAAAAAAAAGATGCATTTTTTTAGTATCAAAGAAGTGTCTAAAAAAAAGGAAGAGGATAGGAACGATGCATTTTTTTAGTATTAAACAACTGTACAAAGTATTTTGTCAAAAAAAAGTGTAGAACACAAAATAAGAAAATTAGATGAAAAAAAACTAAAATTAATAAGAAGAAAAGAAAAAATATATATGTAGAAGTCTATCGATATGGTTAGCCTTTTTTTGATTTTTTTATTTTTGCTATTTATGAATGGATTTGTTTAGGCTTTTTTTATTTTTGCTATTAATAAAAACATATTTGATGCATTTTGAGAGGCAAAATTTTAGGATAGATTTGTTACAAACCTAAAAAGCATTATGTAGGGAAAAAATTAGGGTTAGACTTAACAAAATTAATAAATAAGGATAAATGGTACTTATTTTCTGGTTTACCCTTATCAAAACAACTTATGCATTTAACCGCTTCCTACTCTTTCTCCTTGATCTTAAACAACTTTTTCCTACTCTTTCTCCTTGGTCTTAAACAATTTCTGCATTTAACCCTTATCAAAACCGAAATCTCTTATTCCTAAATAAAGCTTTGTCACCCTAATTTAACCTAATAATTTAACCTAAAATTTTAGCCACTTTTCCCTCCTTCAAAACCTAACCATATTTCTTAATTCTCCTCCTCTAAACCCTACCTAAAATTTTAGCCACTTTTTTCTCATTCAAAACCTAACCATATTTCCTAATTCCCCTCCTCCAAACCCTAACCATGATCTCCTAATTTCCCTCCTCCTAAAACCTATCTAATTGATTTCCATATTTTTTGTTGCCATATTTTTTTCTCACTTGGTCAACTGATTTACCATAATATATTATTCTCATTAATCTCATAATAAATGGTACTTATTTTCTGGTTTACCCTTATCAAAACAACTTATGCGTTTAACCGCTTCCTACTCTTTCTCCTTGATCTTAAACAACTTCTTCCTACTCTTTCTCGTTGATCTTAAATAACTTCTGCGTTTAACCCTTATCAAAACCGAAATCTCTTATTTCTACACCCTAATTTAATCCTTTCTCCTAAACAGAAAATTAAGTCCTATTTTTTGTAGAAGGGAGTAAATCGTTTCCTACTCTGATGCAATCGTTTCCTACTTATCAAAATGTGTTGTTTTTTAATTCCTATTTGTTTGGAAAGGAATAAATCGTTTCCTACTTATTAAAATGTGTTGTTTTTTTTTGCTGAGGAATATCCGCGCCCCTTCCTCATCTAATGACAATTTAAATGCAATTATTTTGGAAACAATTAACCATTTGCTAAACAAATCGCCCCATCTGTTGAGAATTTCCATTGCAGGTAAATACATCTCTTCCATTGCCTTTTATTTTAGGCAGATTAATTTGTCATATTCAACTTGGCCGTATTTTAATCATGGTTTCAATTTTCACTATAGCATATATCTTTAACAAAACTTCGTGATGTTTCTGCATAGGACCATTGATTCAAAATCCTCAAGATGATATGGACAGGACCATCAATTCATTACGAATGAAATACAAAACATACACCGTGGACTTTGAAGTTGATATTTTCTGTGTCATTTTCCTTTTAAATCTCTTTTTTTTTTTTTGCATTGATTCAGTTTAAGTTAGATGCTAACGAAATTGTATGTTGTATGCTTCCATCCAGGGTGTTGTCATGCTGCCAACCTCCTTTGGTTTTGATTTCAGTGATCCGATTGATCACTACGCTACCCCGGTCGATACTAATGGCAATGAGTTTGACGTTAAGGTTGGAAAGATAGGTGGATGCATTTTTCTGACGACAGAGATAGAAGTTGTACGTGATTTTTACGACATCAGTCTCGGTGCATGGTTGACTGTTGTGTTTACAGGGTTTGGCAGATTCAACATCAAGAAAATGGTCTCAAGAATTAAGAAGAATATTTTATTTCCTTTGTTTGATCCTCCTATGAGGTTTGTTGTTGACATGAACATCGGCCCTGCTGCTATCTTTAGTGGTTTTTCTGCTTCGATTGACCAGCTTTCATACCAACATGATAAGGATAATTTCAATATATCATATGCAAAACATTTGACAGATTCTGATATCAAATCAGGTTTTCTGGCAAGATAATTTATACATGAATTTGAAAGTGATTGAAAAATACATAATATTCGTATCTTATTCTTTAATTTTCTAAATTTGTAGAAGCTGACAACCATTGGGTTTTGTGATCTCTGCTTGGATAAGAGTGGCACTACATTGACGCTCATAGATGACAATGATAACAGCTGGGATTGCATCACTATCTTTGGAACATTGACCCAAAGCACTTGCAGGATAGGAGGCCAATGGAGCTCCTTTCGCTGCGAATACTGCATACTTTAGTGTTAAACCTCTGCTGAATTATAAGTCTAGGCTTTTGAATAGTAGTTTTATTCAGGTTTCTTTGTTTTGGTCTTGGTTTCATATGATGCAAGTTGTATGAGGACTTATGAGTGAAGCCTTTGAGAAAATAGTTTGATGAGCATTTCTTTGTTTTGTTCTTGGTTTCTTTATGATTTGGAGATGTGGTGCTTCAACCCTTGGCTATCAATTTGGATTCTAATTCTATGTGTCTTTAGTTTTATGTTTGATGTAATAGTTTCTTATGATAATCTCAGACTAATTATCAAAGCTCTATATCTTGTCAGTTGTAATGAGCCTATTCTTTATATTATATATATATATATATATATATATATATATATATATATATAAGTGTATTTTAGTTTATAAACCACCAGCAAAAGAAATTTTACATATGTATTAAATATAAAAAAACTCAAATGATTTCATGCTAATCTCGAGCCTAATCTGTTTCCTCATTAAATGGTAATTTCAAAACTCAAATCAGAGGTTGTTGCTAATCTTATTTGCCCCTACCTATTTTGATGGCAATTATAAAGTCAAATAATAATTTACCTAATTGAAACAGTTAACTTAATTTCATCCACAGATGTAGCCTAATATGTTTCCTTCAATGATTTTTTGGCATATGTTATGCGCCCCTCCCTAATTATTCTAAAATCAATATTCTAAAATCAAATTAGATTTCTCAACCAGTGCGCCCCTCCCGATTTTGATGGCAATTCAAAATGCAATCAGATACATCCAACTAAACTATTTTGTTACCTATTGCCGTCTAATATTACCTTCGATCTGACACGTTTACGGATATTGCAATCAACTAAGAATTTAGCGGGTTGTTACATTACAAGTCATGAAGGAAACAAAGAAACACTATAAGTCATGGCTTCTCTAGTAATATAATTTCTTTTGTGATGAAAAGGGGCTAAAGCCTAAAAGAAGCACTAAAAGTCATGAAGGAAACAAAGAAAGATTGCTAGAAAAATTCCTGACAAAGAAAAGGAAATAAATAGAACTGCTACACCAAACATCCTTTCTAAACAATTAGCAGATAAACCCCAATTTGCAAGTAACACTGAGAAGCTCCCTGTATAATGATAAACATGATGTCTTTCACCTTTAAGTAATCACCAAGAAGTATTCAAATGTTTCATTGGGGCCAAGTCTGTGCACAATAAAAAAATGTTATATGATTAATTGAATTGCGTAAATTTAATAATTTTATATTCATGTTTCCCATATAAACTTGGCATCCAACACATACAGTATAATACTTGTTTCTCTATCTATACAAATTGTTACGTTTTAAAAGTAGAAACACAAATACTGAATATGGTTAGGTAGAAGATGAATTCATGATGATGTTTTCCCAATAATTCCAAAACCAACTACAGTATAAGTGGTAAATTAGAAATATACAAAATCTGTATAACAAAAGCATATAGACCAAACTAATCTATCTAACAATCTTCTTGCAAGTAGGGTGACCATTAATGAATACTTTTCAACACACATAATTCTATATCTCAATCTACACAACAGATGCATGTAGACCCAACCAACTAATTATCTATCTCAATCTAATTTTTCATAATCTTCTACCTAACAATATTGGTGATCAAGTAATACATGCTTTTTAACACTCTCTAGTCTCTATCAATTTAATATATATTGGCTCAAAACTTAAGTGGACGGGTTGATCATTTTTCTCATGGTACTCCTTATATTGGCCTAGATTATATATTATCTAAGGGAAATGTTAACTTCTGTCCTTAAGGCACAAGATAAATATCTTAAAATAGAATTAAATAATAAATATTGTATTGAAAAGATACGTTTCTAAGATTTTAATGTTATTAATGCACGATTTCCAAAATTAAATTTTTACATTTAATTTCTTATCTTGTACCCTTAGAGCGCGAGTTAACAAGACCCATTAGATAAAAGTAAATAAATGTAATTGAACAATAAATACTGTGTGTGAGACAGAGAACAATGTAGATATTATTATTAGATAATACCATAAACTATCAAATCCTGCTCACTAGAAATATAAAAAAAGGTAGATAAACTTTCTAAGTCCTTTTTAATGGGCCAATCAAAACACTATTATATGCTATTAAAACGCAAACAAGGATTCCTTTTAGAAAACAACTACTTATTTAATCTTCGTACACACCTCCTGCCTTGTGTTATGCATCAAATTTGAATTCAGCATACAAAAACTGCCCAGAAAATGGATATAAGCTTTGTTCTAATGGAACTCTAAAAGTGGTTTAATAAATAAATATATAAACAAACATGCAGAAAAGTACTGACTAAATCATTTTTAATTCACTAGTGTTGCGAGACCAATCTATGACCTTTATCATATCTCAAGTTCAATTCAAACCACCAAATCCAAAAGTTTCATGGAGAAGCTAATGCAACAACAAGCAGGATAGGGAAACTACTACTTACATAAACTGAAAGTTGACATGTTGCAGAGCCCTTCGGACACTTGAACAATTTTCTTTCTATTTCAGATTGTTCCTTTGCACTCCAAATTGTCATGGTCTCTAAAATTTTAGCATTCTTCAAAATATATTTTTCTAACATAAGCTCACTTTGTCGGCTTAAAAAGTCCCGAATAGTGCAAGTTTTGAGGTCTGATAAAAGACATTGTGGAACAAATTCTGGTTCCACCCAATTTTGTTGATTACCTTCTTCATTTCCGATTGCCATGTATAACCCCTATTATTGTACACATAAAATAAAACAAAGCATAAAGGTATGCTAAGAAAAGAAAAATGAAATATGATTCTTGAACTTAACAAACCTTATAAAGTTCAAACTTTTGAAGCTTAGGGAAGCCGTGGAGCACTTGTAATACGCTAGTATTCCTAGCATTGACGAGTACCAAGGTAGTTAAATAAGAGATAAGAATTCCATCATAAGGGTTTTGCGGTGGATTACCCTAAATTATGAAGAAAGACACCGTAAATTCAATGTATCACAAATATTCATAATAAAACCGACAACTTAAATTTATCTATGCACAAATAATATGTATTAGAAAGTGCTTTCACCGGATGATAGAGACAAAAACATCGAGTGATATTTGCTCTAGTCAATTTGGGTAAGCTTAAGCTTTTAAACTCCTGATGAATGGTAAGAGAATCTTCCTGAGAATAGAAGAACATACGAGACGCTTGTAGATCTTCAAGAATCGGACATTTGGCAAGGAGCAACATAAAATCCCGAACTTTTAAGAAGAACATGATCTGTAGATGAAGGATTTTAAGTGATGGAAATCCAAATTCATTCGAAGTAAAAGAAAACCCCTCCAGCCTGAACCAACGGAGGTTGAGACTTACAAGGGTTTTGCACGTGAGAATACTTATGGGCAATTTGCAAATGACCGCATATTCACCCACATGTAAACGGAGACGAAGATACTTGAGTTTGCATTGAACAATAAGGTTAACCCATTCGAAATCATTGGCAAGATTAGAATTAGTGTACTTAATGTCTAGGCGGAAACTGTTGATGAAATTGGAACCAACAGCTTCTCGAGAGGCCAAAACCGAGTACACAGTTTCGTTAAAACGGAGCTTAGATTCGGTTGTATCAATATTGATGTTGGTGAAGTGGAGATTGGGAACAGAAAGCCACAAATGAGTCCACCGCTTTGACAAAACGCTTGTGGCAACTGCTTCTTTGGTGGTCACAAAGGACAGAATGCTGCAAAGAATCTCGTCCAGCAAACTGCTTATCCTATTCATCGTTGGAAAGGGACAACAAATTGTGCCGCTAACTTTTTCTGGAAGGCAGAACCAACACTCTTGTTGTGAGTAAAGATATACGTACGCGGCAAAGAAACTCTTTGCTCGTTTCACCAATTTGACTGTACGCAGTTTATCAACCAACAATTAGGGTTCAAGGGTAATTTAATTGAGAGGTTTTGGAACTTGATCTTCTTTTTTTTTAATAGAAACTTGGGCTCACAAATTTATTCTTTGCGTTTGGCACCGCGTCCAATTTGGATTGTGATTGACTGCAGACCTCCTATCAAATAAAATTTAAACCTTTAGAAGCAATACTTTTATATAAATTTATTTGGCACCTTCTTGTCCTCCTGCTCTATCAAATTTCACGTTAAAATATTTTGAATTTTAAAATTTCATAGGATGAAAAAAGTAACTACCAATTTATTTAAAAAATGTTAACAAGTGATGCGACAACGGTCATTTAATTCACCAAGTAATTATTTTTTTTACACAAAATTCACCAAATAATTATATAACTTGGAAAAAAAATCAACTCGGAATATATTAAACTTATACAAGTGATAAACTAAGGTTTGAAAGTTCCATTTGTTTGGGAGAGGTACTTCAAATTGGGTAACTCAATGATAATATGGATAAAATTAAGAGGAAAAATAATAACAATAAATTTTAAACTATAAACTACTTGAATTAGCTTATAAAAAAATCTATAAGTTCATAAAAATAAGTTGTAAGCTCCTACGAAAATAATGGTTATCAATCGAAGTTTTCATTCATATGGATTTATAAAGTATAAACTAGTTTATTGGTTTTTTTTTTAGGAATAGTTTATTGGGTTTTTTCAATGATAACAAGAAAATAACAAATATAATATCTTTTAAAAGAAATATAACAAATATGATATTGAATGACACCAACAACTATAAAAAGAATTCTTATCTTTTTGAATGACACCAATAAAATAGTATTATTAGGGTCAAATTTGGTTAAGGGAATAATTCGAAAGGGAAAAGACTAACCCAAAACGGTCTATTTTCTTTATATAGAGTGAATATTTTATTTTTTTGAAAGGTATATAGAGAGGTATCGTATAAATTCTTTTTTTGTTTTAAATAAAAAATTAATTAACTAATGACTCAACTTCCGTGTCAGCATTTGGAAAAATGGAAATAGGGATAACCTTTTTTTTTTTTTTTAAACAACCTTATGTATTTTTTAAAAGGTAAAATATCTAATTGACAAAAATAAAATAAAAGATCCAAGTGTTATAAATAAATAAGAAAAGTGATTCATGAAATAATTGTCTTTTTTATGAAGAACATACTACAAGGGAAGAAAGTGGCAAGACTTCAATATCAAACGCTTCAGCTACAATGGGAGGAAGATGGGGTGAAATCTATGTTTTGTATAAGACATCATCTAAGAAAATTCTACGCCCCAAAGAAAAACTAAAAAAAAAAAAAAAACTCTTTTCATTGACAAAATGTACATGAAGGAGGAAAATGATTGGAAAAAGGTGAGTGTGGAGATAAAATGAGAGAAGTATGTATAAGTAAACTCAATTTCAAGAGGAACGTCGACCATTCATGTCAGCAACTCAGTAGCAAGAGCGATTTTAATTATGAGAGTATTTCAACGCATAATAAAAAGTGTTCTGTATTTCTTGTTAATGCAATGATTTTTCGGTGTTAAAAATATGAGGTATTGTAGTATGTAAATGTTGTCATGGTATAAAATGAGGACATAGCAAAGTCTATTGTCATAACTGAAAAGTCGTGACAGTGTGAAATTTGAAGAACGAGATACAGTAGCAACCGTTTGTATTTCAAGAGTGGTAAGAAGAGCTCATATTTTGGACTTATCTTATAAAACAAACATTTGTGTAATGGTTAAGAAGAACTTAGAAAAGTAGGCTATGATATGCTTATAAGTTGTTTTTAGTTTATTTTTATAAGATGTTTAAGATAGCTTATAGAAACAACTTATACATGCTTTCTTTGATTGTAGAAACATTTATAGTTCTTACGCTTGCATATTATAAATCAGTATGATTGCATAAATAACAACTCCTTTTTTAACCTTATTTGCATAAAGAAATATTATTTGATGTCTGACTTGCACCATTTTTCGCATTGCTTCCTTGTGTAATTGATCAATACAATAACTTTGTTGGGTGATTAAAAGGGGCTAAAGTCCAAAAGAAGCACTAAAAGTCATGAAGGAAACAAAGTAAGATTGCTAGAAAAATTTCGGACAAAGAAGAGGAAATAAACAGAGGTGCTACATCAAGCATCCTTTCTAAACAACTAGAAGATAGATCACAATTTGCAAGAAACACTGAGAAGCTCCCTATATATGTCTTTCACCTTTAAGTAATCACGAAGAAGTATTCAACTGTTTCAATGGGGCCAAGTCTGTACACAATAAAAAAATTGTTATATGATTAATTGAATTGCATAAATTTAATAATTGTAATTTGTAAATTCAAGTTTCCCATCTGATACTTGTTTCTCTATCTATACAAATTGTTTTGTTTTAAAAGTAGAAACATATCGATGTAGATAAAAAGAAGTAAATGACCATTTAATCATTGAGAGTGCAGAGCAGTGTAGAGATTAGCATTAGGTAATGTCATAAACTATTTTGGAAGAAAAATTCAACGGTCAACCCTCCAATGAGAGAATCAAAGATATTCTTGTTCTTGGAAAAAAAATTCAACGTTAGCAAGACACATTTCTAATCTTTACCCTACAGAAATAAGTAGAAAATAGAAACTAAACATAACAAAAAATTCTTATATGCAACTTTTTCCAATTCTTTCTTCAACCAGGATTCAACATATTCTGTTTTGAGACAAACTCGAAGAAAAAAAATTCTATCAATAATTTCCATGGCACCATTTGGCAGCCATATTCTTCAATGTCACCTGTAGTGTTTTCAAATAATTCAAAAACACTGCGTCATGATCTATATAAAAGAAGCACGTAGACCCAACTAATTCTCGATCTCAATCTTGTTCTTCCAAATCCAGTAATTAATGTTTTGTAAATCAAACGCACACCCTAAGTTCTTTTTAATGAGCCAATCAAAACATTACATGCTATCAAAATACAATCAAGGATTCCTTCTAGAAAATAACTAAATCACTTTTACTTCATTTGTGCAGCGAGACAAGCTCTTAGTTCAATTCAAACCACCAATCCAGAAGTATCATGGTAGAAGCTAAATTATGAAGAGAGATAGAGAAACTACTACTTACATAAACTGAAAGTTGACATGTTGTAGAGCCCTTCGGACACTTGGACAATTTTCTTTCTATTTCAGATTGTTCCGTTTCACTCCAAATTGTCGTGGTCTCTAAATTTTTAGCATTCTTCAAAATATATTTTTCTAACATAAGCTCACTTTGTCGGCTTACAATGTCCCGAACAGTGCAAGTTTTGAGGTCTGATAAAATACATTGTGGAACAAATTCTGGTTCCACCCAATTTTGTAGATTACCTTCTTCATTTCCGATTGCCATGTATAACCCCTATTATTGTACAAAGAAAATAAAATAAAATAAAACAAAGCATAAAGGTATGCCAAGAAAAGAAAAATGAAGTATGATTCTTAAAATTAACAAACCTTATAAAGTTCAAACTTTTGAAGCTTAGGTAACAGGTGGAGCACTTGTACTACATCAGTATTCCTAGCATTGACGAGTACCAAGGTAGTTAAATGAGAGATAGGATTGCCCTCATAAGGGTGTTGCAACTGGTTAACCTAAATTATGAAGAAAGACAACGTAAAAATTCAGTGCATCACAAATATTCATGCTAAAACGGAAAACTTTAATTTATCTATATACAAATAATTTGAATTAGAAAGTACTTTTACCGGATAATAGAGACAAAAACATCGAGTGATATTTGCTCTAGTCAATTTGGGTAAGCTTAAGCTTTTAAACTCTTGATGAATGTTGAGAGAATCTTCCCGAGAATAGAAGATCAAACAAGACACTTGTAGATCCTCAAGAATTGGACATTTGGCAACGAGCAACATAAAATCCCGAAATTTTGAGAAGTTCATTAGTTCTAGACGAAGGATTTTAAGTGATGGAAGTCCAAATTCATTTGAAGTAAAAGAAAACTCCTCCAGCTTGAATCGACAGAGGTCGAGACTTACAAGGGTTTTGCATGTGAGAATACTTAAGGGCAATTTGCGAATGAACTTATGTTCATCCACATCTAAACAGAGACTACGATATTTGACTTTGCGTTGAACAATAAGGTTAACCCATTTGACGACGTTGGGAAAGGAAAGATCGTTGGCAAGATTAGGACTAATGTATTTAATGTCTAGACGGAAACTGTCAATTAAATTGGAACCAGCAGCATCTCGAGAGGCCAAAACTGAGTACACAGATTCGTTAAAACGGAAGTTAGATTCGGTTGTATCAATATTGATGTTGGTGAAGTGGAGACTGGGAACAGAGAGCCATAGATGAGTCCACCGCTTCGACAAAATGCTTGTGGCAACTGCTTCTTGGTGGTCACAAAGGACAGAATGCGGCAAATAATCTCGTCCGGCAAACTGCTTATCATCGTTGGAAACAGACAACAAATTGTGCCGCTAACTTTTTCTGGAAGGCATAACCAATACTCTTGTTGTGAGTAAAGATATACTTATGCGGCAAAGAAAGTCTCTGGCCGGTCCACCAATTGGACTGTACGCAATTTATCAACCAACAATTAGGGTTCAAGAGTAAAGGTCATGTAAATGAGGTTTTGGAACTCGATTCATTTTTTTTTAATAAAAAACTTGGGCTCTCAGATTTATTCTTTGGGTTTGGCACTGCATCAAATTTAGACTGACCTCTTTTCAAAAAACAAAACAAAACAAAAAAATTAACCCTTTTGAAGTAAAATTTTTATATAAATTTATTTGGCAACTTCTTTGCCTACCTTTCGAGTTTCTCGGCGCCCTATGTGGTTCGGATTATAGAATATGAACAGCATAAATATCCTATAAAATCCTCCAAAATACGTTAAATCATCTCAGATTTTAAAATTCAAACAGGATGCACGAGAAATTAAGAGGGTGGAAAAAGCAACTGCCAAATTATTTAGGAAATGCTAACAATTGATGCGACAATGGTAATTTAATTCACCGTGTTTATTATATAATTAGAAAGAAAAAAAATCAACTTGGAATAGATTAAACTTATACAAGTGACAAACTATGGTTTGAAAGTTCCATTTGTTTGGGAGAGGTACTTCAAAGAGGGCCGTTCAATTGGCCTGAGACATCCTTATTTATTAATTTTATTAAGTCTTAACCTAATTTTTTCCCTCCTTATTTATTAATTTTATTAAGTCTTAACCTAATTTTTTCCCTCCATTAATCCCTTATTAGGTTTGCAACAACTTTATCCTAAAATTTCCTTATTTATTAATTTTATTAAGTCTTAACCTAATTTTTTCCCTCCATTAATTCCTTATTAGGTTTGCAACAACTTTATCCTAAAATTTTGGCTTTAAATTTGCATCATATATGTTTTTCATTTCTCTCTCTAATAACTGTGAATATTTTTCAAAGCAAAAATTTAATAGATATCTTAATCCTTATCCTTATTATTTATTAATTTTATTAGGTCTGCATTCGAATCTCTTTAGGTTAATTTAAGTAGAATAATTTAGCTACTTAAAATAAAAAAGGCCACTCAATGATAATCTATACTATATATAAAGGAAACTACCTCTTTCAGCACACTTTTGGGTTGAACTTTTCTTTCCAAAAATACTCTTAATTGTAAATACAAGTAACACATGTAGCAAATATGTAACAAATAAATAAGAATAAATTTAAATATTAAAACAAATGTAACAAACACGATATGTATATATGATTTTTCCCTTTATCATTTAAATAGTATAACAAAACTAGATTAGTATATTTATACCTACTTTTTCATCTATACTGTTATATGCTATATATAAAAGAAACTACCCCTTTCAGCATATTTTTGGGTTGGACTTTTCTTTCCAAAAATACCCTTAAAAACAAGTAACACATGTAACAAATAGATAAGAATAAATTTAAATATTAAAACAAATGTAACAAACACGATATGAATATATGTTTATCTGTTTTTTTCTTTTATTATTTAAAAAGTTTAACAAACTAGATGAGTATATTTATACTTACTTTTTCATTATTCCAATTATACTTTTAAAACAAAAATCTATAATAAAGATTATTGTTCGTGTCATTAAAAAAAGCAACAAACATTTGTATTTTTATTTTTAATCAAAACCAAAATTTCATAAAAAAAAATATCGTTCATATTTTTCAAACGTTAGCGCAATAAAAAGAGCGGAAGTGTCTGTCTTTTCGCTAGTACAGATAAAATTAAGAGGAAACGTAATAAACTATAAACTAATTGAATTAACTTATAAAAAATTACCAATCTATAAAAATAAATTGTACGCTCGTTAAATTTAAAAAATTACGTTATCAAACCAATTTTTTTAGTCATATGGATTTATAAGGTATAAACTAGTTTATTGTGTTTGTCAAACTAACCATTAGTCCGAAAAGAATTACTGTTATTTAACTTTCATTTTCTATATTTTTTATGTATATTTTAAAATTTTAATTTGAAGAAGAATTGTGATTTAAAGGACAAATTTCTAGCACAAAAAATGTCTCATTAGTCATGATAGTTAACTTTAAGATGATGCAAAAGGTTTACTAAAATGGGTAGGTTTTTTCAAAAAAAAAATCTTATTTAAGACGTGTCGAATAATAAATGTGTGTAGTTATTTCATGCGAAATTCAAACATTTGATCACCATATTGTGGGAACCCTGACATCTTCCATTAGACTCAATCATATAAGTATGACCGAACATTTGATCACCATAGTGTATTCTACTAACTCTATATCAATCAAGTTATTCGGAATCTTCATCTTCTACTTATCAATACATACTTTACTTTTCAGCACTCTCTAGTCTGCATGTATATAGAGAGAGATAATATCCAGTGGCTCAAAACTTAAATGCAGGGTGTGGACTATTTTTGTCATGATTCACCTTATATGGGCCCCGTCTATGTATTAGTTAAAAGTAAATTACCATCAATGACTGAGAGTGAGAACAATGTTGATATTAGCACTAAGGTAATACCAGAAACTCTAAATAGTACTACGACAGAAATGACTGGAGCAGTTGAAACCATACATTCCACCACCAAGGTTAAAGGATTTGAGTCACATGTGAGACAACAAATTATTCTTTGTGCAACTTAACCTATATCAACAAAATCAAAATTTCAAACGGATCTTTAAGAACGAAGTCCTCTGATGACAACAGACTGTCATATGATGTTTTATTAGTCTTTTATTATGCATTTTAGTTGAGTTTTCAGCAGTTTTAGACCATCTGGAGTTGAAGAATTGATGAAAATCATGGTTGTGATAATTTAACATTGTGACACGATTTTAAGCATTGTGACACAATTTTTGTTCCAGAATGCAGCATTTACCTACTGTCTTGAATTATTTTTTAAATTTTTTTAATAATTTATGTATTTGATTTATAATATAGGCCAAATAGATTAAGGGGTAACAGTCACTTTGTCTTGAATGTACCAACTCTAAGAATAAAGGATTAATTACCAATGAATAGAAGGTAAGGCGGCAATAAGTTGCACCACTACTTTTTTTATGATGACAAAATCAATCGTCGTAAACATAATATTCATGGACTTACGAGTCATGACATTGATGTGCATAACCATTTGAACTCTATGTAAAAGGTCAACAGCCTCTGATGCTAGGAAATCGAAAGCAAATAGTATAAAAGCATGTTGATTGTCAGAACACACTTTTTAATGTTTGGCTACTTTGCTTGATACAACTTTTAGGGTTATTTGTTCTACCGTAAAAGTCCTGACCCCTAATCTCACGAGTGGTGAAACCCCGGTCAAGTCCACACATGCATGTTTTCCTCCTATCCATCCGTACACCATAACATCTGCAGGTCTAAGTGTCAATCTTCTATTTAGTGATCAGTCAGGAAGTTCACATGAGTCTCCTTCTTCATTGATATTTCCTCCCACTTAAATATATCAAAAAGGAAATCTCGAAAAAGTCATTTAATTTGTACTTAAAGCCAAAAAAAACTCCTTACAATGAACTGCATGCTCCCCAAAAGTATCTAGGCACGCCTTACAACAAACAGGACACGCCTCATCAATAGGAAATAGTGGAATCTAAGACAATTGATATCTAATGATAGTATGGTACTCTAATATTATTAATTTTTGAATAAATTTCCTTAAAAAAGAAAGAAATTTGACTAAATAAATTGTTTTCTCTCACTTTCTTCTTTCGAAATTTCTATCGTCAGAAATGAAAAGTCGTGACATTGTGTAATTGGAAGAGTAGGATACAACAGCAACCTTTTGTTGTATTTGAAGAGTGTTTGGAAGAGCTCATATTTTGGATATAAAACATTTGTGTAATTGTTATGAAGAGTTTAAAAAATAAGTTTTGATAAGTTTTTCCTGGAAAGGTTGTGACATGCTTATAAGTTGCTTTTAGTTTATTTTTATAAGATATTCAAGATAGCTTATAGAAACCAACTTCTACATAATTTACCCATATCCCTTGTAGAAACAATTTATATAAGATTTTACACTTATATTGAATAAATAAACACTATTTTGTTTTACCTAATTTGTTTCCTTGTGTAACTGTTCAATACAATCCTCAAAATAATGTTGGCATGGACTTACAAGTCACAATGAAATCATGAAGGAAACAAATAAACTCTATAAGTCATGGTTTCTCTAGTAATATTATTTCTTTTGTGATCAAAAGGGACTAAAGCCCAAAATAAGCACTAAAAGTCATGAAGGAAGCAAAGAAAGATTGCTAGAAAAATTCCTGACAAAAAAAAGGAAATAAATAGAAGTGCTACACCAAACATCCTTTCTAAACAACTAGAAGATAAACCCTAATTTGCAAGTAACACTGCGAAGCTCCAAAGACTAATATAGAGTCTGTTTTCACCCTTAAGTAACCACCAAAAAGTACTCAACTGTTTCAACAGGGCCAAGTCTGCACACAATAAAACATATATTGATTAATTGAATTGCATAAATTTAATAATTTTGAATTCAATTTTTCCATATAAACTTGACATCCAACACAAATACAGTATAACACTTGTTTCTCTATCTGTACAAATTGTTATGTTTTAAAAGTAGAAACACAAATACTGCGGTATAAGAGGTACATTAGAAATCTACAAAATCTGTATAACAAAAGCATATAGACCAAACTAATCTTGTTTTTCAGTCTTTTACCTAACAATATTCTTGCAAGTAGGGTAGCCATTAATAAATACTTTTCAATACACACATAATTCTCTATCTCAATCTACATAACAGATGCATATGTTGACCCAACTAATTCTCTATCTCAAAAAGGATATAAGCTTTGATCTAATGGAACTCTAAAAGTGGTTTAATAAATAAATGTATAAACAAACATGCAGAAAAGAACTGACTAAATCATTTTTAATTCACTAGTGCTGCGAAACCAATTTATGATCTTCATCATATTTCATATATAGTTCAATTCAAACCACCAAATCCAAAAGTTTCATGGAGAAACTAATGCAACAAGCAGGGGTCCAAACAACAATTCCCTCATTTCTCTAGCGACAAATTCGTATGTGGATACCACTCTTCTTGTGAGGGATGTGATGAGTTCTTCTCGTAATTGGTTCTGGCTTGAGAGAGAGAGCTAGGAAATATAACATAATCCCTATATTATGAGAAAATGCACAAATAAAATTTGGGAAATGCTACATCAAGCAAAATAATTTTCCCGAAAACTTCACAACATGTTATTTGTAGTTCTGTTACGGGTCCCTTTAACTTTGACTCAACCCATGTTTTCCTCTACCACTGCGTCTAACGCTCGTAATTCCTTCCTGGTAGGTTGGCGACAAATATTTACGCTATAAATAGCATTCCTCGTAAAATTTGCCAGAACGAACCTTAGAAATTAAATCCTTCCACCAGCAACCATCTATGGTAACCTGACTGTACAACATTGAGCCGTCTAAGTAACATTTATTTTATTTTTATCAGTTGAGTAATATTTCATTTAATTAGCTAGTAAAGCACTCCAACATTTTATAGTAATTTTTTAATAAACAACATGTTTACAAATCAGCTAAACAAAACTCCACACTATCACTAGAGGAACAGTTCAAAAAGTACATATGCTAGTAGATGCAAAATCAATCAGGCGGCAGAATAAGCTGACATTCAGCCAAACACTTAAACCTAAATATGAAATGAAGCCTCTGGATAAATGTGGAACTGATAGATTGTTATAAATGGATGTTCAATCAAATGTTTTGTGACTGGTTACTTTTATTACGCACATAATAAGAAAAATAAATTAAAGCTGGAAGTTGGCAATTAAGTTATGTATAAGAATCAGTATAAAAATTAACATGCACTCACATTTTTAATACAATCGAAAAAATATTAGAGCCAAATATTAAATTATGTATTGAGAAAAGAAGAGTTTCCTACCCTTCTCCTCTTGAAAAAACTTCCATTAACCTACACTTAATCGATCTCCTTCCTTTTTCTATCTAATTTGAAAATGCTTAAAACTTGAAAGACTCATTAGTTCTTAACAAGGTTTTAAATTGTTATCGCGGTAAAGGTCACAGTTGTGTCACAGTCCTTGATATTGCGAAGAATCGTGATTGAATGCAAATGGTCTATCCTCAATAACGGCCATATTGCAGTAATGGTGACAAAACAAACCTTGATGTTGTAGCACAGTTCGCAGTCACAGACCTTAAAACTTCAGTTCTTGATACCCTTAGTGCAAACATCCTACCTACTAAATCACCCTTTATAATAACGTATTATTCCATATCCAGCTTAACTGCCTATGACAACAAAACCAAATCTAATAAACAGATCATTTAGATCGAAGTCGTTTTCAGTGAGACAATCAAAACATTATATGCAATCAAAAGAAAAAACACAAGTGAATGAGGCAACCACTAAAAACAATGATGCTAGGGAAATAATGTCTCAGTGAATGAGGATACCACTAACAACAAACAGTAGCACCAAGAGGCACAAGAATGTGAATGCTATTTCTCGTTGGAAAATTGGAAACTGGTTCAATTGATATCCAACAACAATGGGCATACGAGATTCGGCTTACTCGCAACAACCAGAATAGACAATAGAAGAATGAAAAGCAGAGGTAGGGGATATTCCATTTCTTGTAACCATTTTAAAATCTATATATTCAAGAATCCATGAACAAGTTTTGAATGCACTTTTTAAACTATCTATCTATAACAAGATTTTGACCATGGCAGCAGGAGCAGTTAACAATATATTTGAAGTACTTGAATCAGAAATGACAATGGAATCAAGAACAAATGTTACAGCAGAAATATATAGATTATCTATGATAGATGATTGTAAAGTGCAAATTGGAGCAAGTTCTAAAGCCATGCCTGCTCTAGTTGGACTACTAAATGAAAGTACATCAATCGGTATAAGAGATACTGATCCTGCATTATTCACTCTTGCAGCTTATGATCCTAAAAAGTTAAGTATTGTAAAAGCTATAAAAGTGAAAACAAAGTGTGTCACTCATGAAATTACACGTGTCAAAATTTGACACGAGTGCAGAGGCAAATCCTATTCTATTTGACAAGATTTTGATAAAAATATCTAAAATCATCCGTAAAACCATGCTTCAGTGCAAAATCCTCAAGAGCTTATCTTTCAACTTTCAACAAGTAACCACCAAGAAAGACTATACTGTTTCCAAAGGCCCAGATCTGCATGCAAAATAAAAACAAAATGTTAGATGTTAATTGAATTGCAGAAATTCAATAATTTTGATGTTAAATTTCCCATATAAACTAGAAATCCAACACAAACACAACATAATACTTGTTTCTCTAACACGTGGACCATTTTTTCTCTTGGTGCACCTTATATGGAGCCCTGATAACATGCTACATATATATATTAGACAAAAGTAAATGACCATTGATCATTGAGGGTGAGAACAATGCAGATATTAGCATTAGCCATTAGGTAATAATACCATAAACTATCGAGTCCTTGTTACTAGAAAAGTAAAACATGCTAGCTGTTGTAAATTAGACACATCTGAAGAGAAGACAAACAGCAAAATGGACATGGAAAGTTAAAAGATTTGAGTCACATGTGGGACAACAAACTATGTCAACAAAACCGATTGTTCCTGGTGCAGTTTGATTGTATGGTAACCTGTATATATAATTTAGATCTAAGTCATTTTTAGTGGGCGCTCAAAACAATATATGCTATCAAAAGAGAAACAAGGATTCCTTTAAGAAAACAACTACTTATAAATCGTTAGGCATCAAAACTGAGTTTAGCATACAAGTGGCCATAAAATAGATAAGCATTGATCTAATTATATATATATATATATATATATATATATATATATATATATATATAAACACACACACACATAAAAACCACACCAAAGTTCACTGGTATGTGCTCTAGTCAATTTGGGAAAGCTTGAGTTTTTATACTCTTGAATGGTAAGATAATCTTGCACATCATAGAAGTGTATATCAGATGTTTATATATATATATATATATATATATATATATATATATATATATATATATAAACAAGCATGTAGACAAATATTAACTAAATCATTTAAATATGGTTTTTCCTTAACTTGTGCAGCAAGACAAAGTCACGACTTTAACAATAGCTCATAGTTCAAAGTTCAAACCACTAAATCAAGCAACAACAAGCAGGGTAGAGAAACTACTACGTACATGTTTTCAAAAACTGAAAGTTGACATGTTGCAGAGGCCTTTGGGAATTGGGATAGCTTTCTTTCTATTTCCAGCGGCGCACTTTCGCACTTGATTGTCATAGTTTGTAAATTTTGTGCATTTCTCAAAATATATCCTGCCAACCGAAGCTCATTTTTCCAGCCTAAGAAGTCTTGAATAATGCAAGTTGTAAGGTATGAAAAAAGGCACCGTGGAATAAATTCCGGTTCCTCCCAAATTCCTTGATCATCTTCTCCATCCCACATTGCCACGTTACACGTCTATTAATATTAGACATAGATTAAAACAAAACATAAAGACTTGTTAAGAAAAGATAAACCGAATATGATTCTAAAAACTCAACAAACCTGACAAAGTTTGAGAATTTGAAGCTTAGGGCATACATGGAGCACATGTAACACCGTATACCAACAATCGTGAATCTCCAAGTTGGTCAAATTATGAAATATATAAATGTCACTATAAGGACGCTGCAGCCGATTCACCTAAATTATTTTGAAAGACACACTATTAAATCAGGGCAACGTTATCAAAAGAAAGTGCATATGAATAACATTTCTGCTGTGTTTTCCATCCCACTCCATCAATGTATTGTGTTCAATTATTTGTGTGTAAATTAGACACTTACACCGGACACAACACTTATATGTGGGTAAATTATTAGAAAAACGGAAACAATGAAAAAGATTGAGTATCATGCATCATATTCACATTAAAGCTGACCTCTTCATTTGTGTACATTATTGTATCGATGCTCAGAGACTCTGAATTAGAAAATGCTTTTGCTGGAAAATCACACCAAAGTTCACTGGTATGTGCTCTAGTCAATTTGGGAAAGCTTAAGTTTTTATACTCTTGAATGGTAAGATAATCTTGCGCATCATAGAAGTGTATATCAGATGCTTCAAGATCCTCAAGAATTGGAGATCCAGCTAGAAGCAACACAAAATCATTAACTTGTAAGAACTTAATGGATACCAAACGAAGTGATTTGAGCGAGGGAAGTTGAATTCCATTAACAGAAAAAGAAAAGCCCTTCACACGGAACCAACAGAGATTGAGACTAACAAGGGTTCTGCAGGTGAAGATGCTAGTAGGCAATTTGGGAAGAAACTTATAAAAGTTACCATTATCGAGATGGAGATGAAGATGCTCGAGTTTGCGTTGAACAACAAGGTTGATCCATTTAGTGACATTGGGAAAGCTGAGATGATAAGCAAGATTAGGATTACTGTAATGAATGTGTAGGTGGAAAGTGTTGATGAAATTGGTGTCAAGAGCTATTAAAACAGAAAAGAGAAACTCGTTGAAAGTGTAATTGGATTGAATGCCATTTACTTTGATATTGGGGAAAATGAGATTGGGAACATGATGCCATAGATGAACCCATCTCTTTGAAAGAATGCTTGTTGCAACTGATTCTTTGGTTGTGAGAAATGAGAGAATGTGAATCAGAAAATCGTCCGGTAAATTACTGATTCTATCCAACGCTGGTGCTGATCTTGAAATTCTCTGTCGCGCCATTTCTTGTTCTTCAAATAATTTGCAAGAACAGTTCTTTTCTTGAGGAGGGTGAAGACTTAAGAGTAATGCTGATGTGGCAGAAAGAGAAGAAGGTAGGGGAAGTAATTGTGAGGGAAAACAAAGGGGATTGATTTGCTTGGGAAATGAGACATTAGGGAGTGGTATTATAGGAAGTAACTATATAAGTGATGGAATCAGGTTTCATTGTCACGGGTTGAAAGATGCTAGGTACTCTGGGTTAGAGGAGTTTATGGCACACATAGGACAGGACATAAACCACTTTGGCAAGCCAATGCAGTTTTTGCTGCTAACAAATAAGCAATCGGAAATATTCAAATATTTACCTACAAAATTAGGTAGAAAGTAGAAACTAAACATTACATTTACAGCACATAGAGAGAGCGTTCATTTCCCAAACCGTTAATTGCCCTATTATGCGTTGTCAATGACATCTAGGGACATGTAAGTATGTTAACATTGCCATATATATTACATTCTTCAATTCTTTCCTCAATCAAACTCCGGAGGCAAAAATTAGAGCCAAATATGTCTCATACTTGGTATAAAAATTAACATGCAGTCCATCTTCAAAAAAAAAATTAACATGCAGTCACATACGACCAAGAAAATATTAGAGCCAAATATGTAGAGGATCGACATAAAAATAAAGGCACTTTAAAAATAGCCATTCTCCTCTTGAAGAAGCTTCTATTAACCTTAATTGATCACTTTCATTTCTTATCTAACTTGAAAGTGCTCGAAAGTTGAAAGACTCAAGTCATTAGTTCTTAACAAGGTTTTAAATTGTCATCATGATAACGGTCATGATTTCGTCACAATCCTTTATATTGCAGAGAATCGCAATCAAATGCAAATGGTCTGGCCTCAATAACAGACATGTTACAGCAACGGAGACATAACGGACCTTGATGTTGTGGCAGAGTTCGCGGTCACCAATCTTTAAAATTAACACAGACATAACGGACCTTGATGTTGAAACAGGAAAATGAATGGGGAATCAGAAACCAGATGAACCACGCCGCCAAGGTTACAGGATTTGAGTCATATGTGGGATGAAAAACTGTTTGGAAGAACAATTACATGGTCAACAAAGCTAACGAAGTTCCTCCTAACAAATAAACAGTTGGGACTCTGGTTTAATGACTAATGACAAATGACATGTTTTTCTCACAGTTAGGGACATGTAAGAATAACATTGCCTTATATTTCACATTTTCCAATTCTTTTCTTCAATCCGGAGGCAATCATATTACAGGTCGTCAGTGTATCAACCGAAAATTAACATGCAGCCACATTTTAATACCATAAAAAAATAGAGTCAAACATGTGCCGGAATCAGTATCTCACAAGGACAACATTAAAGTAGAAAAAAATAAAGGCGCTTTATAAATAGCAACAACCAGAATGTTTTAGTACTATAAAAATATGAATATGGCCTTCTGGAAGAAATAACTGTACAACTAAGAATTTTGTTTGTGTAGGAGATCAAAACACAGTTCTAAAAGGGTGGTACAATACGAGTTAGTTTGATTTTGAAAATAATGAAAAAACACAGTATGATTTTGGAGAATTGAAGAGTTTCCAACCACTTCTCCTCTCAAAGAAACTTCTATTAAACTTCACTTAACCACTCATTTTCCTTTTTAATCTACTTTGAAAGTGCATAAAATTTGAAAGCCTCATTGGTTCTAAACAAGGTTTGAAGTTGTTGTCGCAGTAGCGGTTAGGCCACAATCCTTGATATTGCCACAATCCTTGATCTTACTGCAATCTTCTCCCTATTCACAAATCATGTGAGTATTGCATTTTGTGGAGCAGTAAATTTTACACACCATATCCTGCCTACTAAATCACCCTTTATAATGACTAATTATTCCTTGTCCGGCTTAACCGCCTATTAACCTATGATCAACAAAACCAAATCTACAAAAAGATCATTTAGATCGAAGTCGGTTGTAGTAAGACATTCAAAACAATATATGTTATCAAAAGATAGACATGGTTCTCTTTTTAGAAAAGATTAACAACTACTTATTTAATCTATGTACACGTCTCCTTCCGTGTGGTTATGCATCAAATCTCAATTTAGCATACAAGTGCCCATAAATTAAATATGATAACCATTGATCTAATTGAAGACATAAACAAGTACTAACTAAATCATTTAAAGATTATTTTTCCTGAACTCGTGCAATGAACCTCATAATAGGTCATAGTTCAAACCATCAAATTCAGCAGTTGCATGGCTGAAGTTAATGAAACGACAAGCACAGAGAAACTACTACTTATCTGATCTATATGTTATCAATACACTAACCAGTTTTCGTTTAAATTCTATAACTTTACATGCTTGTTCTTAATATCATTATAAAGGTGCAGGTATTCTTTCTCTAACAAGCATTTTAATTTCCATAAGGTAATTTTCAGAATATAGATAATCCGAAATTGCATAAAACGAATTTTTGTGTCTAAGAAGACGAAGTGAGCAGAGAAGCGGTGGTGAGGCACCCCTTCTCGCGAAGGTGAGCATGGGGAAAGGCCATTTCAAGGTTCTGGCTTGCTGATACAGAGAGAGAGAGAGAGAGAGAGAGAGAGAGAGAGAGAGAGCTAGGAAATATAACATAATCCCTATATTATGAGAAAATGCACAAATTAACTAGGAAATGTAACATACTCCCTATACTATGAGAAAATGCACAAATAAAATTTGGGAAATGCTACATCAAGCAAGATAATTTTCCCGAAAACTTCACGACATGTTATTTGTAGTTCTGTTACGGGTTCCATTTAACTTTGACTCAACCCATGTTTTCCTCTACCACTGCGTCTAACACTCAAAATTCCTTCCCGGTAGGTTCGCGACAAATTTTTTTGCTATAAATAGCATTCCTCATAAAATTAGCGAGAAGGATCCTTAGAAGTTAAACCCTAACATAAGCAACCATCTATGGTAACCTGACTGTGCAGCAACATTGAGCCGTCTAAGTAACATTTATTTTATTTTTATCAGTTGAGTAATATTTCATCTAATTTAGCTAGTAAATCACTCCAACATTTTATAGTATTTTTTTAATAAACAACATGTTTACAAATCAGCTAAACAAAACTCCATACTGTCACTAGAGGAACAGTTCAGAAAGCACAGTTGTGTCACAGTCCTTGATATTGTGAAGAATCGTGATTGAATGCAAATGGTCTATCCTCAATAACGGCCATATTGCAGTAATGGTGACAAAACAAACCTTGATGTTGTA
Organism: Medicago lupulina; assembly: GCA_958299785.1. Classification (NCBI taxonomy): domain Eukaryota; kingdom Viridiplantae; phylum Streptophyta; class Magnoliopsida; order Fabales; family Fabaceae; genus Medicago; species Medicago lupulina. The sequence goes on from OY283139.1 coordinate 1,340,833, forward strand.
GCACAGTTCGCAGTCACAGACCTTAAAACTTCAGTTCTTGATACCCTTAGTGCAAACATCCTACCTACTAAATCACCCTTTATAATAACGTATTATTCCATATCCAGCTTAACTGCCTATGGCAACAAAACCAAATCTAATAAACAGATCATTTAGATCGATGTCATTTTCAGTGAGACAATCAAAACATTATATGCAATCAAAAGACAAACACAACAGTGAATGAGGCAACCACTAACAACAATGGTGCTAGGAAAATAATGTCTCAGTGAATGAGGCAACCACTAACAAAAGACAGTAGCACCAAGAGGCACAGGAATGTGAAAGCTATATCTTGTTGGAAAATTGGCAACTGGTTCGATTGATATCCGACAGCAATGGGCATACGAGATTCGGCTTACTCGCAACAACCAGAATAGACAATAGAAGAATGAAAAGCAGAGGTAGGGGATATTCCATTTCTTGTAACCATTTTAAAATCTATATATTCAAGAATCCATGAACAAGTTTTGACTGCATTTTTTAAACTATCTATCTATAACAAGATTTTGAGCATGGCAGCAGGAGCAGTTAACAATATATTTGAAGTACTTGAATCAGAAATGACAATGGAATCAAGGACAAATGTAACAGCAGAAATATATAGATTATCTATGATAGATGATTGTAAAGTGCAAATTGGAGCAAGTTCTAAAGCCATGCCTGCTCTAGTTGGACTACTAAATGAAAGTACATCAATCGGTATAAGAGATACTGATACTGCATTATTCACTCTTGCAGCTTATGATCCTAAAAAGTTAAGTATTGTAAAAGCTATAATAGTGAAAACAAAGCGTGTCACTCATGAAATTACACGTGTCAAAATTTGACACAACTGCAGAGGCAAATCCTATTCTATTTGACAAGATTTTGATAAAATATCTAAAACCATTCATAAAACCATGCTTCACTGCAAAATCCTCAAGAGCTTATCTTTCACCTTTCAACAAGTAACCACCAAGAAAGACTATATTGTTTCCAAAGGCCCAGATCTGCATGCAAAATAAAAAATTAGATGTTAATTGAATTGCAGAAATTCAACAAGTTTGATGTTAATTGAATTCCATATAAACTAGACATCCAACACAAGCACAATATAATACTTGTTTCTTTAACTTTACAAGGTGGACCGTTTTCTATCTTGGTTCACCTTATATGGGGCCCTGATAACATATTACATATATATTAGATATAAGTAAACGCCCGTTGATCATTGAGGGTGAGAACAATGCAGATATTAGCATTAGCCATTAGGTAATACCATAAACAATCGATTCCTTCTCACTAGAAAAGTAAAGCATGCTAGCTGTTGTAAAATAGACACATTGGAAGAGAACAGAAACAGAAAAATGGACAGGGAAGTGCAAACCAGAGGAACCACTCCACCAAGGTTAAAAGATTTGAGTCACATGTGGGACAACAAACTATGTCAACAAAACCGAGACTATTCCTTGAGCAGTTTAATTGTATGGTAACCTATATCAACAAAACCGAACCTTCAAAAAGATAATTTAGATCAAGTTTTCTTTAATGGGCCTCTCAAAACAGTATATGCTATCAAAAGACATACAAGGATTCCTTTAAGAAAACAACTACTTATAAAACCTCTGTATGTGCCTTTTGCCCTATGGTTATGCATCAAATATGAGTTTAGCATACAAGCGGACATAAAATGGATAAGCATTGATCTATAATGATAGTCATAAACAAGTTTTATATATATATATATATATATATATATATATATAAGCAAGTGGACAAGTATTAACTAAATCATTTAAAGATGGTTTTTCCATAACGTGTGCTGCAAGACAAAGTCATGACTTTAGCTCATAGTTCAAAGTTCAAACCACTAAATCAAGCAACAACAAGCAGGGTAGAGAAACTATTCCTTACATAGTCTATATGTTTTCAAACACTGAAAGTTGACATGTTGCAGAGGCCTTCAGGCATTGGGACAACTTTCTTTCTATTTTCAGCAGCTCACATTCGCACTTGATTGTCATAGTTTGTAAATTTTGTGCATTTCCCAAAATATATTCTGCCAACAGAAGCTCATGTTTCCGGCCTAAAAATTCCTGAATAATGCAAGTTGTAAGGTACGAAGAAAGACATTGTGGAACAAATTCTGGTTCCTCCCAACTTTCTTGATCATCTTCTCCATCAAACATTAACACGTTAAACCCCTGTTAATATTAGACATACATTAAAACAAAACATAAAGATGTGCTAAGAAAAGATAAACTGAATATGATTCTAAAAATTCAACAAACCTGACAAAGTTTGAGATTTTGAAGCTTAGGACATAGGTGGAGCACATGTAGTACCGTAGACCAATAATCGTGAACCTCCAAGTGGGTCAAATTATGAAAGATATAAATGTCATCATAAGGGCGTTGCAGCCGATTCACCTAAATAATGTAAAAAGACACACTATCAAATCAGGGCCAAGTTCTCAAAAGAAAATGCATATGATTAACATTTCTACTGTGTTTTCCATCAATGTATTGCATTCAAAATTATGGTCTATGAAACATGGACACCGGTACAACACTTATATGTGTGTAAATTTTTTGAAAAACGGAATCAATAAAAAAGATTGAGTAGCATGCATCATATTAACATTAAAACGTACATCTTCATTTGTGTACAATATTGTATCGATGCTCAGAGACTTCGAATTAGTAAATGCTTTTGCCGGAAAATTACACAAAAATGCACTGATATGTGCTCTAGTCAATTTGGGAAAGCTTAAGTTTTTATACTCTTGAATGGTAAGACAATCTCTCGTATCTTGGAAGTGTATATCAGACGCTTCAAGGTCCTCAAGAATCGGACATCCGGCTAGAAGAAAGACAAAACCGTTAACTTCTGAAAACTTAATGGATACCAAATGAAGTGATTTGAGCGATGGAAGTTGAATTCCATTTGCAGAAAAAGAAAAATCCTTCACACGAAACCGACGGAGGACGAGACTAACAAGTGTTCTGCAGGTGAAGATGCTAGTGGGCAATTTGGTTAGAAAATTATTATCAGTATGGAGATGGAGAAGAAGATGGTTGAGTTTGCGTTGAACAACAAGGTTGATCCATTTAGTGACATTGGGATAGCTGAGATGATAAGCAAGATTAGGGTCACTGTAATGAATGTGTAGGTGGAAAGTGTTGATGAAATTGGCGGCTTCCCGAGCGTTTAAAACGGAAAACATAAACTTGTTGAAAGTGTAATTGGATTGAATGTCATTTAAATTGATTTCGGGGAAAATGAGATTGGGAACATGATGCCATAGATGAATCCATCTCTTTGAAAGAATGCTTGCTGCAATTGATTCTTTGGTTGTGAGAAATGAGAGAATGTGAATCAGAATATCGTCCGGTAAATTGCTGATTCTATCCACCGCTGATGCTGATCTTGAAATTCTCCGTCGCGCCATTTCATGTTCTTCAAATAATTTGCAAGAACGGTTCTTTTCTTGAGGAGGGTGAAGACTGAAGAATAATGCTGACGTGGTGGAAAGAGAAGAAGGTAGGGGAAGTAATTGCGAGGGAAAACAAAGGGGATTGATTTGCTTGGGAAATAAGACATTAGGGAGGGGTTTTATAGGAAGTAACTATATAAGTGATGGAATCAGGTTTCATTAGAGGGAGGGGTACTATGGGAAGTTGAGCACACGTAGAACATAGACCACTTGGCAAGCTAATGCAGTTTTTGGAGCTGACAAATAAGCAATCAGGAATATTTCAAAGTTATATTTCAAATCTTTACCTACAAAATATTAGAGACAAGTATGTGCCAGACTTGGTATAAAAATTAACATGCAGTCACATTTTTAATACAATCGAAAAAATATTAGATCCAAATATTTTGTGTTTCCCACCAATCTTTGATATTAACGGTCGCGATTTTGTCACAATCTTTGATATTGAAGAGAATCGCGATCAAATGCAAATGGTCTGGCCTCAATAACGGACATGTTGCAGTAACGGAGACATAACGGACCTTGATGTTGTGGCACAGGTCGCGGTCACCGATCTTTAAAATTAAGTTCTGCGTGCTTCTCTCTAATCACAAATCATGTCAGTGCTGCATTTTATGAAGCAGTAAATTTATTATTCCTTGCCCAGCTTAACTGCCTATAGTAACCTACGACAACAAAACCAAATCTTCAAACAAATCATTTAGATCTAAGTCGTTTTCAGTGAGACAATCAACACATTATACGTTATCAAAAGACAAAAAAAAAACCCTTTGAGAAAATAACTACTTAGTTAATCAAAGAACACGCCTCCTACATTGTGGTTATGCATCAGATATGATTTTAGCATACAAGTAGTACTAACTAAATCATTTAGAGATCATTTTTCATGACCTTGTGCAACAAGACAAAGATAGTTCAAACGACAATCAGAATATATGGCAATGAGGACAGTTTGTAGAGGCCTTCAAGCATGAGGACAGTTTTCTTTCTATTTCTCCTTTCCATCGTCTTCGGCCCCATACTTCAATGGTTTGTAAAATTCCTGCATTCTTCAGAAATAAGTTTGAGCATAATGCCGAACTTACCTCACATATGCACCATAAAATTTACCCTCCAAAAATAATAGTGTGTTGAACTCCCACATCATTTCCCCACTAATAATTCTCTCGTATTTTTGGCTCTTCAAACAAGAAAACAACAGGCTGTTCACATATTCTAAAATTTCAAAACAAGAGACACATGAGAGATCGTGGAGATAGTTGAAGACACCTCTTTTGTTCAAAGTGAAATATTTTAGACCAAGTTTTCTTAACCGATACAGTTTATAATAGGATTTCCCACCAAAGCCATTCGATCTGTCCAATGTCCAAGTCTAAAGTCCTTTTTCTGTAGACCAGATTAACGATTTCCATAATTACTTTCAGCTCATGTACTAGTTCAGTTTTCTGTTGAGAAAATTTGTTGGCCGACTGCCATTGCCACCTCCAGATCCCACTTACAAAGAATACATGTGTTAGACGGTTCAGATATTGAAATAAGGCAGTTATGCTATATTATATAATTCAATTAGGAGGGCGGTTATATATTGTTTTAATTAGGATAGTTATGGTTATGTGTTTCAGTTATGTATTTGTGTTATAAATAGGGAAGTTATGGGACAAGAGAAAGGGGGATTTTGTTAGTTGGTAAAGTCACTGAAGTCTCTGCCGTAAAGGATTGGGAGAGACCAACTCTCGAACATTTAGGAAGGGAGAGATCCAAGACTCTCGAATTTCTTGGGATTCTTTTGTAATATTACTATTAATTTATATGTTTTGATATCAGTTTTCTATCAACATGTTATGCAACCATATAATTTTTCTGCCTCAGTAGAGAGAATAAGGCTGGGAATGATTGCTTTGTAGTGTTACTACCTAGACATTTCTCTTTCAGAAATTATATTTGTTGATTATCTCTCAAATCATTTAGACAACTTTGTATTAAGTTTATAACAATTGTTATAGCATTTAGACAGTTTATTGTCTGTCATATTGGATAGTTTCTAATATTATAACAAAAATATAATATATTAAAACCTTCAACAAAAAAAAAAGAAAAAAAAGAAATAGACTGTATTAAAAGTAAAGGCAGGGAGAAAAACTACTCTCTTTGCTATGTATCACTGCAGATGCTCAAAGAATACATTAATTCGAGAAATTAATTCTTTGCAATTTCTACACTTCATCGAATACACGGAATGGTTTCATGCCAGAATGTAAATATAGACATTAATTAAAAGAGAAATGATATTTTGGTGACAATTTTTGAACAACTTTCTATCTCATACTCGCATTGTGTTCTTACTCTCTCTCTCTTCCTTTATTTCTCTCTATTGTTTTTGATTTGACCAATAAGAAGAGTGAAAAAGAAGGTTGTCACAAAAGTTGTCACTAAATGGTTGTACAAATATCATTACTCTAAACGTTTGAAGCACCATTAAGCTGTTTATTCCTTGCATGGTTTGTGAATCCTTCATTGGGCAACATCTTCACATCATTGAAATGTAATATCATTGAGAAAAACAAAATATTTCTCTGTTGAAATCACCACCAGCTAAAGCTGCACAGAAGAAAGGAATAAAACAAGTATTAAGATATTAACTAAAGCAAGTCAAGTGACCAGAACTCAATGAATTTATCAAGTGAACAAAAGAATCTGAATCATCAAACAAATCTTTGTCAGTTCCACTATATCCAAGCACACAAGAGAAAGGAAAGAATGGTCTATTATGGCAGATAAACTTGCAAGTGAGACGCTAACTTTTTAGATTTGTTTCAATCTTTGGGGAAAAAGCATTGAAAGAAAGCAAGCATTTGCAGGTCAATCAGTGTATCAGCTGAAAATTAACATGCAGCCACATTTTTAACACCATTAAGAATATTAGAATTTAGAGCCAAACATGTGCGAAGTTAAGGACTTTGCTTGACAAGAGATCAAAACAGAGTGCTAAAAAGGTGCTAGAATACAAGCTACTTTTTTTTTTTTTAAAAATAATGAAAAAAGTATAGTAAGATAAGGATGGAAGAGTTTCCGGCCCCTACTCCACTTGAAGAAACGTCTATTAATCCTCAATAATCACTTTTTTGTCCTTTTTTATTTTCTTCAAAAGTGCTAAAAAGTTGAAGGCCTCATCATAGGTTCCTAACATGGTTTTAAACTGTCATCATAGTTGTCTCGCAATCCTTTCTATTGCATAGAATTGCAGTCAAAAGCGGTTTCTGCGACCTCAATAATGGTCATGTTGTGGTCACAGAAACATCACAAACCTTGATTTGTGGCCCAGATCACAGTCACAGCCCTTAATCTAACACATTGGTTCTTAATACCCCAATCACAAGCATCTCGCAAATCACAAGTCATTTAATTACAAAATTTTGTGGGGCAGGAGATTTTATGCACCTTTTCCTGAATACCAAACTACCTCTTATAATAATTGAGTTTTCTTGTGCAGCATGACTACCTGGTAACCTATGACAACAAAATTAAATCTTCAAAAAGATCATTTAGATCTTAGTCCTTCATAGGACTATCAAAACATTATATGAATTCAAAAGAAAGACATGAATTTCTTTGAGAAAACAACTACTAATTTATTCTTCGTGTGTGCCTCCTTCCCTGTGATTATGCATTCAATCTGAATTTAGCATACAAGTGCCCAGAAAATGAATAACAGTTGATCTATAATAAATAACCGGCATAATAGAGAAACTACTACTTACATAGTCTATATGTTACCATTAACTAAAAGTTGACATGTTGCAGAGGCTTTCTGGAATAGGGACAATTTGCTTTTTTCGTATTCACTCGAGATTGTCATGGATTGTAAAAAAATACTTGTTGCCCTCACTAATCAATTTCTCTCCTGTTTTATCTACTTTGAAAGTGTTTAAAAGGTGAAAGCCTAATAGGTTCTTAACAAGGTTTTAAATTTTTGTTGCAGTCGCCACGCAATCCTTGCTATTGCAGAGAATCACTGTAAAATGCAATTAATGCAGTCACAGGAACAACACAAACCTTGATGTAGTGACCAAGATCGAAGTCGCTGTCCTTAATCTAACACCTTGGTTCTTAATACCCCAATCACAAGTCATCTGATCACAACATTCTGTGCAGTAGTATATTTTAAGCACCTTTTCCAGCCTACTAAAGTATCCTTTATAAATTATGATTATTCCATGTACAGCTTAACTGCCTAGTAACCTATGACAGTAATACCAAATCTTCAAAAAGGTCATTTAGATCTAAGTCCTTATTTTTTATTTTAATAGGGCTATCAACATATTATATTCTATCAAAAGACAAGGATTCCTTTGAGAAAACAACTACTTAATATTTGTACATGCTTCCGGTGATGCATCAAATCTGAATTTAACATGCAAGTCCCCAGAAAATGGATAAGAATTGATCTACTTGAAGTCATAAACAGGTAGACAAGTACAAAGTAAAGAGGTAGACAAGGACAAAGTAAATCATTTACAGATCATTTTCATTAACTTGTGCAGTGAGACAAAATCATGACCTTCATAATAGTTCATTGTTCAAACCACTAAATCTAGCGGTTGCATGGGAGAAGCTAAAGAAATAACAAGCATGGTAGAGAAACCACTACTTACATAGTCTATATGATGTTATTAATAACCAAAAGTTGACATTTTGCAGAGGCCTTCGGGCATGAGGAGAATTTTCTTTCTAGTTCATGTTGTTCAATTTCACTCGAGAATGTCATGGTTTGTAAAAATTTTGCATTCTTCAAAATATATTTTGCTAGCATAAACTCACTTTGTAGGCCTCCATTGTCCTGAATAGTGCAAGTTCTGAGGTGTGATGAAAGACATTGTGGAACAAATTCTGGTTCCACACGATCTTCTTGATCATCTTCTTCATTCCCCAATGCCTTGTATACCCTCTATTTATTGTACACAAAATGAATCAAAATATAAAAGTTTGTTAAGAAAAGATAAACCAGATATGACTCTTAAACTTAACAAACCTCTAAAAGTTTGAGATTTTGAAGCCTAGGGCAGTGGTGAAGCATTTGTACTACAATATTCCAGCAATTATGGAGCTCCAAGTAGGTCAAATTATGAAAGATAGGAACATCATCGTGTGGGAGCTGACTCACCTACATATTATGTAGAAAGAAACTAAAAAATCAGGGCAAAATTAAAACAAATCAAAAAAATGAATCTCATTGTTGCCTTTGCTTTTGCTTTTGTTTTTCCATGACATTCAATTGAGGAGAAGCAGTTTAGCGTAATCAATTGAGGTCTATGAAACACCGACACTCGACACTACACATACATATCAACAACCAATAATAATATTTTAAAAGTTGAATTATTGAAAGTAAACAGATGATCGGTGTCTAGTGTCCGATACATATACACTAGACACCGATCATCTGTTGGTTGTCAGTGCTACATAGATTGTAGGCATGCTTGCATCATATTCATAATAAAACGAACCTCGTAGACTTCATAATCTATAGTGTCTTCCCCATTTGTCTTACCACCATAAATGATGGAAATTGTGGTCTTCTAATTTGTAAAGTTAGAGTTGTTAAATCTCTCTTCCATGTCAAGGGAATTGGTTCAAAATATGTATTATTGGCTATCAGTATCTCAAACCCTCTTAATTGAGAAAATACCAATCATGCCATCAACTATAGCCAGTAAGATCTAAAAATTAACATAACACTAGAAATCCATGAAATTAGGCATATATTCAATGGTTTTTAAGTCAATTTTCCAATGTAAACTTGGCATCCAACACAGATACAATATAATAATACCTGTTTCTCTAACTTTACCAAGTGTTCTGTGATTAAAGTAGAAACATATTGAAGTTGTCTGGGTGCAGCCAATACTTGTTTTTAATTTTATCCACTAAAGCATAGTCCCCTAAAGAGAACTGCTACATAAAATTGGATGAGGAAGTGGAAACCAGAAGATCCACTCTTCCAAGGTTAAGGGATTTAAGTCACATGCGGCACACTAAACTATTTGGAAGGACAATCACATGGTCATTCCTCCAATGAGAATCAACGCTAATCCAGTTTTTTCTGCTGAGAAATAAGCAATTTGGAAGAAATGAATGTTTGGTAATAATTTTTCTTGATTACGAGATCAAAACAGGTCACTACAAAAGTGTCGGTAAACACAAACTCGTTTCTTTGAATATAATGAATTCACAATAAGATATTCGAGAGTTTAAGAGAGTCTAAGCCATTCTCCTCTTGAATAAACTTCTATTAACCTTCACCAGATTGCTCTTTCCATTTTTATCTGCTTTAATAGTGCTTAAAAGGTGAAAGCCCTATCGATTCTTAGGATGGTTTTAAATTGTTGTTTATGTCGCAATCCATGTTGTGGTCACAGGACATGCCAAACCTTGATGTTGTGACCCATATCATGGTCACAGACCTTTATTTAACACCTTGGTTCTTAATACCCTTATCGTAAGTTTATCCCCAATCACAAGATTTACCCGGAATTGGAATCAAAATACAACCTAACTATCGAAGCAGTGGCATAAAATTCAAAACATCAATCCACACAAAGCAAACAAAACCACTGCACCACCAGCCACTAAAATCCAACCAAAAAAGAACCAAAAACAATAAAGCCAAAATGCAGGCCTAACTCGAAAACGTCCAGCTACAGAGACTCAAAACCTTGACTACAAAATATCGCAGAAAATATAGATGAGACAGCAGCAGAACAAGCTCAACTGTGGGAAGAAAAAAACACAAAACTAGCACCTCGGCACACACCAGAACACCCAAACGTTGCACTGAACACCAGAACTACTGCCACCCACCACGACAAGAACCATCCCCTAACAGAACCCAAAATAAGCATCCAATATCGAAGCCTAAAAAAAACAGGCACAACACTACTAGACCGGTTAAAAGCCGACTACTTGGCCATACAATTTATTGGACCCCACTGCCACTCATAGAACATACAAAGAGTTGAATTACAACCAGCAAGGACCCAATGCCACAACAATACCTAAATGTTTTCCACCACTTCTAGTGCAGTTATAACCTTAATCACAAGTCATGTGATAACTACATTTTGTGGAGAAGTATGATTTAAACACCTTTTTCATGTGTACTAAAGTCTAAACCACACGGTATAATTATTGATAGTAACCAATGTCAACATACCAAATCTACAAAAGATCATTTAGATATAATTTGTTTTTACAGAGGCTATCAAAACATTATATGCTATTAAAAGACGGACAAGGATCCCTTTGAGAAAAACAACCACTTATTTAGTCTCAATACGCGCCTCCTGCCCTGTGGTTATGCATCAAATCTGAATTAAGCATACAACTATACAGGTGACCAGAAAATGGATAAGTATTGATCCAACTGAAGTCATAAAGAGATTTAATATAAATATATATAAACCGGTAGACAAGTACTAACTAAATATTACATAGGATCGGTTTTCCTTAACTAGTCCAGCAATACAAAGTTATGAACTTCATAATACTAAATCATAAATAGGATAAGTTTTCCTTAACTAGTGCAACAATACAAAGTTATGTACTTCATAATAGAAGCTAATGAAACAAACAAGCAGGATTGAGAAACTACTGCTTACATAATCTATATGTTATCAACAAACAGAAAGTTGACATGTTGTTGAGGCCCTCCGGCATATGGAGAGTTTTTTCTCCATTTCTGGAAACTCATTCCTGCTCCTGATTGTCATGGTTTGTAAAATTCTTGCATTCTTCAAAATATATTGCTCCAACACAAAATCACTTTGTCAGCCTGAAAAGTTCTCAACAATGCAATTTCTAAGGTCTGATAAAAGGCACTGTGGGACAAATTCTGGTTCCACCCAATTTTCTTTAGCACCTTCTTCATAAACCGGTAGACAAGTACTAACTAAATCATACATATGATCATTTTTCCTTAACTAGTGCAGCAATACAAAGTTATGAACTTCATAATAGAAGCTAATGAAACAACAAGCAGGATCGAGAGGATCGAGAAACTACTGCTTACATAATCTATATGTTATCAACAAACATAAAGTTAAGTTGACATGTTGTTGAGGCCCTCGGGCATATTGACAGTTTTTTCACCATTTCTGAAAACTCATTCCTGCTCCTGATTGTCATGGTTTGTAAAATTCTTGCATTCTTCAGAATAAATTGCTCCAACATAAAATCACTTTGTCGGCCTGAAAAGTTCTCAACGGTGCAATTTTTAAGGTCTGATAAAAGGCATTGTGGGACAAATTCTGGTTCAACCCAATTTTCTTTAGTGCCTTCTTCATACGCCATTGCGTCACATAACCCCTATTAATCATACACATGAAATAAAACGAAACATAAAGGTGTGTTAAGAAAAGATAAACCGAATACAATTCTTAAACTTGACAAACCTTGCAAATTTTGAGACTTTGAAGCTTAGGGCACTGTTGGAGCACTTGTACTACCAAATCCCATCTATTGTGGAGCACCAAGTGAGTCAAATTATGAAAGATTGGAATGGCATCGTAAGGGCGTTGTAGTAGATTGACCATTTTAAACTAAATTATGTAAAAAAATAAAAAATAACAATATTAAACGTGAATCACATTTCATTGTATTGAATTGAAGTAGCATGCATCATATTCACAATCAAACGAACCTGAATCACTGGATGGTCGTCTGTATACCAATATTCGACGATATTAAGGACCTTCAATGTATTTATGCACAAATACTTTGTAGTAGAAAGTGCATTGACAGGAAAACAGTGACAACAAATTTGAACATCTGCTCTTAGCAATTTGGGGCAGGTTAAGGTTTTAAACTCTTGAAGGGTAAGAGGGTTCTCATGACCACTGAGTAATGCTTCAGATACTTGTAGATCCTCAAGAATTGGACATCCAGCTAAAAGCAACATAAAATCACGAACATCTAAGAAACGAATATGTTCCAATTTCAGGGTTTTGAGTGATGGAAATTGAAATCTATCTGAAGAAAAAGAAAAACCCTCAACACGGAACCAACTGAGGTCGAGACTTACGAGGGTTTTGCAAGTGAAGATGCTAACAGGCATTTTAGGGAACTCTTTTGGTAAGTAAAGATCAATATCAATATCATAAAAATGGTTATCAATGTCCGATAAATCCACATCAAGGTTAAGAAAATGGAGACGAAGGTGCTCGAGTTTGCGCTGAACAACAAGGTTGACCCATTTGGTAATACTGCGAAAGGCGTAACAATAAGCAAGATTAGGGTTATCGGATCCAATGTCGAGGCGGAAACTGTTGATGAGATTGGATCCAACGGTGTCTCGAGAGACTAAAATGGAGTAGACGAACTCGTTAAAAAGAAGAGTGGATTCAACGCTATCGACATTGATATTGGTGAAGTGAAGATTGGGAACAAAGAGAAAGAGATGAATCCATCTCTTAGAAAGAACGCTTGTTGCAACAGCTTCTTTGGTGGTGAGAAGTGAGAGAATGTGAATCAGAATCACGTCCGGTAAACTGCTGATCATTTCACCTTCTTCTTCACTCCCCACGGTGTACTAAACTAACGTTCATGCGGATCTCGTCGGTCTCTTTGTGGTGTAGTTGGAAAAATTAAGGCTTAATAGAAAGTTATGATTTTCATCCCCTAATAAAATATAGAGCAAATAATCACTTCAGTCCCTGATTTTACATCTCGTTGTTATATAAGTCTCTGACTCAGAATTAAATACAAACAAATCTCTGACTCTACACTTCCGAAAATAATTTAAATATCGTTATTCATTAACTTGTGCAAGGTGACAAAGTCATGTCCTACATAAGTCATAACAGCTTATAGTTCAAACCACCAAATCTAGCAGTGGCATGGTAGAAGCTAAAGAAACAACAGGCAGCATAGAGAAATTACTACTTACATAGTCTATGTGTATCACAAAAGTTGACATGTTGCAGAGGCTTTCGGACATTCGGACAATTTACTTTTTTCACTTTCAACGGAGATAGTCATGGTTTGTAAAACATTTGCATTCTTCAAAATGTATTTTGCTAACATAAGTTGACTTAGTAGACCCTCATCGTACTCAATAGTGCAAGTTCTAAGGTATGATAAAAGGCATTGTGGAACCGATTCTAGCTCCACCCAATTCTTTTGATCGACTTCTTTGTTACGCACAGATAACCCCTGTTTATTGCACACTGAACAAAACAAAACACAGGGGGTGTTAAAAAAATACAAAGGGTGTTAAGAAAAGATAAACTGAATATGGTATTAAACTTAACAAACCTTATATCTAAGATTTCGAAGCTTAGGACAATGGTGGAGAACTTGTACTACCAAATGAACACTATGTTGGAGCCCCAAGTAGGTCAAATTGTGAAAAATAGGAATATCATCGTATGGGCGCAAGGGATGACCCACCTAAATTATGTAGAAAGACATTAAGAAATTAGGGTGAGGGGTAACCTTGGCGCAACTGTTAAAGTTGTTGTCATGTGACTGGAAGGTCACGGGTTCAAGTCTTGGAAACAGTCTCTTGTGTAAAAACAGGGTAAGGCTGCGTACAATACACCAAATAGTAGGACCCCTTCCCGAACCCTACGTATGCGGGAGCTTTAGTGCACCAAAAAAGATGCATCATATTCATAATAAAACAAACAAACAAACCTTTTGGTAAACTTCCTCGTAGACTTGGTATTCTTGTGTGTGCATCCTGAATGTATCTAAGCACAGAGACTCAGCAGTAGAAAGTGCATTCAGCGAAAAAGAGTAACGAATGCAATCAGTAATATCCGCTCTAGTCATTTTCGATAAGCTCAAGCTTTTAAATTGGATATAAGAATTCTCATTATTAATCAAGTATACTTCAAATAATTTTAAATCCTCAAGAACTGGACATCCTGATAAAAACAACGTGAAATCTCTATCAAAGTTAACATCACTCAATTCAAAAGTTTTGAGCGAGGGAAATCCAAATCCGTCCGAAGAAAAACGCTAGACGCGAAAGTGACATAGGTTGAGACTAACAAGGGTTCTGCAGTTCAAGACGCTATTAGGCAATTTGAACAAGAAGTGTTCATCAACATCATAATCATTATCACAGTCATCAAAGTCATCTAGATTTAGATCAAGACTAAGATGTTGGAGTTGGCGTTTCGCAACAAAGTTTATCCATTTGAGGACCTTGGGGAAACTGATCTTATAAGCAAAATGAGGGCTACCGTATCTAATTTCGAGGGAAAAACGGTTGAAAGGGGTACCAGCGTTGTCTCGAGAGATCAAAATCGAATTCATAAATTTGTTGAATCTGTTATTTGTTTTTAAGCTATGGAAAAAGATGTTGTTGATTTCGATATTGGGAACAAAGAGCCAGAGATTCTTCCATTTCTTTGAAAAAACGCTTGTTTTAATAGCTTGTTTGGTGGTGAGGAAAGAGAGGATGTGGCAAAGAACGTCATTCGGTAACCTGCTTATCCTATCCACCGCTCGCCGCCGCCGTCGCCGCATTCCTTCGTTCTTCTCCATTGTACAGTTAGGGTTAGGGTTGTCTATATGTGGTGAGGTGAACTAATAACAAGTTTTGGCTATTAAATATTTTCAACTATTTTGATTTTGGCGCCTCTCCAAAAAAACTACCTGTTTGGGTTAGGTACGGCCGATGTGGATCATTTCCAGCCTTTTTGATTCATCCCTCTCCTTTTTTAAATCAATTTTTGATTGGTACAAAGAAGATAGTTAATGAATGGACATGATAGACATTATGAGAGGATCCAAATTCCTGGCACCGCAGGACTTGGATCCCCTGCTGTAACTGCTTCACGCAGTGGTCGATCTTAGCCATTGAACATTGATCCAACAGTTACGATTGTTCTATCAGTTTTCACACACTTTAATCTCAGCCACTAGAAATTGATTGGACGACTGGCATGACTTACAACACCTACTGTTACAGTAGGAAATCTGCATCCGGCACCGCATCGAATTCAAACAGACTTTTTTTTTTTTGGAAAAAAAATGAAATATACTTTAACTCTAATATTTGAAAAATTAAATAAATTAATATTTGTAAGAAAGATAAATGGTCATTTATATAAAGGAGAATTTGAGATAGATAGTAACGACTCTCTTCCAGCTTAACTAGAGATTTTGTGTCCAAATTCAACTCTGATAATATAGTAATACTAAATCTCTTGAAAAAGAGTTTTGTCATTGATTTCAGTCCTACTTCTTTCAAAAAATTAATTTTTGTAATTACATATAGATAATACTCAATTCTTAAATATACTTTTGTATATCACCAAAAAAAAAAAAAATATATACTTTTGTATACTAATATTTATCTTTAGTTTAGAATATGAAAAGTGTATTAACAACAATGTTTTATAAATGTATAGAAGGCCGATGATGATAATAGTTTAAAGTTGTATTTTGATATTTTTGATTAAATTTAACTCTTTTTATGTTTGTTACAAATATGACTATTTTGTACATATTATTTACATTTTAAAAACATATATTTGACATTCACCTCATTTAGGCTTTCACTGTTTCCACCCTCCCAAATCCTTCTGTTTTGTCACAACATTTCCAATTAACATAATGTCACAACAAAACCTTCTCTTCCGCTGAAGCATCTGAATCTCATTCCGTCCTGCTCGCTTTCCAACCCCAACCATATTGAGTTTCAATGTTTTAAGCTATACTATAATGGAAACCGTGTGACTGGTGCATATTAAGTTATGCTAATATTATTTGACATGGTCCACTTTACTCTTAATCAATAATTATTAGATTAACCCAATTGAGTTTAGATAAGATGACATGAGTCTCTTCTAAATTAACCGGTTTAAACAACAATAAAAAAAAGGTAGATTATCTAAGTATTGTATGGGAATATTATTCAAAAACTATCCACAAGTCTTCGTATAACACCAAACCCTCAATATAAACCCACATAACTACCAAGCATGCCCTGACCAAAAAAAAAAAATGTACCAAGCATGCAAAGATCATTTACTTGCAAACCAGAATGATTAAGCTCTTATGAACAAGACATGGATATATATGTTTACTCACGGGAAAAAAGAAAGAAAAAAAACAAGTACTGCAATGAAAGAATTCCATCTTAAATGATAAATGTTACGTAGAACTAAATTAATGGAAAGTACAAGCATAAATTAATGGAGAGTCCAAAACAAAATAAAAAATGCTTTATAAGGCATTCAAATAGATGTTTCACTAAATAGTTAATCAATTCGGTATATAATAGTCCAACTAGCAACAAAATAAAAATACTGTTTGTGCTGCAGATGGTGGTGCATAAACAACGTCAAACCCTCGCTAATGCATAAAGTATAAAAGATTTGAAACATCATTGCTGGTCATGGTGCAAGATATCTGAAGAAGAGTATAAGGTTTCAAATATTATACTAACAAATCATCCCGTAATAAAGGAATAAGTAAAAACTGCATTGATGAGATCTTCCTTGGAATCAAACTGATCCGCTAATAAACCCCTCGGTCTCCAAAGAAGCTGCGTCACAGCAACTGCAACAGAAGTACATATTGAGACACAACAGGATGTGAAAAAACTTCTTCTGTTACTAATAAAGACAACTCGGAAGTTCAAAAATATAATCCTTTTTTCTGCTAGTTCTATTTACCAATAAATCATGCAATTATATATACAAGTTAATCACTTTACATGCTTGTTCTAAATATCATTCCAAAGGTGCAGACATTCATTTTCTAACAGGCATTTTAATAATTTAAGATGCAGATGATACTATCAAAGTAAATGTACAATGAGAGTTGATCAAAAACATAATTTCGCATCTGTAAACTGTAAATTGAAACCATGAGTTACTCACGAAATAGATCAGCCTTTGCTATGTTAAACTACAACATGTATTGTGAATTGTGATCCAGGTGTATACTTAACACAACATGCAGTATATGATAGTACCAACTGGCAAAGAATAGAAACAACGAAACAATGGAAAGAATCGGGGTTGTAATCCCCTGTATTATTCAAAATATCCATGATCATGATGATCTGAGACAGAGTACATGAAAGAGTAAATTTCAGAGTCACCTCAATTCTCCCACAAGAAATTGTTACTAACCAACTCTACGTATAGGGGTTAGCTACAATCAGTTAAAGGCATCTATAAAGCATCTAAATCATATATTGATTTTGAAGGTTGAGTGATAAAATTAAATTTGATGTGGATGTTTGGTTTGAGAAAATATTTTCTGTTTTTATTTTATATTTTTACTTTTAACTAACATACATTTTTTTTTTTATTTTCTGTTTTTCAAATATCTATACATGAAACGGTGAAAACAATACAAATAATATGACAGTTTCATAATTAAAAGTGAAAACAGAACACATTTTACCATCCCTTGATTTCCTGTATGATAACAAATAAGAGATACTTTTTGACAAGAATTATGTGCATCCAATTTCAGTACTTACTCTCCTTGGCTTGGCTTCTTTCCTTGAGTTCACCTAGGAAATATCAAATAAAATGAATTTCTAGCTATTGTTCACCTATTGCTGTTACTAATTGTTCCCTCTTTGTGATGGGAATAATTCAAACCAAAAACAAATAGTTTAATAGTTGTGCAGAAGTTATTTACTCAATTTGGTGCATATTTTGAGAGAAATAAGAAAGTAGCGTGAACTCAATATGGATCCAATTAATCAAGTTAAACTCATAGTCTATATAATAAAAGCATATAGACCCAATTAATCTAGTTCTTCATAAACTTCATATTTTCAATTGTGTATTACAAGGTTCGTTTGGAGTTGGAAAAGCTTCCATTAGTGTGTTGTTAAAAGTACACATGGATTTTGTCCCAAAGAATCCAAGAACTTTTGCATCCAATAACTCATGTGAGCTGTCACGCAAAATCATGGACTTAAGCTGCACAAGAACTCTTGTTGCTCCCAAGCTTCTTACGCAAAGCAAGAGTGTTGGAACTTGGAATTGAAGGATAGATAGGGAAATGATGAATTTTACGTGTTTTGATGAGAGGTTCTACCTGTTGATCCCATAACAGGTCATTTTCAGAAATTAAGCAGGTGTTGGTAGAAGAGGTGGACGCATCGTTTCCTGTGTTGAAAACGGAGTTTTGGGCTTGAGGTCATGGATTGAGAGAGATATTCTAACTAGATTCTATTGATTCAATATTCTGTTACAACTGTGAGGGGGGTAGGGTCCTTATATAGGCCTAGAGCCCTAGACTACAATGGACATAACTGGTCTGTTATGCAACCAGTGAAGCATACTAAAGCTGGAACATAACTCAGCAATTGCAACGAGTGAAGCATACTAAACTGGAACATAACTCAGCAATACTAACAGAGTTAGTAACAAAGATGGTTCAACTAACTGAAGGTTAGTTGAGTCTTTCCTCTAATAATTATTGATCTAATTGTAGTCATAAAAAATTTCAATAAATATAAATAAACAAGTAGACAAGTACTAACTAAATCATTTTTTCTTAACATGTCTAGCGAGACAAAGTCATTCAAAGACGACCTTCATAATAGCTCATAGTTCAAAGATCAAACCACAAAATCAAGCAGTATAAGCTAATGAAACAACAAGTGTGATAGAAACAAAAAACTGCTACTTACTTACTCTACATGTTATCATCAATATGAACTGAAAGTTGACATGTTGCAGAGGCTTTAACGCATGCGGACAACTTTCTTTGTATTTTAGATGGTTTGCTTTCGCACCAGATTATCATTGTCTGTAAATATTTTGCATTTTCCAAAATATACTTCGCCAACCCAAGCTCACTTTGTAGGCCTGAAAAGCCCCGAAGAGTGCAAGTTCTAAGGGACGATAAAAGGCATTCTGGAACAGATTCTAGGTCCACCCAGTTTTCTTGATTCTCCATTTCCTCCCCTGAGTCCTAATAACAGTGCACATAAAACAAAATAAAACAGAACATAAAAAGTGTGTTAAGAAAAGATAAATTGAGTATGATTCTTAGACTTAAGTAACAAACCTCGACAAGTTTAAGATGTTGAAGCTTAGGGAAGTGTTGGAGCACTCGTGCTACCAGATACCAATTACCAAAGAGCTCCAAGTGGGTCAAATTATGAAAGATAGGAATATCATCATAAGGGTGTTGCGGCTTATCCATCTGAAACATATAGAAAGACACACACTATCAAATTGGGGAAAAATTCCCAAGAAAAACAATGAAGTGAATCACTTTTTTGTTTTGTTTTTCATCACATTCCATCAATAATTTAAGAAAACAGAATTATTGAATGTAATGTAACTAAATGGGTGACACCAACACAACTTCAATATTTAATGTGGATGTTAGTACATATTCAAGATTAAAGTAGCAAGCATCATATTCATGATAAAACTGACCTTGTAGAATTCGAGGCCTTGTGTGTACAACTTGAGTGTATATAAGCGTAGATACTCCGAATTAGAAAGTGCATTCATCGGAAAATAACACTCACGTTCATCATCAATAATTATCACTGCTCTAGTCAATTTAGGTAAGCTTAGGGTTTTAAACTCTTGATGAATGGCAGGAGAATTTGTACGAGAATCTTGGATGTTTATAAAAGACGCTGTTAGATCCTCAAGATTAGGACATCCGGCTAGAAGCAACATAAAATCTCGGTCTTGATGAAAGCAAATATCTATCAAATGAAGGGTTTTCAATGATGGAAATCCAAATCCAATAGAAGAAAAACAAAAACCCTCCACATGGAAGGTGCTACAAAGGGAAAGACTTACAAGGGTTTTGCAGGTGAATATGCTAATAGGTAATTTAAAATGGTCGTCTTCTTCATAATCCGGACAAATAATGTCACACATATGAATTTCGAGAGAAAGATGCTTGAGTCTTCGTTGAACAACAAAGTCGATCCATTTTGTGATATTGTGAAAGGTGGAAGAGGCAAGAGCAGTTTCATCGTATGTAATGTTGAGGACGAAACTGTTGATGAAATTGGAGCCAGCGGTGACATGAGAGACCAGAACGGAGTACATAAACTCGTTAAATTTGTAATTAGATACAACATTGTTTACTTTGACGTCAGAGAAATCGATATTATCAACAGATTTCCAGAGATGAATCCAACGCTTTGAAAGAATGCTTGTTGCAACAGCTTCTTTGGTGGGAATAAGAGAGAGAATGTGGCTTAGAATCGCGTCTGGTAAACTGCTGATTTTATCCACAGCTCTTCTCCGTCGCCTCATTTCTTTTCTTCTTACAATTAGGGTTTTACGGGAAATGAGGGTTTGGCTTCAATTTATAAGCAACGGCTCTTCAATTGAGGATAATTTTTTCTTTTTATTATAATTTTACTTGTAGAAAATATAAATTAAAGATAACCAAAATAATAATAATAACTAAAAATAGCTGTGTAAATTTATTTGAGTTCGACAACTAGCTAAATTTATCTATAAATGATTTTTTTTTCTTCAATATAAACGATTAATTCACTAATTTAATGCAATGTTATAAACATTGTCGAAAATTTTCATTTAAAAATATGAATGTTACACATGAGCTGACTTAAAAATATCGATCAAAAGTGATGATGATTTTTTTTAAGGACTTTTTTTTTTTAACAAAGGCAAAGTTAAGTGATTTCATTCATAATCAACGAATACAAAGTTGTTGGTACAATGTTAAAAATATGGGGGCTAGTGTGATATAGAGATGCTCTAGCTTCTTTTTTCTTTTTTGACAAATAGAGATGCTCTAGCTAAAATAAAAATAAATGAAATTGTATAGAGACTAAAATGAAATTTTGTAATCTAAAAAAAAAAAAAAAGAATTTTTAGTTGGTATATTTATATGGACTAGAAACATATTTAATCCTTAAGATTTTACTTTTATTTCATGTTAATAAACTAGTAATAATTTTCTTGTTAAAAATAAAAATAAATAAAATCCATACAAAGGGAGTTTGCGTCAAGGTCGGCTAATGATGTTGGTTTGAAACTTTTTAATGTGTTTTCCGTGAAGTTTCAAGTTTGATTAATGCTAACGGTTCTTCACTTTTTCGCCTAATGATCCGTAAAGACTAGCATTTTCCTTAAATGATTTATCTTATTTTAGTTATTAGAGATTGTATTTCTTGTACGTAGTATACAAACAAATTATAAGGCAACAATGAAGAGGAATGACAGAGGATAAGCAATGTAGTGATATAAATGTACTTATCCAAAATTATAATTGATTATATCGGTATTCCTGGCATTGTTAAATTGATATTCCTCCAAAGATTAGTTGTTCATTTGTAGGCAACAACTTTATTATCAACATGAGGTCGCATGTCCATGTAATTAGCAGTCGACTCCCTTAATCCTGGACCTTTCCCTGTTACAGAGTGCATTGATTTAGTAGGTTAAAAGTTGCAGCTGCCAAAGGGATCAAAGTTTCATCATATTTTCCATGTCTCATGTTTGGAAAAGTTTTCTATGGTTAGAATCTTTTGTTCGCCTACTCCACCCCTTACATTGTGAAGTTCCTATTCCAGCCATATGCTTTCCTGGATTCTCAAATTATGGGCGATCAAACAGAACTTCACAACTATTAGGAAGGACTTTCTCCAGTTCATGCCTCTTGCGTGTCGGCTTCATTATGCATACATGAAACTTTGCTATGTACATTTGAGTTTGAGTATAAGCAGTGTTCTAACTGGGGAAGTAATGCTATGATAGCTGGTCAATCAGGCGTGGCTGCTAAAGTAGTTCCTTAGACTAATCAGCGGAGGAAAAGAAAGAATCCAAGAACCTAGTGCCAACTATCATGCCTAGACAAATAATTTCTTATGCTTGGAGGTTATTGCCACCTGTTAGTATGTCGGTTTCTTATGTGAGCAGAATCAGATGTTTCATAAAGAATATTAACTAGTATGCAGTAAAATAAAGGGGCAACAAACTTTTATAAGGTTGAGTACTTTTACTGCTGGAGATAGAATGGTTCACTCTAAAGACCCCAAACTTGGTTAACAGGATAGTACAGAAAAGAACCACATACACAACCAGCCATTGAAGCCTCATCTTTAGCCATTTACTTTCTAGAATGTGATGACAATTAAGAGCTAATGAATGAAGTTTCAAATTCTAACTAACTTTCTTACAGCTATGTGGAGGTGCTGGTGGATATAATGAGTCATTACATTATCTACCACTAGAGCTAATGAGGGATCCGGTGACTCAATCATCAAATCACACTTATGAGAGTTTCAATTGCAGAGTGGATAGACTTTGATCACTACTACACTTGTCCTAAAAGTGGACAAAAACTAATTCAGAATGCTCCAATACCAAACTATGCTATAAAGAGCCTTGTTCACTCAAATGGTGCAATGGAAAAATGTATTGGTCAATGAGTCAGCCACTAAACAACGGCATAGTGAGGCACAAGAATGAGAATGCTATTTCTGGTTGGATAATTGTCAATCGGTTCAACTAATTTCCAAAGACAATTAGCTTCTGAGATTTGGTTACTCGCCACGACCAGAATGGACAATAGAAGAATCAATAGCAGAGGTAGGGGTTATTCCATTTCCTGTAACACTTTCAAAATCTAAAGATTCAAGATCTAGGAACATGTTTTGACTGCATTATTCAAGCCCCCAATGAGTCAAGATTTTGAACATGGCAGCCGGAGCAATTGACAATATAGTTGAAGTACTTTACTTGGGAAAGACTATGGAAGCAAGAAAAACTGCTGCAACAGAAATATATAGATTATCTATGACAGATGATTGTAAATTGGAGCAAATTCTAAAGCAATGCCTAATCTAGTTGGACTATCAAAATAAAGTACACCAATTGGTAAAAAGAGATGCTGATAGTGATACTGCATTAGGTCTTGCAGTTTATAATCCCAAAAGCATTGTAAAAGCAATATTACTGAAAACAAAGGTTCTCACTCATGAAATTAAACATGACAAATTTTAACAAGAGTGCAGAGGCTAATCCTACTCCATTAGACAAGAATCTGACAAAAATAACTAAACATCCATAAAACCATGCTCCATGCAAAATCCTCAAGAGCTTATCTTTCAGCTTTCAAGTAATCACCAAGAAAGACTCACGACTGTTCAAGAGGCCCAAATCTGCATTCAAAATAAAAAAATATATGTTAATTGAATTGCATATATTTAGTAATTTTGATGTTAATTTTCCCAAATAAACTTGGCATCCAACACAAGTACAATATATTACTTGTTTCTCTAACTTTACAAATTGTTCTGTGATTAAAGTATAAACCTAGTGATGTTATTTGGATTTTGGACACCACAAATATAGATATGGGACCCTGATTACATATATATTGACTGTTAACCATTGAGGGTGAGAACAAGGCCGATATTAGCATTAGACATTAGGTAATACCATATACAATTATGTAAAACAACATAAATAAATAGCATACAAAATCCCATTAGCAAGACTTCTCCGTGGAAATCACTGCCTGCTGAAGCCTCACAGAAGAAAAAAATAGGTATGAAGACATTAAAGCAAGTTAAGTGACCGGAACTCATGATTTATCAAGTGAAAAAAAGTTTCTGAATCATCTGATGCTTAATGGTAATGAGAAACTACTCCCACCTTCAACAATTTCAAAATTAAGCACACAACAAACATAAATTGCAACAACACGCTAGCAGCATGTCCTTCACAGAGATACCACATTTGATTTTGAACCAGAAAGTGTATAGGAATCAAAAGAACCAAAACCTGGGTCTAAAGACCATTCCATAATGCACACAATTACTCCAAAACTCAAATTTGAAAGGTAAACAAATACCAAAATATTCCAGCACTAAACACTGTACAAAATTTGTTCAGAAAACATACATGTGGACTGTTCTAAAAACTGTGTCAATTACAGCAAGGATAAGCACAAGCAGCAACAAAAATATAGAACAAAGACTGCAAAAAGATAGATCAGGAGCAACTCTAATTGTGTGGATGGCATAATGTGAGATGGAAAGTAGCAGGAGAATAAGCAGGAGGGAAGGATGGTTATGAATAAGAATTTGTTGAAGGGCAAGAGTGACATAAGAAGAACCTGTAAGAACAGGGATCAGGAAGAAAACAACAGTTTACAGATCAATCAAATTATTAGCCGGAAACAGTTACTTATTTAATCTTTGTAGATGCCTCTTGCCCTCTGGTTATGCATAAAATCTGAACTTAGCATACAAGTGCCCAAAAAAAGGATAGGTATTTGGTTCTAATTGAAGTCTTACAAAAGTTGATAAATATATAGATAAATAAATAAACAGGTATTCAAGTAGTAAGAAAATCATTTAAATATCATTATTCAATAACTTGTGAAGGAGACAAAGTCATGACCTTCATAACAGCTCATAGTTAAAACCACCAAATCTAGCAGTGGCATGGTAATTCTAAAGAAACAGCAAGTAGCATAGAGAAAGTACTACTTACATAGTCAATGTGTATCACAATTCACAACAGTTGACATGTTGCAGAGGCCTTCGGACATTCGGAAAATTTACTTTTTTCACTAATATTGTTGCAGAGGCCACTGGAGATTTTCATTGTTTGTAAAACATATGCATTCTTCAAAATATATTTTGCTAAGATAAGTTGACTTTGTAGACCCTCACTATACCAAATGGTGCAAGTTCTAAGGTGCGATAAAAGGCATTGTGGAACAGATTCTGGCTCCACCCAACTTTTTTTATCGCCTTCGTTTTTGTTAGGCGAGTATAACCCCTGTTTATTGCACACATAATAAAACAACAAAACAAAACAGAAAGCATTGTTAAAAATAGAAACATAAAGGTGTGTTAAGAAAAGATAAATCAAATATGATTCTTAAACTTAACAAACCTGATATTCGAAAGTTTGAAGTTTGGGGCAGTGGTGAAGAATTTGTACTACCAAATGAGCACTATGGTGGAGCTTCAAGTAGGTCAAATTATGAAAAATAGGAATTTCTTCATATGGGCGCAGGGAATGAGGCCTCTATATTACATAGAAAGAAACTAACAAATTAGGGTGAAAATCCCCAAAGATCAAATAAAATAAATCGCGTCATTTCATCAATGTATTTTACTCAATTGAGGACTATGATTTATGAAGAACATCCGACACGACACAGATACACACAGATACGTTGATACCAATAATAATACGATAAAACTTTAGTTATTAAATATAATCATATGATTAGTGTCTAGTGTCTGATACTGACAACTTGTGTGGATTAACTTAGCATGTATCATAATCATAATAAAACGAACCTTGCGTTTGATTTCCTCGTAGAATTCGCGTTCTTGTGTGTGCATCTTGAATGTATCTAAGCACAGAGACTCGGCAGCAGAAAGTGCATGCAGCGCAAAAGAGTCACACGAACAGTCATCAATATCCGCTTTAATCAATTTCGATAAGCTCAAGCTTTTAAACTGGGTATAATTATTCCTAGCGTACCATACTTGAAACATTGTCAGATCCTCAAGAATTGGACATCCAGATAAAAACAACGCAAAATTTCCATCGAAGTTCACATCACTCAATTTAAGAGTTTTGAGTGAGGGAAATCCAAATTCATCAGAAGAAAACGAATAATTCGGGAAAGTGAAGTGACTGAGGTCTAAACCAATAAGGGTTTTGCAGTTCAAGATAGTTTTAGGCAATTTGAATAAAAAACGTTCATTAACATCATACTCATTATCACAGTCATCAAAATCATCCAAATTGAGATTGAGACGAAGATATTTGAGTTCGCGTTTAAGCACAAAATTGATAGATTTGAGGACTTTGGGAAAACCGATCTTAAAGGCAAGATGAGGACTACCGTATCCAACGTCGAGGGAGAGACGGTTGAAAGGAGTACCGGCGTCGTCTCGAGCGATCAAAATGGAATTGAGAAAGTTGTTGAATCTGTTATTTAGTTTAATGCTCCAGATAAAGATGTCGTTGATTTCGATATCGGGAACAGAGAGCCAGAGATTGGTCCATCTCTTGGAAAGAACGCTTGTTCTAACAGTTTGTTTGGTGGTGAGGAAAGAGAGGATGCGGCAAAGAACGTCGTTCGGTAACCTGCTTAGCCTATCAGCCTCTCTCCGGCGCCGCCGTGTTTCTTCGTTCTTCTCCATTGTACAGTTGGGGTTAGGGTTTGTATGTTGGGTACAGTTGGTGTGTGGCGAGGTGAACTATTAAGAAATTTTGGCTCGCAAATTTAGATACATTTTTGGCTCTTAATTTTGGCGCTCAAATGCTTTCAACAATTTGGATTTGGCACCTCTCCTAAAAAACTATTTTATCGGCCTAATTTTTTTCAAGTCTTGTTAACCAATGTCATATTTGTTATGCCATTTGTTAAGGATTTTAAAAAAAAATATTTAATGACTTTTTATGTAGAAAAATTTATTTTTAATATTTTAACGTGTTGAATTTACAAATCTTAAAGAAAAAAAATTCTACTTTAAATATTTTTGGTTTGTCTCTCAAATTCGAACAGACATGATTTTTTTATTGAGTAAATTTTATCAAACCTTGACCCGACTTGATATTTGGAACAAACTTAAGTATATTTACTAATTTATAATTTCTGATAAGGAAATAAATACATAATTTGCAACGAAGATATAGTCATTATGGTTTTATTTTGTCAAATAGAGATTATACAACATTTCTTGTAGTTTAATAGTTAAAAGTTCATCTTTAAAGTGAGTAAGTGTAGAGTTTAGTGTTGAAACTTCAACCTCAACATGTCTACATATATATTTTGATGTCCCTGTCAACTAAAAATATTCTCACCAGAACAAGAGTGACAAAAAATTGGTTTTCTTCTTTAAAAAAAAATGGTTTTCTAAATGTGTAAGGTTTTCTAAATAGACACGAGTGACATAAAAATAATTTTGTTAAACCTTACGCACAACAAAATTGATCTTGTGTATAATCTTGGAGAAAAGGATGGAGGAAAACGAGAGGATCCATATTGCTCTCAAATGCATCGACTTTTTTTCTTCACATTTCAATGTTTTCCTTGTAGGCTAAAGACTGTTACCATAATTTTATGCATATAAAAACACATATTATAAGAACTATGGCATAATTAAGCTTTAAAACATCCAAAATCATACTAATAGAGTTCTTTATTTTTTTTATTTTTTTTAGAAATAAACAAGATTCCTACTCCTACATTTTACTCATATCTATCCTTTGGATAAAATTGAATTCTCATTTACTTTTGGAAGCAAAGAGAAGGTTGGGCCAGGTAGAGAGAGAGGAACTGTACAGAATGTGAAAAAACTAATCTTTGTTGGATATTACTGCAGATGTCTTACAGATTCAGATGCTCAAAGAACCCATTAATTGACATTTTTACACTTGATCAAATACAAAGAATGGTTCTTTTGACATCTAAACCTGATTTTGCTTCGGATCATGCTGTTTGTTAGTTGACCCCTTTGGGATCAATTTAAAGCTTCATATAGGATAGTATAGTTCTAAATGAGAGGCCTGCCAACTTTCTGGCTTTGACCTTAACCCACCAAAGCTTTACAATGTGGTTGCATGCCAGTATGAAAGTATAGACATTAAGTAAGACTTGTCGGAAGCTTCTTCCTTTGTCTGCGCAAAACTTTTGAAGCATCATTAAGCTATAGTCCTTGCATGGCTTGCGGATCCTTCATTAGGTAACATCTTTGTATCATTGAAATGTAATATCATTGAGAAAAAGAAATGATACTAATAGCATACAAAATCCCATTAGCAAGATTTCTCCGTGGAAATCACCGCCGGCTGAAGCTGCACAGAAGAAGGGAAAAAACAAACAGTAAAGACATTAAAGCAAGTCCAGTGACAGGAACTCAATGAATTTATCAAGTGAATGAAAGAATCTAATCTTATTAAGTATTGTCAGTTCCAACTATATCGAAGCAATAGAAAGGAAAGAAGGATCTATTATGACAGATAAACTTACATGGAGATGATGGACCAAGTAACTGAGAAGCCAATTTGATGGATCCCTCCTCGTCTTGGCGAAGCTTGACTCCATGAGAAACATCGGCTGGACGTGACAGATCAGGAGCAACCCCAGTTGTGTGGCTGGAAGTATATGATATAGGGGAAGCAGCAGGAGAATAAGCTGGAGG
Source organism: Medicago lupulina (assembly GCA_958299785.1). Classification (NCBI taxonomy): domain Eukaryota; kingdom Viridiplantae; phylum Streptophyta; class Magnoliopsida; order Fabales; family Fabaceae; genus Medicago; species Medicago lupulina. The sequence continues at coordinate 1,369,518 of OY283139.1, forward strand.
ATGCTCAGTCGCAATGGACGGTGAAGGTGAGGATACTTCACAGTCAAAACAAGGTGTCTTAGCAGTTGCTGGGGATATTGGAGAATAAGAGGGAGCATGATATGGTGAAATTAATGGCTCAGAGTGATCAGTTAACTGTGGGGATGGAGCAGGAGCTGGTGGGTAAGCATGTAGTGTATCCTTTAGTAAAGAAGATAACCTGATTTCTCTGACTTGGCCGAAAACTACGTTATTAAGGCCAAGATTGTTTCCAGCAGTGTGTTTTACTGTTTGAGCTATTTGTTTCAATCTTTGTGGCAAAAGGCTCTCAAACCCTCGCATAACTGAAGCCTGCACTACTATAGGACAAGCTACTGTTGAGCCGCGTGCATTTGTTATTTGCACATACACATTCTGCAATGCCAAACAATTATGCAAATGCTTGTTATATCAATCTGTGAATGTACTTAAATCCAACTACTAAAATTTAAATTTCATTTGCTCAAGGTATTAAACATAGCAATTTACTCATTCTTAATCAACTCATGATTTAGGCTATGCTAGTTTGATTAGGCAAAGAAAGAAAATTGTAAATTTGAAAACTAATAAAATCACATGAAAACAAGAATGTAGAAAATGGCAATGCATCTGGACTTTTTATTAATGAAAATTGTTTTTCACCCACTCAAAAAGGTACACCCTAAAATATTGCCAGAGACCCGCCATTAGTTATCAGCTTCTAGTTATTAACCAATCGAGAACTAGTTTTTAATCTTTGACCAAAAGATGCAAAATAATAACAGTAACAGCAGCAGCAACAATAAATAATGAATCTTTCTTCTGGAATAAACTTCAACAGCCTTTATTCTTTGAGTTAAAAATTAGAAATTAGTCTTTCTTTGTTCCTTCCATGAATATTTCAGAAAATTGTTAACAAAATATAAAAAACCAGACAAGAAAATTTTGTTTTGATTAAATATTATCTGATTTTGAGGGAAGTTGCAAATGTATTACAACTTTAAAATTTTGACTTTTGAGTGAAATGGCACTTATAAAACCCAAATTGCAATTCTCAAAATAATAAGTGAAACAGGTTATGAGACTGCACCTCATCAGACTTCAGATGCAATCCAAACTTCAATTCTTCCTCAAAATCATCAAACTTATCCAGGACTTCAGATATGGAATGATGAAGAGTAAAATTAAACAGAACCTCACGTATCTGCCAAATAGAAACAGACTGCACTGGTATTACAGTCAACCCACCAGGAAACTTTAAGATCTCAAACAAAGATGCATTCCCAAATACTGATGTTGTTAAAGTCAGGTTGGATTGCTGGAGAAACAGGTCGATTAGTGATGACTTCAGCACACTCAAGTACACTGGATTTATTGGAACATTCATTGGATCAGAGAGGACACCAAATACCACGTCAGACCAATTAGGTGCAACACTTTGGTGGATGGATAGGATAGCCACCTGTGTTAAGAGTAAATAGCTTATGAGCCACTTTTTATGTCTGGGTAGAGACCTGAGGAAAAAAATGTAAGAGAAGAAGCTTGGCTAATACCTTCGTGTTTGGCAGAGATATTTCGTCAAATATTTCATCTTCTAATCTTTCAATGTATGGAATAAGCTGTGAAACTGGTTTTTCCAGCCTGAAGGATGCTTGAACATGAGCTGAAATTTGTTCGAGGAAAACAGGTATCGTCAATAAATTCAGTAATGTCACCAACAATAAGAATTCAAATGAAGATCTCAACACAGAAGATTAATCACAGGAAAATAATACAAAAAGAAACCATAACCTCTCAAAAAAAAAAAAAAACATAACAAACTTATGAGGGATAGTTGCACGGATCACATGTATAGCGCAGTACAAAGGATATGAGCTGCAAAATAAATTTGTTTTCACCAGTAAAAGATATCAATATGCAACCTAAAAAATATAGTTATTTTGGTGACAGTTACACATTACAAAATGAAGTGAATTATATTTTCCTTCCAAGTTTAAATTTATGAAACTCACAATTTTCCAGGATTTGGAATAAATATCCTCAATTCTCTAACTGTATTTAAAAAACTAGTTATAATGCAAAAGAATTATCTGTGATGAAGCATTGTCAGGCTGTTTTACAGTAGTAAGCAGCTGATTCTCAGATTCTGAATATGCTTGAGTGAGTAAAACACTCAGTAGAATGATACATTTAGGAAATCAAGATTACAAGGATAATAAATTCTGAATGCAATTTACAAAATGAATAATTAGACTGACTCTGTTACCTAAAAGATCAGATACAACGAATCTATTTTACTTCTATACATGTAGTAATCTAATAGTTGTAATACTACGTGGAAATAAATATTAATTCCATTTTATTTCCAACAGTAACTGTTACTACTATCAAACTTTTCTGCCTAAAAGTGAACAATTTGCAAGGTAAGATAATTATTATATCGATTATTTCAAAAATAGACCAAAACATCAAGAGTCTTCTAGAGTTGTAAAAAAAGGTGTTGCTAGCATTTCTCTTGCCAGCCATAAATCATAATACTCTCTCACTACAAAGTATGGATCTTGCCGATAAGGCAAACAACAATTGCTAAGGTGCAGGTCAACAATAAGTCAATAGCCACACTAATTGACCATTTAAATTTTCAACAAGACAGTGTTTTTCCAGTTTTGCACACTCCTCTTACCAACCATAAATCATAATACTCTCATACGAAGTATGGATCAAGCCGATGAGTCTAACAGCAAGTCAACAATGAGTCAATAGCCATTCACTGACGATTTAAATTATCATTAACATCATTTTTATTTTTTCAGTTTTACACAACTCTAATGTAAATGATTTCCATAAACACATCTCGATACGAAGGTTTGTATGCATATCTCATTAACATAAAAGGGAAGTCAAATAGTAATCACACGCCCTAATTACGCGCAATCGATGCTTTCATACTATTTTCACCTCCGAAATCAACCATCTATAATAAGCATGAATCACAGTTTCACAGATATTCTTGCTGATCCACTTAACATGTTATACCTGAATTCGATCAAAAAGAAAAATCTAATCCCTACTTTTGAATTTTGAAATCATCTGACAAAACTCAAAAGTGATCACAAACATCATATTCCGCATTATAATTCATCAATTCAACAAAGAACGAAGAAGTCGAAATTAAATTACACTGTAATTCACTCAAAACACATCAAAACCTAATTATGACAAATATCATCAGAATCAAAAACCGTTTTCATCACACCTCAAATCCAATCGAATACAGCAAAGTAAACAATAAATAACTGAAATAATCACAATAAGAAAATGAAATAGCGAAAACATAAATAAAATCAAAACACGAAATTGAAAGTGAAGAGTTTACCTCTATGCTTAATTACATCATTAGCAACAAAACTAGCTTCGAATTTGTGTTTAGGAATAATCCAAAAGATTACAGAAACGAAAGCCGCTAAACTGAAAAAGAGAATGAATAAACACTTGAAACTGAAAGCTCTTCGAATCAACGAACACCGTGCACCTTCATCGATTTGCCTCTGTTCTTCTTCTTCTTGTTGCACATATTCATCTTTTCCAATTTTCCCCATTGCCAAAGCATCTGGAATCTCTCTCTCTCTCTCTACAACGCGTTGTTATGATGGTGTTGTTGCTGGTGGTTATGCTTCTCTCACTCTTTCTCTCTCTAATTAACTACAGTATTAAATTTGATTTAATTTTAATTTATTCACAGTTCACACTTTGCAACTGTAATAACCTCTCTATAGTGTGATTTACGCTGGCAAGTGTAAACTCGTATCACTAATTTCCTTTTTTTAATTTTAGGGTTAACTTTTTAGGCTACCGAACGTTGAGGGGAAGCAAAGGTGAAAAAGAAAGAGTACAAGAGTATAAAGCCGGGGGAATATCCTATTCCCACCATAATCATTTTTATTTTATTACATTCTTATCATCATGGATATAATTTAATCAATGTGTGATCATAATAGAAATCCCACTTAGGAGTGAATAAAGTGAAATCAACTAGTTATAATTAATTAAGATACAATCTTTTATTACGACTAGTCGAGATACTCGTGCAATATAGCACGGGTAATGCGGCTGTGTCATGTGGTGTGGTGTGTTATATACGTTGAAGTTTGATTCGATAGTGGTATTTTTTGAACAAAATTTGTTTAATATTAATATTTATTTTACAATAAATTCAATTAAAAACTTAACATGACAATAATAATGATTGATTGTACGAGAGATACCTATCTAATCTACTATTTATATTTTTGAATTTCGGACAAGTTTTTTTAGATCGTTTTGTTAGCATGACACTTAATTATTTTAACATTGGTTGTGTTCTTCCCTAAAAAAAAAACATCGGTTGTGTTCTTTAATTGTTAATTAGTCATGCTAACATTTTTTTTAAGAGGTCATGTTAACATTTCCCACAATATATATGAATGTGTAGTTATTTTTCATGCTTTTGTGAGGATTAAGCCAACAAATGTACTAATAGACCCCAAGCACGTGGAATTGAGAAGTGCATGTGCATGTTCTTTTTTTTTTTTTTTTTTTGCAAACCGAAGAGGCTAAAGATATGTGCATGTCACACGTAAATTAGACGACAACTATTATTTGGATTGGCCAACGCCTCCCATCCCTTATGATGCATATTTATTAGGTGAGACAGATTGTATTTGAAAACACGTAGATAATTTTCAATATGATTTGGCATCAGTTAAAAAATTGTTAATTAAAGGTGGAAGTGAGTTAGACCGACGGACATGGATAATATAAAGTCGAGCCTACATGATCGAACCAATTTTCTTAAGGTTAAGGTTTTTTCAAATAAATCTACTTAGCTAAAAATGTTAAGACATTAGACCACAAATGAAGTGTTTTAGGCATATTAGATCAGTCTGCTTAAATGACTATAAGAAATTTGTTTATAACTACGTAAGTATTCTGTATTAAAGTTTTTCATCTTTTTTTTGGAGTTTTTTTCATTAATTTTGGACATATTTAAAATTATTATCATTATAAAATATAATTCAAATAGACTGTGATATAAAATCACACTCTAATACTTATCTTATTAAATCTTAAAATATAAATTTTAAAATATAATTATGTGACGTATTGTTTATTTAAATATGTTAGTACACTTGTTTTTAAACAGTTGTTCTAACTTGTATGTTTTTTTACTACTTTCTCCGTCTCATGTTAGATGTCTCATATTCTCATTTAAATTTTACATGGATATTAAGAAAATGAACAATAACATTGATTTCAATGATAAAATATGTGTCATTTAGTAAAACACATAATAATTATAGTTAGTTGCAGACTTGTGTAGATTATTAAAATGTAATAAATAAGAGTATGTTAGTGAATAAGAATGCTAAATGTTGTATTAGTATCGGAAAATGGATAGATAATTTGAAACAAAGAATATTATAAAAGAGAACATCTAATTTGAGATAAATATGAAATGAGTCTTTACGTAAACTTACGGATCATATGAGACTCCCAAAAAAGTTAAATTTTAAACGCAAAAATGTCCATGTATGATGTGTCAATTTCAAGACTATTGTTAGGAAATTCTTTCAAAAATAAAAAGACCATTAATATGAAATACTTATGTGGAGATATGGACCAAAATGGTTTGATGTGAGTTTGAAGTAGGCTCAACTTTAGATTCATGTCAGCAAAAGTTAATGAGTAAATAGTCAATTATTTCTCTGAAATTGTAAGTTTCGTCAATTACTCCTCTGAAATTAACAAAACTTCAATTACCCCATAAAATTGAACAACGTTAATCAATTTACCCCATCCGTCAAATTTTTTTGTTAGTGAACATGACGTTTTGCAAATACCCCCCTGAAATTTTGCACTTATGTGCAAAATGTCCCTCAAACTTAAAAATTTATATTTTTTTTTTCTCTTAAAGCAAACAATTAACAGATAAATATTAAAGCTAACTATTAATTTTGGACTTTGGGAAAACTACATGCATATATACATCAAAATAAGCTTCTAACTGTTCGCTTTTCCCATAGTATTTTATTTTTTAAAAAAATGGGGAAGGGAAAATGTGTATTTTGTAAAGTGACGATAATGGTTATTTTTACAACGGTCCTGAGAGAATTCACACTCATTACTTTGAGTTTACCAGACTTAGGCTTAGCATGAGTAGCAATAAGGAGAAACAAAGTCATAATTAAGGAGTGTGCACCATCTTCACAAGACAAGAACAAGATTAGTATATAATTAGATGTGAACTAATTTTCCTGTATAAAACATGACATAAAACCTTTTTTCATTTTGATACTAAAACAAGCCAAGAACCTTGGAGTATAACTCACACTTCATAGAATAATATAAAGGCTTTCCATTTTCCAAATAGTTCACATGATCTAAGATTTAAGGTCTATGTATTTTCCTCTAATATGATGCGCATTATGAAAAAGAAAAACCAAACCTCAAATTAGTTCCTATTTTTAAGAAGGTATTATTCATTCACTTTTCCATATTAAATTTAATAAATCAATCATCAAGAAAATCACTATGTTACCTTTCTATCCTATTTCTCCCCAAATAAATAAATAAAAAATAACAACAATAGTTCTCATTACACATAAAAAAAAAAAGTTCGGGGGCATTTTGCACATACGTGTAAAACTTCAGGGAGAGTATTTGCAAAACGCCATGTTCACTAACATAAAAATTTGACGGAGAGGGTAAATTGATTAACGTTGTGCAATTTCAGGGGGGTAATTGCTTATTTACTCGACCTTAAATCTTAGATCATGTGAACTATTTGGGAAATGGAAAACCTTTATATTATTCTATGAAGTGTGAGTTATGCTTCAAGGTTCTTGGCTTGTTTTAGTATCAAAATGAAAAAAGACTTTGTGTCATGTTTTATACAGGAAAATTAGTTCACATCTAATTATGTACCAATTTTTTTTTTTGAAAAAGCTAAACTAGCCAACATAAATTGACACTGGAGAAAATCGAACCTGAGACCTCAAGGTAGAGCACACTCCCAGATCCCAATTATGTACTAATCTTGTTACTGTATTGTGAAGATGGTGCACACTCCTTAATTGTGACTTTGTTTCTCCTTATTGCTACTCATGCTAAGCCTAAGTCCGGTAAACTCAAAGTAATGAGTGTGAATTCTCTCAGGACCGTTGTAAAAATAATCATTATTGTCACTTTAAAAAATACACATTTTTCCCTTCCCTATTTAAAAAAAAAAAAAATACTATGGGAAAGCAAACAGGTACAAGCTTATTTTGATGTATATATGCATGTAGTTTTCCCAAACTTCAAAATTAATAGTTAACTTTAATATTTAACTGTTAATTGTTTGCCTTTAAGAGAAAAAAATATAAATTTTTAAGTTCGGGGGGCATTTTGCACATAAGTGCAAAAGTTCAGGGGGTTATTTGCAAAACGTCATGTTCACTAACAGAAAAATTTGACGGAGGGGGTAAATTGATTAACGTTGTTCAATTTTATGGGGTAATTGAAGTTTTGTTAATTTCAGAGGAGTAATTGACGAAACTTACAATTTCAGGAGGGTAATTGACTATTTACTCAAAAGTTAATGTATCTAGACTAAATTTTTAATCAAATATATCAACTTTTATTAACCTAAATGTCTCATATAAATAAGATCGGATGAAGTATTTGAACTTAATGACCATTATTTACTTAGAAATTTCACTTTAACCGACCAAATGTCTGTAGCTAGAAAATGAAGTTGGAAACTATACCAAGATACAAGGCGTAGATAGGTCATATTCTACACATATCCATCTAAACAATAGTAGCTAGAGAAGCACAGAACACTGGTTCAACAACAAACACCGATGGCGCAAAAGCGAAGAACAATGCTGAAGAAGCTGAAAATATTTAAAAAGCAGCCGAGATCGGTCAAGCTAAGTATAGATGCATGTCAATGGACGTCCATCACCGATGAATCGATGATGATGAATCGTACGAGTAGCTAAATGGTTAGTCTTTTTTTTTTTGGTATAAATCTAAGTGGTTAGTCTTATTCGTTACTTATTATTAATATTTACACGTAGAACATAGTAATTTGATATTATAACGTTATTGTTAAAAACTTAAGTCCTAGAATTTATTAGTTAAAAACTTTCAAAAATAAAAAAGATTAGTGTAAATATGTAAACGTGTTTGATTGTTAACTAACAAGAAGGTTTGAATGTACTCCTCCTCCGTTAGAAGCAAGGCATTGGGCTTGAAAGAGGCCATTTTATGGCTTGGTGAATTGGGACTTTCGAATGTGCATATTGAGTTAGATTGTAAGTTAGTGACGGATGACATAGTGGATAGAACCAATAACCATGCTGAATTTGGCAACATCATGTTAACTTGTAGATCATTTTTAACTTATTTTCCAAACTTTAAGATTAGTTTTGTTCGGAGACAAGCAAATTTTGTTGCCCATACACTAGCTAGGGCGTCAAAAGTGTATGCTAGTTGTCAAGTTTTTGATTTGATTCCATCTTATATTACAACTATTGTTATGAATGAAATAATATAAGTTTATTTTGGTAAAAAAAAAAAAAAAAACTACACCTACATATTTTTCTTTGCTTATGGAAGTAAATGAACTAAGAAATTCTATCGAGGCTTCCCGTGATTTATTTTTTTATTAGTCATGGACTCATGGTTGACATTGTTGGTAGACAAACACTAAGGATACGTAACGTAAAGAGTTTTTTTTTTTGAACAGGTAAAGAGTAGGTTTTATAGTCGAATAACTTAGTGATGTATGTATAAATAAACAATTTGAAACTCAAAATTTTGTGTTATATATAACTTTTTTTTAATGATTTTTGACGTGTGACATATGTGAATTGAGTGAACCCTCGGGAAAAAAAAGGTGTGAGCACAAGAAACCTGGGTTTGGTGCAACACCAAGAGAAAATGACAAATTTAAGAACTATCCAACCAACAAGAATTTGATAGATGCATATAGCAACTTTCATGGTGGTTGGATTGTTGAGGTGTGACTGTCCTCTGCTGTGACAATGTAGCAACCAGGCTGATAATGTAATGGACACATATGTCTGGGATTACTTGAGTCGTAAATAAATAAGATCAACGAACCACTGTATTTTTCACATCCCTAATTTATTTGGTGTAGAATCTTAGGTAAATGTAAATTAAGTGATATTCAGTGATTTAATGTAAATATTTACACTAATTTTTACTTTTATTATTTCTTATATGAAAATATTTATATGAATTGGATTTTCGCATTCACAGTAAGAAAACCTAATGACTCAAAATACTAACTTTATTATTTTTTGTTAAATAGTTTAGTAGCTAAAATTCACGTTTTTTAAGATAAATAAGTGGGGTGTCTGAGGTTCGAACCCTGACCCCTGTATATATGTCTCTGCCATCTGAGCTATAACCTTATATTGGATTCTTCAAAAAATAATCGGTGGATGTTGATAAGCCCACCATCATTCTATAAAAATAAATAAATAAAGTCTTCTAAATGTTGTCAAATATGAGGTCCGCAGATTATCTGAGAAGATTAATTGAGTTGTTCGAGTATTATTATGTTATTGTTTTTTTGGAAATCTTGAAACATCCACTTTCTATTTTGAAAATTTGATTTTGTTAGAAAAATAAATCTTGAAAAAATAAGTTTTTATTTTTTTAAAATTGAGACGTCAAAATGGATATTTTGAAAAATTGTTAGTATAAGTGTGAGGTATTGAAACCCTAAAAAAAAAAAGTGTGAGGTATTGAAAGTAAAATTTACATTAGAAAATTGGAAGCAAAAATTGGTGAAATCCAAAATGTCCAAAATGTTTCAACTTTGTATCGTTTACCTTGTTAGATGACATAGAGATTCAATGAAATTGTCAAACTTTTGATAATTACCACTTTGTAAATTTAGCGAATCAAATAGTTACCTTTAAATTTTAATGACTAATTTTGAAAGTAAATTTCAATATTAACACTGTCAAAAGATTTGTTAAAATAAGGTAAAATTTAAATTAAGCATTAAGAAGAGATGAAGAGTTCGGGTTTTGTCTGTTTAACACCATCCAATAAGCAAAATCTTAAACTCGCGACGACTCGTAACTAATCTCATTGATATTTGCTCAAATGACCAACGCGTCTTCATTAATAGGTGGCACTTGACTACTTTCTCTATAGGCTACTATGGATTTCGATCATCTCATGTCATCTTTTTTATGTTGTTGGTGTTGCCCTAATATCAATCGTTCATCTTACCTTTTTCAATGTTCCAATTAACACATGCATACAAAAGGAGAATATCTAGTAGAAAGCAAGCAGACCACGTCCAATTATTATTTTCTATTCCTCTTCATGCTTCTATTATATTTGAACTAACTCAAAGACAAAAAAAAAAAAAAAAATTTGAACTAACTCATGCACTTCAATTTTCAAGTCATAGTGCACTTCCCATAATACCCCTCCTTAATATCTCATTTCCCAAGCAAATTTGTTTTCCCTCGCAATTGCTTCTTCTCCACCGCCAGTCATCACTCTCATTCTACACAGTAAAAGTAAAACCCTAATCGTATCAAGAAGACGAAATGGCGCGAACGAGATTTTCAAGATCAGTACGAGCGCGAACGCGAACGAGAATCAACAATTTACGAGACGATGTTATGAGTCACATTCTCTCATTTCTCACAACCAAAGAATCAGTTGCAACAAGCATTCTTTCAAAGAGATGGATTCATCTATGGCATAAGGTTCCTAATCTTCACTTCCCCGATATCAATGTCGATAGTGATGAATCCACTCTTCTTTTTAACGAGTTCGTCTACTCCATTTTAGTTTCTCGAGACATCGTTGGTTCAAATTCCATCAACAGTTTCCATCTCGACATTGAATTCGATAACCCTAATCTTGCCTTTCCAAATATCACCAAATGGATCAACCTTGTTGTTCAACGTGGACTCAAGCATCTTCATCTCGATCTCGATGTTCGAATGCAATTACCCCCAAGTATCTTCACTTGCAGGACCCTTGTTAGTCTCAGTCTTTGTTATTTCCGTGTGAAAGGGTTTTCTTCAAATCAAATTCAACTTCCATCACTCAAATCCATTTATTTGCAATCCATTCATTTTTCTGAAATTAAAGATTTTGTCTTGCTTTTAGCCGGATGTCCGATTCTTGAAGATCTTCAAGCTAATGATACAGACTTCGATGATGGGAGAGATAATCTTACCATTCAACAGTATAGAAGCTTATGCTTTCCCAAATTGACTAGAGCTAGTATCAGGTTATTTTGGTGTGATTTTCCCGCGAAAGTACTTTCTAATTCGAAGTATATCAGCATTAATTCAAATCTGTATACAAATCAAGAGGTCCGTTTTAACATGAATATGATGCATTCTACCTCATTATATGCAGACACTGACACATGTGATTACAATTTTTGTTCAATAATTCAATTACTTGATATGTTAGTGTTGTGTCCCCTGTCCTTGTTTCATTGGCCATAATTGAATAGAACACATTCATGGAATGTGATAGAAAACACAGCAGAATTGTTATTTGATAGTGCATCTTTCTTTCTACATAATTTAGGTGAATCAGTTGCAGCGTCCTTATGATGACATTTATATCTTTCGTAATTTGACACACTTGGAGAAACACGATTTTTGGGAAACGGCAATACATGTGCTCCACCTATGCCCTAAACTTCAAAATCTCAAACTTTGTCAGGTTTGTTGAGGTTTAAGAATCATATTTGGTTTGTATTTTGTTAACACGCATTTATGTTTTGTTTAATTTTATGTTTTCTATTAATAGCAAATTACCGTGGAAAACTGGGATGGAGAAGATTATGAAGAAAGTTGGGGGGAACCAGAATTTGTTCCGCAATGCCTTTTATCGTGCCTTACAACTTGCAATATTATGAACTTCTTAGGCCTGCAAAATGAGCTTCAGTTGGCAAAATATATTTTGAGAAATGCAAAAAATCTACAAACTATGACAATCGAGTGCGAAAGTAAGCCACTGGAAATAGAAAGCAAGTTGTCCCAATGTCCGAAGGCCTCTGCAACATGTCAACTTTCAGTTTACCTAAATCATACAGACTATGTAAGTAGTAGTTTCTTTACCCTGCTTGTTGTGGCTTAATATGGTGGTTTGAACTTTGAACTAGGAGCTATTATTAAAGTCATGACTTTGTCTTGCTGCACCAGTTAAGGAAAAATCATCTTTAAATGATTTAGTTAATATTTGTCTACCTGCATATTTATATATATCTATTAAACTTGTTTATGACTGTAGTAAGATCAATCTTATCCATTTATGGCCACTTGTATGCTAAACTGAATTTTGATTCATAACTATAGGGCAACAGGTGAAAATGAAGGTTTTATAAGTAGTTGTTTTCTTAATGGAATCCTTGTCTGTCTTTTGATATCATATAATGTTTTGAGTAGCTCATTAAAGAAGACTTGGATCTAATTCTAAATTATCTTTTTAAAGATTTGGCTTTGTTGACTTAGGTTACTAGGCAGTAAGCTGCACAAGGAATAATCAGGAACAATAGGTTTTGTTGAATCAAATCTTTTAACCTTGATGGAGTGGTTCCTCTGGTTTCCTACTTCACCATCCATTTTACTGTTTCAGTTCTCTTTAGACGTGTCTAATTTTCAACTGCCAGCTTGTTTTACCATGGCTAATGCTAATTTCTACATTGTTCTCACCATCAATGATAAATATTCATTTACCAATGGTTCTACTTTAATCACAGAACAATTTTTAAGTCAGACAAACAAGTACTATATTGTCTGTGTTGGATTCCAAATTTATATGGGATTTTTTTTTTTTGAAGAAATTTTATATGGGAAAATTGACTTAAAAGTTATTGAGTTTATGCAATTCAATTAACATAATACATTTTTTTTTTTTGCATGCACCTTTAGGCCTCCGGAAATAGTTCAGTCTTGGTGGTTGCTTGAGAGGTGAAAGATCGGCTCTTCAGGATTTGGTATTGAAGCGTGATTTTGTGGATGATTTTAAGTACTTTTGTCAAAATCTTTAGGCAAAAAATACATTTTATATGAGATCTACTGCAACACTGATTAGAAACACCATGTATGTAGTGGAATGCCCAATTTCATAGATTTCTAGTGTTATGCTAATAGTATAAACACCATACAGATATCTTTACTACACCATTGAAAAAAAGATTGAAGATGGAATAGGATTTGCCTCTGTACTCTTGTCAATAATAGAGATTTTACAATACTTACCTTATTAGGATTATAAACCAGAAGATTGAATAATGCTGTAGCAGCATCTATTTTACCAATTGGTGCACTTTCTTTTAATATGCCAACTATAGCAGACATTGCTCTAGAACTTACTCCAATTTGCACTTTACAATCACCTATCATATATAAGCTATATATTTCTGCTGTAACATTTGTTCTTGCTTCCATAGTCTTTCCTGATTCAAGTACTTCGAATATGTTGTCAACCGCTTTTGTTGCCATGATCAAAATCTTGTTATAGATAGATAGTTTGAAAAATGCAGTCAAACATGCTCTAGGATTGATCTTATTTTGATCTTATTGGCTACAGTTGATGACTTGATTGGTATTTTCTTAACTAAGAGGCTTTGAGATATTAAAAACAATACATATCTTGAACCAATATCATTTGACTTGGAGAAAGATCTAATAACTCCAATTTTTATCATTTTAAGACCACAAGTACTCAAGTACTACAAACTCTGCTCTTGTTCTGTGATCAATTAAATTGTCAACCTTCAATAATTACCACTTTGTAAATTTAGAAAATCAAATTGTCGCCTTAAATGTTATCATTGTCAAAAGATTTGTCAAAATAAGGTCAAATGTAAATTAAGCTTTTAGGAGGTGGAGAGTTCGGGTTATGTTTGTTTAACACCATTCGAGAAGTAAAATCTTAAATTTGTGACGACTTCTAACTAATCTCATTGATATTTGCGCAAATGACCAACACGTCTTCATCAATAGGTGGCCCTTGAGTGCTTTCTCTATAGGCTACTACGGATTTCAATTATCTACTGCCATTTCTCTCATCATACCTTTTCCAATTCCAACTAACACATGCATGTAAAAGGAGAACATATAGTAGAAAGCAAACTGATCACATACAATAAGTGGTGGACAAGATACTCTTCAAAATGGAAAGAAAAATAAACTAAGCATCAGTGGCTTAAGAAGACAACCAAATTATATAGTATCAGCAATCAGCGATAGAAATTGCACTAAATCTTGCCTTTAAATAACATGTAGATAACTAAACAAATATGAACTAACTCGCTATCTTATTTTCCATTACACTCCATGCTCCTATTTAATCCAAACTAATTTACCCACTTAATTATGTTATACTCTTGCTCTTAACTTGGAACTAGCTCGTCCGCTATATTATTTTCTATTCCTCATCATGCTCCCATTAAATCTGAACTAACTCACCCAGTTTATTCTTTTATGTCACATTCATGCTCTTAACTTGAAACTAACTCGCCCTGTTACATTATTTTCTAGTCCTCTCCATGCTCTGTTAAATTTGAGCTAACTTGTGCACTTCAATTTTCAAGTCACAGTGCACTTCCCATAATACCCCTCCTTAATATCTCATTTCCCACCTTTGTTTTCCCTCGTAATTACTTCTTCTCCACCGCCACGTCATCATTACTCTTCCTACGACGGTTCTTTCAAATTGTTGATTCGCGCATTTTCTTTCTCATTCTCACACAGTAAAACTCTAATTGTGTGAAGAAGAAGATGAAATGGCGCGAACGAGATTTTCAAGATCAGTACGAGCGCGAACACGAACGAAAATCAACGATTTACCAGACGATGTTATGAGTCACATTCTCTCATTTCTCACAACCAAAGAATCAGTTGCAACAAGCATTCTTTCAAAGAGATGGATTCATCTATGGCATAAGGTTCCTAATCTTCACTTCCCCGATATCAATGTCGATAGTGATGAATCCACTCTTCTTTTTAACGAGTTCGTCTACTCCATTTTAGTTTCTCGAGACATCGTTGGTTCAAATTCCATCAACAGTTTCCATCTCGACATTGAATTCGATAACCCTAATCTTGCCTTTCCAAATATCACCAAATGGATCAACCTTGTTGTTCAACGCAAACTCAACCATCTTCATCTCGATCTCCTTTTCCAGGGTCGAATGAAAATGCCCCTCAGTATCTTCACTTGCAGGACCCTTGTTAGTCTCACTCTTTCGGGGTTCCGTGTGACGGGGTTTTCTTCAAATCAAATTCAACTTCCATCACTCAAATCCATTTATTTGCAAACCATTGAATTTTCTGAAATTAAAGATTTTGTCTTGCTTTTAGCCGGATGTCCGATTCTTGAAGATCTTCAAGCTAATGATACAGACTTCGATGATGGGAGAGATAATCTTACCATTCAACAGTATAAAAGCTTATGCTTTCCCAAATTGACTAGAGCACGTATCAGGTCATTTTGGTGTGATTTTCCAGCCAAAGTACTTTCTAATTCGAAGTCTATCAGCATTAATTCAAATCTGTATACAAATAACCAGGTCCGTTTTAATATGAATATGATGCATTCTACCTCATTATATGCAGACACTGACACATGTGATTACAATTTTTGTTCAATAATTCAATTACTTGATATGTTAGTGTTGTGTCCCTTGTCCTTGTTTCATTGGCCATAATTGAATAGAACACATTCATGGAATGTGATAGAAAACACAGCAGAATTGTTATTTGATAGTGCATCTTTCTTTCTACATAATTTAGGTGAATCAGTTGCAGCGTCCTTATGATGACATTTATATCTTTCGTAATTTGACACACTTGGAGATTCACGATTTTTGGGAAACGGCAATGCATGTGCTCCACCTATGCCCTAAACTTCAAAATCTCAAACTTTGTCAGGTTTGTTGAGGTTTAAGAATCATATTTGATTTGTATTTTGTTAACACACATTTATGTTTTGTTTAATTTTATGTTTTCTATTAATAGCTAAGTACCGTGGAAAACTGGGATGGAGAAGATTATGAAGAAAGTTGGGGGGAACCAGAATTTGTTCCGCAATGCCTTTTATCGTGCCTTACAACTTGCAATATTATGCACTTCTTAGGCCTGCAAAATGAGCTTCTGTTGGCAAAATATATTTTGAAAAATGCACAAAATTTACAATTTATGACAATCGAGTGCGAAAGTGAGCCGCTGATAATAGAAACAAAGTTGTCCCAATGTCCGAAGGCCTCTGCAACATGTCAACTTTCAGTTTATCTAAATCATACAGACTATGTAAGTAGTAGTTTCTTTACCCTGCTTGTTGTTGCTTAATATGGTTGTTTGAACTTTGAACTAGGAGCTATTATTAAAATCATGACTTTGTCTTGCTGCACAAGTTAAGGAAAAATCATCTTTAAATGATTTAGTTAATATATATATATATATATATATATATATATATATATATATATATATTAAACTTGTTTATGACTGTAGTAAGATCAATGCTTATCCATTTATGACCACTTGTATGCTAAACTCATATTTGATTCATAACTTTAGGGCAACAGGTGAATATGAAGATTTTGTAAGTAGTTGTTTTCTTAATGGAATCCTTGTCTGTCTTTTGATATCATATAATGTTTTGAGTAGCCCATTAAAGAAAACTTAGAAGTTAGATCTAATTCTAAATTATCTTTTTGAAGATTTGCCTATGTTGACTTAGGTTGCTAGGCAGTAAGCTGCACAAGGAATGTTGTTAATTGAACAAGAAAACAGTTGCAGGAAATGAAATAACTGCTTTCATTCATGTAATTGGTCTAATGATACAAACTGAACACACAATCTGTTTTACATAGTTTGACAATACTAAAACTTCCAATAACTACCACAATACAACACAATTAATTAATAAAAAACTGTACTACAGTTACTAAATTAAAAATAACCGACACACATCAACAGTCCTAGCATGATATTTAACAAGGAATAATAGGTTTTGTTGACATAGTTTGTTTTCCCACATGTGAATCAAATCTTTTGACCTTGATGGAGTGGTTCCTCTGGTTTCCTACTTTGCCATCCATTTTACTGTTTCAGTTCTCTTTAGATGTGTCTATTTTTCAACTGCCAGCATGTTTTACCTTTCTAGTAATGACAACATGATAATTTATGGTATTAGCTAATGGCTAATGCTAATATCTACATTGTTCTCACCCTCAATGATTACTGGTCATTTACTTTTATCTAATATATATATAATCAGGGACACTTATAAGGTGTACCATGGTCCACCTATATATATATATTGCAGTGTCCAAATAACTTTAAGATGGTTCTACTTTAATCAGAACAATTTTCAAGTCAGACAAACAAGTACTATATTGTCTGTGTTGGATTCCAAATTTATATGGGAAAATTGACTTAAAAGTGATTGAGTTTATGCAATTCAATTAACATATTACATTTTTTTTTTTGCATGCAGCTTTAGGCCTCCGGAAATAGTTCAGTCTTGGTGGTTGCCTGAGGGGTGAAAGATCAGCTCTTGAGGATTTGGTATTGAAGCGTGATTTTGTGGATGATTTTAAGTACTTTTGTCAAAATCTTTAGGCAAGAAAATACATTTTATATGAGATCTACTGCAACACTGATTAGAAACACCATGTATGTAGTGGAATGTCCAGTTTCATAGATTTCTAGTGTTATGCTAATAGTATAAACACCATACAAATATCTTTACTACACCATAGAAAAAAAGATTGAAGATGGAATAGGATTTGCCTCTGTACTCTTGTCAAATTTTGATTTGTTTAATTTCATGATTGAGACAGACTGTTTTCAATAATAAAGATTTTACAATACTTACCTTATTAGGATTATAAACCACAAGATTGAATAATGCAGTAGCAGCATCTATTTTACCAAATGGTGCACTTTCTTTTAATATGCCAACTAGAGCAGACAATGCTTTAGAACTTACTCCAATTTGCACTTTGCAATCACCTATCATACATAAGCTATATATTTCTGCTGTAACATTTGTTCTTGCTTCCATAGTCTTTCCTGATTCAAGTACTTCAAATATGTTGTCAACCGCTTTTGCTGCCATGATCAAAGTCTTGTTATAGATAGATAGTTTGAAAAATGCAGTCAAAACATGTTCTACGATAGATCTTATTTTGATCTTATTGGCTACATACAGTTGATGACGTGATTGGTATTTTCTCAACTAAGAGGCTTTGAGATATTAAAAGCAATACATATCTTGAACCAATATCATTTAACTTGGAGAAAGATCTAATAACTCCAATTTTTAACATTTTACGACCACGAGTACTCAAGCACTACAAACTTGGCTCCTGTTCTGTGATCAATCGATAGTTCTATTTCACTTTATAGTACAAGTTTATCTCAACTAGTTTTAAATTACTGAATCAGTGTTATGATTCACAATATGTACTAATTAAATTATGCATTGGTCTTTAGTGATTGTAAAACAATTGTACGTGTCTACCATTTCAATAAGATGTTCCAATTCCCTTTGACTAAGAGATTGATTGAATTTCAATAAGAAGTTGGCAATATTTAACATTTACTAGAAGTGGATAATCGAGATACAAGGGAATAGTTGCCAACTTCTTTGCTTTGATTTTTTTTTTTCTCATTCCGTGAGTAATAAAAGTTTCTAGTTACAAAACATATGACAATCTATCAGTTCCAGATTCATCATCCAGAGGCTTCATTTCATATAAAGGTTAAGTGGTGGGTTGAATGTCAGCTTATTCTGCCACCTGATTGATTTGGCATCCACTAGCATGTGTGCTTTCTGAATTGTTCCTCTAGTGACAATATGGAGTTTTGTTTGGCTGATTTACAAACATGAATGTTGTTTATAAAAAAAATTACTATGAAATGTTGGAGTGTTATACTAGCTAATTAAATGAAATGTTACTCCAGTGATAAAAATAAAATAAATTGTTACTTAGATGACTCGGTACTTAACAAACTTATTAATTCTTTAAAAAAAAAAAACAAACTTTTAAGTAAGGAATATAATACTTTATTCTCTCTTCTATGGACAAAGGAATGATGGTTGTGTTTAAGATCATTCAATTATAAACTTTAAATTAAAATATGTAATATTGATTAATTTATTTATAATTTAAATTAAAAATTAAAAGACTAAAATTGATAACAGAAAATTTATAGGGACCAAAATTTAAAGAATTTTTTTTAAAGAGACTTAAAATAAAAGTTATACATTTAGAGGAATTAAAAAATATATTTTCTACATTTTTATTTACTAATATGATTGCGGTATAAAAAAATAGTCCGTCGGGCAAGAGACAAATAGTCCACATAAAATATTTGGTTCACTTTGAGTTTTTGTGAGTTTGATGACTTTATTGTATTTTGACGACACATAATGATTAGTTAGGATCCTAAATAAAACACATATATCCACCATACACAACTTGTTTCTTCCATTAGATCAATTTTATATCACTCTTAAATTAAATTAAATACGATGATATTATAATAGTTTAAAGATGATGCAATTATAATTTGCTTGGTCACGTTAAACAAAACCTTATAACAATCTATAAAGATAACTTTACCTACAAGAGAATGTTAACAAGAGGCAATTAGTGCATAAGCATGACTTATCTCTCAACAGTTCTCTCCACTCCCACTTCTACTCTTCCATTCAAATGTAGAATTGATTCCCATCCTTCACAACCAAATCTTCTTTTTGCACCCCCACGACCAAAATTCAACATCATATTACCATCATCAGTAGCTGCTGATTCTGCAAAATGGAGGAACATGGTTTCAATCTTCCAAGGTTTTCTAACTGGAGGAAGAGGAAAGGATGTTCAGAGCCTTAAAGTTGAGCTCTATGAAACAATTGAGCCACTTGAACGTGGTGCTGAGGCTACTCCTGAGGACCAACAACGTGTGGACAAGGTTAAAGTTATTAAAAGTACAAACAGTAACATGTTACATGCATAATTGTTTAGGTTTAGGTGGTTTTGTTTTATTGTATTACTTTGTTTCCTAGTTTGTGATTGATTTTATGTAGATTGCTCGTAAACTCGAAGCTATGAACTCTGTTAAGGAGCCTCTCAACTCTGATTTGCTTAATGGAAAATGGGAGCTTTTATATACAACATCTCAATCAATTTTGCAAACACAGGTTTGTCTCTAGAGTAGAGGTTTACAACTACAGATGCTAATAATGCATTATAGTTTCTCTGATATCCAAATTCCAGTTATAGGTTCTTATTTATGACTTTTATATGCAGTAAATAAACGTTTTAGTCCTTGGAATTGTAAGTGCCTATCAATTTAGTTCCTTAAGTTGAAAAATATCAATCAATTTAGCATTTTTCTTCTTCAAAGTTCGTACCTCATTTTTAAAACATATGTGCTTATATTTGATACAACAAAAGACTATTTAAGTTGATATGTAGTACTATATCTTTATCGGTTTTGATTGATGTTTGCTAAATAATTTTTTTGGCGGAGAGACTAAATTGATTGATATTCTTTAATTTAAATGACTACTTTGCTATTTCGTAAATTTCAGAGATTAAATTGCTGGACCCTTACAGTTTTGAGTGCCAAAATGTTGATTTAGCCATTTTATATGTATTACGGATTCAGTTGGCACGTATCATAAGTCATAACTGATATAGACAATTCTGTTTGCGGTTTAATTAACATCCTCATCGAAATGTAACAATTAGCTGTACTTCCCATATTGAATGTAGACCACTTCCCTTTTTTATTTTAATAACAAAACAGACTCTTAAGTTTTCGGTTTAGCTCAATCTCATAAAATAGACTTGCAAGATGAGGATTGTCCAGCTTTATAAGCTCCATGCCTCCATCTATGCCAAAATCACTGTGAGACTTGAGTTTTTTTTCTCAGTATAAAACTACTCCTTTGTGTGGTCTAAAGGGGTCAAATAGTCTCTTTTGGTTACTCTTTTTTTGACAGAAACTAATTTGATGACTTACCAACATACTTATGGAAAATTTAATGATTTAGAGTTGGGCGTAGATCGAGTTCCGTCAATAGTGAGCAAGACAGTTTTGCTTGACTTACATTACTTTATCAGTTGATCTTGATTCAAACAAGAACTGTACAGTCTAATTCTCTGTTTGTTGTTTTAATTTTAACATGATAGATTTTGTGTCATTTTTATATTTATATTCATTCGCCCATGTTAAGTGATGATCAATTGATGTTAAACTATCCTAGAGACCAAAATTCCTGCGACCAAATGGAAAGATCTACCAGGCAATTAATACAGATACATTGAGAGCTCAAAATATAGAAACTTGGCCGTTTTACAACCAGGTACAACAGTTCTGACCATTGTTTTACCGTTTAAGTATTTGTTTACATTGTGTAAATCTATGTAGTTGAAACATTAGAAAATTAAAAATCTTGCTTATATGAGCTGTTCAATTGAAGAATTCAAGAAACCTTGGGGTTGGCGGGTTTTAATTTTGCAATAGCCACTTATGCTAAGATGATTTTGAGATGAACATGAGCACACAAAAGTAAGTAACAATGTCTTGTTGTAATATGATGTGTTGAAGACCGTTTTAAAGCTTTTCGATAATAAGTTCCTACATGATAATTATATAAGTGAATGAACCTAAGTAATTGATTATTCGTAATTTGGTAAGCTAACTTCATCAAATTCATAATGTACTGTAGCCCGTAAATTTTCACTATTGTTGCAGGCCACTGCCAATTTAGTGCCACTTAACTCGAGAAGGGTGGCTGTCAAGTTTGACTTGTTTAAAATTGCTAGTTTGGTATGTACTGCCTGTGTTTGCTTTTCAATTTCCATATTTAGCCTATTCGTCATCGTCTTTTCCATATTTGAGTTGTTGTTAATTACTGGCTACATTATGGTTCGTGTCATGGAGAATGGATTTGGATAGTATCTAATCACAAATCCACACATTCACGGAGTTAACACAACGGTAACTGTTGTACTGAAATCTAATGGTGCAAAAAACATGTAGATTTTATTTTTTTGTACTATAAAATATCAAGCCTGGAACCAGAACCGTCTGATATCCATCTGCCACCAATATGCCGACTGCGTGAATGAGTGAGATTTGTGACTGAACACAATCCAAATCCCTGAAAAATATGTTTTCCTGACAAATGAGTGTACAATGCTAATTACAGATACCTATAAAATCATCTGGGAGTGGTCGTGGTCAATTAGAAATTACCTACTTGGATGAAGATTTAAGGTGAGTCAGTTGTTACTCATAGAATTAATTGTCCCTTCTCACATGTTCACAGCTTATTTGTTTCTGGAATTCAACATAGGCTATACTTCAAAATCAGTAGTATATGGTTAAATACTAGTTTTGTCAAGCACAAATCAAAGTAGTACACAATATATTTCATTATTAATAAGTGATCAGGGTTTGAATTACATGCTAATTAAGTATGAATTTCTTTCTTTGGCCTGAACCTTACAGAATATCAAGAGGTAATAGAGGAAACTTGTTTATCTTGAAAATGGTAGATCCATCCTATAGAGTCCCTCTTTGATGTGAGTGTTCCAAGATTTGCTACTGGATGGCTTCAACTTACACTTTGCTGCTGGTTGTGGATGGTTTTAACTTATATTTTCCTTTATAAACAAATTCAAACCTCTTTTATTTTGTTTACGTAAATATTAAGATTTTGTAATACAATTTTAATTAGTTAAATGCTTAGGGCACATGTAACATGTTAGCATTTGCCATAATAAGAATCCATGACCCAACAATTTTTTTATTGTTGCCTAAATTATTTAACTTAAATTCATTTCTAGAATGACAATGTGATTGTGAATGTCTTATTCATCTGTTTGGTCTATTCAACCAAAGTTAAAATATTGTTTTCTTAATACGTCAGTATGTATACTTTTGAAAGTCACACAACACAAGTGTGCATTAAGATATTTAAATTGAATTTTAATTTAAGTCACAGCAGTACATGGATGTATTCTGTCAAAGTATCTCTCTATGTTTTTTATAACAGACAAAATGGTAAAACTCACATACACAAAAGAGAGATATAAAATTTGAATTCAAACCAGTCTTACGCTCAACATTGTCAACTCACATATAAAGAAAACAAAGTGTTTTTTTTTTTAACAAAGTATTGTTTATTGCAGATTCGAACTTGCGGTCCAAATATTCATTTAAACTATATAAGTCACATTTATGGGATTATCAACCACATACATTAATGAATATTCATATCAAATTTAATGCACTTGTGGAAAGATTCTTCATAGTGTTTTAAAAAATCTAAACTTGAGTAACGTACCGTCCACGAGAACAAGTATAACTAGAGCTGTCAAAACGGGCGGCCCGGCTCTAAACGGGCTGGCCCTAACGGGCTTCGGGCTTTATCGGGCTGGGCCAAAAAGCCTGGTTGAAAAACGGGCTTGAAATATACTACTCGAGCCCGGCCCTACACGGGCCGCGAGCTAACGGGTCGGCCCATATTAAAAATTACATTTTTTTTATATATAAAACAAGTATTATAAAATACTCTTATAATTTTTTTTTATAAATAATATTTTTAATATGTTTAAATAATGTCTAGCACAAAAATAAATTGTAAATATTTTCGTACACTAGTCGTAAACTAAAACGGCGAGGAAAACAATTTTAAATAAATTAGATACGTTATGTTATAGATATTTATATATTCGATCTTTAAAATTATAAATAACGAAACAAGTAAATATAATTTTATATTACATTTATATGTGTTAATTCATTGAATTTTCACTTTTATTTTTTACTTTGATAATCAACCAAGTAAAGAATTATTTGAAAAATTATATATAATTTATAGGAATTTTTTTTTGTTATGCGGGCTAACGGGCTACCCGCGGCCCGTTCGGGCTAGCCCTAACGGGTACCGGGCTTTTTAGGGCCGGGCTAAAAAGCCCTATTAAAATTCGGGCTCAATATTTAAGACCCAAGCCCTAAAATTAGTCGGGCTAAACGGGCCGGTCCGTACGGCCCGGCCCGTTTTGACAGCTCTAAGTATAACCACAATTAGATATTTATTTACCGAACGAAACAGAAATGTGGGTGTATTACCCAAAAAAGGGGGTTCAAATAGCGACCTCCGTCCAAAACGAGGGAAAGTCGTGATCGTGGAAATCGAAATAACCGAAAGTAAATAAATTATAAAGAAACCAATCACAAAAGAAAGAAAATAAGAGAGGTTAGAGAAGTAAAAGTACTATCGTGTCCTCTTCTCCGTTCACGCAAAAATGGGGTGCATGGCTCCAACTCCATCCATCTCTTCCTTCTTCATCTCACCCTCTCAAGCTCACCGTTACCGTCACACTTTCCGTTTCCGTTTCACTAACGACGTTAACCTCACTCTTCTTCCCACGCGCACTCAATTCAATTCTCCACCACGCGTTCAACAACACTCCACAACTCCTTCTCCTCCTCCGCCGGAAGAAAAGAAATCCTTCGCCGTCGCCACCGGCGAGCTTTTCTTAGGTATAGCTTCACGTCTTATCAACAGCCGTGAATCGACTCCGGTGGTGATGTTCGAGAATTCGAATTCGAATTCAAACTCAACGGTAATGTACGATGAGAAAGAGAGAATTGGTGCTGTTATGGAAGATGAGATTCAACCTGATGTGATTTGGGAGCAGAGAGTGAAGGATATTGAAGCGGAACGGAGTAGAAGAGTTGTAACTACTCCTGGTTTTAGTTTCTCTGCTGCTGGTCTTCTCTTTCCTTATCATCTTGGTGTTGCTCATTTTCTTATTCAGAATGGTTACATTAAGGTCTATCCTCCTTTTTTTTTTAATTCATAACTATTAATTAAGGACATGTTTGGATTTATTTATTTATTTAAGCTTATGCTTATCTAGAGTCGGTTTGGATTGACTTTTTTAAGTTTATCTAATTGCGTAAGTACTTGTGACCTATGAAGCAATGCTAGTGACACTGACACTGACACATCGACAACACCAGTAGTAATTTATGAAAATGACACAATTGAATATGGGTCAGTGTCAGTGTCGTGTCTAACACCGGACACACCTTCAATTAGAAGTGCCGGTGCTCTAGAGCTTGTGACACTCTTTGTCAAAACAACTTATGAAATGTTCATTAGTTGTTTTCAGCTTATTATCATAAGCTCTACCTGAGAGCTTATGAAAACAACTTATAGAATATATAAAAACAGTTTGACTTTATGTTATCTTGGTGCTTATGTGACAAGCAGTTGTGCTATAAGCTGCAAAATAAGTTATTTATTCAAACGGGCGTAATTGTAAAAACACTTGTGAAGCAGTTTGGGAGAGCCTATGAAAACAACTTATGGCGTTTCATAAGCTATTTTCAGCTTATTTCTATAAACTCTTCAAGATAGCTTATGAAAAGAGCTTATAGGTTATATGAAAAAATATGTATTTATTTTATCTTTTGTTGTAAAATTAGCTTACACATAAGAATTTACATAATAAGCACCCATGTTATAAGCGATTAATTAAGGTTTTTATCAAAACAGGGCCGTAGTCTATTCTCTCGTATCAAGTTTGTATCATTGTATGTTTATCTAGGAATTCCAATTGAATGTTTTTGTTATTGAAATAGAACTGGAATTGTTGATAAGGTTTGTATCATTGTATGTTTATCTAGGGATTCCAATTGGGTGCTCATGTAATTAGTTTTGACATTGGTTATCTGGAGTTCATTCACTGTGTATCTTGTTCATTTTGGAGTGATTTTTATGTTCTGTTAAGTGTAAAATTGAAATCTGCTTTGCTAGCAAAGCACCTAGCAAGTTATGATTGTGCACAGTATAGCTTGTAGGCACTATTGACTCTGTATTTTCTTGTTGGTATACTATGCTTGTGCTGCAAGTTATGTAATCTACTATTTTGAAAACACTTCTATGTGTGAATTTTCGGTATGAGTCATCTTGAGGTCATAATGTTAGTTTTGTGATGCATTTCCAGGAAACCACGCCATTAGCTGGTTCTTCTGCTGGAGCTATAGTCTGTGCTGTAGTTGCTTCTGGAGCTAGCATGGAAGAAGCTTTGATAGCTACTAAAATATTGGCTGAAGATTGTCGGAAGGGGGGGACTGCATTTCGGCTGGGGGTATGCCTCTATAATTGGCCTAAAAGTACTTCACGTAGTTGGTCTCGCTCTCAATTGTAGTTGTCAATGCTTGTTTGCTCATGGTCCCTTATCCTTTGAGCTTGAAATGTGGTTAATCTACAGTCCAGTTTACCCTGTGTTGAAACTTGAAGTTTAGCTTTTATTGGGGCAAACATAGGTCAATTTCTAGGTCACAAACTATCCCAAAAAAGCTTAGCTATTGGAGACAGAACGGAAATAAGATCCTTGTGAATTTTGGGACCCAAAAAAGTCTTGATGGATAGGATTTGGTGGGTGCGAGTTCATGTGATAAGTGGTTACCTCTCCACTCTTTTCTCCTTTTAAGCAATGCCACTTTTTTTTGGATTCTATTGGAATTCAGAATGGTAGAACCTATCTTGAAAGTTATTAAGTATCAGTTATCAGTGAATGTTAAAAAAAAAAAAAAAAACTCTACCATTTTTACAACATATAACTGTTTGGGGCTATAAATATTGATGATATTTCTGTTAATCGATATAACTGTTTTTGAAACCAAATAGGAGCTTAAATGATGTGCAGAGGTCTGTGAAAATGTAACTAAGTTATTATCCACAGTGGATAGCTGAGATTTTCTTTCGTTGTGATAATATGCATGTGTTTTCAACTTTTTTTTAATAGATAAAAGAATGTTCTAATCTCATAGCGTGGTGTTCCTTACGAGATATATATAATTTCATTTTGTGATATAATTGTTTTCTCTCCATAGGCTGTTCTGCGTGATATTCTTCAGAAGTTTTTGCCAGATGATGTTCATATAAGATCTAATGGGAGAGTTCGAGGTAATATTGAATGTTCTGCACTTTAGTTATTTTCAATTATAGAACTGGCTTGTAAAAAGAAAGAATTGAACTGGAAAATCTTCTCCTTATTATTTATGACTGGAAGAAGCACACACTTGATGAGAAAAAACATACTGTATTTGTTATTTTAGTTATTAAATTACATTTATAATTGCATGGTTTATTAACTTATTAAATTAAACAAAAAGAAAATAAGTATTCTGTTTCTGAACTTCAGAGTTGTCTTTATTAGTAACTGAAGAAGTTTTTCAAGTCCTGCCGTGTCGTAATATGTACTTCTGCTGCAGTTGCTGTAACACAGCTTCTTTGGAGACCCAGGGGTTTGTTGGTGGATCAGTTTGATTCCAAGGAAGATCTCATCAATGCAGTTTTTACTTCTTCCTTTATTCCAGGGTGATTTGTTAGTATAATATTACCTCGGTTTCATGTGATGATTTTACTCTTTCTAGATGATTAAGTCAATTTCAAACCTTATACTCCCTCCAGATATCTTGCACCAAAGCCAGCTACGATGTTTCGAAATCGTTTATGCATTGATGGGGGTTTGACGTTGTTTATGCCACCGACATCTGCAGCGCAAACGGTACTTTTATTTAGTTACTAGTTGGGACTATTATATACCCAATTGATTGACTATTTAGTGAAACATCTGTTTGAATGGCTTGTAAAACTTTTTTTGGACTTTATTAATTTAAGCTTGTATTTTCCATAATTCCATTTATTTAGTTCTATGCATTTATCATTTAAGATGGAATTCTTTCATTTGAATAATTTTTTCCAGTGAGTATTCATATATCTACTGGATGGTATCTAGGCCCTGTTCACGTTCAAGAAGAACTTAATCATTCTAATTTGCGAGTAAATGATGATTGCATGTTTGGTCACTAGTTACGTGGTTTCATATTGAGGGCTTGGTGTTATACAAAGATTGAGATGGTTTTTGAATAATATTCCCAGACAATATTTAGATAATCTACCAATTATTGATGAAGAGTAAACTTCAGGGTGGAAAATGCTTTTTTAGGTTATTCATTTTTATGATGTACTTTTCAGTTTCAAAGTGAACTTTTGGTATATTCCTTTATAATATTTAAAACATTGAAACTGTGTGATTCTATTCAGCAGCTAATTGGAGGTATTAAAGATAAATTGATGATTAAGAAAATAATTCTAACTTTCTCAGGATATCTGAGAAGTGATTAATGTAATTTGCTTTTATTGAAGAAATTGACAAGCAAGAGAAAGCTAAGTATGTTTAGATAAGCAAACTATTCAAAATATTCATGCACTGTGATCGGTTTGCTTCAATTCTGATGTGATTAAAAAGATTTAAGATTTATCTAATTTATTATCACATTTTAACCTCCATAAACATTTATCGCTCTACAGGTACGTGTTTGTGCTTTTCCAGCAGGTCGTATGGGATTGCAAGGGATAGGGATTAGTCCAGATTGTAATCCCGAGAATGCATCTAGCCCCCGTCAGGTATCCCTGAATTTTGTAAGTTAGCATATTAATCTTCTTAACGACTAGTAGACGACTGATGAGTATTTTGGATGAAATCATTTCAGCTTTTGAATTGGGCACTTGAGCCAGCAGAAGATGTAATTCTTGACCGACTCTTTGAGTTTGGATATCTTGATGCTGCTGTCTGGGCAAAGGAAAACCCAGTTGAAAAACTAGTTCAAGATGATACTACTGCTCCTGCATTCGGAAATAGCATTGTACAATAGCGCATTATGGATTGAAGATGCATGAGGAAATAACATATTGAATTCAATTATGCTACCCTTTAAATGGACATCACCTTAATTATCATTGGAGGGAGGTCCGCAGTTCGTAACTTCTAAAGGGTATAAAATTTTAAATCTCATTTATTTCATGTATTTATTGTACATTGCGATAGAATTCTTGCTGTGGACCAGAAAAAGGGAAGAAAAAGAAAGCAGAAACATTTTATTTAAAATTTACAAAACAGGGTGGTCATATAGTTTGAAATCTCAGATTTTTTTGTGGATTACAAAATAAATTAGAATTTATAGCCAGTTAACCTATGAATGACCAAGTTATGGCACTTGAGTTTTCTCTGAACTGATGTCCTGCGATATTCAGAAACATATTGAAGTTTCTTTGCTTCTTGACTTTGTATTTGGGGAAAATTGTAAATTAAGGAGACGTTTGGAATAGTTATTTGGATTCATCTTATGATATAAAACACTTGTGTAATCATTTGGAAGAACTTATAAAAGTGGATTATGGTATGTTCATAAATTATTTTTGGGTTATTTTTATGAGATTCTCAATATAGCATTGCTTATATAAAGTTTATGAAGAATTTACCTCCACCTCCATTTTTTCTTATTTAACTAAGGAGAATGCAAACGAGTGGGTGTACCAGAAGTGGCTACACATAAATCATAAATGAGTCTTGTTGTGCTATTTGAATGCATGTTTGGATTTAGTTTTGTGATAAGTAAAAGTGATTTTTAACCATTTTTTGAATCATAATTTGAATGTTTACGTGTTTTTGAGTAATTATGCCTCAAAATGAATTGTAGCTTGAAGTTGGGATTTAGAGTTTCCATGAAGTGCAAGTGATGTTAGCCTCAATTTTTTTTTCTTCTTTCAATTCACTAAAAGTGGATTTATTTAAACCTAAATTATATTGCAATCAACATGCTTACAAATCCCCTTTCCAAGCAAAAAACAAGGTTACAAATCTATTCATTCAAATGAGACACACGCTAACTATATATCGAATCGAACTGCATGTTATTCATAATAAGAGGATGGTCATTTACTCAAAAATAGATATTGGATGGTCTCTGTTTCATGTTGCTTGCATGTTCAGTACGACTTTTAGAATGATGATATTGTAATTTGGAATCATGATAGTATAATGACGATGTTTATGGTTTTTTTTAGAGGAATATTATGGATTTGTTTAGCGTTAAAAATTTTGCTCCTTCAGAATTCACGCTTCTGAAGGCCTTAACAATTTCGTACAAAATACTTCTTCCCATTTTTGGGGGTTGGGTACGATAATGACTTGCATGTCTACTCTGTAATCTTTTAGCTCAGTATAATTGAAGATATAATTAAGAATTGAGATTTCTGTTTTTGCTCATGTGATTTTGAGTTCAATTTATTAAAGAGATCAAGATAATTGGAATATTGGTATGACATACTTCTTTCAAATATTGCAAAAGGGGTCTCATTAATACCATGTATTTTATTACGAGTCATGTTATATCTTGCGAAGAGATTGTTTATGAACTTATCACGAAAGCCCTTTTTGATATATTTTTTTCCTTATAATATAAACTGAAACAAAAATAGACCATGAGTTTTATCAAAAATAAAAAGGATACACCGTCATTCCATTTCCAGGTTCACCTTTTAAACCGCCTATATAAATAGTTTAACCCAACAAGATGCAGTTTCATAGTACTCATAGCAACTTCAAAATGCATGAGAGATTGAGAGGCGTGAATTAACTGAATCAAATTTTTGACTCCCTTTCTGGTAGATTCGTTTAGGCTAACAAACAATAGTTAACTCATTGTTAAATGATGCCTTTTTGAAAGAAAAAAAAATGATTTTTATTGTATAGAATTTATAACAATGAATATTTAAATTAGTAAATGTCAAAATATATTTTTTAACTTATACAGATAAGTTTGAAATTCTTTTAACTTATACAAATGAGTTTGAAATAATTTCTAATATTTTTAAGTAAATTTTGATTTTGATTTTGATTTTTTTTTGCATTTCTTCTAATCTTTGCATTTTATTGTCTTTGTTCATATATAGTTGACGAGAAATACTTATATACACACAACATCAAATTAAAATTATTTAGACACACTCATTAAAATATTTATCATTTTATTATTTCAAAAATATACATTATTTAATTATTTTCTCTTTCATATTTTTTCAATATATATGTGTCTAAATGTCTCACATTTTTATGTTTGTGATCAAGCAAGTGTTTCTCATAGTTGACTTGTTATTACTATGTTAGTTATAATATCAGTTATCCTGCCAACCTTGTAAGTACAGCAAACTATAATATTTGTACGTTTCTGTAGGTGGCGTAACATAAAGAAATTCTCTCTAGGGGTGAGAAATTTCAATTCGGATCGAAACAGTTTAGTTTGATTTAAATTGTTTGGTTTGGAACAGTTTAGTTTGATAATTAAAATTCAATTTCGTTTGTTTTTTATTTTCATTTTTATTTTGTTCAACTGTACCGGTTCGGTTCAGTTCAAAATAGTTTAATTCAAAATGCAAACAGTTCGATTATTTTAAATTTAGCAAATAGTTTCGTTTGGTTCAGCTTTCATCTCAAACTGAACCAAAAAAAAAAAATAACGTGATAACAAAACACATTTTTTTTTGTCAAGTAGCCTAATAGCTAGAGCTTACACAATTTAATTATGCAGAAATAAAATATCCGAAGTTCAAATCCCGACACCGACATATAAAATACAATATCCTGCACGGAATGAGCTAACTTCACGATCATAAAATTGTCAAAATTGCAAACACTTGTTTTATCTGGAACAACATTGACAAAACCAAAAAACAAAACAAAATTGTCAGTATCTTTTGCTGGACCCGCTCAATCCCATAACAAAGTTAAGATAGAGTGGTCCCTATATCCTCTCACTCAATCCAAATATAAATAACAAGCCAGCGAGCATCAACATCACATCACCATCATCAGTCATCGCTGCAATCCATCAGGTTCCGCTCTGCATGTACCTCTCTTTCTCTCTCTTTGTCCATTCCATTTCAATTCTTTTATTCTTTTTGTACTGATTTTTATTATATTGAATTTAGATTTTCGATTAGCTTTTTTATGTTTATGAAACCGATTAATAGCTTAACAACTTCTAATGCTAGATGTATATTTTTTTTAATAGAATTATGCTTCATTATTGAAATTTGAAACCTGTAGAATTTGTGTTTTTTTCTTCTAAACATTGCAAATGATTAATAGTTTGATACTCATTCTTTATCTGTATTGATAGAAATCGTGAAAGATAAGTGAAAACTGAATTATGGCTGATGATAGCGTTGATGCTTTTCCAAAGCTGGAAACTGTGTATAGAGTGACCGGTTACAAATTCAATCAGCCGAGTCGCAAAGTACCCGACCCCAAATCGAATTCAGAACAAACTGGTGAATCCAAGGTGATCCCAATGCCTTGGTGTTCTCCAAATTCTAGTTCAAATGCATGGAGTCAACCAAATTTGATCGAGAAGCTGAAAAAGAGGGGTTATAGTGGATCAGGACTGGTTAACAAAAGCAATAACCTACAGGTGAAAAGCAATTTTCCAAAGACTTTTAATGGAAGCGAAAACGGAGTTTTGGATTACAAAAAGTTACCTCATTGTGTTGAAGTTGATACAGCTCCTTCTAAGGATTGCAAGGATGGTCAATGCGATGATGAAGGAATCCCGAAACCCAACTGTGAAAACATCGATGATGAAGGAATCCTAAAACCTCAATTTGAAAACGACGATGATGAAACTGTTGATAGTGATACTGATATTGTGTTTGATAGTGATGATGATCTTTCTTTAGATGACACTGACTCAGACACGGGAGAGAAAAGCCACGAAGGGAGCAAGAAGAGTAAGTGGTTCAGGAAATTCTTTAATGATTTAAATAAACTGACAGTTGAGGAGATCAGTTCACCAGCAACTCGGTGGCACTGCCCGGCATGCCAGGACGGTCCTGGGGCTATTGATTGGTATCATGGATTGCAGCCCCTTTTGAATCATTCTAGGACAATAAAAGTAAGGAGGGCAAGATTGCATCGAGCGTTTTCCGAAACTTTGGAGGAAGAGTGCTCGAGGAGAGGAGCTCCATTGATAAGGGGTGGTGAAGCCAATGGACTGTGGGAGGGTCTCGATAAGAAAGTTAAGGATCATGAAATTGTTTGGCCTCCAATGGTTGTCATTATGAATACGAAATATGAGCAGGATGAAAACAACAAGGTACAATATATTTTCTTGTTTTCTAATTTGATGAAATATATATGTAGTCTTAGCCTATTTCCTTTTATTTGTCATTGTTGAATTTTAACTTCATAAATTATTAAACAAAATGCGGTATCTGCTATAAGAGTCTTTTAGTCCTTTTGTGATTTTCTTTTAATTTATCTTATATGAAGTTCCTCTGTAGTTTAACCTCACTGAGTTGAATTGTAGTGGACAGGAATGGGGAATCAAGAACTCCTTGATTGCTTCAGTGGTTACGCTGCATTGAAGGCTCGACACTCATATGGTCCGCATGGGCACCGAGGGATGAGTGTTTTGATTTTTGAACCATCTGTAGCAGGTTATTTAGAGTCTGTGCGTCTCTACAAGCATTTCAAAGAGCAAGGAAGAGATAGGGAAGCTTGGGATCGTTGTAAGAATCCATTTGTCCCAGGAGGAAAACGGCAACTTTATGGTTACATGGCTTCTAGAGAAGATTTAGATGTTTTCAACAAGCACTCCGGTGGTTATTTTTCCTCTCTCTCTTAATTACCCTTTTTATATATTATGTGTCCAATTTTTCATCTTGTGTGGAAAGATTGGGGATTGAAATAATTTACGATCAATTTGAAGATGACAACTGCTTTGGTAGTTTAAGAATTCTTAGATGGCATACTTCGCTCTATTTAACTAAGGGATGGTGTTAGATGTTCTTGTTTGGTTTTCGGCAATTGTTATTCCTTCTTATTTTCTGTATAATTTTTGGAAATGGAATGAATGTTGTTGTCTTGCTGATAGATGATCTATCTATACTTGTTTAGGAAAATCAAAATTGAAGTTTGAAATTAGATCATATCAAGAAATGGTAGAGAGCAAGATTAAGCACATCAATGATGACAGTCGACAGCTTGACATTTGTAAGGACATGATAGCTAAAGAACAACTCAAAACAACTGAAGAAAACCATGTTGTGCAAGAACGTACTAAAGAACATCATCTACAAAACAAGGAGGAGGTAATGTTATGAGACTAAAATTACATTAATATTATTCTTGCAATGCCCATTGATTTGTCTATGAAGATTCTTGACTGTTTTATTATTAATAAGTTGTGCATAGAATTGGTGAGGATGCTTTCCATATTGAGGGTAATCAGCAAAAGGTGTTTTGCTTTTACAGCTTAGTTTATTTGTGTACATGGCTTCCGATGTCCCGTTTTGTGGTAGCTGCTCGAGCATTTATTGCTTGTTTGAGTGTGATCTTTCATTGGTATTGTTAGTATATAGATTTAAGGGGAATTAGAGTAGTTAAGGGTGTCAGAGCAATTAATTAGTTAGTTGTTCAGTTTGTTATGTGGCTGTTCAGTTGGTTAGTTTGTTATGTGGTTGTTCAGCCTGTTAGCAAGTCTTTGAATAGCCCTCAATTGAGTTCTTTCTTTGAATCTTTGAATTACTGAATATATAGTAAACATATGTGAATAGAGTAGCGATTCTTTCTTTTAAATAAAATTGTTCTTTCTTTTCAATTCAATTATTGGGTTCCTAACTGGTATGTGTTATGAATTTACAGCTTGGTTGTCTTTATTGGTTCTGGTAGTAGTTTTCCGAATGATGATGCAAAAAATCTTCTATGACTGATCATTGTATATATTATTTTTTAGATGGACAAACAAGAAAAGTTTTTCCTTGATCAAATACAAATCATTCATCAATCAATAGCTGCAAAGGAAGATGAGTTTACGAAATCACGGCAACCAAAACAAGAAGCGATGTGTGCCAATGGAGATTCTTCTGTGAAAGAAGGCGACAATAATATGTAATATTCTTATATTCCCTTATAGTTCACCAATTGCCTATTCAATTCTTGATCTTTTCTGATGTAAAACTCAATCTTCTTTAAACAGAATGGAGAAAAATTCTAGTTTCACGAAGTCTCCAGACAAGGATATGAGGCAATTCGAGGCAGTGAGAGATAATATCTTAAAAATGCATGGAGAAAAACAGTTGGCTCTGAAGAAGAAGCAGTGGCAAGAGCAGGTTGAACTTGAGAAGGAATTGGAAAATGAACTAACTCAGCTCATGAACAAGTTTGCTTTAAGCCATTCTCAAGAAGAGAGTTGTTAATATTAAACGGTGTTTAAGTCATGTTAACATGTGAAAACATGCAGATAAGTGGTAAATTTTGCCTGGGTTTAATTTGAAAGTTGAAAGTGAGGGTTGATGAGGGCTATCATCACCAAAGTATTGTTCCCCATTTTGACAAGTTCCAATAGTTTTTAGCTTTGGTTACAATTTTTATTATATACTTGGCTTTCAAATGGTTAGAAATATAATTTTGCAGCTTAGTTCATTTGTCCATGTTTCTGAGTAGGTTGGTAGCTGTCTGAACATAGATTATATCAATTGTTTGATTATATTTATCTTCTAAGGATGGTGGAATTTAATTCTTTCAAATACTAGAAGCCACAGTACGATTCGATCATATAACACAAGACGAATGAGTGTGTCTATTGCTATCCCAATGACACTGTTTCCTTTCCTTACAACACAAGACGATTTTTCATTAGATTAACAGTCTTGGTTGTGTGGAATTGAAACATTGACAACGGGATTTAAAAAGTTTAAAATTTCTTCAATCTTCTATTAACCGTCAATCACCTTCTTCCTCTACATTTTCCGTTGAAATTGTAGGTTTTTATTGTCTTTCAAATTAGCTTGTTAGCACCCACTCTCTTGTACCTAAAACCCACTCACTATCACTCACTTGATTAGTAGTGTGTGCATTTATTATTAAATAGATACTACTACTAGTATTTACTATGTCGCTAAATATAAATCTCTCTTAAATTTAGGAGTATATGAAACAACTTGAAAATGGACACGGAACAACTTGAAGATAATATCTACTATATCATTCAATATTAAAATAATATATAATATTCATAAAATCACCTACGTTCGAAGTTGAGATCTCAGAAGATCTGAGTATCAGTGATATACACGACTTCGTTTATATAACCCACAAAAAAATATTCATAATGATCTTGGAATAGAACTACATTGGTTATCCAAACAATAATCACTTGGTCTACAATTCACTTTTATACTAAAAAATGATTTTTATACTCCGTTCCTTATTACAAATAAATAATAACATTAAATTTTTTGTTTTTTTTTCTTGAGGGATCAAATTTTTTGTTTTTATATACAAGCAACTTTTTTTTTGTTCACGAAAGATAAGAATATTAACTTTCTACCAAACTGTAAAAAAAAAAAAATACTTTCTACCAAAAAAATAAGCAACTATAACTACCTTTACATTTTTAAATGTTTTTCTTCCCATACATCCTTCATTAAATTATTGTTTGAATCCTTAACGAACTTTATCATTTTCAGTGATTTTTTCAAGATATTCTATACTTATGAAAAGAGGTAATGTGTATAATTGCCAAAAAAATCAATTATTCTTAATTGTGTGGTTCCATCATTAATAGTTATGTCTTCATCTTGCTTATTCGAAACTACTCCCACCGTCTCATAGTATAGAAAAAAAACTTATTTTCTTTGTCCCAAAATGTAAGCAAAAAATACAAACTTTTATCTTATTTAATCTTATTTTTTAAAAAAATCTCTTTTTCAAGAATTTTTTTTGTTTATTCTCATAAAATTAAATGCAAATTACATTCAATTTTCTCTCTCTTTCATTTTTTCCATAACCAATAGTTAATGAAAATTGCTTATATCTTCCTATAAAACTTCTTTCAAAGAAAACACAAAATACTATACTTCAAATTCTTATATTTTAGTTTTTTTAATAAATGTGATTTTTTTTTTGTTTATAATTTGGGACGGAGGAACTATTTGCAAATCTATCGAAAATCTTAAGTACCTTGTTTGTTTATCTTTGAAGACTCTCTATCTAATAGTGGATACAATAACAACCTTACTACCGTTGCAAAATCTAATTACAATCCTATGTGCAATTGACATAATCAGTAACATTCTTTCAACTTAACTATATATCACGACCTGTTGTCTCTTTTTCATTATTACCATAAACTTTTCATTCAGCTCAAACTAAACTTTTACTATTGAATATTGTAAAAGTTTGTGAATAGAGTACTAGTGACTCATTGAAAATTTCACTTATTGAATTCCTAACAAGTATGAATGTTATGAATTTGCAACTTGGTTTTGGTTGTAACTTTCAGAATGATGATGCAAAAAATACTTCTACGACTAATAATCTTTTATTTCATTTTTAGATGCAAATCGTTCATCAAGCAATAGGTGCAAAGGAAGACAAGTTTGAGAAACCGCAGCGGGATAAACGAGAAGTGATATGTGCTTGTGGAGATTCTTCTATGAAAAAAGACGATAATTATATGTAATTTTTATTATATACTTACTTTGAAATGGTTAGAAATATAATTTTATAATTATATAATGATTGAATTTTCCGAGTTAATCAAGAAATACTAATGCACATGAAGGATACAACTTGACTACATAATTCAAGTTGGTTCTCTTTTAAAATTGAGAACAATCAGGTGAAATAAGTCAGTATTTAGTGTGAGTGTTCAGAAAGTTAATCTAAATCCCAATTTATTTTATTTTATTTGGGAATTATGTATTTATGTTGCAAATATGTCAATCTTAAAAAGAAGCTGAATAAAATGTAGTCGTGGTAGAGTGTTCCACTAGTTGGATATTAGAAAAAGGATGAAATGAAATAAAACTATATAATCTTAATTGACACTAATCTTCATAACATTCTCTTACAGAAAGTGTTAGGTTTAGCATTCTATACCTTGACAATGAATATTGTTTTTTCTATATCACTACTACCATAAAAATGATACTAATTTTTAACTCAATAAACTACTTAGTTTAGAAACAACACTGCCATCTATATCGGTGGTGCACAAATTTGATATTAAGATTCTATTAAAATCGATTTGAAGACCATTTTAAAAAGAAAACTGAATTGCAGTCCAAATGTCCAGTCCTAGAAACGCTCCGTTTGCTCCATCTACTTTTTTATCATTCATTCTCTTATTGAGTTAATCAACGTGAATCGAGTAAATGAAAAAAATGAGTGTTACTAGAACTCCACAAAATCAATTCTTATAGCTTATTTAAATAGTTTATGGTTGGTACAGCAAAGTCAAGTCCAAATAAACTACAAAATTTATGTTGCTAGAAAGAATCAAGAATAAGTGGTGAAAGGATAAATTTCGTAGCCAACCATAACTGTCGAAATAAGCTACAAAATTTATATTGGTTCTCTATATATAATTGTCAAAGATTAATTTTGATACTTGTTTCATCTATAATTAAAAGGCCATTTATATATAAAAAAGAATGTTTGTTAAATAAAAGATCATCTATGAAGTTTTAGATGTATTCATTACTATTTTTCCAACTATACCCCTTATTAACACCACCAATTGTCTTGTAATATAAAAAATAAACATTGAATGCATTTTCTCTATAAAAAAAGACATTAAATGCATTTATACATAAAGAGTGATTTAGTAATAGCCACACATTTTTCAATTAAATTTATCATTTCAACATCTTTTCTTAATAGGTGTGATCTTTGTAAAATAAGAGAATCGAATGGACCACATACAAAATATATTTACATGTAAAATAAGAGAGTGAAGGAAAATCGAATTATAACATAATAAAGCAGCGGATAAAATTTTCAATTTTCTTTCCTTGGATCATTATGAATTACACATGAATTAGTGATTTGATTGTTACCTCGAAAGTGTGGAGTCTGGAAACTGAAAAAACTGGAACTGGAATCACGATCACAGCAACGCAAGCAGCAAATCCTCTAGCAAGTCCACACAAACAGTGCTCCTCCAAATCTCGGTGCTAGCCAAGGAATCAGAAGTTTCAGAAAAGTAGGGTTGCTCCAAAAAACGTGTAACTAAAAACTTCAGCACTAAGGTTCTATTTATAGAACTTCTAGTGTGCTCTGCAAGTCAGAAGTCACTATTGGGCTTCAGTAAGCCCAATAACGAGTTTAGTAATTCTGCTAACTAATTAGCGTTATTTACTAAATGCACCCCTTATATAAGTCATACTTATATATTTCTCTTTTGACTGTTCTTTGTGTGTGACCCTATAGGTTATAGTCACGTTGACAATAATATTAAATCTAATATTTAATACTATAAACAATGAGCGGTATCTAGCAACACATCATTGCTACCCAAGTGACAAGAATGTCAAGTGATCTGACGAAACATTTCCATGATAATACTCATGTGTACAATTACTCCTTTAGCTTGACATCTTTATTGATCCCAAGGCATATATATTGTCACCCTTGTATAGATCAATGTTTATATCTCTTGATTCCGAAATATACTGAATAATGAATAAGTCTAATATCTTATATTGACTTAGTTCGGCATGGCCATGCAGTTTTACAGTCATATTTCATCAAGAGGCCTAAAGATATATCTCCTGTTTATGAGGAGGGACAAATCTCATCTAGGACACTCATGTCCCTCAACATGATTCATCAAGTACCCATCAACCAACGTTATGGTTATCCTTTTACAGACAACGTTAGAATGGCAACAAAGCACTTGAGTCCATATCTAGGGATCATAGTGGTTTCAGGTCTAAGAGAGCTATACACTATTATCATTGTGAGAATATCTTATGACAATTTCATAACTTACTATGTAGTATTCTCACGGTGGGTCAATCCAGTATAAATATTACTCCTAATATTTATACCTATGTATATACTTAATATCTCATATCTATGACCCATGAGACGCGGTCATCGGTCTACGTACATAATAGTCTCGACGCTTTATTATTATTATCCTTTATTCATATTAAAGCTTTGACTACAGATACATTTAAGAATAACATTCTTTATAATAATGTAATCTCATGATTAAGTCACACTTAATATATTATTACACGAACTATCTATTCTAAAGACTTTATCAACGTTATATAAATACAATAAAGAGTGTCATATATTATTCAATAATAAAAGTCATGATACATAAGATAAGTTTAAAATAAGCTATTGGCCTCTAGGGCTTACACCAATAGAGAGTACTCATGTACTCCCTTTGGTTTTACTTACAAGAAACAATTTACTTTTTAGATACATAAATTATTCAATGTATCTAAAATGTCAATTATTTCTTGTAAAAAAAACCATATAAAGTATTAAGCGATAGAGGGATAACACTTATGTACCATTAATGTACCAATGTTATATATCATTAGTCAATTAAGGTGTGTCATGTGGCACATCCTTTAAAAAAAAATCAAATAAAACACGTTTAAAGAAATATATCAAATAAAACATTTATAAAATAATATTGATACGTGACACTCTCTAATTAATCAATGATATATAACATTATGCTACACAAGTGCTAGCCAAATATTATTTTTTTAAGAAGTGAAATTACACCACCGAAATTGATAGAGAATCGAATTCAAATTCAAATTTTTAGGGGGTGTTTGTTTCATGGATTGCAAATTTATTCCTAAAAATGTGACATTGGGAATCCTTGGTTCGCATGTTTGTTTCAAGTTTTCATAAATTATGCCTAG
Organism: Medicago lupulina; assembly: GCA_958299785.1. Classification (NCBI taxonomy): domain Eukaryota; kingdom Viridiplantae; phylum Streptophyta; class Magnoliopsida; order Fabales; family Fabaceae; genus Medicago; species Medicago lupulina. Next base: position 1,410,192 of record OY283139.1, read on the forward strand.
ATATATTTTATTCCTAGGAATAAAATTTACACATGACTTTTCCACTTATTATTCCCATGTTAAAGAATGAGAATCTTTTATTCTCATGGGAATAAGAAGTAACCACCTATAACTTCTCACTCTCGCACTATTTTGACTCTTTATTTTTTTGTTTTAAATTATGAATTACATATATTTAAAAATATTTATGGAAAACTAAATTAATGAGTAAATACGCAATTACCCTCCTGAAATTGCAAGTTTCGTCAATTACCCCCATAAAATTGCACAACGTTAATCAATTTACCCCCTCCGTCAAATTTTTTTGTTAGTCAACATCACGTTTTGCAAATACCCCATGAAGTTTTGCATTTATGTGCAAAATGCCCCTGAACTTGATTTTTTTACTTCTTATCCTTAACTGAAAAGATATTAAAGACAAACAATTAACAATTAACTTTAATACTTTAAACTCTACAATATTACAATTAACATTTGAATCATTTATTACAATCCAATATATTTGAGATGGTTTAGATTGTATAACAAGAATAAGAATATATTATAGAAAGTAGAAGAACAATCACAACTTCATAAGGTTGTTCTAGTATCAAATTATAGACTATAATTGTGCTGTAGTACATTGGAAGGTGGTAGAAGAATGAGAATATATGATTAATGATTGATCGTTTTAGGGAATATGGTTGTATGCCGTTAAAACTTAGTTAATATACTCCACAATTCAGTGATAATGCAGTCACTTTTAAGGATAAGAAAAAAAATATAAATTTTTAAGTTTAGGGGGCGTTTTGCACATAAATGCAAAACTTCAGGGGTATTTGCAAAACATAATGTTGATCAACAGAAAAATTGGATAGAGGGGGTAAATTGATTAACGTTGTGCAATTTTAAAGGGGTAATTGAAGTTTTGTTAATTTTAAAGGGGTAATTGACGAAACTTACAATTTCAAAAGAAAAATTCACTATTTACTTTTAGATTAATTACCAAACACTTTAATAGAATTAGGATTTCTAGAAATAATGTTACAAAAAATGTCATTCCCAAAAATGTAAATTTATTTCTTGAAACAAACACTTTGAAACTACTAATTTAATTCTGCCAACCAGTGGTACAAACTTTAACGTAGTTAACAGTAAGTTCGAAATGTTAGTAAAAAATTATGGTTAATGATGATAGTAAAATTTGTGGTTAATTAGTTAAACTGTGAAGTAAGGTATAAAGAGAGAGAAGCTAGATCCGCGCGTGTAGTTGTTGATGTTCCAATCTCATCTGTCGAAGAGAGTGAAGTTGCAACGACTGAATTGAATTGTGATCTTCTTCTCTTTTGAGCATTCTTTTCGGCGATCCAATCCAATCATAGTTTCACCATTAACAAAATCGAGATCCATGTTGTTCGCATCTTCCTCACTCCTTCTCCTCCTATATTTATTCTCATTTCTATTTACCTCATTTGCTTCCATTCATATCTACAATCGTGAACCTTTTCAAGATGTCGGCAATGCTTTTCTTCTCTCCGGCGGCAGCGAAGGCATCGCCGCTTCCATCCATGATGGCCACTCTTACATTCGGTATTGTTACTTACTTTACTTATGCACAATTTACATGGATTTCTCAATTTCTATGAATTACTAGTATCTAGAGTATTATTTAATGTTGCTGTGCCAATTTATATCAATCAACATTTGATGGACTAGATGCTAGACTGAAATGAGTGTATGTTTGGTTCTGCTTTTTGAGGAGAGCCAAAATTGATTCGATTTTGAAATATTTGGTTGCACTCGAGTAGAGTTGATTCTACCTCCAGAATTGATTCTAACTTGAAACTAGAATTTGGTGCTTTTGATTCTAAAAATGATTTTTAGACTCAAATTTATTGTTCAACCTACTTTACACAAACATAGCTCACTTCACAGTCAATTTATTTTTTTCACGGTGAAGCGCACAATGAGAAGTTTTGTACCATGTTTGCTGTAAATATTCTTACTTGATGTTTCGTCCTATGATGTCTGAACTAATCTAATCTATTACATAAGTTAGAATCTTAGATTCATTCATGGAAGATGCTGCCAAGGTCCAGTGTAAGATGAGCCGGTAGTTAAGTTAACTGTTTGGTGATTCCATTACCGTTTTTTTTTGTCAAGGTAGTGTTGCAATCTTCATGAACCATGAGACTGATGAAGCATGAGAGAAAATTTGTGTGTCTTATTTTTTGAAATGTAAAAAATTGCATATGGAGTTACATTTTGTTAGTGGCAGATATTAATACTGTTAATTATATGTTAGGGGTGAGAATTGAACCGTCTCCCTCCTTATCTCCTCCATTCGAACCAGCAAATTATAAGTTACATCTCATTGTATATGGATTTATATGGTTCATATCTCTTTCCTCATATTTGAATGATATGTCAAACATAACAGAAAACACTGACTTTTTCTGCTTGCGGGTGATAGGTTTGAGAATATAACCATTAGGAGAAGAAAATCTGCAGCCAGGGCGCGTGGTACCGTGCCAATGCACATTATAATTTTTGAGGCTGCTGATCGTGATGATATAGGCGGTTCTGTTTATGGCGGACAACGGGCAATCTGTTGCACCTCTGATTTAGCTAAGATGGGAGCTTGTAAGCAAGGAGAGGTTATCAGGAGACCATCTGCAACTGACCCTAATTGGCCAGTCATTATAGATCTATATTTCAAGGGGAAATCCCGAATTATCAGTTTAGATTCCAAAGAAGTTTCTATCACGAAGACTGGAATGTATAATTTGTTTTTTGTAGCTTGTGACCCCAAGCTCAAGGATATCGTAATGAGCGGGAAGACAATCTGGAAAAACCCTGATGGGTTCTTACCTGGTAGAATGGCCCCATTAAAGAAGTTCTATGTATTTATGGCGCTGGCTTATGTTTGCCTTGGCATTGTTTGGCTCCTTCAGTATGTGAGGTTTTGGGATGATGTATTGCTACTTCAGCACTGTATCTCAGCTGTTATTGGTCTTGGATTGTTTGAGATGATTCTCTGGTATTTTGAGTACGCCCATTTCAACAATACTGGAATCAGACCTATTATTGTCACAACATGGGTTGTCACTGTTGGGGCTATAAGAAAAACAATAGCACGGCTTCTCATTCTCTCTGTTTCCATGGGATATGGTGTTGTTCGACCCACTCTTGGCGGTCTTACATCAAAGGTTCTTTTGCTTGGAGTAACTTACTTTCTTGCATCAGAGTTGCTGAATATAACAGAATATGTGGGGACCATTAATGATGTATCTGGAAGGGCAAGGCTCATTCTAGTTCTTCCTGATGCTTTCTTGGATGCATTTTTGATTTTATGGATTTTTACTTCTCTGTCAAAAACACTAGAACAGTTACAGGTATGCATAATTCATAATTTGTCCTGTGCCTATTATTTTTGCTCGAGTTCTTATTATTTTACAGCACCCTACCTCTAAATTTTTCTGTTATGGATTTCTGACTATCCTCTTTTTTTCAAATATGTTTGGTATTCTGTCTGTATCTTCCTTGTCAGGCAAAACGGAGCTCTGTTAAATTGGATATATACAGGAAATTCTCAAATGCACTACTAGTGACGGTTACCTCTTCAGTTGTCTGGATAGGTTATGAGGTAAGGCTTATAATCAATTTATTTATTTTGTGCAATATAACATGGACCTCTTGTATTAGTAACTGAAATTATTGTCTTATCTCAAGAAAAAACTGATATTCCTGTTTCACTGTGTTATATTACATTGCTGCAGTAGAAAAGAAACCCAAAAAAAATAAAATTAAAAAGTCCAATCCTGACTTTAATTTACTTTCTATTTTCAAGCTTTCTTTATTTTCAATCCATATCACCTTTGCATCTTGGTACCGGGCCTGTTCCTTTATATTTCCTATTTCTCACAAGTGGTCAAGTGGTAAAAATAGAGTAATGTGATTCATCTGGAGAAGAGAGAAATGAGTGAAAATAACTTACTGGAAGGAACCAAAATACCATGCAACACATTCAGTTGTCAATGTATGGGTGTATATGTCCCAGCTAACGGCTCTTAAGCCTCTGAAATGAGCTTGTCATTGTCCTAGCTCCCTCATGTTCGGAAACTGGCCACTCCTTTAGAGCTTGTCTATGTTGTTTTTATCTGCAGTGTAGAATTGCTAGCATTTGGAACTAACGTTACTTTAAGAAATCTTAACTTGTAGAATGGCACCTGTTATTATTTATTATTTTTTTCTTGGGTAAATATCAAGTGGATATGTGAGGAAAAAAATAATTAAGAGGCTTCTGATTAGAAAAGGGAGAGGAAGAGCTGAGAAAATAATAAGAAAATCAATGTTTTTACAAAAATTTGATTTTTAATAGAGTTCAATGATACTGATCCATGTAGCTGACCTTCTACCTATTAGAATAATGGTTATTATTGTTGCCGTATCAAATATCAAGAAAACAAATTATTAATAGAGAAGAGGGAGCTCAAAGAACGTTGTCGAGGAAACCTCAAAAAATTGGAAACTAAATGTGTGCCACTCAATCTATCAGCCAAATGAACAAGAGGAAAATGCATGATCAAAGGAGAACACGAGAAGTACACATGCATGTAAAATAAAATTGATCAAATGTTGTATGAATCAAGTGATGACTAAATGGGATTCTTCATTTTGTGGATATGTTTGAAAGAAACATCCAGAGGTGTTTTTATCCCTGCTTTTGTTTGTGTTTGACTTATCTGAAACTTCGTGTCTCTATTTCAAATAAATTACTAACTGTAGTTTTGTTGTGGAAATATACTGTAATCTGACATCCTTCAATTTTTTTATCTTGATCGCCATCAGCATATGCTAACTTTACTTTTACAGGTTTACTTCAAAGCAACAGATCCATTTAATGAGCGCTGGCAGAGTGCTTGGATCATCACTGCATTCTGGGACATTCTAGCATTTGCACTACTCTGTGTTATATGTTATCTCTGGGCACCTTCCCAAAGTTCTCAAAGGTGCATTGTATTTTCCAAGTCTTTTATTACTAGTTATTTTGAAATGATTCTTTAAATTAATCTCATCAATAAGTAAGCTACAAGCTTTTGAAATTTACAATTCATCTGATGGGATTGCCTTGCACTGAGAGGAAACCTTATATCGTAAAGCAAAATTTTCCCACAGAGCATTCTCCTTCGCAAAAATTTCAGTTTGTTCTTTGGGTTGGATGGTTTAGGCATATTAGGGCATCATGGCCTGTAGGTGCGGTGTACAGGACGTGGCTACCACTACCTGTGGATTTTTGTGCTAGCATCGTCTGTTTAGTACCACTGATCTATATTTACACAGTGCTAATGTTGCTGTAATGTTGCGTGGGTGAGGCTAATTGTACACTTATAGTAGTAAAGCGTTAAAAAAAACAGCAAAAAACAGTATGTCATTGACTGATTTCATATTGTAACGTCTGATTCAGATGGTTTCCGATAGAGTCTCACTTCTTTTGTTTTATTTGCCTCTGTGAACTATGTAGGTACGCATACTCAGAGAAAGTGGGAGAAGAATCTGACGATGAAGAAGCCATGTCTCTAACTAAGGGAAAGCAAGAAGGCCAAGGAGAAATAAGTTTAGTCAGGCAAGAGAAAAATGGCCAAACTGATGCATCTTCTGATGATGAAGATGACGAGTCAGAAGAGGATAAAAGGGAATAAGCTTTTGACAGCTTTCTTTTACCACGTCTGTACTGTTTTCGGTGCTGGGTTTTCAAGTCTCAAGACTTCTGCCCCGACCCTCAATAGGAGGTGTTGTAAAATTTTGTTCATTTGTATTGGAAAGTAACTAGTAACTACATCACATTCTTTGTTCCAAAATTGTTTTATATCATGTATGTAATTAGTGTATAACAATTGTTGCACATGTTGATGATCAAATTTGTTGCGTTCTTTTTGCCCTTGCATACTTGGAAATCCCACTGACTATTGAATTAAGTGTGTCTGTATTTAAAATCACATTCTCCATCCCTAACAGAGAGAAAGTATGAATTTAAACTTTGAATTGATTCATTTTGTGTTTAAATCAGAAGTTTCTTGACCAAGGTTTTCAAAGATACTTAAACTTTTGGTCCAAAACAAAATGATATTTAAACATGAGCACGGTCATGAGTCATGACTAACTTATTTTTTATTTTTATTTATCAAGGGTCGTGACTAACTTAGAATGGGGGAAAATATGATCCAGGACACATTCCTTTCATTGGATAAAGATAACAATGTTATGTTGATTTTTTTCAAAATGATTTATCTTGTTGCTTTTATTTGTACTTAAAAATGAGAGACTCTAGCTAAAAAACGAATTTCAATTTGCAACCAACATTACTGCTAAACTTATTGATTAATTGGAGTCTAAGTTGGCCATGTTAATGGTTGTTTTTGGTGCTGGATCACCAGTAATAGTTTAGTCTGATAACCGCAAGATACAAAGTTTAAATCTTCTCATAAATGGTTGTAAAATAAAATGATTGTCTTCGTAACTTAATTCTCTCTCTTCTAGCTGATGCTAGCGGGGTTGTGAGGATTAGGGAGTAGTTTTTTTTTTCTTCTTGATTTTGTTTTCTCTTCTCGTTTTATTCTCCATTGATAAAAAAAAGATAATAAAATGAGCACAGTCATGACTAACTTAAGATGGAGACAAAATTTGCTTTACTCTCGTTATTAAATATTAAATACCGTACACAATTGTGTAAATTTTACATGTAATTCTTTTTTTTTTTTTTACAAAGGCATAGCTCAAGAAGAAGACAAAAATAATACTCCAAATTAAATTCACATTTCTAGGCAAGTAGAATTCAGAGATGTAGTCAAAAAGGATACTTTGAATCTCACTTGCAGAAATTTGCAAGTCCATCTTAACTTATGTTTCCTTCACAAGTACTTTCACTCAACATGCAAGTCAATCTTAACTATGTTTCCTTGACAAGTACTGTATGAGTTACTTGGATATGCCCACTCAGACTCATCAGCCTTTGGATACGACAAACAAAAGTGAAGTACTTTCACTCAACGTGCACTTGTTCATAACCATATCAATGAAACCTAGAGTCGCTTTCCACACTCAATCATGAGCCAAGTTCACCCGAAGAGACACCCACATTTCTTTTCAGCAATGCACAATCTCAAATATAAATATGTTTAGGCGCACTTACAAATACAAAAAACTTAAAAATAAAAAATTTTATTAAATGATGTTAAATAATGTGGTTAAATTATTATTTTAAAAAAAAAAATTATTTGTATGTGCGTCCTAAACTTTTTTTTTATCTATGGTTATTATATAAGACTTGCTCTTCTAGCCAATGTGTATTTTATGTTGGAGTTCATATGTAAAGAATTATTGTTTGTATTTTATAAAATGATAAATTTAATAAAATATTGTGAGGGGATCAAACTAGATCATGATTGTAACAATAATATTTACTAATTAACATGTTTAATAACATTGGGTCACAGGAGAAGTCTGAATGACCCATCATATTGAACTCAAAGTATGAAAGACGTTATACTTTAATATCTCTAATATTAAATATAAACAAAAATCAAGATGTAATTGGTCAATAAATCTATATAAGACTTCTTTAAAAAAAATATCTATATGAGACTTTTTACTAGCATAAAACATCTAAATAATATGTCATCAAACTCAGTTGATAGGGACAAAAACAAGGATTACGATGCCAAAAAAAAATTGTTGAGTATAATTGAACTAACAAACTAGTCTATTTTAGATTGGATGGATTAAAAAAAAAACATGTTTGTTTTTGGGGCCGTCATAAAAAATAAAAAAAAAGCACATTAAGTGTTACTCCCTCCGTCCCGCAATAGATGACTTATTTAAAAATGTCTAATTTTGATTTAACTTACTTTGATCATATTTTTCTGTCAATATACAAATATAAATAATATCATATGTTAATAGATTCGTCTTGACGAATATTTTCAAAATATCAAATTTTCATAATTTTTCTTGATATATTTATTCAAGGTATTTAAGTTTAAAATTATATTATGCATTGACATGCGTAATAAGGTCAATTGTGTCAAGTATATTGGGAAGTGAGTCAGCATTGTTTTACGACAAAGATTAAGGTTTAAATACTAAAGCAGAAAAATGGTTTGGGAATTGGATTAGTGAGAGAGGAAAAGGAATAGTAGCAGAGAAAGAGTGATGTCGACGAGTGAGAGAAACGAAGATCAACTACAAGTGAAGCAGAAGCAACCAAAAGATGGTGAACGGATCCTCGCCCCGACCCGTCGACCCGATGGTACACTTCGAAAACCAGTTCGTATCAGAGCTGGTTATACCCCTCAAGATGAAGTCGCTATTTATCAACCTAAACCCGCCCTCGTATGTTTTCTTCATAACCTAACTAAAGTTTCAATTTTTAACTTCAATTTTCAAACCCCATTAATGGGTTGTGTTCAAAAATGCTCTTTTTATTTTATTTATTTAAATAAATTATGCAGATGAGAAAGGAAATGGCCTCACACATTGGTCCTCCTGGTTATGATCCTCAATTGGATTCTAAACCTAAAACCAAAGCTGTTAAGAGGAATGAAAGAAAAAAGGAAAAGAAACGCCTTCAGGTATATAACTTTGTTTTAAGTGTTCATATATGATTAGTGCTTATGCATAAGCTGAAAATTAAAGAGGGCCAAAGGGTTGTCAATTAGTGGCTAGTATTGTAGCATAGCGAAATTTGAACAAATTAAGCTATTGGGATGTGTATGTGTTATGTGTATAGGTCGAGATTGCGTCTCATGATTCTGAATAGAGAAATTAAGTTGCCAGAGTTATTTACTTTTTTGCAGGCAAAGGAAACTAACTTAGAATCAACTGTAGTTGAAGATAGTAGGAAGCAAGAAAATGTAATTGTGGAGAATTCTGTTCATTCATTAACTTCTCAGATCAATGAACTAGCTGTTTCTGGAGATACATCTATTGTTACTCCTACCGCCAATTCCGTGGAAGCTTCAGAGCCAATTGGGTCGGCTCAAGATTTAGACAAGAGAATTCGAGCATTGAAAAAGAAGGTACATATACTATGCTTTTGACTTTCTGCATATCTCAAGCATGCATGTGATAAAGATTCTATAAGAATTCATTGGTTTTGAGCATTTGATGAGGTTAGTTTTGGTATAAAAAAAAAAGTATTTGTCATGTCATGCTTATAATGCAGTCTAAGCATTTGAACTCTAATATTTCGCTGTTAGTCATTCATCAAACCAACAAGGATACCCTGTTACTTCATTTTGCTTGTTTATGCAAGTTGCTTCTGTGTAACATGCCGCTTTCTTGGTTTCTTGTCTGCCAAATGAGAGTTCATGCTGGAAACAATGCATGGATACCATGGCAAAGGACCGCCTGTATGTTTAACAATTGTGTCAGTGTTTTAGGCTTTTAGCAAGAAGCCTAAATAAAATGTGTCTTGTCACCCATAGTCTTGTATGGCGGTTTTAAGTTGTGGTCAACATTTGAGTTGTTTCCATTCCAAGGGACTCAAAGGACTGCCTGTAGTTTCATAGTTATTTTTCTAACTTGTTTTATTACGGGATAAGATTGTATGGGGATGACTATCATTGTCATGACATGGTATGTGTATTTTAATTTTCTCCATCTTGCTGAAGAACTAGGGTACACATAGTGCTATTCTTTCTTAACATTCGACTGTTGGGTGCAGATACGACTGACAGAAGCCCTACAGGAGAAAACTGCAGAGCAAGATTTAAAGCCAGAGCAGTTAGACAAGCTAGCAAAGCTGGAAGATTGGCGTAAGGAGCTAAAACAGTTAGAGGATAAAAAGGCTGAAATATCGGCAGCGTGATTAAAGTGTTTAAATTAGGATGATAAGAATTTGTAGTTCTTAATGTTTCTTGGTTAGATATAAACTCCAAATCAGTAATCTATCAAGGATTTTCTTTTCATCGTCTCTTTTTACCGTGCACTTTGCGCTACAATATTTTAGTATATAACTGTTAGGGAGTTACCCATCAATAACCTTATATACTAAACAGATTCAACATGAGCTTTGTGTTTGCTTGAATATTTTTAATACTCAATCATTGCTAGAGGAATGCTATTCATTATATGGTCACATGTTCTCCAAGTTGAGAGAATAATGCTTATTTTTTTTCCATATACTTTGGGTTGTAAGTTCACATGCACATACTCACTCTCTCCCTCTATGCGAAGAGCTTCCCTGGCTGCTTCTCTATCTGACTCTGCTGCGAGTGCTCTTTGCTACTGCATCCATTGTGAGGTCATTCCTCTGCACATTCTCAGTCCTTGTTAATGAACCTATTTGGGATATTATGTGTTTGTTAATATGATTAAGACTCTGATTAGCATTTCTTTCGAGTACTGTTTTACAGCGGCAACTTGTATAATTTCCATTATATCGTTAAATCAAACGCAGAGGGAGCACATTCAAATGATATCCAATCTATTATTTGTAAATGGTTTCTTTTTAACCCATAAATAAGCCTTGATGTAAAATTATGTTCCAACTGGTTGATTGAGACAGTGGTTAAATGGCTGAATTTTTATGGGTTGCTTCAGGAATTCAGCGGTGAACATACTTGCATGACTTTGATAGTACTCATACTCATAGGTCAAATGAGGTTGGACTCGGTTAGTTATAGGCAAAGAGCTTGTTTTCATATACTCTTAAGCGTATGTTTGATACCACGGTAGGTATGTTAGAATTACGATGATCCACCATGATTATATAGATGTTACAAAGTATAGTTTTTGAAAAATCACGATGGATCCAGTCCTCACTAGATACCAAAGATAGGTTTAGTGAACCTTTACCTCAGTTTATGGTGACTAACATTATCTGAATTTCACAATGAACTTCTGAATTATTTTACACCATTAATTCCAGACCGTGCATTGCATATTAAGCTTGAACAGTGAAAAGTTTTTTTATTGTCTTGATGCTGCTCGTGTGACTGTGTTCCTCTTAAACTCAACAAGTACAAAACTTAATTTACTGATGTAAATGGACTAATAAGGTGGTTATGAATTTATTATGGTTCAACTCTTCCTAATAAATGATTAAATGATTAAGCTTACTAATAAATTCAACCATACTAGTATTTGACATTCAACGAAGCTCCATCTAAATCATTTATTATGGTTCAACTCTTCCTACTAATAAATTCGACCAATATTTTTGTCAGAAAAAAAAAAAAATCAACCAATATTTGTCATTCAACGAAGCTTAATCATTTAAAGTACTCATAATCATTGTAAACCATGCTTGCCTACAGTTACAATGTCGAAATAAAAGGAGCAAAATTACTCGGTATCTTCATTAACTTATTTTAAAGTTAATTCTTTTAACTATTTTATGTCTTTAAGTTGATCCTTGTATTTTTTAGTACTAAAATGTGAACAGAATCCTACTTTTTCTTATCATTTTTCAAGCACTCGCTAATTATTTTTTTTCATGTACTCTCATTTTCATGTTACTCCGAATCCGATTATCATTTTCATTTCCCTTGATACACTTTCAGGATTTTCTTGACACAAAAGTTCGACAAGGCTAATATTAAATACTTAAAAGACTACTTCGAAGAAGATATTCGAAACTTCAAACAAACTTAACAGACCTCTTAGAGTAATTTTGCAAATATACAAATCCATTATTTGCAAAGATATAGTACATTCATATATAAAATATTTATTAAAAAAACACAATTATGATGGAACTGTAACCATTCCTCTACCTTAAAAGATTTATTATATTTAATTTTAGTTAATCTAATTTTTTTACCACTAGTTTTAGTTGATGGTATGGGTGTCACTAAGGTACAACATCAGGAAGTGGATGTGTCTTGCGTCAAAGGACTTCAGACTTCAAAAATTCAATACTTGAAGTGTAGGGGTGAAATGCATGTTCGCAACAAAACTTCCAATTTGATAATATAAATTGAATATTGGTGCCAAAAATATTTCTAGTTCACAAAATTTGATTCTTAAATTACGGACCATACATGCCACATCCCTGCTAAAAATACATTCATCAACTCTACTAAAAATGCATTTGAAAAACTCGAATACTACATAGTACTGTATCACTACATCAAGGTAGCCTCTGAAGAAAATTGCATCCACACAATATTTTGTAATCTTCAACATTCTAAGTTGTTTACTATGATCATTCAACATCTGAATCACCAGGCCCATCAATGTAGAGTTCAAAATCATCCTCAGAACCCCATCTGCAAACCAGGTTCAGACGAAACGTAGCCATCATGTTTCCCATCAAACGCTGTCAAAAGCAGCAACAACAATGTCAGCCACAATATAACGTTGATGAAGCACGTACCATAATAAATTAATAATGATGCTAATTGAGGAGAGCTTATATTGCTAACCGGCTAACCCAGACTAATTACTTCAATCATTAAGGTCAAGAAGTTGGATGGAACATTACTATTGAGAATTTAACAAGGAAACAAAACTATAAGCAGCATTTTTATATGAACATCAACCACCCACACAAGAAAAAATCAATGGTTGTGATGTGAACAATCAAACGGTCGCTACATAAAAAGGAAAGATATCGGGAGGAAAAAATTATAATAAAATTTTCCGATGTTCACAATTAAAAAACCATCCTACTCCACTTTGTTCTTATCTTTGACCTAAAATTAGTAAAGACTAATATGGGAGAATAACCCATAGGCAGGAAGTAGTTATTAGGTTGAATTGTGAGTCGTCCCTAGAGTAGCGCAACTTCAACTTTCGAAGTACTGATGATATTGCAAGTTCTATTGGGTCACATTTATGTTCGCCAACACATGGCACAAATGATTTAGGTAATAATGAAACAACTAACCAGTATACGAGATGCTTCAGGTGACAAAGGCTTTCCCTCCTCACAAACAACAAAGTCAGAAACAAGCTCAACAACACCTGTGAAATTTGGAAACGTCGGACATTAGTCTCCTATTGGCATGTTCACTTAAACAATAGTTACAAAATAATGCAGCCTATAGTGTACCTTTATTTAACCGAACAGGCATGCCTTGCTTCCGGAGAAAAGGTTCCATGTCATGTGTGAACTGCTCTAAAGGACCCTCCTTGAGTTCAACCTGAAACAGTCAGATCTTGAAAGTATGAGTTTTATTTATTAAATATTCAACACTTGCCAGATGCATGAGCAACTATGGGATGTGTCAGGGTGAAATAGTTTCTACCTTTGTAGCACCAACACTTCTAATTGAACGAGTGTCTAGTATCCAACACAACACCGACACGTGTGATTACATTCAATCATGTCATTTTCTTAAATCATTACCAGTGTTGACATGTCAGTATTGTTTCGGTGTCTGTAGGTGCTTCATAGGTTTCTACTAACAAGGCATTTGTATAAAAATAAACATTAAGTTAATAGTGAACTAGGTTCGACCTACCTTTTCGGTGGCAATACTTCCTGTTCTTGCAAAGTCGTAACCCTCGAATTCATTAAACAGCCTGTAAATAGCATCAATATAAATCAGGTTCTCGTGAAATAAAGGACAAGGAGATGAGACATTTCAAGCATCTCAAGAAAACCTCCCTATTGAAAAATGCAATGTTTTTTCCAGCAAAATTTTCACCCCAAAAACATGTTTAGCATATCCACAGCATACCAAATTACCAATTGAATATTATAAGACAGTTACATAGACAAAGAACACATACATATATGCTGCACAGGCCAATAGTCGTACAGTAAATTTGCTCATTTATATGCATAACTAAACTTGAAGTTCAAAATCAATTACCTTTCAACTTCTTCTTTAGATAAATTCGTAAAAATCATTCCAGCATCACCACGCAATAGCTGTAACAAAAACAAAAAAAAAACACCAAAGTACCATAAGAAAATATTCAGAAAAAAAGTAAGAGGCTGTTTGTTACAACTTTTTTTCATGAAAAAATCACTTTTAAACAAAATAATCACTTATACAAGTTTTGAATCCTTTGTGACAGATTTTAAAAAAAATCTAAAAACTGTTCCATTTGAGAAGTTGTTTTTTGGGGCCGTTTGGATTAGCTTATTTTTTGAGCTTGTGCAAATAATTAAGCTTTTATGTATTATTCATAATTGTAAGGGTAGTTTTTAAAAATACAACTAATGAAGATACAATTTTAGCTAGTGAGAACTTATGAAAGAGGGTAAAAGCTTGTTTATTTGCATAAGCTACTTTTCATAAGCTAAAAAAAGTCAATCCAAACGGCCCCTTAATGGATTCTCAGAAAATCATTTTCAGAACTAATTTTACGAAGGAAAAACACAAAGTGATTATCATTCTAGTAAACTAACACAGAGCAGCTTCTGCTTTTCTTAAAAATCTCCAAAAACTAATCAAAATCACATTTTCATAATCCATAACAAACAGGCTCTAAATAAAAAATAAAAAAATAAAAACAGAACGAGATTGCAAGAAAAACAAACCTTTGAAACCTTATGAAGATTGGGTTTGATTTCATCAGAAGCAGAACGACCAATAGCAACTTGCATAACTTTGTTAGATCCAAGAAAAAACTTGCTACTTGATTGTAATTGTTCCCTAAGCTCTTTCAATTTCGAATTTCTCATATTCTGAAAATTGAAAACGTAAATTGAACTGTATTTTTCAGCTGCATCTCTTATTCCATTAATTATCAATTCTTTGTGACCTCTTCCTTTTTTCGTTGTCTTTGAAAGTGTAACTGCAATTTAACATAATCATCATTAACATCAACATCGTGGTTTCTTGTTCAATTCAAATCATGATTATTCGAGTGAGTAAAAGACATAACATAATCATACCTTGTTTGTTTCTCTTAGATTTTGGCATTTTGAACTATGGAGGCTGCTTCGCTACCTCGATGTGACTGTGAAATTTTTGTTTCTTAAACCCTAATTTTGATTTTGTAAGAGTTAAGAAATGAACTTGGTTGTGTCTCGTGGGTTCGGGTTGGGCTTATAAATGGGCTTTTTCAATCTATTTGAAAATGGGCTTTTCAAAACTCATACATACGTGAAAATTGCTCTTCTCTTGTACAAAATTGCTCATTCCCACGTGAACCGACGAATGTAACATATAATATGAAAAAATAAACATTATATTCAGACCAATGTAACATATTTAGTGTAAGCCTAGGAAAATTACACCAACACTATTATAACATATATACCAATTATAAGATTGTAGGGCTACTCGCATAAGCAAGAAGAAGAAAAAAAAAACTTTTCGACTTTAAAAATCATCATATCTTTGTTTTAAGTTTCCTTTCAGCCGCATCTCATCACCCTTCTGTACATGCGGTTAAGTTATCATTCATCTACGTTGGTTATTTAACCTTAAATCAATCATATTGACATAAAAAACACATTAAGAAACAAGATTCTAATACAGTAGATTAATGCTCAGCCTAAAAATGGCAAAAGCTTATTCACTTAAAATCAAATAAAAAGAAACCTGATGCTAATGGATATTTGAGACTGTTCACGTATAATTTTGACTCTTAAGTTAAAATACTAAAATTTTGTTTGAGATCACCTTTCAATCAAAATAGCCAAAATTTGTCAACACCATAGTCACCATCATACTCCCTCCCTGTTGTATCACCCTATCCCCCCATTGCTTTCTCTTTGTCTCGACGGTTCATGCGCGTATCAGCTTGCAAAATAAGAGGAAGAAAAAACATCCAAAACATGGAGAATTGGAGAGAAATAAAGAATTGAAAAAAAATAAAACAATGACAAGGAGAAGTATACAAAAAGATGGCACTTAAAAATATGTTTTTTTGTCCTTATAAATATATCAACTTTTCGTTTTAGTTTTCTAAAATTTTCCTTCAACTTTTAGTTCCTATAAAATTTTCAATAACTACTTTTGGTCTTTATTTTTAAGTTAATTTTTGTATTTTTTAATAAAACTTTTAAGAATTGTGTAGAATATTGTAAAAAATTTTCCCAGAAAGTAGAATTTTTTAACAAAACATAAATTAAATATGAATTTTTAATCGTAAAAAATTCATATTAAATTCATGTTTTGTTAAAAAATTATATATTTTTTTAGAGATTATCATAATATTATGATTTTTTTTGCAAAATTTTATTCAAAAATATGAATTCTACATATGAATTTATTTTAAATGAGGGACCAAAAGTGAAAATGAAAATGTAAGTACTAAAAGATGAAGGAAAATTTTAAAGAGACTAAAACGAAAAATTGTCATATTTAACTTTACAAATAAAAACAAAAAAGTGTAAAACTTTATAATAATCTCAAAAAAAATAGATTTTTTTAACAAAATATAAATTAAATTTTGTCGGAAAAAAACACGAATTAAATATGAATTATATCAAACATGAAAAAAAAATTGGGTTAAAAAAATGTTATAAATTTGACAAAAAAAATTGTCGTAAATAAACTAAAATATAAAATAAAAAAGAAAAAGGATGTTGAATGAGACATTGAGACTCTCCTTCCTGAACGTTGATTTCAATTTTGAAAAATAGGAAAATTATTACAAGCGGTAGGGTTGGCGCCTTCGAAACTAAGCTCTCACTCTCACTTCTTCTTCTTCCTCTCTCTCTACCATGGCTTCTTCCACCGAACAATCTCTACTCTCGAAGCTTGAATCCTCCGATCCCACCGGCATCTACGCCTTGGTCCTTGAATATCTCCGTCCTTTCTCGAATATCAAATCCTCTTCTTCCACCAACAACGTAACCCTAATTCGACAATTAACCAAACAATTTTTCCATTTCATCAAAAAATCCGTCTCAATTCTACCTAAACGCATTCCACAGCTTTTCAATTCAGAAATCCCCAATTCAAACTATGCATTAATCACCGAATTGTGTAAAACCTACATTCTGTGTTTTGATTGTTTAGAAATCATTAATTCGCAACTTGATTCGAAACCGTTACAGATCCATTTCTCGAGAATGAGAATGATTCGTTGCTTCGAGTCTTGTGATCGGTTTCGTGAGGCTGAAGTTGAAGGGTTTAAGCTTTTAGAGAAGCTTCATGGAGGGAAAAGGAAAGGGAAGACGATTCTTCCTGAAATTGGAAAAAGTGATGATGATGATTTTAGCGAGTTGGTTGTTGAAATTGCTTTCTCGCTAGTGAAGTGTGCAACATCAATGGCTCCTGATAAAGACGATGATTACTTTAGAAGAGTACTGTGTTTGATCGATGAAGTTAAGCCATGGCTTAGGTAGGTTAATGTTTTTGCGTTTTTGTTGACTATACTGTGAATTTGTTTGTTATATGTGTTGATTATTTATGAGAGATTTCATTTCGGTATTTTTGTTGTGTTTGCAATAATTGTTGTTTGTATGCTATGCTATTAAGCACGGACATCGGACATGATACAAAAACTGACTCTTCGACACCGATAGTATTTTGAGAAAATGACATAATTTAGTGTAACATGTGTTGGTGTTTGACTTGTCAATGCCACATGTTGGACACACTGGACACATGTTGTTTGTATGTTATGCTATGAAGCAAGGACACCAGACACACCACACACACTCACACTTCGACACCGATAATATTTTGAGAAAATGACATAATTTAATGTATGTGTTGGGCACCGGACACGGCTTTGACCAGAAGTGTTGCTGCTACAGAGATGATATGTATTGTGAAAGGCTATCCAATGTGATGCATGGATGGGGACTTAATGAAACTTTAGAAGCATGTTGCAGGCACTAGTTTTGCATTTTGGCGATTGTGAATCTGATTAGGAGCTTGACTTTTCTGCCTGCAAATTATTTCTTACTGCGTTATTTTTTGATTTTGTTAGTTTTGCTTGATACCATTCCCCAAAAGTTTGAGCAGAATGTACTAGTAATACCTTTGACAAGTGAGACTATCTACATTCAATAGTTTGATATAGTCGCTTTGGTTCTGTTTGGACCTTCCGCTAGCTAAAGTAAATTTTTACTAGCCTGATCCAATAATTCATTTGTGGAAGAAGTGCGCTATGCTTTGCCAATGAAATACTGCACTATGCGATGCCATGCTGTCATGAATCGGTGTATCAGTTAGGTGAAGCTAATTATATGTTTGGACTTACTGTTTCAGGGGATTGGATTCCGATTCATATGAGAAGTATCACAATCCGATAGTATATAACATGGGTATGTGTGCTTTAAATTTACTTGAGAAGAAGGTGTCATTCTCTGATAAAGATTTGTTGATCACTTTCTGTCGAGCAACATTGGTTGAGTATGCGAAGTCTTCAATTAAAGATAGATTGTTCAAGGTAAGCTAATTATGTACTTTCGGTTATGCGAATCAAGAAATATTAAACTAGGCACACTGATGAAATTTTGAATGCAGGTTGCCCAAAATATGTGCTCCTTACTTTTCAAGCTGGAGGAGGATAAATTCTTGTATATCATGGATATACTGGACTGTGTTGCTCGTGAAACCAAGGTAAGGATGTATATGAAATTCTACGACTAGAACTCGTTGATTCTGGATCACAATTTGCAAATCTGGTGATGCTGTTTAGTCTTAATTTGATTCAAATGAACGTCGTTAGGTTCAGGTTGTAATGATTCAATTGGACTAGATCTCCGACCCGTGCGATGCACATGTCTTTTAGAATTGAAAACTATAGTATTTTTTATCAGCCTGTAATATAAAATTTGTTATCCACATATTAAGCTATAGTACCCGACATTCACAGTATGTTTGCAATCAAACTATCAAAAATAGTGATGTGAAAGACAGTAAATTACAACAACCTTCACTATTATTATTGAAATTTCATACATTTCAAGAAAGGAATAAGTAATTAACTAATAAAGTGTATCCTCTGTTGTCGAAGCGGAAACGCGGCCACCCCAAAAATTGACGCGACGCGGTATGCGGGCGCGACGTGGGCGCTATTACATGACGCGAACACTAATATATTTAATACTAAAATACTATAATGTTGAAAAAGAAATACTAAAACAACTTAAATTTTTTCTCGATTCATAATTTGAAATAAAACATGTCTTAGGCAAAACATAAGAACATACTTGCAAGAAATACTAATAAAATTCAAGGTAGCAAACACTTTAAGCCTCTAAAGCTTAAAGTAACAAAAGTACTAAACATGAAATAAAACTTCCGAATTCAATAATCACGAAAATCTTCATCATAACTTCCACTTCCACCATCATTCATGTGCTCTGCCTCATCCTCTTTCTCTTCATTTTCTTCCTCTTCATCCCCCCAATCAGTAACAAACTCAGGATATATACAAAAACTGGAATTAAAAAAGAACAAAAACGAAAACAAAAAAAGATGAAAAAGATTTCACAAAAACGAAAAAAAAAACAAAAAAAGAAAGAAAGAAAGATGGAAGAACAAACCTGATAGAGGTGAAGAGATGAGCAGCTGAGATATGGAATAATGGATGAAGAGATGAAGAGATGAAGAGGTGAAGAGATGAACAACCCTGATAGAGGTGAAGAGGTGAAAGATCTGAGCAGCTGAGAGATGAAGAGATGAGGTGAAGTGTTGTTTTGCTCGTATGAATGAATGAAGAGAAGAAGCGGCTGTGTTCTATGTAGTCTACGATGGAATGAATGAAAGAAAATAGGGCTTTGAAAATGACAAAATTAACCCTTCTAACGTTACTTAAGTGAGGGATAATTCTGTAATTTTGTTTCGACCCGGAAAAGCGGGCGATTTGACCCGCTACCGCTCCATGTAAAGCGGCCGCGAAACCCGGTTTTGGACCGCTTTTGCTTAACGCGCGACTCGGTCGCGTTCTGACGTGCTAGGCTGTTTTCAACCGCTCCGCGCCGCGTTAGACCGCTATTGACAACAAAGAGTGTATCCATGCAGTGCATTTTCAAAATCAGTTGATAAAGTATAGTTAGTTGTCAATTCCAAAACATAATCATTTAACGTCCATAGAATTCAAACAATTATATCACCAATGTAGTTATCTATTTATACTTTATAAATTATCGCCATAATCCATTCAAAATGAAAATTAGACTGGACACATTGTCGGTACAAAGTCAAATTTAGTAAAATAGGAATAAAGAAATGGTTGGAAACAAAATGAGTCCAAATTCCTTCACAAAGCACACTGACAATTTTCCGTTCGGCTGCAAAATAGCACTACCACTGTTAGCTTGAGTTACAATGGCTATGTGAGTTTGCATTTCTAACATTATAGTTTTCATCTAAATGCATTTGTGACATGGATTTTTAGTAACCATACAACATCAATCTTTTTGAACAGAAAAAAAGAAGAGCATCATTCACCAAAAAAGAAAAAGAATAAAGTATTGATGGTAGGTAGCAGAGGGGTAACCTTGGCGCAACTGGTAAAGTTGTTGTCATGTGACTGAAAGGTTCACGGGTTCAAGTCCTGGAAACAGCCTCTTGTGTAAAAATCAGGGTAAGGCTGCGTACAATACACCAAAAATGGTGGGAACCCTTCCCGGACCCTGCTTATGCGGGAGCTTTAGTGCACCGGGTTGCCCTTTATTGATGGTAGGTAGCAACATAAACAAAACTCGCAAAATAGGACTATCACTGTTAGGCTGTGATTGCATTTCTAGTTCTTTTCATCTAAAATGTATCTGAGACATTGTGAATTTTTACTAAGTACAATACTAATTTGTTAACCGTAATTTATGTTATACGTATAATTTTCATCAACAAAATGCAAAACATCAATAACCAAACAGAAAGAAAGTATTGATGTTTCATGATAGGTCAATATGACTTAGATTGGCTGTATCGAAATTCATGTGGTAAGTGCGTAGTTTCAAAAGGTTAGTTTGCAGCGACAAATCAAACTCGCCACCACCATTGATCGGAGCTGTTAGTGTGAGAAAAGCAAAGATAATATCACATGCTTATCAATAAAAAAACAGCAATAAAAAATAATCATGTATTGCAAGTTTGCGTAAGAAAAGAAAAAAATTGCAGACTTGTTAATGGATAAGTGAGACAAAAGTTAACCAATTCCTTGACAGCTACTTGTGTATGTGTTACCATGAGGAAATTCTGCTGCATGGACTCCATTGTACAGGTTGCAAGTGATTTCTTTTCCACAATTTTCACATACTTTTATAGTATAATTTTTGCTGCTATGGAAAGAGTGCTTAAATGCATTATAGGATAGGATTAGATGAAAATAATTAAATATTAAATGCTTGTTTATCTTAAGAGCGAAAACATGTTACCAAGTCTTTGAATTAAGCAAACCCATAACAGCTTCTTCGGTGTTTTTTGCTACGATGAATTTCTCCAGCCTCGACTCCATTGAAAGAGAAACAAGGAATAATTTTATAGATATCGAAACGCACAAGCTTCTTGGATGGTTTTAAGTGAATATGCAAGCCTGCTTTTATAGTGTGAAAGATTATTGCTGCAATAGAATGAATGTTTAGACATAATAATCTTGAGCTCTGCATAGTGACTCATTCTACAAAGCATTAGCCAACTTTGGTGTGTGTTCTTAATCAATTGTTTGTCATTTTCAAAGATGGTTAGGTAAGATAGGTTTACTGATAGGGTTATATCACCTTAAACATGGGTTTATACCATTGCAAAGAAACAATTTGGTGGGCAAAGGGTTTAAGGGCAGAACAAAATTTTTAGGGTTTGCTTGCATAACTATGTTCCATTTATATTTATTAAGATAAGATTAAGATTAAGATTAAGATAAGATTTATCCTTCCAGGTTGAAGAGGGAAATGCTGGAATAAAATTTGCACAACTTGTTGATTATTGTGCTGTTAAATGTAAGACTTCAAATGCAAGTTTTTGTTATACATTTGCAGCATATCTGAACAAAGCAGCAGAACGTTATAAACAGGTTTTTTTTTTCTTCTTCTACTTCTTCAATGTTTCTTTACTGTAGTTTTTACTTTTTATTTATGCAGCTGTTCTAATTGAAAATTTGGCACTTTGGCAGTTTATCCTTAATTCAATATTGAGGCTCTATGCTGCTGGTTTGGTCCTTGTTAGCTGTAATTTGAGGGCAAGAGCTGAAGATCTTGTATCCCCTGGCACAGCAAAATTTGAATGTTTGCTGGGAGTTTTACTTGAAAATATGAAAATACTTCAGAGTTCACCACCTTTGCTCGATTCCTTGCATATATGCAGCAGAAGAAGTTGTATGTCATCCAGCGTTGAAGACCAACAATTTGATGGTCACACATGCACACAGTCAGCTTCTGATTGTAAGGCTTCAATGACTTACCTATCATTTTACACAGAAGCACTGAACTTTATATGCCAACCGCTTGCTAGTTCAATAAATTCAGAAAGGAAAGAATTTGTAACTGGAAAGGATGATGCTTCTGCTCTGACTGTGCTTTCCACTGTTGGAGATGCATTTCATGCTCTTTGTCAATTTTTTCTTTATGATCCAAGGTATATTCAGTAAATATCTAAATTATTTTGGTGAAGTAGAGTTTTTCATGTTTGGCCGATATGTCTTTCTAATTTTATTTGATTATTTCATCTTGAGCTAACTGTGATGATAAACATCTAAATCCCTGTTCTTTCTCACTGCAGTTTTAAATTTGAAAAGAATGATGACAATTTTAACGCAAAGAGTAGAACAGTGCCCTTGGTGACTTTGGCAGCTTTCACTCTTTCCATCAGAACCAATCTTAAACTCCAGGTTCTCCTTATTACCATGAAATGCTGTTTAGGTGTTATCATTTCTACTATAATACTTTTTCCACTAGAAATATCTTATTGAATTTCTTAAATGTTTGCAGAATGCTTTTAAGCCGTGTGTTTAAAACAACTAATGTTCTTTGCCTCTATTTCAGGAGAGCACACAGTTGATTAAGCATATCATTGCTAGCAAGTGGGTTGATGCAGGACGGTTAAAATACATAATTTATCGTCTCCATAATATTTTTTTAGTTTTCTACAGAAACAAGCAACTACAAGAGGTATTCCATTATTTTTTTTAATTGAATTTTGCCATGTAATGTAATATCTCATGGAAACATCATAAACTTGCTTCTTAAAATATTTCCGCAAGCATTTGAGCTCCTGGTAGGAGCCATTAGCCATCAGTTAATAGGACCTGTCAGAAGCAAAGTATGCCATGCAATATAGATAAAACCAATACATGAATCTTATTTGGTGCATGTTGTTAACAAAACGGCTTAGCATGAAAGCTTCAGGTATTTAGCAAGGACCCACGAATGATACATTTTATCTCAACTATGGTCCACATGAAAGGCCAATGGGGTTGTAATGTGACTGAATAATGAAACCGGATCTTGAAAACAAATCTCTGAACAATAATACGAAAACAAGGATCAAAATAATAAGAAGAAATGCCCTCTACTATATTTGAATACTAGAAAAATGAACAAAATGAAAACATTTCACAGTTTTCAAAGCTGCAAGCCCAATACTAAGAATGTAAAGGAGTTGTGGTTGAACAGTGAGAATGTGAAGGAGTTGTATCTAAAAGTAAATATTGAGAGCGTAATATCTTTTGCCAAGTAAATTACTTATGTTCTTGTATGATGTATCATTGCAGGCTTCAAAGGTTCTAAACTTGTGCTGCAAAGCATCATGGCTCTTTATTAAACGCCACTGTGGTAATCTGTCAGAAGGTGCTCTAAAGGAGTTTGTAAATGATGCTTACACAAGAAGTGCCTGGCTGTTAGATATTCTGTATGAAACTGACAATCTTAAGACAAGAAAAAAATTGATTAAGACCCTTAAAAACTGGTCCAGTGCTAAAGATATGTTCGAGAAGCTTCCAACTCCCATACCTGTGGTGAAGCAATGGGTGAAGGTAGGTTTAAAAGCATTTAATTTTTGTATTTAACAAGTTACATTTTAAGTTTGCTTCTTCCTATTGATTATTATATCATATTGTATGCATGTAGATAGAATGTCAGCGTGTTAAGAATGTTGATGGGAGTGTTGATTCTCCTAGCTTATACAGTCTATTGTCGTCTTCTACAGAATTGTCAAAGAGGAACATTGGCATAATCGTAGAGCAGGTTCAGCCACTTCGTAGACATTTCCTTTGAATAGAAACCTCATCACAGTTTTCCTGCTATGCATTTGATGTTTATTGGACCTTTTTTCAATGTGTATCTTTTCTTTTTCTCCTTCATGTCTGTTTAGGAGCTTACTGAGTACGAGTTGATGAGTTTTTACTACCCAGAATTCTGTCAGAAAATGCAAATGGAAATCACGAATATACTCCTTCAAAATATATATATCACGCCAAATAGTTGCTTTCAAAAGGCACAAACTATAGTCAGAAGAGGAAAGACATTAAGGTTTTCCGGCATAGGTGGTCTCTCAGACTGCATTCAGTGTTTGTCAGAAGCAATCATCATTTTGGTAAGCTGTCTGGTGTGTCTCCCTCAAATACCTAACCTCTATTTTCTGTAAAGCTCTTTATATTAGAGATGCATAGGCCATTAATATGAAGTCCACTTCTGCAGAAGGAGATTTCTGGTGAGATGTGTACCAATTCAATTCCCATTTATAATCAGCTGTGTGTTGCATATTGTCTACGTGCACTATGTACCCAGGAAGCTGAACCCTGTTCACAGGTACTAAAACATGCTGGTAAATTCCACTTTGTCATTAAACTATTTCTCTCTATTTCTTTTCTGGGGCAGTAAATTGTCACTGGTGATGCCTACACAATTGTCAGTAACTTGATTTCCCTCTCATGTATGTTGAGGGATTTGGCAACTTCATTGATGTATTCTTTGTTCTCTTTTCTTTAAGTTTTCTTACTATTTATAAGGTTATTTTTTATTCTCCTAACTCTTCGCAATCATCTTCTCATTATTCATCAAAAAGCCGCTTATCTTTGACCTTACATTGAACAGCAATTTTTTGTGTGACTTATAACAGCAAATTTTTGAAGATGTCAAAGCTGCATTGGATCTATGGTTGGGCATCTCTTGTGTGGATTGCTTTGAAGAGGGAGAATGTTCTGCATTGTCTGACAATATAATGATTCTACTTTATAACATAATTGATTTATCACACTTGAAGGTCTGTTTTTCTTAAGTATTTTTGGTTCGTGTAGTTTTTGCATAAGATATATGGTGACAGTATTTTGGTTTCAACGATATCTCTTTAGGGTTTCATGGAACTCTTCAATGATGCATATCGGCTGGTGATCAAAATGTTCAAATTAAAGAGTGTCTCAATGGAGAAGTGGTTGGCCTTATTGTGGGAAAGTAGAAGGCTTAGTCATGCTCTTTGTGTTTCGCCTGTTAATGAGGCATTCATCCTGAATTCATTGGATGATTTTAGCAACCTTTCAAATATTAATTTCTGGATACATAATCTTAAAGGAAACCAATCTTCATTAATAGGGTTTCAGCAGAATTTCTCTTTTTTGTTTGCAAGCTCTCATAGGAGTTCTTGCGATCATGGTAGCTCGTTTCAAGTAGAAATCACAGTTGACGAAGTTCAAAAAGCTGCACTCAAACTGATTTCAAATGTACAGTCCTTCTTAGACATTATTTATGGTACTTTATTTTATTTAAACTCATCACTCTATTTTCTGTTAATCTTCTCCTAGGTTCCTGTTCCAAGTCATTGCACTTTTCTTGCTGGATATCTTTACAGTGATTTGTGCGGAAGACTCATTGCAAATGGGCAGTTAATAGAGGCAAGTAGCAATGATTTTGATTTTAGTCCTTACAGTACTGATCAGCATTCCTTTAACTTAAATTAAAGATCATTGCTATTTGAATCATGTATCATATTCGTCATAAGTGCTGCTTTTTGTGTGAGAGATTGCAATGCTGCTGATCAATCTGTGGTTTTTTCTTTCTAGTCAGCCAAAACTGGTTTGGACTTTGATGTGTGATAACTTACTAACTTATCAAATGTCTTTTCTACCCTAACTATTTTATTGGTGGAGTACCGAACTGTGGAAACTTATATCTGCAGAATTTAAGCTGAGATGAAAAATAGGCCAAATACCTTATGCGGTCCTTTAAGTTAGCTGTTTATAACAAGTCAGTCCTTTAAGTTTTTTTGTTACAAATTGGTCTTTTAAGTCATAAAATATCTGCATCATTATCCTATTTTAATCAAACTCAGTTAAAAAGTGTTTACGTGGACGTTTAATATTAAGTTTGTAGGTTTAAATTCACCGTTCTCAAAACAGGTTCATAGGTGTATTTGATTTGAAACAAAATTGATCGATTACTTGATTTATAACACTGTTGATAAAATATTTATCTGTAAAATTAGGCTTGAATTCAAAAACCAGAACAAAATGTGCGTAAGAAATCATGTTTTATGTCATAAGTACTTTTGCTCATAAACACTTTTTAACGAAGTTGGCTGAAAAAATGGTTAACAATGTAAGTATTATATGACTTAAAGGACCAATTTGTAACAAAAAAAAACTCAAAGGACTAACTTGTTATAAACATCTAACTTAAAGGACCATAGGAGGTATTTGGCCTGAAAAATAAGATTGAAAATGCTTAACGGATTTAGACTTGATTACTTATGGTACCTTGTCCTTTCCTATTTGAAAGCAAACCTAGATTTTTTAATGTTAATGCATGCAAATTTTATCACTCCTATGCGACGTTCTTCCAAGTAAACAAAATTGGTTAATGTTTTTTCTACCTTAACTTCTTTTTGGTTGGGTAGGTGAATAGTGAAAACTTACATGGGCACAATTTAAGCATAATGGATTTAGACTTGATTATTTATAATACCTTGTCATTTTCTCCTTTATATTTTTTTTTTCCTATTGAAACAAGCAGACCTTGATTTCTAAAAGTAAAAACTTCAAAGCTGTGTGCGTGTTTTTGTGTGTGGTCATTTGAAGATAACTTATCAATGAAAGTCATAATTTTGTTTTGTTTTACATCTCTTTGCCCTTGGCTTGTTTAACGACTTATGGTATTTCTTGTCTTTTTTACTTATTATTTATTAGGCTCTTTCATTTGCAAAAGAAGCTCATAGACTACATGATCAACTCTTCAAAGTGAAATTTAGGCACATTTTTCAGAAGCATAATGAAGAGAATAATATAACAGTTGATTTTTCAAAGAATCTTATGGATGGCGTTGATAAGATCGAAGCGGACATGTCAGTTGTTAGGGAAGTTTTTCTATTTGATTCGATATCACGGGACTTAAAAGACAATTATCTGAGTCCGTGGAAAATTATGCAGTCTTACCTTGAGAGCACTCTTCAGGTTTGACTTGTATCTTGTCATCCTATCATTTATGGAATTATAGTATTTGTAGGAGGCCTTTTATGGACTGCATTTCAATGTCATAAAATGCATGCAGGTAGGAGCCATCTATGAAATTATCGGAGATGGAATTGAGGCTGAAATATATCTTCGATGGGGGAAAGCAATATCCTGTTCACTTCAGTTGCCTTTGTTTATAGTTGCTTTCTCTTTCCTCTTAGGTATGTAAGTTACTTGTAGCCTTATTCTGCTGTTCTATTGATAAATTTTTGTTCTCTATTTTCAGTGTAAAATTAATGTGCCATTTTTTGGTTTGAATTACTAGGAAAACTCTACACTACAAAAAGACATTGGGATTCAGCAGAAAAGGAACTTCAATGTGCTGAGCAGATTTTGAATGATAACAGCGTACCATTTTGTTGCTCAAAGTGTAAATTAATACTTGAAGTTACTCTTCATGGGTATCTTGGAGATTTGTGTCAGAGTAAATTTAATGCTTGTGAAGAGGGTGTTTCCGAAGAGACTGCAAAAAATTGGTACACATCAGCTCTGAATAAATTAACTCTTTCTGAATGGAAAAGCCCTCTGAGTTGTCCTGAAGACGACTGTGATGCAACTGCAACAGATGCAAAATGTGCTGGTGGGACGACTTGTACTTGCTCTTTAATGAATGAAGTGGGTGAGGATGTAAAGAAATCTACGAAAGTAGGGCCAGGAACCAAAGTTGGATCCAAACAAAATAGGAAGCCTAAAAATGCAGCTAAGGTTATATCAAAGGAACCAAACATAGTAGTTGAGAATCAATCAAGGCTAACTCGTTCTAGATATCGATCTATACAGAACCAACAAATGAGCATTTCTAAGAAGTTAGAAGTCAATGAAAATGTTGAAGGCAACCAAATTTCTGGTCTGTCTGACATGCTTAGTCGGAAGGAGTCAATTTCGATGGAGATTGGTTGCAGCATTTCATCAAAGATAGGTGGCAGAGTTTCTTCAAAGTGTGCAATAACATGTGTTTTATCTGAAATGAAGTGTTGGAACTGCCTTCCATCTGAAGTTCTGAAATCTGGGTTATTGAATGATTTTATTGTTCTTAAATGGGAGTTTTTTCGGAGGAAACTTTCAATGAAGCTACTCACCCGAGTAGGTATGTGTGCCATTTCACATTTTCTGTCTTTGTAAATGCATGATTATTCTGTTGTCATTTTCACCTAGTGAATAGTGTGGTAACAGGCATGCATAATTTCCAAGTATTAGCTGTAACTTCACCAGATTAAGCATTGGTTGAATAACTAGCTTGCCGCTAAAACCGCGACACGTGTCTTCGTGCATTTGCAGAAACTTTCTGGAATATGAAAGTTTACTCATGTTGGCATGTAAATTGCTTTATCTGTTTATCTATATATCTATGTAGAGTCAGGAACCTTTGACACCAGGTGTAAGTCTTTTAACTTACACCAAATTGTGGCCGTAAATATAATAGATCTGATCGCTGTAATATTTCACGGGTCAAATTAATAATAGAGAGACACGTGACATTCCATCTTTTTCTTTTTGGCCTTTTAAACCTTCAATGAAACTCACAATGTTGCAAATGGAACCAACACCACTAACTTCCAGACTCTCATAGGCCATCGTCAGAATCTTCCCCAATTTATTCTCCTATAGTCGTTATCATATTTTCTTTCTGCCCAATTCTAACATTTTCATACAAAATGTTCATTTGAGACCCTTCATTAGACACAACTCATTGAACTTAGGCCATAATAAATGTTTTAGGGTTGAACCTGAAGTGACTTGGCCTCACAACATCTCAAGTTGTTAATTTCCATATTCCTTTGTCGTTAAAAGTTTCTTTTTTTGGTGGTGACATTGCAAAAACTTGATAAGCATTCTTATTGGTGATAAAGATTCTTATTTCGAATGAAATACTGGTTTACTGCCATCCCAGACATTTGGTTCAATTAGCAATACAAGGAATTTGGCAAATTAGGTTTTGAATGTAAATGGGCGAAGAGAGAGAAGAAAAGATGAGAGAAGAGACGTCTTGTGCCTCAGTCGGGTTTTTTTTGACAGGACATACGAAATATTATAAGCCGTTTGATCAATAGAAATTTACGTTTGAGATTTGGTGTAAGACTAATGGCCTACGCCTAGTGTCAATGGATCTTGACTCGTATATATGTGTGTGTGTGTGTGTGTGTGTGTGTCTATATATATATATATATATATATATATATATATATATATATATATATATATATATATATATATATATATATATATAATAAAATCTCTCTCTCGGTGTCTCTCTCTCATCATGTATTTTGTTTTAGTATATGTTTGGATTGATAATATAAGATGGAATGAAATAGAACAGACTAGTTAAATTTTTTAAAAAATGAATGTAATGCCATTCCACTTTGTTCTGCTATATATATACCATCAATCCGAACATACCCTTAAGGTATACAGTTTTGCTTCTTTCTTTTTCTAATATGATTGTTCATCTGCAGTGAAGTGTTTTGCATATCCTGATCAAATCGATGAAGCACAGAAAATTCTTCTAAGAAGCATGTCTCTTCTGTTTGGCAGAAACCCATTCTGCCACACTTTTTCATCAATTCCTGTAGATTCTTTTCACCAATTGGTTGCAAAGGAGATACCGGGAGATGCATTTGCTATTGAGCGTTCTGAGATAATTTATAGCATATGTTGGCATTCTTTGAAATGCTATCATTCCAAGTATATGAGGTAGGCATTGACATCCAAAACATACTGACATTGATTGGCCTCTCAGTTCAGCAATAATGTACAAATGGTTTACTAACTTGCGATGTATACAACAGTACTTTTTGACATGCTTTTTTGAAAATGTTCGAGCCTTCCAAATTTGGCATTAGAGCTGTATGTTTGTTAACAAGATAAATGTGTTTGCTTAACTAAGATTTTCCTCTAGGTTGTAATAGACAAGAGTTGGCAGTTTTAACAGACAATTATCGGATGATTTTCTGATAAAAGAAAAGCGCTTGAAAATTGTAGTAAAAATATTGATTTCTGAATCTAATTTTTTTCCTTGTTCTTCCAGATCCCTTATGCTCTTGTGGAAATTTTTTATTGCTTTCCTGTATTCCTACAGTAGTATCTCCCTATGAGTTATGTTCGTAAAATTGTTATATTTGCTGCTCTGTGAACATAGCATTCTATAATTAACTTTTGGGTCTTGTTAACCGGTGCCCCCGGGGCACTGGTTAAGAAGCTAAAAGTAGAAATAAAAGACATGATTTACATTGAAAAGAGCAATATTTCAACTTTTAAAAAATAGAATACACAATTTCCAAGAAAATATTTCCTTTTCTAATTCCTTAACCAGTGCCCCGGGGGCAACCGGTTAACATTTCCCTTAACTTTTATAGACTTTAGACATTTTGGTTTTTCCTTACAGGAACATTTTTTGTAATCTATCTCACATCAAGTTTGAAGACATTGCTTCTTGGCTGATGGTAGCTTTTGTACTCTCTCGTGAGGTTCCCGCAGTTTCTCAAAAGGTCATATTCTCTATCTGTATGTTATTATTCTGTGACAATTTTCGCGTAATCGGTTTGATTTTTTGATTGGCTAGTTTCGTAACTTTGAACATTTTAGACAATGATACCTGTCTTGACAACTTTTAAAGCATAAGATAAAATTGAATCTTAAGAATGTATATCTTGGCTTTCTACAACTCTATTATGGTAGTTGAAATCCATGTCCCGCATGTGCAAGACTCTACTATATATCCTCTTCCATGTTCATAATTGAAAATTATGTAGAAGTTTCCAATATAGCAACCCACATAGGTGGTAAATAAAAAGTATCCACTTTTTATATAATTAAAAGACACCCAAAATTTAAAAACTTAGAAATTTGATATAATAACAGGCTGCGGTACACTTAAGTTGTTGTCAGTAATGGACTTGGACCTGATGACTCATGTTGTTCTATGAAGTGCAAATGCATGCTGCGTTGCTTAATAATCCTGTTTTATGAAGTGCAAATGCATGACGTGTTGCTTAATAATCCAGACTCTTAGCTTTTTGTTCTCTTCCTTGGTGTCTATTGTTTTATCACTTGAGCTCTTTCACAGTATATGATCTTAATATGCTAATGTTACTGCAACAGGTGTCTAAATTACTCGCTGTGATGTATGTGGTTTCTTCCTTGAGTGAACAATTTTCAATGCCATCTTTTAGCAAAGTTTTCGATGAAAATTACTGGTCTTCGTACTTCCACCAAGCTTCTATAGGAACTCATCTTACTTATCAGTTTCTTTCTCATACAAGTGGGGAATGCAAGGTACAATCTCTTGTTGATGTTCGGGCATATCTTCATTTCATGTTTATCAATATTTTGGAATTTATCCATGGCTTCTATAGTAAGATATGACTCTTCAAAATAAATATGGGGAAATATATCCAAATATTATTTAAAAATTGTGTCAAGTGTTCAAACACTAACATGCTTATATAGACTACACTATACCTAACATGCCTGATTAATGGGCCGAATACAACGATTAACATAATTACAGATACACGTCTATTTAAAACACTCTCACAAGCTGGTGAATGAGTATCTATCAATTTCTCATTCCTTGCTTCCAAGTAAGTTGGCTGAATAGTTTTGTTGGTAAGCCATTCGCTAACACATCTTTCAGTTGATGTCCAGAAGGAATGTTGGTTGTAGTTATCAAACCACGATTCAACTTCTCCTTGATCAAGTGTTGATCTATTTCAATGTGTTTTTTCTTATTATGCTGAACTTGATTATGAGCAATACTTATAGCCTATTTATTATCACAAAAAAACATCATAGGATTTTGGCAAATGGTTATAAACAATGTTTGGTGGTATGGCAGTGAAGAAGTTTTTCTTGTGCTTTGTGCACCCGTTATTTGCATATTTCCAGTACATTAGCATCTTTTTAGATTCATTTACTTGTCTAAGTATCCTTAAACTTTGATATTATAAGATTCGACATTGTATTATTTGCTCATGGGAATTGAGAGTGCATTATTTATGATTTTCTCAATCGTAAGTTCTGGGGGTTCCCTTTTGTACAACTTGCACACTCAAATCTATAGTACCTTTGATCTATAGTACCGTCAAATAATAATATAACTGATACAAAATTCATTGGTTTGATGTGATTTCATTTCTAATTCTATCATGTTTTATGCAACCATTCTTGATCTATCGTATCATTCTCATTTTGTAACATGGAGCTTACTATCTTGTTGGATATATTTTCCATCTAACATCCAGTCCTAAACAACATTGTTTCTCTTATAGCTCTACAGTAAAATTTCTTTAAGCTTGAGTACAATTTTTCTACTAGAAATCAGCCCAAAGTATTCCTCCATTCCATCCACCCTACTTGGATCCTCTGATTTCATCTCCCTCTATTTCCTTGTCATTTTGTATGATGAACCCAAAGTACTTAAATAGTAAAACTTGTGTTGTGATAATATGTTCTTCAATTTTCATTGCCAATCTAGGATCCATGTGCCTCTTATTAAACTCACATTACATATGCTCTGTTTCATTTCTGCTCAAGCAAAAGCAACGTGCTTGCTTCCAAGAATTGTCTCTAATTTTTATTTTTCTTTTCTCTTCCCAACTCGCCAACTTAAGATTATACCATCCATACCAACCATGCACCGCGACACCCTCTTTGATGTGTTCAGTTAGCAGTAGCACATTTAGAAGAATTAGGACAAAAAAGAGTTCACAGTTAACCCTGGATGAGAACCTATGATTATATCTTTTTTTGTATCTCTACTTTGTGTTCTTATGCCAGTTGTGACCACTTTGAGTATCTTTCATTGCTTGAGTGTAAGCAATGAAAACCCCTCAATGTTTCACAAAACTTGTCTAGGAACCCTAACACAGTGCTTTCCCAAGAATGATGCTAAGTTTGAAACAAGCATTTGGCCTACAAAATACAGTAGGTCTCATATTGTCAAGGAATGTTGATTGTTAATAATAACATAATGATGTATAAGGAAAAATGACGCATCTACAGTTCTCTCTAGGTG
The DNA here is from genome assembly GCA_958299785.1 of Medicago lupulina. Lineage (NCBI taxonomy): Eukaryota > Viridiplantae > Streptophyta > Magnoliopsida > Fabales > Fabaceae > Medicago > Medicago lupulina. The sequence continues at coordinate 1,443,496 of OY283139.1, forward strand.
TTGACGGGGTTTACCCCAATTAATAGGCTATCAATTTGATATTTATAGTTCACTGGGTTTTTCAATAACAAATATAAAGGCATGTCATATGCTTCATCATTGGTTTTTTGATGTCCAGTAATCTCTTTTAAAATCAAACGTGGAACATGTATTTTTATGCTGTCCAGTCCTTTGTATTTTAGCAGATCAAATGCATCCTAGGACTTCTTGCTTCTTCTTCTTAATCAATTTTGATTTCAGGGTCCATGTGTTACTGGATCTTCTTGCACCAGAGAAGTCACATTTGACTCACTAAGGTAAAAATTGTTCTTATTGCATAAGAAAGAAATGATAAATTCAAATACAACCTGGACCAATACTCTAATTGTATGTGTTTCTCTGTGTTGCAGGATTGCTCCTGATTCCACAGTAGATTTAGCAGAATATGTGAAGAAATTTTTTGCCCGTCTTCCACTCACAACCATCATCAGTATAAGTTTGCTTGAACGTGAGTATACTAGTTTACTACAGGAGTTGTTGCTTTATCCTGCATGTGTTCGAGCATGGATGTTGGTTTCACGACTGAATTTTAAGACTGAACCTGTTGTGATGTTATTGCCACTGGATTCTATTTTACAAGGTATATAGCTCCTGTTGGTACAGAGTACATCATATCAAATCTTATACGTATATATTTCATGAAGTTAGACAATGTAATTTATAACTGTTCATCATCTTTTTCAGATGAGGGTGATCTTAGTACTGGTTCAGACTTTTTGCAAATGTGTGAGAAACCTAGTAAAGTCTGGCGTTGTCCATGGGGTGGTTTCGCAATGGTCGATGACATTGCACCAGCCTTCAAAACCATTTTGAAAGAGAATTACTCGTCATCAACGTCTGATTTTGAAATTACAGAACAGAATATGACACTATGGTGGGATTGGAGAACCAACGTTGATCGTCGCCTTGCTAACTTTTTGAGGTGCACTACTTTTCGTGCATATTTCGCATCATTTCTCTGTAGTTGAACAACTATAGAACACTCACTTTATACATTCATTACTAACAAACGTAAAATTTAAAACAGCAGTATGCATGATTACATCATTGACAGGGTAGAAGTAGTTTTAACCTTAAAGAAACTAATTGTTATTCTGTTAACAAAAAATAGAAACTAATTGTTATCTCTCCTTGTACAATTGTCATCCCTTACCAGGAACCTTGAAGATTTGTGGTTTGGTTCATGGAAATTCTTGCTTCTTGGAGAATGGTCGAATTGCAAAAATTTTGACTCGGTGCTTAAAAATCTAGTGAATGATCTAAGATCTAAATGCAAATTGGATGTAAATGAGCGTCTTCTTAAAATTATTCTTGGTGGCTCTAAATATGTTTGTGAAGGAAAGACATTGCTTTCACAGCTATCCTCAAAGAAAGACTGCTACATTGCTAAAGGAGGCTACTGTGATGGAGCAAAGAGTGGGATATTTTTAAACGTAGCCAATAAAATAATGTCATCAGAGGTTGCTTTTGAACTATTAAATGAAGCCTTAAATGTGCTGGAAGTGGACGACTCTATGAATAGAGAGCCTGTAATTCTAGTGTTGGATCCTGAGGTGCAGGTAAATCAATTGTTTATGACTTGCTTATTATGTGTTTTGAAATATTTGAAGCATTACGTACTTAAGTAGTATTTTTTAAATGATTGAGAATGCATCGTGTAGTGTGGATTTAATCAATTTATAGTTTTATACAAACTTTGACAACAAAATCCTACTGCTGCAACAGATGATCCCTTGGGAAAATTTGCCTATACTAAGGAAGCAAGAAGTTTACCGCATGCCTTCCGTTAGCAGCATCTCTTTTGTTCTTGATAAAGGCAGCACCAGTAAGGAACCAGTGGGAAGAAATTTGGCACCCTTTCCTTCTATAGATCCTCTCGATGCTTTTTACTTGGTAAATCCAGATGGTGATCTTGCTGGCACACAAATTGAATTTGAGAAATATTTTAGAGATCAAAACCTTGAGGTATTGCATCTGTTTAAATTTTAATAAGAATACTTGGGAAAAACATTTATGTCTTTGTATTCCTGCTAGTCATTTAATCTATAAGTCTAGTGAATTTTTGTCTTCTTTCTTATCATGTCACTTTACAGGGAAAGGCAGGTTCCAAGCCCACCGTCAAAGAATTGGCTTCTGCATTGGAAAGTCACGAGCTTTTTATATATTTTGGGCATGGAAGTGGTAAAGCTTGAGAAAATATATAAATACATAAATATATACATTATATTTGTCATTCCATGTGAGTCTTATATTCATAAGTGCGGTTGAATTGCATGTGTTTTCACAGGAGTGCAGTACATTTCCAGGCGTGAGATTGAGAAACTACAGCAATGTGGTGCTACACTTCTGATGGGGTGCAGTAGTGGTTCCTTGACCCTAAATGGGAGCTATGCGCCGCAGGGTGTTCCCCTGTCATATCTGCTGGCTGGTTCTCCATCCATTGTTGCCAACCTGTGGGAAGTAACAGACAAGGATATAGATCGATTTGGCAAGGCTATGTTTGATGCCTGGTTGAAGGAAAGATCAAAAGTTGACATTCAATGCTTGCAGTGCAACTTACTATCAGAAGAACTAGAGGCCATGAATTTGAAGGGTGGCAAGGGTAGAGGAAAGAGAAAAGTCCCAAAGAAGAAATCACTAGAGTTGCCTGAGAATGATTCACTTAATACCAAGTGTAGCCACAGGCGCAAAATTGGGGCTTTCATGGGCCAGGCGCGTAATGTTTGCAAACTTCCTTTCTTAATAGGGGCATCTCCCATTTGCTATGGTGTTCCTACTGGAATTTGGAGGAAAAAGGATACCTAGCCTTACCAACCCAACAAGAGGTCGCCTCCATTATATGGGAATTTGGGGCATCTCCCATAAGCTCTGGTGTTCCTACTGGAATTTGGCGGAAAAAGGATACTTAGCCGTACCAACCCAACTAGAGGTCGCATCCACGATTGCATGGGAATTTGGGGCATCTCATATGCAATGGTGTCCCTATGGCGTTGAAGTGCATTAAAGAGGTTCATTGACCACAATTCACCCAGTCAAGTCACTAAACAAAAACCCTTCAATACTAACTCGTTAGACGGGGCATACCGACAAGGATTTCATTATTCTTTGGAGATTTGAATCTTTTAGTTTTCCTTGACGGCTGCTAATTGAGCCTTGCATTGGCTGTTCATTATTTGATGAATGACCTTTGTGTAAATGTGTTGTTACTGTAAGCTTTCTAGTTAGAAGAAACATATTAGTTAGTTCCCGTCGTGTCCGGGAAAAAGCTTTCTTGTCAAGTTCTATTTTTTTTAGAGAAAGTTCTTTTTTATTTTAGAGGTAAACATTGCAAATATTTTTTATACTCTTAGCCACAAATATTCAATTTATTGTTACATATCACTTCGATAACCCCCTAAAAAAATCATTTCGATATAAAACTCGTCCAATTGCAATGCATGATGTAAGTCAAGTCTAATTTTTATATTAGCTGTGTATACTTTTATTTCAATTTTTTTACAAGTAAATATCAAAATCAAGACGAGGTTTTGCATTAGATTGGTTGGCTTTTATTTTATTTTTAAGATATCATATTTTAGTTTATACAACAGGGATTCACACTTTGATGTGATAGCCTACTGTAATGCTTTTAATAGTGAGCTTTTAGAATGCATGTTAATACTATGAAAGTATAAATATTTTTTTGAAAAATAAATATTTATTTTGATAAAAATATAAAACCGCAATTGGTATTTTTAATAGTTATGTTTTACCTTTGTAATTTTAAGGTTAGTCTTGATGTTTTTTTTTTTAAGGAAAGGTTAGTCTTGAGGGTTTGATGATGTCTTTTTTAGGGGTAGACCATGGGTGTAGTTTCATAACTAACTTAACCACATTAAAATTGGATGAATTAGAAAGTATTAACCAGATAACTACATTTCACCCCTTTAAAAAAAAATAAGATAACTCAATTTCATGAAGAAACTTAACTTTTCTTTTTCGACAATAAGAATTTTAACAACTTAATAACATTAAATTTGATTATTTAAAATACAAGAGACCTTAAGGATGTATGACATAGTATTGTTTTTGATCGAAATGATGTATGAAATACGTATGAATATAACTTAAAAATCCTAAAAAATTGAAAATACCTAAAATTTAAATTAAAATAGTTTTCAATTAAAAAAGTATATCCAAATCCATGTGAAAAAATGAAGAGATGAATAGTTTAGTCATTTTTTTGTGTTTCGTGTGTGATTTTTCACATAAATTAGGAGAATACTTTGATACACTTTCTTATGAACTAACTATTTTATCGGTTATGTGCTGATTTGTAAGAAAACTGCCGAAATCGTAAATCAAGCAATGCACCTTATAATGTTTCAAACAATGCCATTTAGGAGAATTGACTTAAAGATCCGTTCGAATTGTGTCTATTCTTAGGTACTATGTAACCAAGTAATCTAAAAAAAAAGAGAGTATAATTGCTTCTTCTTGCGACCGAGAGTGAACATAAGTTTTGTGAGCTGAGTCAAAGAATAGGAAGATGAGGGATAATTGAAAAATTACTACATTTAAGATAGGAATTTTTTCTCTTTCCATGTGTAGTTTAGTTTCACACTACGCGAGAGTTTAACTATTTTTTATACAAAATCGTACATACGATCTACAACTTTGGCTGTTTTGTTTTTTCGATGAAAATTAAAAGAAGTTGTACGTTGGATTGCGACTTAAAAATAAATTGTACATTGGATTTACAATTTCTAAACAAGGATTGGCGAATTCAAAGGAAGTAGAACATGAAATTGAAGCTATAGAGTTTCATGTGAGATGTAAACCTTTTACTAGTATAAATTAAAATTTCAAACACCCACCTTCTTTCCAAGTCTAAAAACAGCTCATTTTAAAATAATTTTAAAAGAGTAATGATATTTGAACAACCATTTGATGATAATTTTTTTTTACTTTTATTATTGATAAAAAAAAATAAAGAGAGAAAGATGAACATAGAGAGAGTAAAAATGCAATATGAATATGAGAGAGATGTAAATACCATTTATCTTTTAAGACTGTTGAAGTGATATTCGTGTTAAAACATATACTTGGTGATATTTTTGCAATTAATTTTAAATTTAAAATGATATACGGCTATTTTAAATATAATGTTGCACCACGTTTTAGGCCTGTTATGCACATAACTTGTTAAGTACATAACAACCGGTTATGTAAAATGAGTCCCAAAACTCTCATCTCATAACTAATTTAAGATATTGAAGCCATTTTCATCAACAACAAAAGATATTAAAGTTTGAAACCATCAAAAATTACGACCTACAACTTAACAAGTAAATTCAAACTTTGATAACCAGTTATATATTGAGTGTCATAACTCTCATCTCACGACTTTTTTGTTTAAGGGTTTGCGTGAGCATTATATTTAACTCGCTGTGGTCACTTAGGTTAGTTATCTTAGTTGTTTTATACGAAGTATTATCATTAATACAACATATAACAGAAATCAAAAGTCGATAATATAATATATATAACACAACTAAGATAACTAATTAGAAGTCGGTAACTAATATACACTTGACATATTTGAATTGCATCCAATTAAAAAGTTTTTCCAAAAATTGTTTAAATTTGGTTGTAAAAATTAGTTTCTCTTTTACAAAATACATAAAAGAGAATGTTTACAAGTATGTTTAGGGTACATGTTAAAGAACTATATATAATAATTTTATAAAATAAAGTCATGTGTTCAATTTTTTTTAAAGAGTTTATTCAAATTTTTAAATACACACAAAGAATTGAATATTAAATTTCTACGTTTAAGCTCTTAACACTAGTTAGCAAGATCTATTGATTTTATTCGAAAATGAGTTGGATATAAGTTGATGTTTGAATACATAAACATCAGTTGAACAATAAATTCCAAATCATGTTTCGACTCAAATGTTACAAATCATAGTTTCAAGTTAAAATCAATTTTTTTTTTTTTACAATTTTATGTCCTATTTTTTTTTGGTGTCCGGCCCCGGACTTTGTATATATTATGTATTGTCCTTGCAAACTGAGTTAAACTCACTGAGATTTTTTTGTCCTGTTGTTAATTTCCAGGTTTTTTCTTCTCCTGTTGTTTTATTTATAAACTAATTTAAATATTTACCAAGATAATCGACAAAAAATTGAGTAAAATAAAAGGTTTATAGATGTGCAGTAAAGTGTAAAGAAAGTATGATATGCATCGTAAGGGTTTTGTAATTCGAAAGATACACAGCGAGAGAGAGAAGTAGCTCTTTCCAGTGCTGACAGATATCAATGGGGAGTACTGCGGCGGCGGAGAAAACTGAACAAGAACTTCGTAACGAGATCGATGAACTTCTTCGTCAACAACGCGAGGTTCATATATCTATATTTACATACTCTCTCTCTAGATATTGAATTTGATTTTTGATTCCTTAATTTTGAATTCAGATAAATGAGAGGCTTCGAGATCCTCGTGGTCTTCGTAAAGGTGCTTTATCAACTCCTCTTCTCCGTAATAATTCGATTCGCCAACGTCCCTTTGTTCGTCACGTGAGTTTCTTTCCGTTTTTGTTAATTAGGGTTCTATTCAACTACACTTCAATTGAGTTTATTGATTTGTTTTTTTAATTAGGGTGGAGATAATCATGATTCTGAAGATCAACCTCCTGCTAAACGGAGACTCTCTTCTGCTGTTGTTAAGGTATTTTCTTTTTCCACTTAATTTTGGTTTTTGATATTCAAGTTTAGTTTTTTAATTTTTGGTTTTAAATATTCAAATGCAATGTGTAATGTTTGATGATTTAAGGGTTGTTCGTTACAGATTAAATTTGGTTAATTTGTTTTGAGTAGCTTCTCATGAAAACGTTCTTGATAGACGATCTTATGAAAAGAAGTTAATTTCTTTATAGTAAATAGACACAAAATAGCTTATGATTTTCTTGTAAGTCTCTGAAAAACAGTATATAAATTATGTGTGTGGTTGTTCAAAATTCAAATGTAGTGTGCATTGTCTGATAATCAATGGGTCTGTTTGTTATAGCTTAAATTGCTCAAATTGTTGAGTAATTTCTCTTGAAAATTAATTTTGTTAGATGTTTCCTTTCTTGAAAAAGTGACCTTCGATAGAAGATTTTTATAAATAATTTCTGCTTTTCTTAAACCTCCTGATAAACATCAACTTTTTATCTGCTGTTGTTAAGGTAGTGCTCTCTTTTTCCACTTAACTTCGATATTCAAGTTTAGCTCTTTATTCTTGGGTTTTAAAATCTGGTTTTAGAACAGATTATGTATGTGGTTGTTCAAAATTCAAATGTAGTGTGCACTGTTTGATAATTTAAAGGCCTGTTTGTTATATCTTTAATTGTTTTTTATAGCCTCTCTTGAAAATCATTTTCGATAGAAGATTTTTTATTATTATTATGGTAACCAAACACAATAGTTCTGGTTATTAGAAATCTCTAAAAAACAATATCGAAATTATTAGAAATCTCTAAATCATAACTAGTAGTGTTGTGCACCTACTCATGTGCCTTCCTGACCCCTAAACCACAAAGGGGGAAAACAGAAGTGTGTCTTTTTAACTGTATATCTTGTTTGGGAATGAAGGTTGGTGATGGGGAGCTGACTGAGGATGCTGATGCTGGAAAGACAAAGGATTCAACTGGTGATGGTGTAAATGGGAATGCTACCGTTGGTCAGAGTGATGGGAAGCCTTTTAATTCTCAGCAAAGTGGATTGTCTAGAAGAGACAGTTATCAAAGAAATTCAAAGGTAGTAAATGCAATAAATGTCTTACCTTCTTGACGAATAATGATTGTTGGTTTGAAATTTTGTATCTAATGCTATAGTCTGTTCTTCATGTCAGGCTTCTGAGATTCCTACTACAGAACATGTTCCAAGGGTATTGCCTAAGAATGAAGACCCAAGCTTGGTTAATAGGAACAAAAGAATGCTGGGTCAGCTTTTGGGGACTCTGGAGGTATGGATGTTAGTTTGATTACTTGGTTTTAAACCCACTTTTAGATTGTTGCTTTAAATTATAAGCTCAATTCAGTAGTTGTTTTACAGTTTACATATATATTCTCTCCCTCTCCTCTACACTTATATTATTCTTTTTTTCTGAACTGTACCAGAAATTCAGAAAGGAAGATAAGCAACTCTCAGGAACAGAGGCATTTATGCGAAGATCAAATTCCTTGCAAAAAGTAAGTTCGCTCATGCCCATTTTAATCTAAAGAATCTTCCTGTTGAAGAAGTGGGTTGTGAGGATGCAGCTCCTATAGCCATCCGTCTTGTTAAACATAATGCATACACTTGACAATAATTCACTCAATCCACTTTGGTTAAGGATATTTAGAATTGCTTGGTCATTGTCCTCATTGATATTGTTTGAAATCTCTCATAAAGACTTGGTGAAACAATTTGATGAATACAACATAGTCTGGAATATTTGTTTTTTGCAGAAATACTCATTTAATATGTCCTCGTAGGTAGATTTTGATAGGCAACAGGTATAAATTGAATATTGGGATTTCTATTTAAGCAGGATTCAGGAGGGCACATAATATGTTTCCATCTTTTTTGAAGCAAACTAGCCACATCATGCCTAATTGTTTCTTTATGTACATCAGTTTTCTGATAGGATGCATTCTTTTTACGCCTCTCGTTATTTCTTTGCACATGCACAAGCTTAATATGTTAGGGAGTATTGCCCTTTGCGAGCCCTTATTTTCAGGCCTAGTGGCAGTTCCCTTGCTTCTTTTAGATTGATACTTCCCTCCTATTAAGTTGCTTTGCCCAACCACCTATACAATTGCCTATCAAAGTTTATGTTGAACTTTTAAAGACTGCATACAATATTAAGATGGATCATAGTTGGGAATGGACATGTTTTACAGGGTCCAAAGTTCGGAAGAGGATGTTATAGGTTATTAGCGACAAACATGTACATTTGTGTGACAATGATATGCATACCCGCCAAAGCTTCTTAGAATATCACGTATAATTTTAGCTATAATTTTGATGCATATCTTAAAAAATAATCACTATCATGATTTAGATCAGGGCGCAGCGTGCCATTTTTCAATTAGACTTATGAATATTGTGCCAAAATCAAATGTACCATTTATTGGCGTGCTTGCAAGTTCTAGGCCCTTCTATATGAAGCACAAAATAATTTTTCTTGCCACTTTGTCTTCTCTTTATCTCATGCTAACATCCAAAGCTTCATAATAATCTCAAATACCCTGAAACTCCTTCCTAGGCTGAGCAAAGAGCACGGGAAGAAAGTGAAAGGCTCAGGAAAGAAGAGCGCGAACAGATTGCTGAAAAACGGAGGAGGGACTTGGTAGGATCTCAAATGATAACTAACTATTCTTTGCTCAAAGTTTCATTATGATTCCATTAACAAATGGTTTTTAATATACATTTTTCTCTTGTTTTCCAACTCTCATCAGACTCTTAGGGCACGTGTGGCTGCTAAGACAGAAGAAAAACAATTGGAGTTACTGTTTCTTCGATGGAGTGAGCATCATAAAAGACTAAGCAATTTTATAAGGTTTGTTCCCTTCAACTGTAAATTTATGAGGCAATAGTTTATTCATGCCAAAATGTTTCGTTAATTTGTTCCACAGATATACATCTATTACTGTATCTAACGTCATACCATGCAATGCTCTGCAGGTTATTTTTATTTTTGGTCCAAAAGTGTCCATATTCACATTTTATTGAGACGAAGATAAGTTTCTGTTCAATTGCATTGTAATATTGAAGCAATTTGATGACTGGATGTTCCTGCTAATTGCCAAATTTTAGATAAACATTAAAGTTTTTCTTTGATCTTTTTGGGGGCTGTTCTTTGATTGAATGTATTTTTGCAGGACTAAAGCAGAGCCTCCAATCTACTATTTGCCTAACAAGCCCTTGGATGAAGAAGACTTGTCAACTAATAAGAGCAAAGAAGAGGTAGTCAAACTTAGGCATTTGATTTGTTTTGGTTTACATCTTATGTATCATTTTGTCTAATATGAACAATCATCTATCGCTAGCCCCGTTAAGTTTCAAATATGATATATATTTTTCATTACATGGATATTTGTGAATGCATTCTCACCATCACACTGGGTTCAGGATTATTGACTTTTAATATGTATATCTTGATATTTATGTATTGCTCATCTTTGCAATTTGCAGGATTTCCTTGAATGGAAAAATGCAAGAAGAGAGGAATTGTCTGAGTATCAAAAACAAATTGGGGACCAGTATCTTGCCAATGTCGAGAAGGATTTGGAGAGATGGCAGAATGCAAGAAATGCAAGGAAAGGAAACAATGATCAGAATTTACAAGAAACTATGGACAAAGAATTGGATACTCATAGGCTCGAGCATGGTCCCAAGAAAAGAAAAATCCCTGACGGAAGCAATAATGAAGATGATGACGATGATGTGGAAGATATAAATGTTGGAGAGGATGATATGATGGACGATGAGTTAGATGATGATTCTGGTAGAAGGATTGATGAAACAATTAAGACGGAAACGAGCAATACCACTGCAGATCCTGCAGCTGATACTGATAATGTAGACCCAAAGTGATGCCCCGCCACGACACACATCAATTGTTCAGTGTGATGTTTTTTTGTAGTTTATCCTTTGCTATGGTTAGGCTTCTGTATTAAAACTTGCTGCTTTATTATTTTTCTGTAATCAAATGAACTTTTTCTTCCTTTTCTCTTTGTATTGTTGGGTTTGTTTTTTGTTTCCTTAACGACCAAACTAAGTATATCTTTATATTATTTTAGTTTATGTGGGGTTTCAGTCTGCTATTTGTTTTTCCAATGATGTGTACATTTTTTTATATATATTTTTTGTTTAAGGGAAATGTTAACCAGGGGCACTAGTTAAGGACCTTAAATAGTATCTTTTTATGAAAGTTTGTGTAATCAGTGCATTGGAAATTAAAAACTTTAACATTTTTAAATAATAATTACTTAATTTAGTATGTTTAAAGAATGCCTCAGGGGCATTCGTTAACAAGACCTTTTGTTTAATTTGAGACATGTTACCATTGGTTATGGATCACCTTATTACTGTCACGTGAGTCTTTGCTGGATATCAACTTTGGAGTATATGATTATTAGTTCTCAACTAAAAACTATAGGCCATAAGTTTTTTTTCTTTTTTCTTTTTGATAAAATTAGATTTTTGTGCTGTGATTTTAACGACAGTTGCTTGTCTCTGTAATCAAATTGGTTACTCATGAAGTCAGTAAGCAATTAAGTTGCGGATTTCTGATTAGAATTGCATCATTGATTTTTAAATTTAGATTCAAATTTATTGTTCAATTCAATATAATGTGAACGTCTCTGAATTTAATTATCTTATTCTTTAACTTTAAGATTATTTTGTGAACGCTTCTAAATTTAAATTATCTTTTTCTTTAAACTTATTTTTAAGTCAAATCAATCTTTGTTATAAAAGAGCCGAAGACATGCTTAACAATGAAATATCCCTTATATGTTCACGGATCAGGGCGCCTATATTCATTGCTATATACTAAAAAACAAAAGAAATTAATAAACCATTAATCTTTGACTCCGTGTAACTTTTTACCAATTTTAACATTTGTAAATTTGCAAGATGCAATAAGGAACACTCTTCTCTTTCCACTCCCACTGTCACTTTGGAATTATATTTATGAAGAAAATAAGTAGATTTTGGTCCTTGAAAAGTATACTTCGAAACAAGTATAAATTTTTGTTTGAAAGTATACTTTCAGACTCCACGGGTGATTTTTTAAGAAAACCTTGAATATTTAGACATCTAAGAGAAAATAACTTTAGCTCCTCCCTTGAAAAAAAAAGCTTCAGCTCCTAATTTTGTTTAATTCATGCATTTATATGATTCATTAATCACAAGCCAAATACTATTTTCAGCAAGTTTGTTCCTATCAACAACAAAAAAAGTTGAGAGTTCACTTGATAAAGTTTACTCCAATCTTTAATTATTTGCTATTAGTCATCTTCTTTTAGGCTGTAATTATTATTTTCACCCACAAGTAGAATGTTTGTTTAAAGATAAATCTATAAGACAGGGCCAATTTGTATGGTTTAGAAGAAGTGTGAACAAATTGCAAATAATTGAGTCTTTAAACATTTGGTCACGTATTCAAGCAATGATCAATGCATGTGAAAAAACATTTGATAGGAGAATTCAACCCCTCAAATAAATCTCCATACTTCGAAGAATTAATCTCTAGCCTTCAGTTATAGATTCGAAAAAAAAAATATGACAATGGAAGTTAAAAAGGTGTGTGACCCACCAAAAATTCTCCAAGGCTAGAAAATGAATAGATATGATGGACTGAATTTCTTTGTACTATTGAAATTTTTAGTAATTTTATGTTAAATTCCCTCATTCTATTATATATCAAATAATAATTTTATAAAATTTCTTCGATTTAACTCTTCGTTCTCTCTTCTCACATTTTTTCTGAACTATTTCTCTCTTCCCATTTTCTTCGCAAAATCAATCAAAGCTGTTATGCAAAGGCATGAATCAACATTGTGGGATCAATCTTTTTCTTTTTGTGAGATGAGAAAGAACATCCAGCTTTTACTCAAAAGGCGCCACATTGATCATTTCTTTCTTTGACTTTTTACAACTTTTGGTCGTCATTTAATATTTCAATTGGTAGTTTAAACTAAAATATTTTAATGTTTAATGAGAAATACTTGGTAAAGTGATATTTGATCTGTTGGAGGTGAACACAAACAAAAAATTAATATCTTAGTGCTTTCTAAAGTTCTAGCAATATTCTTCTCAAGTTTTAGAAACAAACTATTTTCTTATTCACGTGTCCAATACTCTCACCTTTTGGGTCATCAACTCATCATCATATTAAAACATTCCTCCTCCACCAATCATTAATAACATTGTTAATTTCGGCCCTGCCTAAATTTCTCTGATGTTACTATGTAAAAAGAAAAATTAATTGTTAAAGAATTAATCTCTCTTCAAGGGTTTTCTTAGTGGGAAAGAAAGGTGTGTGATGTGGTTGGAGCCTTCTTCTAGAGTTTTGGTTAGTTAGTTGGCTTTAATGAATTTAATAAATAAAGTGTTATAAAATGATCCACTTTTGGAAAACTTTTGAGATATTTGAGAAACGTAATAATCAATTTGATGTTGAAAATAGATCGAGCACTTTAGTTATGGTAATGGCGTTGTTCCTCAATCAAAATTATCTCAATAGATCACCCGTAAATTTTCTTTTGCACCACATGAAATTGCAAAAGAATAAATTCCTTGGCATGATATGAACTTAAAAAATGCCTATAAAAAATAAAATCGACATCTTAAAGTGAGTAATCAAGTTTACAAGAATAAAATAAGGACATCTTTATTGTGAATATTGAAAAGATATGCTATATATTTACCATTTGAGATAATTTCAGGAAATGTGGAAACCTTTTTCGGTTTGAATTTGAATAGATTTGTCAAAGTTTTGTGATTTGAACTTTTGATTTTCTTATGGTCCGTTCTTATTAGAAAGCAAAGCAACCGAAAATGCATCCAATAATAAGAAATTCTATGGCCTAAATTGTGCTAGTAAAAAAGATTGTCTCGAACATTTTCCATACGAGCATGGAGATTAAAGGTATGAAACTATGACCTCCGAGAATGAATAGTGTAGAGATAAATAAATAATTTTGATTGATGTTAACTCCGATTAGTCAAATATAAATAGAAATTTACCAAAGAAAAATATCCACTATTCATCCTCAATTGAGGATTGTTCAAAACACAAACCTATTGTGAATATCACACACACAAAAGATGAGATCCAGAAAGATGTCAGACAATCAGAGTACCATCTTTCTAATGCGTAAAATTCACCTAAGGCAAGGCAGCATGCTTTTGATGTTGGTTACTGTCAGGCATCCTTGTTTAGGAAACCATTACAGTCACTTGATGTTAAAAGCACATGGGAATTTTAATTTCGAGTAATCCTAACTCCTAGTCCTAAGTCAATTACTTGTCAAATATAGAATTTTAGTATTTTATAATTGGCACTAATTCGTTGATTACATCACACAATTTAACAAAAAAGGGTTGTGATTTGAGTTTATTAACTACAATAGTTTGCATTATTTTATAAACCTACCTTAAAAAGTGAAATAATTTATGTTTCTATAATTTGGGTTTGTGTGGCATTTGGCAAGACATTTTTTTTTTGAGCTTATAAGCTTATCCATTGCATCTTATAAGTTTATTTTATAACTTATTTTTACTAGTTTATAATATTTTTGCGATGCTATATGATTAGTACCCTTCTAATCTTGGTCTTTTTTTCTATACACACTTGAGGAGGGCATGGTCCCCTAATAGTCGTGTCTTAATATACCTTTTTCCCTTCTTATATAGAAAAGAAATAATTATTTAATTTTTTTTGGGGTTGTATGTTTAAAAAAAGAAAGTAGTAATTAGATTAATTTTGAAGTATATCCAAAATATAATGAAATTAAGTGTTGTCACAATACTTTTTTTTTTTAATTTAAGAATATTCGCTCATAGATGTAAGAATATTGGTTTGGTGAAGTGTTCTTCTCTTTAAAGTCTCATGTTCAACTCTCTCCTATTTTAATTTGGTGTGCTAATTTTGTTTCTTTAAAAAAAATCATAGTAAAAATAAGTGAATTTTACAAAAATCTTATATTTCTTTTGACAAAAAAAATCTTATATTTCTAAAATCCTATATCTCAAAAAATAAGATAAAAAAAAGCTACTAAATAAGACCGTTTTGATATATTTCTAAAATTAAAATATAATGCTTGTTTTAAGTTGGCTTTGAAGAGATAAAAGTGCTATCGAATGAGTTGAGTAAATATATTTGTGTTGGCCGGTTTTGAACACAAACCTAATATATATTATACATTTTGCTTACCAATTAAGCTAAGTTAACGAGTTCAATTATATATTCTTTTCCTATGATGCATTTAGTTTTAACATTAAATTTACCAAATTTAATAATGAGTTAGCTTTGATGAAGTGTATTCAAGTTAAATAATTTTTACAAAAATTGATCAAATATATTTTAACCGTTAGATTTACCAACCATAGACCAAAAAAATATATATTTTTCATTATTTAATTTACTTTATTTTTAGAGAAATGATATTTATACAATTATTTCTTAAAAACTTTTAAACAACTCTCTCATACGCACATGTTTTTTTATTTTTATTTTTCTCTTCATTGTATTGTTTTGTCCAATAAAAACAGATAAATAGTGGTTGTCACATTTTACTTTGAGAGAAGCAATAAAAGGAAGTCATATTATTGTCCAAATCAATCTTTCATTCTCACTATCTCACTGATTCCTACAAACTCAGAATGACAACAAGAACAAATCCACCACCACCGCAACAAAACGGTGTTCACGGCGGCGAACAAAGACCACGACCACCACCACCATCATCCTACTCAAACGCCTTCAACAACAACCACCACCAACACCCTCAATACTACCCACGAACACCCGCTCGCTCCTCCTCCTCCGCTTCCCTAAAAGGCTGTTGCTGCTGCCTCTTCCTCCTCCTCTCATTCCTCGCACTTCTCACCCTCGCAATCGTCCTCATCATCCTCCTCGCAGTTAAACCCAAAAAACCACAATTCGATCTTCAACAAGTCGGAGTCCAATACATGGGAATCACACCCACACCCACACCCACACCGGACAACCCTACTGGAACCACCGCCGGCGCTTCACTTTCACTAACAATTCGTCTTCTATTTACAGCTGTTAATCCAAACAAGGTAGGGATCAAGTACGGTGAGTCGAGGTTTACTGTGATGTACCGTGGAATCCCACTAGGAAAAGCTTCGGTTCCTGGATTTTATCAAGATGCTCATAGTGTTAGAAATGTTGTTGCTACCATTGATGTTGAGAAGGTTAATTTGCTTCAAGCTGATGCTGCTGATTTGATTAGAGATGCTTCTTTGAATGATCGTGTTGATCTCAGAGTTCTTGGTGATGTTGGTGCTAAGATCCGTGTCATGAATTTTGATTCTCCTAATGTTGAGGTAATTTTCATTTTTTGTTTTTCTTAATTGGATATATTATTGCCATTTTTAGTTTTTCTTACAAATTTAGTTTAAAATTAAATAAATCTTTACTTTGATTTTTAATGTAGAATGTAAGATTATGGGATTGTGTTTTTTTAGCGGTGGTGGGGAGGGGTGGCTTGTTTTCCACACCCCACTCACTCACACATTGCTTTTTCTTAACTTCTTTGTCTTTGTTTTCTTCATTAGGCTAACGTGCGCCGAAAGTTATTTTTGTTTCTTTTTTGGAAGGAAAAGTTAGTTTGGTTCAATAAATTAAATTAAATTAAATTAAATGATGTTTATAGTATTTATTAGACTTTGTGTTTTGAATGTTTTGTTGTAAATAGCATGAGTTTAACTATATTCATTTTCATCTAGTTTGATTTGATTCCCTTTTTATTAGTGTTTTGGCATGGTTCTATTTTTGGGGTTTTGTATTAAACTTTGCAATTCCCCGTAATTGTGGCCATTCTTTGTGAAAGGAATCATTTTACGATCTTTGTTTTTTTGGGGTCTACAACATAGGATAAAAAATGGTGCGGATATGGTAGGTTAGGTTAGGGTGTGTGCATAATTAGAGTGTAACCGGATTTGGATATGTTGTGCTGGTCGCAATTAGAAATAGTATTTTTTTGCAATTTTGTCAAATAGAATACGTTAGACCATCTCTATTAGTGAGTTTAACAAAGATCTCAACCTTTGTTAAAAAAAAAAAACAAAGACCTCGACCTATTAAAGATCGATCATTATTAGAGGAAGAAAAAAGTGGATATTTATTAAGAGAAATACTTATATAGTCACAAATCCAAATAAATTATGTTTGGCCACACTCACATAGTTACGTAAAATTTAAAAAGAAAATAATTAAATAATGTTAGATAATGTGATTAAATTACTTTTTTTTTTAGTTTTTTTTATTTGTGTGTGTGCGCCTAAATATTTTTTATTTGGGTTTGTAACTATGCAAGACTTGCTTTACCTATTAATTACCGGCAACCGTAAGTTTGATTATTTCTCTTTTAAACTTCTTTTTATTTATTTTCTAAATATATATGTTGAAGTGCATAATAGGTCACTTTTTTTAGTTTAGTACAATTGGAGTTATTAAGTCCTTAATATGTATTTTTATCAAAAAATTATAAATAAATGGCATGTACATGAGGTACCAATCTAAAGATTCTTGTTGGTTTACTACTATTGTAGAAGCTCTTCGTTGTTTTGATATGTTTTTATATAACTTATTAGACAATATATTTACCGTGATATATAATTATTACTTCACTTTCTTTTTAGTACAAGAAATTTTATTATTAATAGTAATTAGTAAAATATGATATATTAACTTAAATTAGAATATTCAGAAATTGAATTATTATTTTTGAAAGATATTTCATTACTGCTTAGTTATCAACAAAAATATAAATGAATATGTGAACGATTCTTCTTTTTTGTCTAATAGTAAGTCATGAAATTCCCTTAAAAAAATAATTCATGAATATTCGGGCCTATTTAATTTTCTTTACAAAAGCCTATTAATTTTCTTGTAAAAAAAAATGCCTATTAATTTTGACCACAAATGCTTTGGTCTTTTTTGTTTTTCACCACATGAGTCATATCCTACAATTATATTATTCCTTTTCCTTATCACTTTTTGATATTATCAAATCAACTATTGTATTTTGGTCCATAAAATTAATTGATGATATATGGGACTTTTTTAATTATTGATTATGGTTTTCTATTGAGTGCTTTCTTTCACGCTCTTTTATATATTCGTCTCTTGATAAGCATTGTGGCAATGGCAAGACATTCCAATAGCTTCATTGTTGTGTGCTAGTATATTGTTTTTTTGTTTTGTTTTGTGGGACTAAAATGTGCTAGTTTATTTTTTATTTTTTCTTCTTGAAAGGTAGTTTATTGTTGTTGTTTGTACACTTTCTCTGTCTTTTGTGTGGGATGACTATAATGAAGTATTTAATTTCAAGGGTTTACAACTTTGCTTTGCATTTATTTTATATGAAAACCATAGTGGAATAGTCATGATGTTGAGGACCCATCTTATCTTATGTAGAAAAATAAGGAATAATTAGAAGGTGCAAATAAAATGATAAAATTGTTAGGCCCCACCTGATTTAGAACTTGGTAGCTGGATTCCATGACCAGGGTACTACTAACCACTGCACCATGTTATCACTTACCAACAAACACCCTTTATCGCCAGCTCAAGTTCAACAATGTCATTCTAATGGTTAATTTTTCTCTTCATTTTTTAGCTGTTTTCCTTTAGAAATATGTACGTGAATGATGCATATTTTATCTACTTCTTGTAGGTGTCTTTGGATTTAGATTCCCTATAGTAATGTGAGCACAATTTAGTGAGCTTATGCCCTTAGATTAATCCTTTTCTTTCATCTCTCTCTTAAAATCAATATTATAACATAGAGACTCCAAATCTTATTTCATAGTATAAGATTTTTTTTTCCTATGAGCACATTGTTACTATAAGATAAACTAAACACGTTTTATCTAACTTCAAAAATCAAGGTTAGAATATGTTTAAACGAAGCATACAAATGTCAAACGCTTCTGCAAATATGTTTAAACTTTTTAGGCCAAGAAAGTCTTCACCATGTGACTATCCTCTTTGTGGGGCACATGGGGTGATGATAATAATGGCATCATCCTTTTGCTAACGTGAACATGCATTTTGACCCCCTCCCCATCTTCCTTTTGTGCCATTAAATTGCCATTTACTCCAATATCCTATTTTCTTTATGTTTCATGTTCTTTATATTAATCAGTTTTGTTTTAATTAAGCAATGAGATTAACAATTGATCTTGAACTAAACTTCACAGGTCTCGGTGGATTGTGCTATAGTGATCAGTCCAAGAAAGCAATCTCTGACTTACAAGCAGTGTGGATTCGATGGACTGAGTGTTTAATGAAGAAGAGTAGTGCATATAATTCTTGTCGACACTATCAATGTCCTTAATTTTCACTTAATTTCTCTCTCGACTCTCATTTCTTCAATTAATTTTAGGAAGAAATGAGTAGGAAAAAAATAGTTGATTAGAGGAAATATTGAATTTACAATGGCTATCAAAAAAAGGAGTTTCAACAAATTGTTTAACTCCATAGTCATGGGTGTTTTTTTTGGAAAATATATTAAATCAGGGCACTAAACATTTTTCTCATACGAATTTTTGCATAAACTTTTTATTTGGTTACTTCCATTGTAAGGAAAAAAAAAATCTGCTGACCAGTTTGCAAACTGTAAAGTTAATCCAATTAGTGGGTGAAGCATCTGGGTTAGCTTTTGTTAAAGCTCTCTCTCCCAACCCAAACTCCCCCTTTCTTTCTTCTAACCTTTTCGTTTCCTCACCTTAAATTGTCCCATTTCAAAAGTTCCTTGGAAGTTTTACCCATTTGATTATTAAAATTTAATGTAAATCATTTCTTTAATTTTTTGGGCTATAATGTGTTTTGATTAATATATGGTTTATTTGATTAGTTTATAAGTTACTTCATTGCTTATGATAACTTATACTTTATTAGTTTTTCTCTTATCCTTACCCAATTTAATAAAATTATTCTATTATTACTTATTTCCTAAGAGTCGTGACACTCGTTCTTTGTCTAGTCTAGTATACTTTACTATGTTTGATTGTGAGAATAAAGTGAGGATAGATGATGGTGGGAAGAAAGAAAAAGATGTCAAGGGAAGTACATTAACTATATTGTTTGGTATGAATTAACGAGTGAAAGAGGAAAGGAAAAGAGATGTTGAATTTTCCCTTCTATTAATTGATTATATAATAAGGTGTGATGAGAAATGTTTTCTTGTTTTTATACCAACAAAAACATAGTTATTCTAAAATCATAAGCTCCTATTTGTAGCTTAAGCTCAACATGAATCTCCTCGTGAAATTGTCTGGCATTATACAATTTTTGGGTTTCATTTTTTTATATCACAAATTGATACTCTCATCTATAAGAGAAAGTTACAAGAGCTAACATATTCGATCTAAATTTTCAACAAATAATTAGTTTAATTTTCCCCTCCTTCATTCTCCCCATCTTTCTCTTGCAACTCTTAATATATATAGCTTTATAAGTAAATGATGTAAAAATATTTTGCTATGCGCTCGTGCAGCTCTAATCATAGTCCCTTGTTGAAGAGAAATACTTAAATGACATTGAGTTTTGGTGATATTATTTATATTGTGTCACATTAGGGTGTACTCCTTCATCACTTATAATCACCTCACTCATATGAGTTTCTCTAATATGACTCTTACTTCGACATAGACACTCATGCTTGTTTTTTTGACGATTACATTTATTATTGTTATTTGCACACATTCACAACTCGAGATAAGAAACACGTAATTATGAAAATATACAAATTACATCGCTTTGTCTCTCTAATTTATTTGTATATCAATGAATATTAAAGCAAAAGATTGAATGTAGAGGGTACCCCTGCCACAACATCCTAATCATATACAAGTGAAAGAAAATAAATGTACAAAGAAAAAATGTACATAGACCAAAACTCTCATGGAAAATAAAAAAGGGAGAGAAATATTTGAAAGTACTTATGCCAAGTGTGGTAAGGTAATTTTCTTATAATTTATGACGGAGAGAGTAAAATCTGCTACTATTTATTTATTTTGGTCTAGTCTACTACTATTTATTTTAATTTACACATTATCTTCTAAAATTTAAATAAAATAAATATTGTATCTTCATACAAAATATTTATAGGATTTCAAAATGACTTGAAAATTTGTTTGCCTTTAAATCAAAAATAAATTTTAATAATTTTGTCGTAAATACTTGGGCTTTCCTCTCGAGCCTAGTTGGGCTATTCTTTCAACATTGAGAAAAACGACGTCGTTAGGATGAATGATAAACAAAGAGCGCGCACACAGAAAAACCTTACTTGCTTCTAGTTTCGGTTTCGTTAATTTCATCTATCATCGCATCGAATTCAGGTATGAATGCAAAGTTTGTTTTTGTAGATTTTATTTTCCCATGTCATTTTTTAGTGTATGATTTTAATTTTTCCAAATTCGATTATTTACTCGGTTAGGGTTTTGATCCGAAACCAGTATTTGTGAAGAGAGAAGAACGTAATGGATTTATCAGCAGTGAAAACCGCATTGGAATCGAAATCTTACGACAAAATTGCTGATATCTGCGATAATCTCATGCTTCAGGTTCGTTTCTTTCACTCTCACTGTTATATAATACTTAGGTTTTTTTTTTTTTTGCTTACTTGATTGTTAATTCTCACTCAGGTTGCTGCCGACGGTGTTGCTTTTCACGACGAATGGCCCTACGCAGTTCATCTTCTTGCTTACTTTTATGTTCATGACATGTAATCTATTTCCCCTCTTCTTAATTTTATTATTGGTCGTGTATATAAATAAATAATCAAGAGGAAATGACGTATGTTTTATCATATTTGTTTCAAACCCGACAATGCAGTTATCTGTGTATGAGTTTTAGAGGTGTTTGCCGCTTCGGCTAAAAAAGAATTAGATTAATGTTGGACTGATATATTAGTATTGATATAATCTTTGTTTTACAATTGGCAATGGACCAGTTTGCATTTACTTATTTGAGCTTATGTACTGGTGTAAGCACTTGTGAGACTATTGAGAAGAGCTTATGGAAACAACGTATGACATGTTCTGATCTATAAGTTGTTTTCTGTTTATTTTCATAAGCTCTCTAGGATAGTTTACGGAAACAGCTTACAGCTTGTATGAAAATAGTTTGACCTTATTTTATTTTATGCTATAGAAATAGCTTATACATAAGTACTTATACGAGAAACATTTATGCTATAGGCATTTAGTTAAGTTGTTTATCCAAACTGGACTAGTATTTTGGAAGGGATGGGATTGGTTATATGTTATGTCTTGTAACTTTTTAGATTTTAGGTTTTCATGTTTTCTGTTGTGATATTGCAGCAACAGTGCTCGTTTTCTATGGAAAACAATACCTTCTTCAATCAAAGAAAGCAACCCTGAAGTCAATGCTGTGTGGAAAATTGGTCAACAGCTTTGGTTAAGGAACTATGGTGGAGTGCATGAGGCGGTCCGTGGTTTTGAGTGGAGTCCAGAACTCCAAGGCTTCATTTCTGCTTTCTCAGGCAAGCATTTAAGAATTTTTTATTTTATTTATTTTGTTAGTAGAGATTTGAAAATTTTGTAGACAAAACTCTTTGATCTTCACTATATTTTAGGCATGATCCTGTTCAATTTATCTTCACTTTAAATATTTTCTTAAAATTATAACTGTATAATCTGTTACCATAGACTCCTAATTTATCTAAACATAAACGTAGCCCTTGCTTTTATTATAACCCATTATATCTTGCTAATTTTGACAGTAGACTATATTTTATCATGAAAGTAAGTCATTTTTGTGTGGGATGATCACTAAAGCTAGTGGCATGTTTACATGGATGTATTGATTATTGAATCTATAGTATTGTTGAATGGATGTATTGATTATTGAATCTATAGTATTGTTGGTTGTTTACATTACTGTATTTAGTGTTCGAGATAGTGGCATGTTGCCATAGTATTGTTGGTTGTTTACAATACTGTATTCAGTGGTCAAGATAGTGGCATGTTGCTATGGATGGAAACAAGTGGCTAAAAATTGTTATTGGTTGTTTGCACTGCTGTATACATTGTTCAAGATAGTTACATGTTGCTTTAGTATGTTATGGATGGAAACACTGCAAAAAGTTGAATTAGTTTGATGGAAAAAAGTGTAATATAGTTTGAACTTGGGAAGAACAGTGATTGATCACTTGTTTTTGGCTGTGAGTCCTCTTTAAATATAACTCAAAAAGAGTATGATGAATAATGTAATTTCTTTGGCCAACATGTAATGTTGACGAAGGTGCCATGGATCACATAAAATTTAGTAAACCAGGGATGTGCCACTTCTGCAATTGTTTTTATTAAGTATGTTTCATGCTTTTCAATTTATTTTCTAAGCAGTTTGACTGCAGAAGTCTTTTGCATCTATATGTTTTTTTTCTTCCAAAGAAGAGTTGTACAGCGCAAAAGTTAATACCACCAATATGCTTTTTCCAGAACTTTACACAAAGGAGATTTTTCAGCTTCTTGTATCTGCTTATTCTACAATAAGTGTTGAAGATGTTGCTTTATTTCTGGGAATGAGTGAGGGTGCTGCTACAAGTTGTAAGTAATTTTATGTTCATTTTTAAATCAAACGAGGCATGTCTATTTGTTTTAGCACCTCTTGGATCATAAACAATGTTGACCTGATAATTTTTTTTACATTAAATAACATCCACAAGCAATCACTGCATTTATTATAACTTGATTGGGGTCAGTGTTATCTGCATGACTAGCTGAAGTTCATTAATGCTCGGCCGCTATCCTTTCTTGACAGCTTTTGAACTGAAAATAGTCCTTTGAATCTTGCACTCGGACACACAACGTGTTTAGTGAAAGTGGATTCCAGTTCTCCTTGTTGTATTCCATGCCACTACTGTCAATATATCTACTAACTAATTAGATTTTTAGCTTGACTGTAGACTGTATAGTAGCTAATCAAATTTTATGCTAAAATCTGATGGGCAATAAGAGAATCTTTTAAGGTTCCTCATGTACCACGTGATGTAATTAATGAAAGTCATGTAGATATAGCTGAAAGTCCTGTTAGTGACATATATGTTGGATCTTGATTAGTGTAGCTTCTGCACTCAATCTTTAACCTCTTAAATGGTTTAGTCTTGTATTAGTGTCTCGGCTTTATTGGGTTTGGATTTAAGGTGGTTTGTTTTTGGGTCTATTGACACTGTAGAAACTATGGTTTGGAAATATGATGTTTTTTAACAGAGAGCAGTTGTTGAATTTGAGGCTAACTGTTTTTTGAAATTGTAAGTAGCTGACAAGTTTACACTTGGAATGAGGAGAAAAGAGAAGGAAATAGAATGAATTTACAATTATCAATTCAAGAAGTCAGTCAGTGAAAAATGGTGGAGAAAATAATGGGGGTGGGAACCAAAAGGAAAAAAATGAATGAATAATTACAACGTCTCTGAACTATCTAATATTATCGGTTTAACTTTCCCCTCTCCTAGAAGCAGTAGAACTTGGATATTGGTTATATTTTGTGCTTGGATTGAGAAATAATCAAAATTATATTTGAAGCCCAAATCAATATGATAATTGGCATTTGATGATGAATCGGATATTGCGGCTATAGTGGTGCTTTAGTGCCATAACGTGGTGGAATTTTGACAAACCGCTATTGCTCCCCAGCGATATGCGATTAAGTCCAAAATGATGTCAAATTGCAACTATATAAGGCACTACAATGCTGTAGTGTAGCGGAATTTGAACAATCCACTATTTTCCACCATCTACAATTGACAACACTGGTCAATCTGGCTAGTGAACATGACAATTACTTACAATGAGCTATCTTGGAAACTGCAACCTCTGCTTGTGTAGTCTTATTTTTGCTGCCTTTTGAAAAATTAATCAAGCATTAAATTATATCAACCATCTCTTCCCTTCCTATGATATCATTATAGACTTTTTGATTGTATGATTGTAGATGTACTACAACAAGGTTGGACCGTGGACAATGCCTCTCGGATGCTTACAGTGAAGAAGCAACCTGTTGTGTCAGTGCAGAAACTTGATCCTCGCAAATTGCAACAGCTGACAGAATATGTCTTCCATCTTGAGCATTGAAGCTTTTAATCTTGTGAAGGAAATAGATGAATGTTTTTCTAAAACTCTTCAATCAAGTGATCCACCTTTTGAAGGTGTATGAAAGTGCATATATGCTATTGATAGTTTTGGAAACAAGGCAGAATCTTTCTTGTGTTTTAACTTGAGCTCTGATTAGATGAATTTTGCATGGCACTTCTGGTATTTATTGAACATGCCGTTCTCTTGTATGATAGCGAAACGGAAAGAATTTTGCTGATTAAACCTGCTTTTGAGAAATCCAGTTACTATGTATATTCTTTAGTATATTGAATATTTTTTCATGGTATTATTATGTTACTTGTAGGTGGGGTAATGCTGATAGTTAATACGTATTTTCATCATAATTGGATTTATATTGCTACTTTTTAGACCAACTAACCGGACAGCGAAACTGTTCACTAGTTAAATAAGGAAAGCTAAGATCTCACATCGTTGAATGTTACAACTTACAACAGTTCTTGGAACCTCTTTAACTAAAAATATTAGTTCTTAGAACATGAATTTTAGGATTTTTTAAAACTTGGCCATGAACTACGGGTACTATTACGCTGCCCAACATTAGTTCACCTGCAAACTTGTGTTAAGTACATTAATCTAAGACGATGGTCATGACAATGATCATCGCAAGCATGCCTTATCAACGATATATATTTAAAATCGTGGTCCGGAACTATCCATGATTTGGAGAATAATTCTAAGAAATTAAGCCAAAGTTTTGAGTTTCCGGTTCGTACCTCACACACATTGGTGACTAGCAGTAACATATTTCAGCATAAAACTACTAGCCGGTAGATACAATTTTATTATCCACTTATATTCAATCATAACCTAAACAATTTGGTCCTCTACTCGAAGAATCAACAATGTTAACCAAAAAATATTCAGCATGAACATATGCAATGTTGAGAATAAAATATAATGTTTCAGCGTATAGCTAGTAAATACGCCACAAATTCTAACCCTTCCCACCATTTTCTCCACCCATATCTTTGTCTATCGCATGCAGTTAGACAATCCTTTCCATTAATTTATAATCGGATGGTCTGAATCACACATTCAAAAAATCAACTTTAAATAATCTCAAATATCGATAAAGATCTGACGGTCAATAACAGTTTTAAACTTTGTGTTTTATTATCATTATTATATTATAAAAGTAAAAATATAATAGCAAGTGATGTGATGTGATGATTACACATGTTTAGTGGCAGTGACTTGAGTTTATTTAATTTGGACTAGTTATACTTTAGGTTCAATTTAGACCATTCAAATGATCTACAAATGTAAGTTTGAAACGGTCAAAAATTCTGAAGCACACAGCAAGTAAATCGTACGAACCCGAAAGCTATTATTATTAAAATTAAAGAGTTAAAATTAAGAATTTAATAAAATGTTTGGTGCATCATCTACAATATTGATCCAATTTGAATATTTAATGTTAAAAACCAACGGAGAGGAGGACATGATACATAAGGGAGCAATTTACAAATTTTAATAGTTATGAGATCATTTTGTAAGGGGCTTAAGAAGGGTTTTATTATCATTGTTGTTGGGCTGTATGAAAATGCATTCACCATAAGCAGCAACAACACGAAGCGAATCAAGTATTTCAATTCTTCTCCTGTGTATCAATCATATTATCTCAGTTCTTCTCCTCTTCTCACGGACGACTCACTCGCCTCACCCTAACTAACGTCTCTCTCACCTCTTGTTGTTAGATAAGCTAAGGTAAGCCAATCGATTCTCCAATTTCTCATTTCTTCTCTGTTTTAATTGAATTAGATTCAAGTATTTTGTTTTAATGTGCTCCAAGTGTTCGACAAAATGCCTCAATGATTAAATTTCTGTTACTTTAATGGTGAAAAAAGACTTTGTATGTACGTGTGTGTTTGTATTTAATTATTTATGGAGCAAAACAAAAGATTAAGTTTTATGCACATCACTTGTTTGATAATTTGAATGAAAAGAGACGTTATGAATCATTACCAATTACTTTGGTTTTAATTGTAAATGTTTCTATTTCGTTTTAAATTTTGTGCATATCACTTGCTTGATAATTTGCTTGATTTAAATATTAACAATTACTTTGGCTTTAACTGTTAATGCTTCTATTTCTATGAGTTTTGTTTTCGTGCTAGGGTTGTATAAGTGTTTGATGTGATTTAATTAGGTAGAAGATGGACGTTTTGTATGGAACTCGAAATTTTCTTGAGGAAATTTTATATGCAAATTCTGATATTGTAAGCGATGATAATGTTGTATTATCTGACTAGTAGCTGATAGGAGTCTAGTGAGACAAATTCTGTTAATGGGGATTAATCCTAGAGCTGAGTAATTGTAAATATAACATCGAGGTAAATTTTTTTGCATGTTTTTGTTGCTAAAAAGAATGCTACTCTTGTAAATACCTTAGGCCAAAACTCTGTCTTCCAACGAAACGTTACGATGAACATGCTGGATCGTTCTCGAATTTAAATGGTGTGAAAAAAATTATCCTCCCTAATCCTCATGTTATTTAAAATTTAAATTAACCTTACCCAAACAACAAGTTTTGTCTATAATGTTAGAATTAATTTGATTTTAATGAGTTTTAATGGGTGGAAGGGTGGATTGTGTCTATATTTTAAATCTGAAAATGTTAAATTTGAGCATAAACGTGAGCAATTTACCATTATTACTGAAAATTTGTTGACCAAATACCAAACTGTGTGAATATGTAAAAGGCAGGAATTTGTTTGACTGAAGTTTTAATGGGTGGATTTTTTTGTTGTTGTTTTGACCAAACTGTTGATAATTGATAAACAATTCATTTGTGTTTAATTTTGGTTTATTGATTGTTGCTAACATAAAAACTGTGTCTGAAATTCAGGAAGAACACGTATAATTGTTGCCGGCTGTGGAAGTGAAAAATGGATGATGTCGTATCAAATCCATGTTACCCTTGATGCAATGTTACATGATGAAGCCATCAGAAAAACTTTGAGAAGAATCCCAAAACGCAAGCCATTGATTGATTTGCAGAAGTAGCTTCAAGGGTTTTTGTTGGGTTTTTCTCTTCTACTCCTAAGAAAGAAATGAAGTCACCTTAATTTCATTTCACTCTTCTTCAAACAATGCATCGACACCACCGTTTCACTCTCTCCACTCTCCGCTATCTCACCCACACAAATCGATTCCCATTCCACTCACACCCCCCTTTCCCTCCCTTACACCCCCCTCCTCGCCACTTCTCCACCACTCCCTTCCGCCGTCCACCACCCGACCCAAACGACCCTTCCACCCTCCTTAAGGAAGACGCTTTCTCCCTCATCTCCAATCTCTGGATTGAAAACTTCCGACAACCCGATAAACTCATCACCAACCTCTCCTCCACCCTCCGCCGCTTCGAACTTTGGCTCCTCGCTTACCAGAAAGTCACCACAGATGAAACTGGTTCCTACACCCCTCGCTCCTCCATCCAACGCTCTGAACTCGAAAACCTCCTTGCTCTTCGTAATGCCGTCATTGACGGCAATTTCAAATGGGGCTCCCGTCTCAAATTCTTCATCAAATCACCCATTGATAAAACCGATCCCGATTCGTTATCCAAAAGAAAAATCAAAATCATCTTAAACACCACACAACCTACACCTTTTCAAGATAGAATTGTTCAGGAGGTTTTATTAATGATTCTTGAACCAATTTATGAACCTAGGTTTTCAGAGAAATCATATGCTTTTCGTCCTGGGAGGACGCCACATACGGTTTTGAGGGTGATAAGAAGGAATTTTGCTGGCTATTTATGGTATTTGAAAGGTGATTTGAGTACTTTGTTGGATGGAGTAAAAGTAGGGTTAGTGATTAATGCTGTTATGAGAGATGTTAGGGATAAGATGGTTGTGGATTTGTTGAAATCCGCGTTGGTTACGCCGGTTGTAACGAGTAAGGTTGATGATAGGGAGGTGAAGAAGAAGAAGAGGAAGTATCAGAAAAAGAGGGTTTTGAATGAGGATGAGCCAAAGCCAGATCCTTATTGGTTGGATACTTTTTTTGGATTTGCGCCGGAGGAAGCTGAGAAGGTTCCGAGTTGGGGGCATTGTGGGGTTTTGAGTCCGCTTTTGGCAAATATTGTTTTGGATGAGTTGGATCGTTGGTTGGAAGGGAAAATGAAGGAGATTTACGTTCCTTCTAAGAGTGATGTTATATGGAATAGTCCCGAAGGGGAAGCTGAGCAAGGGAACACTTCTTGGCCGGAGTTTGTGCCGACTAGTGGACCGGATAAAACTAGGAAGATGGATTTTATAAGATATGGAGGTCATGTACTGATCGGTGTTCGGGGTCCTAGAGCAGACGCAGCGACGTTGAGGAAGCAGTTGATTGAGTTTTGTGATCAGAAGTTCATGATCAAGCTTGATAATGAATGCCTCCCTATAGAACATATAACCAAAGGTATAATGTTTCTTGATCATGTGCTTTGTAGGAGAGTTGTTTATCCGACACTTAGGTACACTGCAACTGGTGGTAAGATCATTAGTGAAAAGGGTGTAGGAACACTTTTATCGGTCACCGCGAGCTTAAAGCAATGTATTAGGCAATTTAGAAAGTTGAGTTTTCTTAAGGGTGATAGGGATCCTGATCCACAGCCTTGTTTTAGGATGTTTCATGCCACTCAAGCTCATACTAATGCTCAAATGAACAAGTTTTTGTCAACCATGGTTGAGTGGTATAGGTTTGCAGACAATAGGAAGAAGATTGTGAATTTCTGTTCTTATATCATAAGAGGTTCACTTGCAAAGCTCTATGCTGCTAAATACAAGCTTCGCTCGCGTGCGAAAGTATATAAGATTGGTGCTCGAAACCTGAGCCGTCCGCTGAAGGAGAAGAAAGGGCAGTCTCCTGAGTACCAGAATTTGCTTAGGATGGGTCTTGCCGAATCAATTGATGGGCTCCAGTATACAAGGATGTCCCTCGTACCTGAGACGGATTACACCCCATTCCCTGGTAATTGGAGGCCTGACCATGTAAAGGCATTGCTAGAATACATAAAATTAGCAGATCCAAAGACTTTGGAGGAGCAACAGAGTTGCATCAGAGAACAAGGTCTTGTTACACCTCAAGATTATATTTCAATGCTTGTTTGGAATTACAAAAGGAACTCTCTTCCTATGGACCATCTCTCGTTAGCAAAGAGCGACGAAAGTGTTGTAGGGAATCAGCGTTTGCTAGCTTCTTCAAACCAGGACGACACAAGCAAAGAGGAAGAAAATGATGCAAGGATAAATGAAGCACAAATTTAACAAAAGGGTTCGTAATGTGCACTTGCATTGAAATGCTTTAAAGGGCAACCCGGTGTTTATACTTTTTTTTTTTGTATGTGTTTTTTGAATAGGATCTTTCAAGATACTCGTGTTCTTTTACCTTCCTCCTCTTCCTCTCTGCTTTCTCTACCTTTTGATCTAATGTGTAGTCATTAAAGTGTGTTACAAGAATGATGAATGTTACAAATATAAAAGCCATTCACATGTGTTATGTACCTTTTGTTTGCCGGTTACTTCATGGATTATTGTTCATTATTAGACGGTGAAATATGTTGCCTGGGAAATTGTGGTGTTACTTCACTTGTGTGTATGTTAAATGTTTGACGACTGCTACACAAATTTAATGATGTATGCTGCAAAACCGCTTGTTGCTGAGATGTTTGAAGCAGTGCGGAGTTTCTTTATGGCGTGACATATTTCTGCCATTCACAGTGAAAGTGGATTCCAATTCTCCTTGTTTTATTCCTTGCTTTTATTATAACCCATTATATCTTGTTAATTTTGACAGTAGACTATTTTATCAAGAAAGTAAGTCATTTCTGTGTGGGACGATCACTAAAGCATGGATTTATTGATTGTTGAATCTGTATTATTGTTGGTTGTTTACACTACTGTATTTAGTGTTCAAGACAGTGGCATGTTGCCATAGTATTGTTGGTTGTTTACATTACTGTATTTAGTGTTCAAGATAGTGGCATGTTGCTATGGATGGAAACAAGTGGCTAAAAATTATTATTGGTTGTTTGCACTGCTGTATACATTGTTCAAGATAGTTACATGTTGCTTTAGTATGTTATGGATGGAAACATTGCAAAAAGTTGAATTACTTTGATGGAAAAAAGTGTAATATAGTTTGAACCTGGGAAAAACAGTGATTGATCACTTGTTTTTGGCTGTTCTCTTCCCCTTTAAATATAACTAAAAGAGAATTTGATGAATAATGTAATTTCTTTGGCCAACATGTAATGTTGACGAAGGTGCCATGGATCACATAAAATTTAGTAAACTAGTGATGTGTCACTTCTGCAATAACTTTTGCAATTGTTTTAATAAGTATGTTTCTTGCTTTTCAATTTATTTTCTAAGTAGTTTGACTGCAAAAGTCTTTTGCATCATTATGTTTTTTTTTCTTCCAAATATGAGCTGTACAGCGCAAAAGTTAATATCACCAATATGCTTTTTCCAGGACTTTACACAAACGAGATTTTTGAGCTTCTTGTATCTGCTTATTCTACATTAAGTGTTGAAGATGCTGCTTTATTTCTTGGAATGAGTGAGGATGGTGCTACAAGTTGTAAGTAATTTTATGTTCATTTTTAAATCAAACAATGCATGTCCATTTGTTTTAGCAACTTTTGGATCATAAACAATGTTGTCCTGATATTTTTTTTACATTAAATAATGTCCTGATAGTTATTTTACATTAAATAACATCCACAAGCAATCAATGTATTTATTATAACTTGATTATGTTCAACATTATTTCTGCATGACTAGATGATATTCATTAATGCTTGGCCCCTATCCTTTCTTGACGACCGTTGAACCGAAAATAATCCTTTTAATCTTGCATTCGGATACACAATGTGTTCAGTGAAAGCTGATTCCAGTTCTCCTTGTTGTATTCCATGCCACTACTGTCAATATATCTACTAACTAATTGGATTTTTAGCTAGACTGTAGACTCACTGTAGAGTAGCGAATCAAAATTTTATGCTAAAATGTGATGGGCAATAAGAGAATCTTTTAAGGTTTCTCATGTACCATGTGATGTAATTAATGGAAGTCATGTAGATATGCTAAAATGTTGGATATTTATTAGTGTAGCTTCTGCACTCAATCTTTAACCTCTTAAATGGTTTAATCTTATATTAGTGTCTCACTTTATTGGGTTTGGATTTATGGTTTGTTTTTGGGTGTATTGACACTGTAGAAACTATGGTTTGGAAATATATGTTTTTTAACAGAGAGCAGTTACTGAATTTGAGGCTAACTGTTTCTTGAAATTCTAAGTAGCTGACAAGTTTACACTTGGAATGAGGAGAAAAGGGAAGGAAATAGAATGAATTTAGGATTATCAATTCAAGAAGTCAGGCAGGGAAAAATGGAGGAGGAAATAATGAGGGTGGGAACCAAAGGGAAAAAAAACGAATGAAAGATTACAACTAACCTGTGCTGTCTAATATTATCAGTTTAACTTTTCCCTCTCCCAGAAACAGTAGAACTTGAATATTGGTTATATTTTGTGCTTGGATTGAGAGAGAGAATAACCAAAATTATATTTGAAGCCCAAATCAACATGATTATTGACATTTGATGATGAATCAGTGTTCTCATATAGTGGCTATAGCAGTGCTTTAGTGCCACAACGTGGCGGAATTTTGACAAACCGCTATTGCTCCCCAGCGATATGCAATTAAGTCCAAATGATGCCAAATTGCAACTACATAGGCACTATAATGCTGTAGTGTAGCGGAATTTGAACAATCCACTATTTTCGACCGTCTACAATTGACAACACCGGTCAATCTGGCTGGCTGGAAGTGAACATAACAATTACTTGCAATGAGCTATCTTGGAAGTGCTGCTCTGCTCGTGTAGTCTCATTTTTGCTAGCTTTTGAAAAATTAATCATGCTTTAAATTATATCAACCATCTCTTCCCTTCCTATGATATCATTATAGACTTTTTGATTGTATGATTGTAGATGTACTACAACAAGGTTGGACCGTGGACAATGCCTCTCGGATGCTTACTGTGAAGAAGCAACCTGTTGTGTCAGTGCAGAAACTTGATCCTCGCAAATTGCAACAGCTGACAGAATATGTCTTCCATCTTGAGCATTGAAGCTTTTAATCTCATGAAGGAATTAGATGAATGTTTTTCTAAAACTCTTCAATCACGTGATCCACCTTCCGAAGGTGTTTGAAAGTGCATATATGCTATTGATAGTTTTGGAAACAAGGCAGAATCTTTCTTGTGTTTTAACTTGAGCTCTGATTAGATGAATTTTGCATGGCACTTCGGCTAGTTATTGAACATGCCGTTCTCTTGTATGATAGCAAAACGTAAAGAATTTTGCTGATTAAACCTGCTTTTGAGAAATCAAGTTCCTCTGTATATTCTTTAGTATAGTGAATACTTTTTCATGGTAATACTGGTAGTTAATACAAATTTTCATCATAATTGGATTTAGATTTCTACTTTCTAGACCAACTAACTGGAAAGCGAAATTGTTAACTAGTTAATTAAGGAAAGCTATGATCTCACATCGTTGAATTTAACGTGTTACAAATTACAATAGTTCTTGGAACCTCTTTAACTAAAAATATTAGTTCTTAGAACAAGAATTTTAGGATTTTTTAAACTTGGCCGTGAACTACGGGTACTATTGCGTTGCCCAACATTAGTTGACCTGCAAACTTGTGGTTAGTACATTAATCTAAGACGATGGTGATGACAATGATCATCGCAAGCATGCCTTATCAACAATATATATTTCGAGACACTGGTGTGTATTTAAAATCGTGGTCCGGAACTATCTATGATTTAGAGAATAATTCTAAGAAATAAAGCCAAAGCTTTGAGTTTCCGGTGCGTACCTCACACACATTGGTGACTAGTAGTAGCATATTTCAGCATAAAACTACTAGACGCAATTTTATTATCCACTTAAATTCAATGATAACCTAAACAATTTAGCCCTCTATCTCTACTCGAAGAATTAGCAACAAAATGTGTTAACCAAAAAAATATTATGCATAAATATAAGCAATGTTGAGAATCAAATATAAAGTTTCAGCGTATAGCTAATAAATACTATTGTAAACTATCTGAACACCATATTACAGCTGTATGAAACCTATCTAAAGTTAACTTCTAACACAAGTCAGTTGTTAATGTGACCTAATTCTTATTAAAGGGAGGTACAATAACCATAGGATCTGTAACTTTATAGACTTCTTCAACATATCGAAACCTCTTCTTCTTCCTCCTTAACCGTTCATCTTCTTCAATTTCTGCCAGCACATCCTCAACTGAATCTGTGGGTGATGATGGTGAAATATCATCACTCTGTTGTGTCTTCCATTGCACTGTGACGTTGTTGCTGCTATTGCTATGGCAATTTTCATCCAAGTAGGTTGTGCTATTACTAAGTTCTAATAGGAGTTTCGCTGCATCAATTTCCGTTAGGGAGAAAAAACCATACTTTTTCTTCTGGGGGTTCTTCTTTTCGCATGCCATTGAGGGAGGGACAGAGGTCGCAGGTTCTTTTATACATTTCTTTCCATGTTGTACTGTTTTCTGTTTTATCCTTTGTCTTCTTATATACGTTTGGTAAAATCTGCTTTATTGTGATTTTGATTATTGTGGTTATTTTTTTTCTATTTATGTCTTTGTCATGCTTTTTGTATTTGAACCACACGCTAACGTGTCGGGTTCTAAACATCTTTCACCAAGTCATCTTAATGAGTCCTTCGTTGATAAGGATTGTGTTTTTTATAATCTCTATTTTTATTGTAGAATTCTTCTTTTTAGTAGAAAAATTTGATAATCTCTAAAAAAGGAGAGAAAATTACTATTGTTTAAAATTATTGATTTTGACCTTTTTTTTTTCTTCGGTTTTTTCTAAACGTACAATGTACACACAATGGTGTGGAATCTTGATCACTAAAAATTAATAAAGTGAGAGTATTTAAAGTTTAAAAAGAAGAGAGATGACTATAAAAATTTGGGATTAAAACTATTCCCAAATAAACACTTGTCATCATCTATTTTTTATTCATTAATTACATATGTTTCAATTTTTTGTAATAAAAAGGATATTCAAAGGGAAGGTAATCTATAAAATAATTAATGTAAATTTTTTATTTTTCATATAAAACCACTTTTTTTATCTTCCTTAATCTTTTTGTCAAGTTTTTTTTAAGGAAAATATATTTTGGTCAAGTTATTGGATTTTTTTTTTCATTTGTTAGTTTTGACCTTTTTTTTTTTGATCCCTCAGAGTTTAAACCTCACCTTGGATATATTATACATTGTCTCTATCAACTGAGTTAAACTCACAAAGATAGTTTTGACCCGTTATATCAATGAGAGAAAGGGTGGGTGTAGTTTCCTTTCTTCAAGCAGGACTATATTGTGATGAACATATATGACTTTTGCTATTTAAAAATAGAAAAATATGGTATTTATACGACTATTTGGGAATAATTTTTGAACAAATCTCTCTATATTCATATTGTGTTTTTACTATCTATTTTCCTATGTCTCGGTTTGTTTTTACTGATAAAAGAGAAAAAAATTATTTCAAATGTTGTCACAAAATAATTATATAAATATCATTACTATACAATGAATCCAAATTGTTTCTTATTTTTTTTCTTCTTTTCAAAATCGTATTATTATGATGTTGACTTTGGGTATATGAGGTTCATAATATTAGTAATATTAATATTAATAGTTTCTTGCCTTCAAGTGTGTTCTGTTGTCCCGTCAATTGAAATTTCTTGCTCCCTTCTATGTCCCTTCTCGGTCGTTTAGAAATTTCTAGATCCCAAGTTTGGTAAAGAGTTATATATTAGTGTTAGTAAGCTTCTTGTTCACATTTTGTCAAAACAATACAGTTCACAAGTCAGTGCTCAAGAATATTCCAAAACATAACTCAAAGAAAAATACATATATATCATGAGTACACTGGGTGATTGAAAAGTAAGTTTGTACATATTTTCTAAAACTCTTCAGTTTCGTGATCGACCTCACCTTCTTGAAGTGTATGAAAGTGCATATATGCTATTGATAGTTTTGGAAACAAGGCATAATGTTTCTTGTGTTTTGACTTGAGCTCTGGTTAGGTGAATTTTGCATGACACTTACAGTAGTTATTGAACATGCCGTTCTCTTGTAAGATAGCGAAACGTTAATTATTTTTGCAAATTAACCATGCTTTTGAGAAACCCAGTGTCTCTGTATATATACTCTTAAGTATATATACTGACTGAATATTTTTGCATGGTATTAAAATGTTATTTGTAGGAGGATAATGCTGATAGCTAGTACCTATTCTCATCATAATTGGATTTTGCGTATATGTGTGTTCAAATTTAAACCAATCCAACCAAGTGATTAAACTCAAATGACTAATGAGCTCTACAAAAGAATAAGTTGTTTGTGAGAACCAAAGTGTCAGGCTATTAGAGTTTAACTGCGATTAGTCTTAGAGGTTTTATTGTAGTTTCAAGAGATTGCTTGAAATGCAAGTGGCCTGGCCTTTTCTGTTTTGTGTTTGAGATTGGCTATAAATAAGCCTCCCATTGTATCATTATAGAATGATTTTTTTTTTTTTTGAAATATTCATTAGAGAATGAATGAAATCAATATTTTAGAATACATCAAGTTCGCTTTTTAAATAGAACAATAATTGGGACTTTACTTACATTCCAACTAAACTTTGGATTGATAAGACTCTATTCCCCCGGTGAACATGAGGGTTAACACAAAATTTAAACAAATCCAAAATTCCAAATCAAAATCGGCAACTTATCCAAAACACCAAAAAATGCATAAAATCATAGATTATGAGATACATTTGGATATCGTTTTGCGTAAACCGCATTTATGATTACTTTTTTAAAACCGAATCTTAATACAGAAGCAAACTGAATTAAATGAATAAGTAAATTTTAATACTTATTTATTTATTTTATTAGTATATACATTAATTATATCTTTTAAAACAATACTTATTAGTGTAATTTAATCTATTTTTTGTATTCATATGTTTCAAACATAATCAATCATTATGATTCCACAATATTAATTTATAATATAGTTCATACTATATTATCTATGAAACATACCGCATTTGTGTAATATTAATACTAATAAAAGAATTACAATTGTATTTGGATATAAAAAAATCAAGCCAAATAATTAAAACCGTATTTAATTGGATCGTATTGAATCATTGTTTTCAAGTGTCATTCAAAATAAACTGAACCATGCATGATTATTTATTTTTTAGATTGGATGATTTTTTACCTTAAAATTGATTTAAACCGCACTGCGAACACCCTACTTGCATACAACAAACCGGAAAAACCGCTAACTAGTTGAATAAAGAAATCTATGACTCAACGTCATTGAGTGTTGCCAACTTACAATATTTCGTATAACAGGAATAGTATGATTTCTTAAACTTGGCCATGAACAAAGGGTACTTTTGTGTTGCCAAACATTAATTAAACCACAAACTTGCGATTAGTACTTGAATCCATGGCGTTTGTTTGGATTACTTGCATGTTAATCATCATCGCAAGCATGCCTTTCAGTTTCCATACCAGCAAGATGTATTTGACTCACTGAAGCACATTGTCTTTACTGGTTGTATTTTAATTTGGGTTTCTTACGTGGGATGTCCTAAAATCCAGGTCTGAAACAATTGTAATAAGAAATAAAGATAAAAAGTTTGGCTCTCATCAAAACCCTACTTCTTCACGCACACTTGTGGCATATTTCAATAAATAACACTAGTAGAAGGTGATTCAATTTTATTGGCCGTCCATATTAATTCAACAACAAGCTAAACAATTTGGTTCTCTCTATCTATCTAATTTCTACTCGAAGAATTAGCATGAAAATTCGTTTACCAAAAAAATTTATGCATAACACAATTACGGTGTTCAAAAGTAATAAATAATGTCTATATAAAAAAAGAATTAGACATAATGCTTTCGAGTATAGCATCCAAAGACTATATTGTAACAAGAATAATCTATCTAAAGTTAGCTTCTAACACAAATAAGTTGTGAGTGAACGTACGTGAATAACTATAGGTTTTGTTACTCTATATAACTCTTCAATGGAACGAAACCTCCTTTTCTTCCTCTTTAATCCTTCATCTACTTCGACTTCTGCCAACGTATCTTCAACTGGATCGGTGAGTGATGATGATGAAATATCATCACTACTCTTACTTTGTTGCGGCTTAGATTGCATGGTGACGTTGTTGCTGCTATTGCTATGGTGATTTTCATCCGAGAGGATTGTGCTTGAATGAGTCTCTTCGTCGCTATTGCTAAGCTCCATTAGAGATGTCACTACATCAAACTCTGTTAGGGTAAACAAAAACCTCTTTTTGGTCTTGAAATTCTTGTTTTTGCATGCCATTGAGAGGAACAAAGATTATTATGCTTTTTGGTAATATTAATTGTTGTGATTTTTTTTCTATTTATGTCTTTGTCATTTGTGTATTTGAACCACACGTTAACGTGTTGGGTTCTAAACATCTTTTTCACCAAGTTATCTTATCGAATCCTTCGTTGATAAGGATTGTGTATTGATTTTTTGCTTTTAATATATCTAACAAAGGAGGGTAAATTAGTATTATTTATTAGTTCTGATTTGGACTTTTTTTCTTTCTAGTTTTTCTAAGGATACAGTGTACGAAAAATTTTGTGCAGAACTTTACACACAGAAACATTTGTGTGGTAACACACTCAAATTAAAATTACTTATAAAGAGTAAATGAAAAATGATAAATGAATTATTTAATAGGAGAAATGCTAACAAATCTTCTTAATTAGTGTACTGGTTAAGAAGTTTAATGTAAGTAAAAAAAATTGGTCTATGATTGTTGAGGTAAATGAGTATGATAATATTAGATTTAGTGAAAAAGATTGTAGAAACTATATAAGCAAATTAAGACGACTTCAAGTTGGGAGAAAAGATGTTGAAGTTATTCAAAACTATTTTGTAGGAATGCAGAAGAAAAATAGTCAATTTTATTGTATAATGGATATGGATGAGAAAAGTCGTTTGCGAAATGTATTTTGGGCATATGAGAGATGTAGGGATGTTTCCGAGTATTTTGGTGAATTCGTAAATTTTAATATCACTTATTTAGCAAATAAATATGAGATACCTATTGTACATTTGATTGGAGTAAATAATCATGGCCAATCAATTTTATTAGGTTGTACCCTATTGTCGAATGAGGATACTAAAACCATTTCTTTGTTGTTCACAACATGGTTAGAATGTATGTATGGACGTAATCGAATGCGATAATTACGTATTAAGATAGAGCAATAAAGAATACAATTGAGGCTACCTTTTCAAAAGCTCGTCATCGACCGTGCGTGTGGCATTAAATAAAAAAGTTTATGAAAAAATTGGGTTCACACTAATTATGAGTCTACAAAGATAAAACAATAAAGAATATAATTGAGGCCACCTTTCTAAAAGCCCGCCCCATCAGTTGTGCTTGTGGCATTAAATAAAAAAGTTTTTGAAAAAATTGGGTTCACATTGATTATGAGTCTATAAAAATGATGAACGGAGAAAATTATCGATGTTATGAACTACATGATAATGAAAGGTAGAAAGAACTATTTGAAATGCGACATCATTGAATTCCTTCATATGTTAGAGACACGATTTGAGATGAAACGCCAACCACACAACGAAGTAAAAATAAGAACTCATTCTTTGATGGATATGTGAACTCAGGAGACACCATTGAAGCACTTTTTTGAACATATTGACAATGTGTTGAAAGATAAAATTTTAAAGGAAAAGATGACTGATTCATTGAATACAACAATTACTTGTATAAGTCTTTTTGGCTTGGAGTCCTAATTCCAAAAGGCATTTACCAATGCAAAATTGAAAGGATTTCAAATTGAAATTGCTTCTACGATGTACTACAATGCTTGTTAGCTTAATTTCTTCTAAGTTAGCTTAATTTCTTTTTTAATTTGAGGCAGGCTTTCATTTCATTTTATCTTGGCTTGTATGTTTGGCTCATTTTCTTCTATGTTAGCTTAATTTTGTTCATGTCTGTATTTTACTTGATTAGTGATTACATACAAAATTAGTCCCTAATGTGGCGAAAACAATACAGTTAAAAAGTGAGTAATAAGAATCCAAAAGATAACTCCAAAAAAAGTTGCATATTATGAGTACACTGGGTGATTGAAAACTCTTAAGTTTGTACGTATTTTTCTAGAGACCATTGAAATTTCACACTTCAAATGTTACAGTAAATGGTAAAAAAGTAACAGCACAAAATTACATAAAACTACCTAGCTTATGCTGCATAGCACTGCATGTGACCAACACCATCAATATCACTTATGTGCTCTTTCAATCCAACGGCCACAGTTTCACACTTTCTCCCTCCATCCAACGCTTCAGATTTCTCGGACATTTCCATCAACGAAACTCTTCTATTTTTCTTCTTCTGCACCACCGCTTCCAGATCCACCGGCGCCGGCGCAGGAGCCTCCACATCGGAATATCCCTCCGGTGGAAAAGATATACCTGAATCAGAATGTTGTGGAGACAAAACCGGTGCAGCAAAAGGAGCGGTACCGAAATTCACCGGAGAATGAACGTGAATCCTTCCAATTTCCGGCGATTGCGCTGGTTCCGGTGCTGGTGGTGTTACCGGAGCGTCAACTGAATGACTAGAGCCGCCGCCTTGCCTTCCTGTAATATTGAACGAAACCGATCTTGGAACCGTTTGATTTTGATTTTCCGGCGAATGCGGAATCCTTCTTGGAGTGAAATGACGGTGATCTGGCGACCGAATCGGATAAACCGGCGCTGGCACCGGAGAAGTGAAATCAACCATTCTAACATTGAGAATTCCAGCAAGACCGTGAACTGCAACATGACGACCGTAAAACAATCCCGGAAAAGCAACTTCCACACCGCCAACAGTCGTAACAGAAGAAGAACCAGATCGGCGCGTGAACGAAATTGGGCGCGTGGATAACATCGTAGGGAGCGTGTAACCGTTAGGAAGAAGACGAAGCTCAGAAAGAGAGAGACGGCGTGGAATGATATGATAACGGAGAGTATCGGTATAAGACGACGCCGTTTGCGTCATGTCGAGTGCGAAGAGTGAAGAATCGGTGGGAGCGAAGAAAGTGAAAGAGTTTGAATTTGGATCAAGAAGATCGATTCGGAGATCGGAGGTTAGGATTGCGTTGCAGAAGAGATGGTAACCGCGTGATCGGAGAGTGTTGAGCATTGAATCGAATTCTCTGTTGGGGATTGAATTCACCGCCGTGACGGCGTTTGCAACAAGAAGAAGCGCCATAAGAGGAAAAATCGAACTCATTTTTTCAAGATTCAAGTTGTTACTGTTACTCTCTTCTTTTCGCGGGAAGGGTTTTTTCTTTGAAGTTTTATTTATTGGGAAATTGCAACCTTTCTTATTGTTGGGCTTGGGCTTGGGCTTTCCTTTTTGGGTTACTACTATCTTCATGGGCTTCTGTGCCATGAAAGTTACGTTGAAAGTTTGTTTGAAGCGTAAGGCATTTTCACTATCTTTGACATGTGCTAGTGTTATGACGAAGACATTTTCGCTATCGTTTGAACCAACCATATTCCTTTTTACCTCCCAACTATAGAGGGAGAAGCGATGGCCTTTTTCGTATCGGAATGTTGTTCTTGAGGTGGACTCTAAGACAGTAGAAGACAAGTTGTATTACACGAATGATAATGGGTTAGACGTTGGTTGTATTATTAAAACTTGTAATTATATCTCAAGGGTCATGCTAATTTGCGCTCTTATGACATATGTTAAACAACTAAAAGTATAAAAAAATTCTTAAATTTTATACGTTCAATTACTTAAAAGTAAAAAAACTAATTTCAAATGCATGAATTACAATTAAATATTTCAACTTTTGACTCATCACAAGTTAGCATTTCTCATTTCTTAATTTTGTGTCCAAACTTTAGTCCGAGTTTCATCAAGAAACATGCAAATAATTGCCCGATTTCATTTCTTAGGCAGAGCAACATTGTCCATCACTTTGATATGAACGAAATGTCTTCAATTATTTTTGTTTGATAAAATAGTTCCAAATAGCACTTATGAGTTATGACTATCATTAAGTCTACAAAAATCAATAGTATTTTGAAATTATGCGCTACAACAATCTAATAAAATAGACAAAATTACAAAATAGACAAAATTACATAATTCGTCTCTTAAGTAACACTTTCCTTATTTTTATTTTTTTGTCCTCATTTAGTCTTTTATTTTACAAAATGACAATATTCTATCATTTTTAATGAGATTTCTTCAATGAAATCTGAGTTTATTATAGTTTGTATGATAAAGATTTGGGACACTTTCAAAATGACA
The DNA here is from genome assembly GCA_958299785.1 of Medicago lupulina. Lineage (NCBI taxonomy): Eukaryota > Viridiplantae > Streptophyta > Magnoliopsida > Fabales > Fabaceae > Medicago > Medicago lupulina. The sequence continues at coordinate 1,485,889 of OY283139.1, forward strand.
ATATCTTTTAACCACATTCAAAATGTATATTGCCTTATAATTAATTTAACTTTGTATAAATAAAACTCCCTCTTCTCTCTTTTCATATCGATCGCAATGATTTTTTCTTACCGTTATCATTACGGTTACTTGAAATCTTTCCGGAAGACCCTTGTGGATCTTGAGAGATTTTTCATGTTACATATATCCATGGCTCTTTTGACAAAGCATATATTCAAGACTAATATCTAATAATTGTGGTTCCCGCTCTAAGCTCATAATTGTGCAGGAAGAAAGGTTAGGGATTTTTTTTTTTTTTAACACTTTAAATGTTACGCCATTGGTAGTGTGAGTATTCTTAATTGTGATTTAAAAATATAAAGTTTGAAAACTTAAAATTAGGAGAGATAATACATTTAATGGTATATATTCTACATTGTAGAAAATTGGAGAAAAGTACACTGGAGAGAATCTATTCCCGATGAAATAGTTTCCAACAATTTTATATAAAAAATATTTGTATACATTCTTTATCTATTCTTCATCAAGAATGAGATAAAAATAGAAGGAATAATGTGATAGATATAATAAATAAATGATGTGATAGAAAGAGGAAAATAAAAAAATAGGATATGTCTAAGGGAGTAAGAAATATGATTGTGTACAAAGATAATACCAAGTATTTGAAATTTTTCATCTCTATTCACTTCCCTGCTAGCTTGTCTCATCCAATAAAAAGTGGAAAAAAATCCCTAAGCTGCTTCTATTGCATGTGGTTGGTAGCTTGACTCGTGATTTAATCCACGTGCACATCACATCTTGATACACATTGCGTGCAAGGCCAAGTCAAGATCCTCATTTCTTTTCTTCTTCTTTTGAGTTTTTGACTCCAACATATTTTATTCAAGTATTTTGTGTGTGGAGTTGGTCCTGCAACAGGAGCATTTATTTTACATGAATTTTATACAAATGAGTTGAATGTGAGATTTTGTTATTGCACATGTTAAGTTAACTAAAATTAGTAAGTTTTTATTGAAAACAACAATTATTTATTGAAAATTTACATATGAAATATAAAATATATAAGTTCTAATGCAAATTTACTACTTTAAACTTCTTATCATATGCAAATTTATATATGATAAAAAAACCCTTTTTTAATAATGTTAAATTGACATCTTTTATTCCCATTCGCACTTGTAAATCTCATGCACTAAAAATGTCTATGTATCATAGCTCACAAATGAGGGCGAATGAGAGATTATTTTTATTTAGACAATTAAACGAAAATAAGTTAAACAATAAGCTAAAGAGATCAAATGATATTTTTCATCAGTGTAAAATTAGTTTATTTCACAATCAGACAGAGCTTGCCAATACAACATAGAATTGTATAACGAGGGTTTATTTAAAAGAGGAAGTTTTATATGGTACATTCATTTAAAATGATAAAAATTTAAAATACAACAACAACCAAACTTTATCCCATTAAGTGGAGTGGGCTACATGAATCAAATTATGTCATAGTGTTCTATCATAGAGCAAATTTGAGTCCAACTCATTGACCTCCAAATCCTTCCTAATGGTTTTTCTAATAGTTTTCTTAAGTCTTCATTTACCTCTTTTAACATGACTCTCTTCCATTTGATCTACTTTTCTTACAACGACATCTATGGGTCTTCTCTCAACATACCCAAGTCATCTAAGTCTATTTTCTACCAACTTTTCTACTATAGGTGCCACCCCCACTATCTCTCATGGTGTCATTCCTAATCCTATCATGTCTAGTTTTAATTATATATTTTATAGCTATTCATTTTTATGTGAATGTGTTTAAATATTTTTGTTTTAGCCAAAAATTAAATTTAAACTTGCAATAATTGATCAAAGTCAATCCTTTTATGGCCCTATTTTTTCACGATTATGCCCCAAGCCTCCAAATGTGACGAAGCTTGTCTTTATAAGTATATAATATAAATATGGGTTTGTTTAACATGTGTAATATTGCACATGTTAAGTTAACTAAAATTAATAAGTTTTTATTAAAAACAACAATTATTTATTGAAAATTTACATATAAAATATAAAATGTACAAGTTTCAATACAAATTTACTATTTTAAACTTCTTATCATGTGTAAATTTGCACATGATAGAAAAACCCTATAAATATATACAGTTACCTACATATTTCTCACTATTCCAGTAATATTTAAACTTTCAACCTTTCTATTTGAGCATTTTTTATTCTTAATGATGTTGAATGAAGTTTGGGTGTACGAAAATGATTTCTCTTAAACTTTTACAAAAACTTGAGGTAATAATACATATCATAATCATAATGTATGAAAAAACGACTTACCAAATATCAATCATCCAAAAATAAATTAGAGTGTGATGTCGTAGTCAGCACCGCCACCGCCATGCAACAAATAAAATGCATTTATTAATTCGGTGAAGCAATGTCTAAGAGTTTATAAATTGTGGTATCAATGATCAAGTAAAACCAAGCACAAAAGAGCAAAGAAAAAAATGGTGAAACAGAACTCAAGCAATAGCAACAACTGCGAGATAAAACTTGAAACCTTAAACACAATACTCATAAAACCCTCCAAACCCACACCACCATATCTTAAAACCTTCAAACTCTCATTACTAGATCAACTTTCACCCAATATCCACGGTAACACCACTTTCTTCTACCCAAACCATTCTTCTGACTCATTATTCTCACAAAAATCAAAACTTCTTCAAAACTCACTCTCACTAACACTATCCCATTTTTACCCTCTAGCCGGACGTGTCCAAGACGCCACCACCATTAACTGCACCGACGACGGAGTTTTCTTCGTCGAATCAAAAACCACCACCACTCTTGCTGATATCCTCACAAACCCTAATTTCAACATCCTTGAATGCTTCCTCCCAACTACCGAAGAAAAAGAAAACATGCTTTTAGTACTCCGTTTCACTTTGTTCAGTTGTGGTTCCACCGCAATTACCGTGTCCCTTACACATAAGATCGTTGACTTTAACACACTCATCATATTCCTAACCACATGGACCGCCGTCTGCGACGGAACACAACCGGTTCTACTCCCGGACTTAACCACTGCAGCCACTCTCTTTCCACCGAGAGAAATTCCTGGTATGTCTGCTTCCGTTAAAACTTCAACCAAAAAATTCACTTCTAGAAGATTCGTTTTCGAAGCTTCGAAAATAGAAGAACTCAAGAGAAAAATAGAATGCCAAAACGAGTTTCAGTTTCATCCTTCTAGGGTTGAAGTTGTTCTTGCTCTCATTTGGAAATGTGCTCTTTCTGCATCAAGAGGTTCAAAAACGACATCGTTTAAGCAGCCTTCGATTTTGTTCCAAGCAGTGAACCTCCGTCCACGAATGGACCCCACCATTCCAGAAACCGCCGTCGGAAACTTCGTGTGGCCGTTTGCGGTGACGGTAGAAGAAGAGAGCCATGTAGCGTTGCATGAGATGGTGAAAAGAATGAGGAAGGGTATAATGGACTTTATAGAAAAGAAAGCAGAGAAGTTTAAAGAGGAAGGTGGGTTTAAAGTGGTGATGGAGAGTTTAAAAGAGAGGGTTGAGATTTTGAAAGGGAATAATAAGAATGAGAATGAGAATGAGAAGGAGGGTAGTTTGGTAATTTACAAATGTTCGAGTTGGTGTAAATTTCCATTGCTTGAGTTTGACTTTGGGTGGGGGAAACCTGTGTGGAGTTGTAGTGTGAATAATTTGGTGAGTAATACAATTGCTTTGATGGATACAAAAGACGGTGATGGAGTTGAAGCTTTTGTTACTCTTGATGAGGATGAGATGGGGTTTTTTGAACAAGATCAAGAGTTGCTACAATATGCTTTGCTTAATCCTATAATTATCATTTGAATTGAAGCTACCATAATGTTTATTGTGAAAAATATATCATATGTTTCGTAAAAAAGAAACAGCCATTATGTAAAATATTCTTAAAATATATCTTTTAATCTCAAAAGAAACGACCACTATGTAAAATATATCTTTTAATATTAGGCCTAACTTGTCTAATATGACATTATTATTTTAGTTTAATTACACTTTTGGCCCCTTAAGTTTTTTAAAGTTGTGATTTTGGACCTCTAAAAAAACAAATCTTTTCGAATCCTTTAGTTTACTTTCTGTTGCAATTTTGGCCCTCTAGCCCAATTTTGACCCGGTCAACGCTAACGTGGACGCATTTTTGTATTTAAAAAATAAACAATTTTTTTTATTTTTAATTTTTGTAATAAAAAAAACAAAAAAAAATTGTAATTAATTTTTTTATTTGTAATAAAAAACAAAAATTTGTTTTTTGTAATTAAAAAAATTTAAAAATTATTATTTTTATTTTTGTAATTAAAAAAAACAATTTTTTTGAATTACAATTTTTTTTAAATTAAAAAAATAAAATAAAAAAATTACACATGTGGCGCCTACGTGTCCGTTGACTGGGTCAAAATTGGCGTGGGTGGCCAAAATTGCAACATAAAGTAAACTTAGGAGGCCTGAAAAGAGTTATTTTTTTAAAGGGCCAAAATCACAACTTCAAAAAACTTAAGGGGCCAAAAATGTAATTAAACCTATTATTTTTTTGAAAGAAAAGTCTAATATAGGTTTAATATGACACTTTTTTGAAAGAAAAGTCTAATATAGGTTTAAAAACATACTAACATGTCATATTAGACTTTTCTTTTCATAAAAAAAGTCATATTAGACTTTCTAAGGGCAGGCCTTTAGAAAATCCTATCCCGTGCACCTTATTCTCACCCCTATACACCATATATATACCATTACAAACGTCTCTATAGTCTCTATAATCGCTTATAATTGAAACGGAGGGAGTATGTGATTTTTTATGGAACTCAAATTGTTACATAGATGTGCTCCAATGAAAACAAAATTATGGAATAGTTATATAGTCAAGACAGACATATGAACAAGGTTTTACTTTGCCTAAACAAATAACGGTTAATTTTTAAAATGGATATTGCTTGTTGGCACGACACCAAACAAACACGAAAGTTGTACGACACATTACAACCTTTAGATGCAAATTGAACTAATGTTGATTTTATTTTCTTTCCCCATGTATTGTCGGCCATCCACCAATTTAAGAGATCATGTATTTGTCGTCAGTTGTTTTGTCGTGCTTAATAGCATTGTTCTTTAAAAAATTTACTATTTTCGTCACTAATCAAGTTTGTGATAAATTTTTAATAGTTTATGAGCCACACCAAGACTTATGCAGGTTCGCACCTGTGTATAGTGTTTAAAACTCAACAATGAAACTCTCGTTGGAGAAGTTTTAGCAATGACAAAAACGTTTGCTTTTATACAGATGCCAAAGTTTACGCATCCTTTTGCACGTAACATCGAATAATCAAGCTTGAATTCATTGTGTTGTTGAATAACTAGCCACATTATCGGGGCCAAAGTATTGGTTTTTTCTTGTGATATATATATGTCCCTCTACTTACTTGTACGTTTCTTGTGTGTTAGAACTTATATAACTTATATGTGACTGTCTGTTTGTAAGAATGTTCTTTTCCCGATTTTAAATATTGTTATTGAAGGTCCTTTATATTTTATTTATCAAAAATAACTATTCATGAAAAAACAAGTTTTTATTGAGCAAATAAAAAAAAAGTTTTTCTACAAAAAAAGAAAGAAGTTTACTAGCAACAAATACATATCTATATATACAACATCTCATATTGTTACGAGAAAATATACTTATACACATTCGACGTAAACTAGTTTAACATTGATGTCAAATAAGAAATGAACGTGTTTTAGTTATTTTTAAATAACGGTTGCAAATTAAATCTATTTGACAAAATGATGAGTTCCTATTAGATGACAATGTATAATACATTGCTTAGTCAATAAATTTTTTCTATGTGAAGATTAAACTCTATTTTTATCATAAAAAAGGTTTTTTTTAACTAAAAAATGGTCGTCGAGAGATAAGTAAAATCAAGCAAAGAATTATTTAATGAAGATTCGAATTCGATTTTTCTCAAACAATTTTGTTGTTACTTGGTTTTCATTTACTATTTGAGCCTTACTTGGTTTTCATTTACTATTTGAGCCAAATCTCTTTATTTTTTTTACAAGTTTAACTTTCGTACACACATTAGTATATAAATTTCAAATAGACATTCAATTATATTTTTTTTAATAAAGAACATTCAATTATATTTTGTTAATGACGAAGTAATATTACTTATAAAATATAATTAAACATGTATATTTAAGTCCTGCTTAATTACAACGTTATATGTACGACACGTAGTAAGTTTTTTTTATACATGTATTACGATTTATGGATATATATGAACTCTTACTACACTACCAAAAAAAGAAACTCTTATTTTACATATTTGCTGTAAATAAAAAGAGTAGATTATAGAGAAATGTTTAACATCCCCACAAAATCTATCACGGATAGTTCACGAGTGTAATATTTGACTATGACTATGTTCGGTTTGAATCTAGGTTGGTAAAAACTAAGGAGAATAAAATTTACCCTTCTCGAGTTTAAGTATAGAAAGTGCAATGCTATTTGTGGCTAAAGGAAATAATCACAAGTTTCACGAATTGTTAAAAAAGGAAAAATATTTTTGTCTGAATTTGAGGCCAACATTTTCTTATACGAACACAAAAAGAAGTAAAATAACATAATTACTAAGTAGTTAATTCACTAATTGAACTAATTATTTGATGCTTGAACACATGCTACATGATGAAGGAAGGAGAGTAGAATAATGAATTGTTTTTGTTGATACATCAGCTTGTCCTCGAAGCCATCATCATCCACATTACAGTGATGATATGCATGTATGTATATTTTTTCCAATCGAGAAATTAAAGTATATAAGTTGGTCACACTTTCACACCACGCATTGTAATTCTATAGCTTCCACGTTGTTGTCATGCTTCTCTTTTGCATCTTCGTCCACACCTACTTTCTTTACTTGAAATTGTTGGTTAATCACGTCTTCAATACTCTCTTTATTTTCATCCAAAGGGATTGGAAACACTTCTGAAGAGTACCCTAACGGGTTCACAACAACAATGTTAATCACTGCAGGCTCTACTTGTTCCTTCTCCTTTGCAACACCATATTTTGAGTAGTAGCCATATAACACCATCTGAATTATTCCCAATATGAATCCAACTACATTTGGGAGCTGCCAAAAAAAAGTGTTGATTAGTTAGTATACATAGCTTATAATTGTATTCATTTTTAATTTAATAATTTAATTTAATACATTATATACTTACATAAATGCAGATATCCCTTTTAACAAAACCGTATAGAAACCATACTACGGCACTTAATGTAAGAAAAAGTGACAAATTGAAGGGCATAAATTGGACACTCCTTGTTTTAACAACTCGTACCTACACATAAATAAATAAATAAATAAATTATGAGTTTTGCACAAGTTATTTATATAGAAATTAGTTGAAATTGAAATTATATATACTTGACTTACCACAATGCTTAGTGGTGCTGCAAAGACACTAATTGATAAGGATGTACAAATCCATCCAAGGACATGAACACGGTGGTTTTCAGGTATAGCAAATTGTATGATCAAGAAGATCAAGACAAATGAAACCATATTTAACACCGTAAAAAGTTTGATGGTTAATTTCTGCAATTAAAACCAAATTAATCAATTTTTTTCTTCAATAAATAGAATAAAACAACTTAATTTTGTAAAAAATGTAACACATATATTTTTAATCAATGAATAGAATTTATAATATTTACCCTGGCATCCTTGGTTGCATAGGCTATGTACATGATACAGTAGATAATCTCTATGACACATCCAAATGCGTTAATCGAAACAATGAAAATTGCATTTGTTTGAATCAATCCATAGTATAGCCATAGCATTGAACTGAATAATGCTACCAAATATGGTAGTGACTGGAAACATTCCGTGCTTTTCTTTTTGTATATTTGGATAAAAGTAGGCCTGCAATAATATATACATTTACACCAACGAAAACAATATAGTTAGTTCTGTTTTTTATGTATAATTAACAAACTTATAAAATAAAAAAAAGGCATGATTTAATAATATGTATTCTGTTTAAATTTACTTACAGAGGAGCCAAGTACACCATGCAGGAAATTATGTTACCTGCAAATCAAAAGAAAAATATGCTGATTTGTTTGTTTTTTTAAATAAAAAATTGTTATAATTAAAACTATAGGATATATTAATATATATTATAGGTTGCAAAATCGACAAAAAAATCGTTTGGGGGTGAAAAAAAAATTTCAACAACTATGTATGAAGTTGGAATTTGTGATCAACCCATACGTCAACTATAATTCATAGCAAGGGGGCTATTATCTATTCACTACTTCCAAAAGATGGAAAATAAAAGAAAAAGAAATACGTACTATAGGAACTTTAGTTGGAAAATAAGATAGTTAAAGATATTTAAAATCATATATGAGCAAGAAAATTATAACGGAAAAGAAAAAGGCATAAACCAAACACATTTTGCTGAATCAAACAACTTGCAGTATACTGCAACATTTAAGTATTAGAAAAAGATACAAGAAAAAAAAAATGAAAGAAAGAAAGAAAGAAAGAAGGAATGAAGAGATCAAGAAAGAAAGAAAGAAAGAAAGAAAACGTTACCTAGTATGCCAAAAGCATTGACTAAAAAATGGTGGTTCATCGAAATCATAGTCATGATTTTCTTCTTCGTTTTCCTCTCAAGATTTTGATCTAGCACAAGGTTTCTTTGGGGTTGGGACTTGGGAAGAAGAAACCTTATAGGTTGGTTTTTCTTCCAAATCAACCCCTTAATGTGATGCAAGTACTGAATGAAGATTTGTTGAGGAACTCTTGCTATATATACACGTACGAACACTAAGTGAGAAAGGTTAATAAATAGATGAAAAATGAGGAAAATAATTAAATTAAAAAAAGGGAACCAAAAACAGAAAAAATGGCACAAAGTATGTATTATTGTTATTAGTGTATGTGCTATATGCCATTCATGTGTAATTGAGTCATTCAGGGTTCATGAAGGGTTTATTCATTTTAGTAGGTAGCGTGCCACAAAACCATTTCCCTTCCCAATTCTCTCGAATTATTGCCTACGTGGCACATCAATGTGTATAAGCGACAAAAAAAAATTGTAATTGTAACATATATATATGTCATAAAAAAATTTAATTAACCTAATTGCATGAAATTCATAAGAAACTAACACGTGGTAAATAATTGTGTGTGGTAGATCTAGTTTAGGAGAATTCTTTTTTATCTTTTTTCTTTGGTAGATAGCATAGGTGAATTCTTTGTTGTAGTTTAGTTCAATATATGCAGAAATAACCACTTGAGTTTGTCTATTGATACTTAACTTGTGATTTTAGAGTATGTTCTCTTAGGGTGTGTTTGGATTAAGGATTTAGGAGGGAAAGAGAGGAGAGGGTTTGATTTTCTTTTTTAAATCACGGACTATATAACATGTTTTTCTAAAATAAATTAAGTGTGATTGAAGTATTATATAATTGTTTATCATGTTAATTTGTTAACTTTTTAAAAAACATTTCACGATGTCCGTAATTTAAAAACGAAAAATGAATCCTCCCCTCCCTTTCCTTCTAAACCCTCCATCTAAACCCACCCTTAATATTTTAAGTTTGATTATTGGATATCAACTTTAGTAAGTTAGCCCAAACAAAACTTTGATATGATTTTAAATAAAGGTGGAAATAAACCAATCAAATTAGTCGTTTTTTACCGAGTTTTCAAAAAAAAAAAAATGATATATGCAAAACTAATTTAAAAATTAGATTTATTACAAATGATTGAATAATAAGTGGATACATCACCAAACTTCAAGATACTGAAATGTTCACCTCTAATTGTGAAGTAAAATGTGTTTTTGAGAATAATCATGAATTGTATTGAAATCTTGTTTTTTATCGCGTCTTCGATTGATATGGTTTATGTTTATTTATTTGGCGAACACTCTAGTGCCCTATCATTCAATAATTAGAATCAAGTCTTTTTTTGTTTTTGTAATTAGTTATTTTTAAAATAAAATAAAAATTAATTAATTTTGTCAACATGTACCAATATCCAATAAAACTCTGAGATATGGAAGAATTTACTATTTACAACATAGTAGCTATGAGCTAAAGAAGTCTTAGACAAGGGTATAAATATTTAGGAATAATAAAGGTTTTCTACAATTTGGAAAGAAATTTAATTTTACATTCCAAAAAGATATGTGGAAGGTATGTCCAAGGTAGGGGCAAGGGTAGGTTCACATGACATTTCAAAACGGTACCCCTCCCTATAGTTTTTTCTTGTTTGTATGAGATGATGGATCAATTGCATTTGCATCCAATGACAAATTTCAATTGAACATGCCATGCTGAATCGTACGTACACACACTTTCTTTGCCGTTATGGTGTTGAATTGTGTCATATTGTGTGAGCTAGCTGTTTTTATGTCCAAATTGAAGGTTTTTCATGTGTAAGAGGCACAACTCCCTCTTTGCCTTTTCATTCCTTTCCTTGCAATACAAGTACATTATGCAATCAATGATTTTTGGTCTTATTTTAGTTTTCTACAATCAAGTACCTACCTAGATAAGTCCAAAGGAAGACCTTAATTTTGCTGTCGTATTCATTCAATTCTGTTTCTCAATGATTCGGATTGATCGATTACTTGAGCTTGTGAACAATTTTCATTTTCCAATTCAATTCAAGGATATGCTAGTATGTGATGAATGATGATCAATGCCTAACCTCTAACATGGTCAAACTTTCATTAATTTCAGGCTTAATAATTGTATATATTTTTTGTTCCTATAGTTTTCAATTGCTTAAATCAAGTTTTCATTCATTTTCAATCAAGCAAATTTAATTTCTCGAGTAATATTTTACCCAATTGTCAACAAAAAAGTTTTTTTAACAATCACTAAAAAACATGGTACTCCCTCCGATACGAAATGACTCACCTTATTGATGATTTCACATTTGGCAATGTACAATTTTTACCTATTTCAACAAAAAAGAAAAAAAAGAAAAAAAAAAAAGCAAGCTATGTGCATACGAGTATTTCAATCCGATCAAATAAGTTGAATTTTTCCATGGATTCTTAGGAAATGCTATAGTTATTTTTAAAATAAGGAAAAAAAAGAACTTAAAAATAATGTACACTGAAACACTATGATTCAAAGGTTTCCCGTTAACTATTTTCAAAAAGGATGTGTAGAGATCTGGTAACATTTCGGAAAAGTAGTGATGAATGTTCATGAAAAATTTCGTAAAAAGTATTATAGGAGGAATACATAGGAAATACATTCATAATATCATGTGGGGTGAACCTATACGAAATGGAAAATGTTGAAAGTGAGCGTGAGAAATTAATGTGTAAAATGTTAGATAGAAAAGAATAAAATTAGAATTTTTGAAGATTTGTAGGGGTGAAAATACATATGTCGAGATATAGGGTAAAATTTCCTCATTTTAGTTATCCCCCAATATTATCATTCTATAAATAATAAATATATATGCTCAACTTGGATTCATAAATTAAATTAAATTTTATTGGTTTAGTAATTCAGTATAGTTAGTTTTAGCTTTATCTTTGATTAGTAGTTTGTTTAGAAACTTGCACTTGAAGTAACTAACTCAAGTTACTTGCATGTGAAGTAATAGGTTTGTTAGGAGTTTGTTTTCAGATTTTGTTACATTACTTGATGTATATATACCTCATTACTCTTGTAAATAAAAATCCCAATTCATTCACTAAAATTACATAAGTCTTTTATTCATATCTCTCTTTCTCTCTCAAAACCATAGAAACCCTAGAATCTCAATTTCATCTTCTTCAATTGAACACAGTTTTAAGTGTTGGTTTCATTCAATTTTCATACATTGTTCCATCAAATTGGTATAGCAGAGCCTGGTTCGTTCATTGTTGTTAGAGAATTCGTGAAGAATGGCAACTCATAACAACAATATCCCTGCGCATCTACCAGTCTTTGAAGGCAAGAACTTTGATCAATGGATCGTGAAGATGAAGACGATCTTCAGGTTCCAGGATGTACTTGAAGCTGTGAATGAAGGGATACCAGCACTGGCAGCGAATGCAACTGATGTACAACAAGCAACACATAAAGAATTGAAGAAGAAAGATGGAAAAGCTCTGTTCTTGATGCATCAGAATGTAAGCAATGAGATCTTTGAGAAGATCATGCATTATGAAAGCGCGAAGGAGACATGGGATGCATTAGAGAAATTGTATGATGGGGATGGTAAGCTGAAGAAAGTGAGGCTTCAAGCTTTGAGAAGACAGTATGAGTTATTGACAATGGAAGAAGATGAATCTGTTAGTCAATATTTTGATAAGGTGATCAATCTTACAAATCAGATGACAAGGAATGGTGAAACTATCACTGATGTGATGAAGGTGGAAAAGGTTCTCAGAACCTTAACATCAAGATTTGATCACATTGTGGTTGCTTTGGAAGAATCTAAGGATTTAGATACTATGAAGATAGAAGAACTGCAAGCAAGTCTTGAAGCACATGAATTGAGGTTGATTGATAGGAATAGAGAAAGAGGTAAAAGTGTATCATCAATCAAGCTTTGCAAGCTCAGTATAAGAAGAGAGGAAAATTCAAGAAAGGGAAGAAATCCTGGAATAATCATTCTCATAAGGATGGTGAGGGCTCTAGCAAGAGTCAAGAAAAGAATGCTGCAAAGTCTGATCAGAAGAAGAAGAAGAAGAAGAAGAAGAAGAAAGATAAGAAAGACATTCAATGCTATAATTGTCAAAAGATGGGACATTATGCATCTGAATGTAAATCAAAGAGAGTGCCAAGGAACAAAGATGAGGCACAGTTTGCTCAGGATGAAGATTCTGATTCTGAAGAAGTACTCTTGATGGCAACTGTCAAAGATGAAGAAGAAAGAAGTGATGAATGGTAATTAGACACTGGGTATTCAAATCACATGATAGGCAAGAAATCTTGGTTCTCTGAATTAGATGATTCAGTTAATAGAAAAATAAGATTTGTAGACAATAGTATAGTTTGTGCAGCTGGTATTGGGAAAGTACTGATTCATAGGAAGGATGGCAAAAAAGCTTGCATCACTGATGTGTTGTATGTACCAAACATGAGAAGCAATCTCATTAGTATTGGTCAATTACTGCAAAAAGGATACACTATGAAGGGTGAGGCACAAGCTATGAAGGTATTTGATAGCAAGAGTAGGTTGGTTCTGAAAGCTCCTATGTCAAAGCAAAGAACTTTCAAAATCAACATCAGTGTTATTGAAGATAAATGTCTGCTATCAGAAGTTAAGAGTGAAAACTGGTTATGGCATCAAATATATGGGCATATCAATTTCAGGGACTTGAATATGCTTAGTGAGAAGAAAAAGGTGCAAGGTTTACCAAAGATAATGCTGCCTAATGAAGTATGTGATATGTGTTGTACTGAAAAGCAAGCCAGAAGTTCATACAATGCAATAGTACCATTCAATGCAACCAGAAAACTTGAGGTAATTCATTCTGATGTATGTTGACCTTTTTAAGTGAAATCAGTGGGAGGAAATAGATACTTTGTGACATTCATAGATGAATTTACTAGAAAGTTATGGATTTACTTGTTGGCTAAGAAAGATGAAGTATTTGGTGTGTTTAAGAAGTTTAGACTGCTAGTTCAAAATGAAAGTGGTGAAATGATTAGCAGGCTAAGAACTGATGGAGGAGGTGAGTATACTTCCAATGAGTTCAATGATTTTTGCTCATCAAATGGCATAAATCATGAAGTCACTGCACCATACACACCTCAACACAATGGAATCTTAGAGAGGAAGAATAGAACATTGGTAAATATGATGAGAAGCATGCTGAAGCAAAAACAGATGCCTCGTTATTTGTGGGGAGAAGCAGTTGCCACTGCAGCATATCTCATCAATAGAAGCCCTACAAAGAAGCTGCAAGACAAAACACCAGAAGAAGCATGGTGTGGAGTAAAACCAAGTGTTCAACGTCTGAAGATTTTTGGCTCATTGTGTTTCAGACATGTACCCGATCAACTGAGAAGAAAACTAGATGATAAATCTCAGGTAATGATTATGGTTGGATATCACTCAACTGGTGCCTACAAACTATATGATCCAAATAGTAAGAAAATAGTATTCAGCAATGATGTGAAATTTGATGAAATAAAGTGCTGGAACTGGAAAGACAAGGCATCAAATAACTTTGACAGTCAGTTATATCTATCTGATTCAGAAACAGAAGATGCTGGGACTGAAGAACAAGAAGAAGTAGTTGGTGATACAGATGAAGGAGGTGCAGGTGTTGTTAATAGGCCGACAAGGAATACTCAACCACCAGTCAGGTTGAGAGATTTTGAGAGATTTCCTGATCAAGCAGTCACAGATGAAGGTGAAATTGTGCAATCAGCAATGCTTGCTAAAGCTGAACCAATATCTTTTGAGGAAGCTCTTAAACAAAATCACTGGAAGAAAGCAATGAATGAAGAACTAGACTCTGATAAATATTTATACCATTATCATAGAATCTAATATAACAAATGCATTTTCTAATCTTTAAGATTGACAAATGATGTCATCTCTCTGACATATTTAATAGTAGGTCTCACGAAACTTAAATCCTTCAAGGAGTTTTATATAAGCATCACTATCAAGTGAGTCATACATTGTAACACATATTTCATATAAATTGAGCCTCTCATGTTCTACTAAACATAATCAAGAAAAAGTTCTTCAACCCACTCTAGGTGAATTATTCTCTTAAACATAAATGATAAAATTTATCAATTCACTTCTGGTGAACCTATCAAACTCATTCTAATTCAATTTTCGCATGAAAAATCATATATATATATATATATATATATATATATATATATATATATATAATTAACTTAATTCCTCAAATTATAACCTTTCTTTGGAAATTGGTAATGCCAAAAAGTTATTAGATTTGAATAAACTTCTTGCTCTTCAATACATATCCACACAAAAAATTAACTATTTTTCTTCGCTTCATAATATATTCAAGATGACCCAATTTATATTGCCAACGACAAACTTAATATGATTTGTAAACTTCTGGTTTACAATAATATATGTCTCAGTTTCACTAATATAAATGTAGTACAATTCGAAGAAAAAGACATGTAATTTTTTCCCTACACTTATTTTATCCAAAATATGTCTCGTAATATAAAGATCTTCAATATCTTATTCATTTCTTATTTTAATATGATATCTATTTAGAAGGATATCCTTGAAGATTAATAAGTATTTATAAGACGTAGAGGAGTATATTGCAATCTCAATGTGTAATTATATTACTTCATATAATAATATATTGGCTCTTATGTAGTTTCAATCATTTTTATAGTCTTTTACAAAAGACAACTTTAATTTACAAACACTATCCAACAAAATAAATATACAGAAATTTATCGTTCTCCTTAGTGAGGCCAAGTTCTAAAAATATCTGCTTGAGACCTCGAAATAGTATAGACATACTTTTTAGAAGGAATCAATAATTCAAATTTCACTTATAGTTATTTTGTCAACTAAAAAGATTTTCAATTCAACACAATATTGTTCTTAAATTTTAATATATATATATATATATATATATATATATATATATATATATATATACTTACTATCTCATTTAAAAAGAAATTATGTGGAGCACAAACTATAAGTGTTGAATGTGCAAAGAGACGACATAGATGCCCATAACTCTAATTTATATGTCTTGTGAAAACTCATTAGTAGTAAAGATCAAAATCATCGTAAGCCATAAACATAAACTTTTATCATCTTCATATGTATCATATCAATGATAATCTTTACTATATCAGTTCTTGATAGTATTTTCTCGATTTCACTACCTCAAGAGCATATTCAAGAGCATATTCGATATCAAATTCTTCTGGAATTTAACTAGAACAACAAAGAAAAATATGATAGTTATACAAGTCAAAGAACTATTATAATGTATATTGAGTCAATCTCAACAAATAATTTCACAATTAATAAAAATTAACATTAATCATTCTAATTAAACTAAGGTTTTTCTACCCAAAAAAACTCAAGTTTTTCTAGTTCTTACTTGAATAAAAGACATCAAACACAAAAGCTTATACTTTATTATTAATACTTTGAATTACCGGATTTTAGAATCCATGTCTTACTTGCTTTCAAGAAACAAAAGAAAATTACATGTTATAGACAATGTTATACCTAACATGACAATCTCAAAACCAGAGGGAAAGTAATAGTGTAAATTTCTGCTTGAATTCTTGTAACCCTGTTTAACAATGATTGCTAGTATATTACTTTAGCAATTAACCCTTTTCTTTAAAGTTGTTATTATCAATTAACTTTAAATGAGTTGAAAAAAAAAATAACATCACGGCTAGAATAACTTCAAAATGGAAAAATAACGTCAATCGTAAGAGATCAAATAAACTCAAAATAGTTCCTTTATCATTATAATTTTCAAATACATCGGATCAGTTTTGAAAAATATTAAACATGAATATCATCATTTTTATTTTTGATTTTACAATAAATTACTCCATTATTGAAATCTTTAAATTCAGTACAATGCTTCAAAAAGCAAATTAATAATAAAATGTAACGTGCATTTACTAAAAAAAAATTAACGCCCTAATAGAATTCTCTTTTATTATCATAAAATTGTGGTTAAGAATTGAAGGCACGTTAAAGATGATTAATAAAAAGTTTTTTTTTGAAGGATGATTAATAAAAAGTTATATTCCCTCCGTCCTATATTATAAGCAAAAAAAAAAAAAATCACACTTATTAAGAAAACTAAAACATAGTAGTTTGTAACATAGTTTTTTGTGTTATTTTTGAAATAAGTTTTATAGGAAGATGTAAAAACAATTTTCATTGGTTGTTGGTTATTGAGAAAATGAAAGAAAGAGCAAATTGAATGCACTTTGCATTTAATTTTCCTTTGGAAAAGATAATTGTTGGTCTTTTTTGCTTATAATTTGGGACAAAGAAAATGAGTTTTTTTTGCTTATAATTTAGGACGGAGGGAGTATATTTTATTTTCAATCCTTATATATATATATATATATATATATATATATATATATATATATATATATATATATAATTTGTGTTGATAACGTGTTATGAAAATATAGATGATGAAGAGAAAAAAAGAAAAGTGAAAGAAAGAGTATTTCATATGTATGTGTTTCTATTACAATGCATTCTATTTATAGGGAGATACAACGGTATAGAAATGGGTTAATAAATCAAATGTTTGACCCAATGACTAATGGACATCCATTATAATATATTTATAACAACAGTTTAATTCTTAATTATTTTTTATATTAAAAGTAACCCAAAAAAAAACATCATTATGTTCTTAACTAATTTCTTTTTTTATTAGAATCATCAACTTTTTCTTCAAAGTTCAAACACATAAAAATATATACCTAAGAATAAGGACAGACCCAAAAGTCTTGAGTGGTGAGGAAAATATATGGATGCACGCACCCACCCACCCACACAAACATACACATGCAGACATGCATGCGCGCGCACATTATTATGTATATATCATATTACTTGAGAGGCTATTCCAAGGAAAAGAAAATTCTCCCTTTTAAAATATAAAGCTTCTTTTCTTTTGGTGGTTTAAAGTTAAATTTGTTGTTTTTAATTATTTGTTTCATAATTGGTGCCAAAATCCTACTGTATGTGTGGGTATTGGCTAGAGCTGTCAAATGAGTCAGCTCAGCCCAAGCTGCCAACACATATAAATGGGCCTAAAGGGGTCGGCCCACTATATTTATGGGCTGCCAAAATTGAGCCCAACCCAATTAGTAATGTGTTACATATCCCGACGGGCCATCCCGACTCTTATTGCAAAATGTATTATTTTATATATTTTTAATAAAAAAGTGATGCTAAGAACTATAAAGCTACATATCACGTGATTTTTTTAGAAACATCACAAATTATAATCATATGTCTTCGTAAACTTAGTTAAGTGTCATATAAAACATATCAAATCAATATCCATAATAGATAAATGCCACACAAACATTGATGCAAAAGTAGAGAGTATAAATACAACAAAAGCATCTATTAAATCAAAATTCTTAAAAGATAAATACCACAAAATACATCTATGCAAAAGAAAATGGTATTTATCACAACTACTTACGTCTTACATAACAAAATAGTATATCTTGAACACTTGGTTGGTACTGCAGACAATGTTGTAATTTTTTGCACACCTTGTGGTGGAAAGGTAGTCATCTGGTATTAATATATTTCATTTTGATCTTTTCGACAAAAAAAGTTTCAACCATTGTTTTAAAAATCAAACTAGAGATTGAACCAATGAAACCTCTGTCTAAAGGTTCAATCGGTACAACCGCAGTTGAACTAGATAAGTATTTAATAAATATATTATTATTTGGTTCAATAGAAAGTTAAAGGTTAATGTTTTTCTTAAATAAAACAAACATCCCTTTTACCTGTGGTTCCAAAAAAAAAAAAAATTGGTCCATAAAAAAATAAAAGAAAAAGTTTTTTTTTAGGGAAGAAAAAGCTTGTTTTAGCAAGTAGAAAATAAAAGAAAAATTTATCTTTTTTTTTTTTAGAAAAAAAAAAGAAAATTTTATCTAATACCTCT
Organism: Medicago lupulina; assembly: GCA_958299785.1. Lineage (NCBI taxonomy): Eukaryota > Viridiplantae > Streptophyta > Magnoliopsida > Fabales > Fabaceae > Medicago > Medicago lupulina. The sequence goes on from OY283139.1 coordinate 1,504,647, forward strand.
ATATTTGTACCTTCACTCCTACATAACACAAGAAATATCAATTTTACCCTTTTTCATTTATCTTTTCACACATGATAAAAAATTTGGTTACCTTTCATGAATATTTCCGGTTTGAAAAAAGAAAAATTCGAAAACTATATTGAAAATTTCTAGTTTGATAGTCTCTTTCAAAAAATAAATAAATTGTTCTTTAAGTGCCAATCTGCGCATCGATTGCACATTGTATTATCTTCCAGCATGGTATATTTTTATTTCTTGTGATTTTATTAAATTTTGTCAAAATATTATTGTTTTTAGCTTATAAAAAAAATCTAAAATTCATATTTAAATTGCAAAAACTGAAGAAGTTTGAAATCAATAAATAATATATTAATTTTATCACTACATAATTAGTTAAAATTAGTGACCAATGATAAAGATGAAAAATAATTATAAGTTTTTATAACATTATTTAGTATTATGTTTGTTCGAGTTATTTTGATCTTAAAATGAATTAATATTGCATTTTCTTTTTAATTTCACTTACTATCATATCTATAAAACTTATTAGACTTACATCAAATAATTACTACTAATATATAAATATTAATATTTTCATTTAAATACAACTAATTTTTTCACTATGCACAAACAAGAAAAATTACTTTTCCAACGAACCCAGTCGATAAGCGCGGCAAAGCCGCGTTACCTGTGTTGTAGCACAGATATCTCGACTAGTAAATAATAACATTTACTTACATAGGGGAGAGAAAGACCAAAAAAGACACGATATTTCCTACATATAAAACGATATAAAAAAATAAGTTAGTTTTTTTAGTAACAAACAACTCTTTGAAAACAAAATATTTAACATTCATAGATGATAATTTTTTTATGATATATAGATGAGTTTTTTGTTTTTTGAAAGGGATATATAGATTATGTGCAACATAACTATATCTATAACAAATAAATGTGGCGTAAAGACGTAATCATATTAAAATACTTAAACATAATGGAGTATTATATAATGTTTGATTGGATGGGATTTTTATTTTTTTTCAAGTAGTTTAATAATTAGAAAACCATCCCTAAGGTGAATAAGCAGGAAATGTGATATTTGGATCTCGGTCCATGCATATATAATATGATTTTCTTGTCAATTGAGTAATGCGTACGAAGACTTTGGTTTAATTCTCTATTCATTGAAATTAATTCTCACAAATTAAAATTTGTATAGTTCTTTACATTTAATCACTATTTCCATTCAAGTCATATAATTTCATGATAATTTTTACTTGAATTGTTTTCTTATCCAGTTTCGACCTTAAATTCTAAATTCAATTCTGAGGCATTTTTAAAACTAATCCCTGATCCGTGAGCCAACCTATACTAACTTGTTCGAATTTCCGCAGTCACACGAATTAGATATTTTATTTATGTTTTAAACCTTTGGTTGATTTTTTTATACTAAAAATACCCTCTAACATATTGTCATTTTTCTAAAAAATTAAATGTTTTTTAGTCATTTTTCCCCATAACAAATGGACCAAATGTAAAACAATTTAAGAGGGGAGGTAATTTGTTTAGAGTTATAAAAAACAGCAAAAAAATCTCACTTGAACCTCTTCATGTATACCATGAAACCTCTTCCTTTGTATCCAATGACTCAACCCCTTGCGTAACCGTAGCTCGTTCTTCTTGTCTTCCTTTAACCATTCTGGTATGGTGAAGGATGCAGAAGTTGCTTATGTTTTCATCAACTTTGCATTGAAACGTATTGGACGATCATTAAGGAACCCTCTAATGAGACCAAAGCACACTGCATGTTGGCCATGTTCCTCTTCTTCGATTACAAAACTGAGCCCCTCATCATCTTCTCCTTCCATATTCAATTCAACCATAGCGCCAAGAAAACGAGCACGACGAGAAAAAAAATGACACTCTCAAAAAACAAGAGGTCCCCTACGATTGCCAACTTTGTGGAAAACCCCTTGAACGTAGCTTTTTTCATACACTCTAAGGAAACCCTAGCAGAAATTAATTTTTTACTTCCCAAAAAGTTATTCTGTTAATTAAAACACATATGCTTTGTTTTGATTCTATAAAAATTTCTACATAAAACTTACAATTAAATTCTTTTTTTTATTTTAAAGACACTTGTTAGCATGACCTTGTTTTTGACCTCCACATTGTTTTTTTGTGAATTCTTATTAGAAGATCATATCATCGAAGAATTAGGTGCTTGATGAGAAAAGGATCTTCCCACATTTACCTTTCTAATTATGTCTTATCTAAAAAAATTGTATTTAAAAAAAAAAACATTTACCTATCTGATATTGGATTTTTAACCCTTCAATTTTCAAACAAAATGGTATTTTTATTTTTAACCATATAGAAAATAGTCTTGAGTCCTTCAATTTTCAAAGAAAATGGTATTTTTCTTTTTACCATATAGAAAAGAGTCTTGATAATCCCAAACATCAACAAGATCAAAATTACAAAAATTAAATAAGATTAGAATTATTTTAGATAATTTTGATAAATATTAAACTCGGATTATGGAATCAATATATCTTCTTAATAAGAATATCCACTTTATAAAAAAATATCATATTTTTTAACCAATAAATATGTAATTATTTATTGTAAATCAAAGTCAATTTGAGTACTTTTTCTTTATAATATCAACAATTTGAGTACTATAATACCGTGTGCGGTCCTTCTCTATGATGTCTCACTTTTGACTTTATTATTATACTCAAGAGTCATGTCAAAAGCATTATATATAATGTGGATTTCTTTTTCATTGATGACTAATAATTGTTTCACTATTTTCACATACAAAAAAAGACTAATAATTGTTTGACTTTATTCCAGGACATACCTAGTATCTCAAGGACTACAGCTCATCAGTACTGTGTTTTGGTCTACAAAAGAACTGGTTATTCATTTTTTGAAACAGAACAACAAAGAAATTATGTACCTTCCTTCATATGTTTCATTGTTCATCAAAACAAAAAACAACAATCAAATCGGTTTAATCAAGTTCAATCTTATATAGATTTTAGTAGAATTGACTGTAATGGAATTTTGAACAGATTTTTTTTTGAATAATAAAGCAGCAGAAAGGCCATAAGCAACTGCAAAGAAATTAAGGGAGGAGAAACTTCAACATAATAGGCAACCAAATGCCTTGGTCAAACAATCAGCAACTTCGCCACCTTAACATGTCGATCCTCTCAAGCATGTACACGAGCATGCGTTTGATATCAAAAAAATGTAGACAGACGGAAGAACCAAAAATCTTGAATTTTATCAAAAGCAAATATTGTCATTTTAGACACAAGTTATTAAACTTAAGATAGATTGTTTCTTTTTTCGACATAACCTATGATAGTTTGTTGGTACAAGGATAACATGTCCTTGGTACGCATGAAATCTACTGAGAAAGAAACACAGCAACCTTTTAAGTTAAAATGCTTTAAACCCTAATACATAGGTTACAATATAGTTATACAGCATCTGAGCAATAACAATGGCCTAATCCCATTAACACTAGTAATAAGAATACGACAGATAGATATAAAAACAAGCATAATTTTACCATCACCAAAGTTTGATTAGTTCACTTTAAATGCCTCTCCCTGCTTCATGATTAAAACTATTCACAAGCCAACTTGGTGTCAAAGCTGCTTAAACATATTGCAAAAGCTTGGAATGCAGACAAAGGATATCGATAATCCATGGTGAACATATCTTTCCCAACTTTGCCGAATTGCAGAATAATCTTATCATGTTCCGGTGGTGCTGGTTGAGACGGTGTCGGCGCGCCAGCAGGTGGTTGGGTGGAAGCAATCAGCTGAAAGTTTTTAACAGATGCAACAGTTACTCGTCCCCGAAAATTAAGGCACCAGCACTGCAATTGTTCATGCCATCTTGGAGGCTTGTTTTTCAGAACCAAAGGTCTCATCTTGCCGTCATCATCCTCATTACAGGATCCCCCGATCTCAGAAAACCGTGAACTGCTGAACTCAATGGAATGATCTAGAGACTTCGAAAATGAGATGCTCCGGAACGAGTCCTCCAGGGAACGGTGAATTAGCTCTGGCTGTCCGGGAACGGAGCCACCCGCATCAAGTGCTGAATTTGGTATTGAATGCATAATGCAATGCATCTTCCTTGGGCCTCGAGTTCCGAGCACATTTAGTTCATATGTTACCTGAGCTATGTTGTAACTCCCAGATGGGACCTTTGGCGATACCTTTTTAGAAAATCTACGGCTTGTCTTCCCAGTCCCCGGAGGGCATATATGGGCAGAAGTGCAGGGAGGCTGTGTATCATATATGATGAACTTTGTTCCAAGAAAGTTTGATCTGGTGTATCAAAATAATAACAAATAATCTTGCAAGTGAGAAGACAAAGATATAAAATAGAACAGAAAAAACTCAGCAAATGGTCTTGAAGATATGAATAGCAAACAAGGAATATCTGCATCACATAAGTGGAAAATTATTTATGGAATAAGAACCCTAGACTATTTATTACCTCCAACAATAACAGTTACAACACATTTTTGTATAATTATAGTTCCGTGCACCTAAACATTTGACAATAAAAGAAGTACTTAATCTTAAACCAACTGAAATTCCTTGCAACTTTGCGAGATCATTGATTCTTCTGTTTTACTTCTGGGAGTTAGAATGCATTTTGATAGTCGGAAATCGGAATCATAATTCATAGTAGTATTAACAGTATGTTTTTATAGACACCGAAAAGAAGTTTTTAACATAGTAGATGAGAGAAGGACCAACATTTGCAAGTAGTAAATTTACCTCAGTTTTCCAATGTAAGTATTACTTGATCTAGAGATGTTGTCAGCATCCATTGAAATAACATACTCAGTGTAGGTTGTTCTCCTGGTCCTCTTAGCAGAGAGGAGGAATTTTCCATTTTCAACTAACAAAGCTGCAAAAGTCAAAGTAAATAAAATTGAAACAGGAACAAAACTAAAGAGAGTTCAAGATGCTGTAGAAAACTTCCCTAGCATCAAAACTTTAGAAGTAACGTTGCTAAAATAATTAATATAAAACGACAAAATAGACCATTAAGCCTTGCCCCCTGACATAATGGATATCAAACAAAGAATATCCAAGACTCCTAGAATCAATCACAAAGGGAAATAAATATACATGGAATAACAACGGTTATAGAAACATCTCATTTTCATGCATCGGCGCAAGTCACACTATTACAAGTATCATCCAAAGTAGATCTCATATTAAACATCGATGCATACATCTTCACGTGCAGCCACAAACAACATATGCACAAATATTCATATAGCAGTAACTTAAAAAACCTAAACATTTTGAATTTTGAAACAGTACATAAGAACAAATCTACACAATCACACCAGAAGCATCTGAAAATAAAACCATATAAACCCACTAGGTAACTAGGCGTAAGCGAAGAGTGCTTACCAGGGCTCAGACAAAGAAATAGGTGGTATGTTAAGTTAGATTTATCTCTTTTGATAAAGCATTGAATGATTCCGTCTCGTGGCCCTGGCTGAAAAGTGAAACGAACAAGAAAGTCAGCATGTTGCTAACTTATCAACTATCATCGTTATTTCAACATAAATGTAATTGATTCTTAATAAAAAAAAAAAGTGAGATAGTCTGCAACTAACCTGCTTCAGGGACACAGGGAATGTTAGTTTGCCACAGAACTCTGGGGTCTTAACAATGTCCTTGCACATATTCCTCCAAGACTGGCAAACAGAAGCACATGCAACTACATTCTTCCTTGAAGGCCATGTATTCTCACTCTCCTCTAGTCGCCGAATGACATCAAATAGTAATTCTGGGGGTAAGTTCGCCCAGCAACTATTTTGAATTACAAGAGGCTGATCATGCAAATCCTGTACAGAACCATGAGACTTTCCTCTATGATGATGGCCAGTAAGTTTGACATCAAAACTACGCCTAGATAAGCTCCCAAAACTATCACGAACGTCACGAACTATGCTACGGAAAGACATTCCGTAGTAGGATCCCAAGAATAAGTATCTCTTTTGTGAACTTCTGACGGAATATAACCAACCAGTACAAGCATATGGCTGCCATCAAAGAAGAGTATCAGTTCAACAGTCACATTATTATAGTTGAATTTAGCTATCACTGTTCATTTTCCTACCAAAATACCATCCAAAAACTAAGAACCAAATCAGAAAGCTTCCGATATTTCAATATTTACATACAATCCAGTTTATGCATCATAGCCATGAATCAAATGCAAAAAATATTTAAACATTTTAAGTTAGTGTAGATTACTGAAGTTAAGTTTGCATTGTTTTGCTAAAAAAACATAATTTTTTTACATTACAAATCTTAATTAGATTTTATATGGTTTATGGAACACCTTACAAGGCAAATAAATTATTACAATAAATCTTGCTAAAATTTATCACATATTTACCAACTAAAGTTGCATATATCAAAGGGAAAAAAATCACTTGTAAATTTCTTTCTTTTAACTATCATCGTTAACACATGTAAGATAAGCATAATGTAAGGGATGAAGGAAGAGAAACTACCTCATAAAACTTGCTAGTTAATGTAAGTTGACCAAAACTCTTGAGCTAGATCACAAAGCACCCTTTATCTGCAAAACACAATTTCATCAAGTTATTATCAGGAAATTCCAAATCACACAATCTTGTTTAAGATTTCATCATACAAACAGTTGAATAAATTTGCCTCATTACTATGCTTACAAATTTCAACCAAAAACCTAAAAATTAGATTTTTAAAAGCTGAAAAATACATAAAAAAAATTCTTGGTAATTTCAACAGAAACCCAGTTGACCAAAGGCTTCAGATTTGAAGAAAAACTTCACAAATAGTTTAAAAGAAAATTAATAAAAAAAATAATAACTTTGGATTTGGAAGATAAACTCACCCAGAATAAATAGATCTAAAGAACCCTTGTATTGTATGAAGCTGAGATGAAAGATACAAACTTGAATCAAAGCAGAAAGATAAAAGCTTTAGGTCAGAAAATGCTAACATGCTCAGTTTCTTACACCTCCCTCATCTCTCTCATTCTCTCTCTCACTCTCTCTCTCTTCTCACTCTTGTACACGGACTCAAAATTTCATTCAATTTAGTTCATAAAACTAAATGTAAAAGCATGAATCAAGTTCAATTATTTTATTATTTTACTATGAATTTAAATATTAAATTTGTTTCTTTCAAATAAAAAATATTAAATGTGTTGGTCAAAAATAATAATTAATGTAAAATATTTTATTTGCTTTAAATTAGTCAAAAAATAATAATTAATGTAAAATATTTTCCTTAAAAAAAAATTAATGTAAAGTATTTTATTTCATTTAAATTTTCTCCATGTAAATATTCGTGATAATTAGAAGTGTGAAACATTAAACATGATTATGTTTAGATAAACGAAATAACAAAATTATTATAAACCCACACTCGCAACGTCTGACTTATTAATTTCAGCATTTTTGTCGGTTGAGTTAAAATTTATCGACAATATAATATGTTTTTTTTAATTAAGAGTCAAACATTACTTTATTACGTTGTAGCAAGCTACTAACATTTCCATTATACTTATTAGACTTTTACATTGAATTTTTTTTAAGTAAACTTTTATATTAAACTTGATGCTTAGATATATAATAAGTCAGAATCGATAGACTCTAATATTATATTATATTTTTATATTGAATCTAATTTTTTTTTTTTTTAAGAAATGTAATTTATTCTTATAAAGTAAATAGTGTATATTTTTATAAAGTTTTGTCAGACTTTATCTTTAAGATATGTGAGACTTCATTTTTTTCTAGGTGTATAATAATAATTAATGTAATTCTGATGTTGAAATATTTAAAAGTAAAAAAGTTAAAGAAATGATATATACAAATATTTTATATGACAACTTTTGAAAGAAATAATTATACAAATTTATTTTTGAAGGGATGATTAGACAAATATTATTCCTTTAAATAATAATAATAATATAATGATACTGGTATAATCATGTTAATAATAAAGTGTTTTAAGTATCCTTCAACAAAAAAAGAAAGTGTTTTAAATAACGTTTCCACCTGTTGTCCACCATCAAAACAAAATCCTGTCGAAAAGGTTGCGGCGATCTACAAGGAATGCAATGTCATGCACTTTCCTATTATTTACATCCTTTTTATTATAATCAGACAGATTTTCGAAAACATTGATAACTATTTTCTTGGTGTTTTTCTTTTCTGTTGAGGAATTTCTTTTACAAGTATCTCAAAATGAGGTTGAGTGTTTTCCTTTCCAATTTGAAACAACTATTACCAATTAAATTTCCTTTTATTTACGTATTTTTCTTTCTTTCTAAGTTTACTTTTATAATTAGCTACTTGGAATGAGTTGTTAGATGACAAGGATTATGCTTAGTGACGTGGGTTAATTGTGGTTTCAACTTACTCCGTTATTTCTCTTTTATTTGGTATTATCTAGGATCTCTATAATAAATAAATATTTGTTTATAACTCTAAACTTGGTTTGGTAGCGTTGTCTAGCGACCTTGAGGTTTCATGTTTATTCATCTGTTGTTAATATGGATGAGCTATCTTTGTTTTTTCAAAAAAGAAATATTTATTTTTTAAATTATTGAATAATTGATCTTTTTAATTTATAATACAAGTTAGATATATCGATTATCTAATGAATCTGAAAAAGTAATACTTTTTTAGAGGTTGAAAAGTAATATTTGTTTGTAATAGTGATCAAGGAGTATTTCCCCTATAAAAAAATAATTTATTATTATTTTTGACTCAAGTAACATTATTTTTTAATAAATTAGGAGTAATCTATAATTATGAGTCTCACCTACTTCAAAAGTAATATTATTTTTTAATTTAATAAGTTAAAAAATAATTGAAATATTATTAATAATAGTTTTAAAAGGAAATAGTCTTCATTCACCAAAAAAATGTAAATACTCTATAATTTTAATAAATTAAATACTAAAAATACTAATTTATACATAAGACTCGTAAATGAAAGACTAAAAATAATTAATTTAAAGACCATTAATTATATTATAAATATTTTGTAAAAAAATAAATAAATCATAAATTAATCTCTAAAAAATTGATAAATAGATTTGAATTGATCGGTTTCAATTTTTATGTATAATTTCTTTCATAAATGTACTTTTTTAAAATAAACTATATTTCCCTAAAAAAAACTATAAAGAAAACTATTTGTTAGGTTAAATGAAAATTGAATATTAAGAAATGAAGAGGATGTAACTTAGATAAAGATAACATAAAAGTGCATGACATTGCATAATTATACATGATTATCGTCTTTGCCACTAATGCATAGTTTTTCCCATCATCCCAACCCTCTACCTGTGTGAAACATTCTGCTACTAAGTTTGCCTTATACTTCGTTATCTCTCTCGTGACTTTGTTCTTTGATTTTGTACGCCCATCTGCATCCCACTAAGCATTGAGTTATTTATCAATGTAATCTTGTTGTTCAGAATGCATTGTAGCTTGGGGAGCATAATGATGGATTTTCATTTGTTGATAATGTTGCAGTATAAGCCATAAGGCTTTGTGAATAATGATTTTTTTTTTTTTTATGAAGAGAACAATTTTTTTTAGTCAAAAGCAACAATATATAAAAAATAATAAAAAGATACAAAGACTAAGGGGACATTAAACCTGACCCAAAACAACCCAAATGGGGATACACCATTATAAATCAGTTCCAGTTCTAGTGATCAGCCCTAATCTATCCTAACAAAAAGTTCAATAATCACAGGCGCAACTTAGCGAACCCGCGTACGGGAACGAAACCAAGTTAAAAAAAAAGGAAAGTGAACCTATGTGAGGAACGAACAGGGTTTGATTTCGGCGAATGGATCAACCGCCAACACGGTATCAAAATCCAAGTGCCAACAGCTCCCTGCACAATGCAACAAGCATAAAGCTCTTTCGAGCACAAACTACCTATGTGTGATCAGACAAGACCACTTGAAACCTGCAGATCTCAACAGATCTGAAAACATTAGAGAGTCAAAGAAGTCAAGCCACCAAACATAAACGGTATCAAACAGACGCGTAAGAACTCAGATCGACAGATGAGTCCAATACGTTAGTAAGAACTAATGATTAAAACCAAAAAAGTTAGAAATGAGAGATACTTTACATGAAGAGGAACTAGATTTTATGCCTTGCATGAAGGTTTATATTTTCTACATGGATAAAGTCCTTCCTATTCCATGACACTTTGAGTCTCCCCATTACTTTGTACTTTCACTTATACTTTAGTTAATCTTGTTTGCCTTTCTACGACATCATAAAGGGTAAACTAACTATGAGCCTCCTGATAAATTTAAAACTTAGTCATAGATCAATATATACAAATTATAACATAGCTTTATAATAAAGAAGGAATAAAAAATTGTGTACCTTTATAACTTAAGTTTATCAAGGACAACCGCCAACTATAAGAGGAATGACAACTCTCATTCCGTTTAGGTTTTCACCATACTGGTCAGAATGATTAACCATATGATGTGATGACGTTTAAATAGTTAAACGGCTGATAACAAAGACCTCTCATTGGGATTAACTAAATTGTCCAACCCATCACGGTCCATTTAGAAACAATAGCCTAATCATATTCTAATATATAATATATTCTTTAATTCATATTATCTTAGCATAAAGATCCAAAGTTTTCTAGTTGATGTCTATTGTGTTAAACATTAATTAGTTGATGAATATATGTGATTGAGATATTGTTTTTAAATGGACCGTGATTGGTTTGACCATTTAGCTAAGCCCAATAAGATGTCTCTGCTCTCAGCCATTTAGCTATTTAAACGTCATCTCATCAGACGGTTAATCATTCTGACCGGATGGTGAAAACCTAAGTAGAATGAGGATAGTCATTCCTCTCATAGTTGACCGTTGTCCTTCATAAACATAGGCCATAAAGGTACACAATTTCTTATTCTTATTTCTTTGTTACCAATAATATGTTATAACTTGTGTCTAGTGATCTATGACTATTAAAATTATCACGCCTCGATCAATTTTCTGCGATATTGCATCAGAGTTTCTTAGGAATGTGCATTGCTCCAAAGTTGAGGATGGTTGCCTTGAAATATGTATATTGTTCGTTGTCAAAGCCTCCAAGGAACAAATGAACTCGGCGATATTCTTCTCTTTGGATTAAAAGTTTTAAGGCTCTACAATTGCACTCTAGTAGTAGTTAAAGCTTTTGAACTGGGTATAGAACTCAGTGACATTGACATCTTATACTGCTTATGTATAAGGTTTATAGTTTTCATAGTTGGTGAATGCGTGATGCGTTTGCTTGCGTAAAATATTCCTCTAACTAAGTTAACCCACACAGGATTAAGAGTGGCCTTTGATGTTTTATTGTCTTCAGAAACATGGCCCTTCTCCTTTTCATTGTGTATGGAATCGACCAATTTTGGTGCCATTCTAACATTCAATATGGATTTCAATAAAATCAGAAATCTAATAATTGTAGTATATAATTAAATCAACATAATGAAATATAATGAATTCATATTTTGAATTTACTATTCTCCTCATTAATTCCCTTTTTCATAACGTGTTGAATTTTCGTACTACTAGCTAGTCTTTTGATCAAATTTGATTAATGCCAGTAGTTACTACTGGTAGTTGGAGTTTTAATGTCAAAGTTTGACTTTGTTGACTCTCACTCGGCTATAATTATGGGAGTAGTGCTAGCAACACTCTCTTTTGAACACTATCTCTAATTAGCTTAAATCAATGTGGGTCCTACATTTTGAAAATGAAACCCACTTAAAGTGGTGGAACATACATTGATTTCACCCAATAAGATAGTGAATGTTTGAGAGAGTGTTGAAAAGAGAGTATTGCTAGCATTCCTCTAATTATGGAAGCTTCTTCACACATATTGTTGCTACTTAGTGTACCTTGCATGTTTTTTACGTTGAATTTTAGCAGCTGTAGTATTTTTGTTATCTTTATAGTCAATATAATTCTAGAGAAAAAAATAGAATAGTCGATATAATGATTTTAAACTTTGTTTTTTAATCCTCGTGAGCATAATGGACACATTGTATATAATAATTAAGCGAGTAGAGGTTCAAATTTTAAATTATCCACTTACTTATTTTAATAGAAAAATGTAAAAGTAATTTTTATTGGTTATTGTCTATACAGAAGATGTGAAGAGGGAGAGCAAATTACGAGAATAAGTAAAAAATATTGTTGAAAAATATATTTTTTTGGATTAACATTATAAAAGAGATTAATGTTGGTCTTTTTTTCTTTATAATTTAGGACAAAAATATATATACATTTTTGTTTATAATTTGAAACCGAATGAGTATTAACCTATACCACAAGCAGGGGCGAATGCTTGTGTAGTAGAGGGGTAGCTATGGCTACCCCAACAAAAAAAAATTGAATGAGTAGTAGGTATGTTTTTATATGTAGCTACCCCTAATAATATATATTTGGCTACCCCAAGTTTGATTTTAGTTGAAATAATTTTTTATTTGGTTGCTTTTCGGTTGAACTTTGGATTACTTGATCCTGTCTCATAAAAATTGAAGAATTTAAAAAAAAAATTATATGTGGCCACCTCATAAAAATACGACTAGCTTCGCCGCTGACCACAAGTTTGTATGATTTTGAGTAAAAAAGAAAAATACTAACGAGTGTCTTTGGTATCACTCCTTATTCATTCATTCTCTTCTAGGATCCCACATTTTTTTTATCTTCAAGTGATAGAGCACGGGTAATTCGTGCCCTCATTATGAAAGACTTTTGTAATATGAAAAGGGAGCTTCTACGGTACACTTACAAAATAAGGTGTACTGGTACTCTTCCTTCATAATTTTATAAATAAATGATTCTTTTTTGTGTAATAAATAGCTATTTGTTAATATTTATATTTTATAGAACATCATTTTATAAGAAAAAACATCATTTCATTGTTTATAAAAATTATTGTAATTTTTTTTACATATTATCGTAAAAAATAATCAATGTTCTCAATTATGAGTGATAAAAATTCAAAAAAATAATAATTTTATTTCGTTGACACTTTTGATGAATAAGATTTAGTTTTTATAATTATAAGTGATAAAAAAAATATTTATCTTCAAAAAACAACTAATTTAGTTATTAATTTAAAGAATGAGTGTACCGATACACTCATTATGAAAGACTTTTGTAATATGAAAAATGTTAGGATCACACACTCTTTTAACACACACCAATCACAGCCGACCACATCATTCACTTATTTTAACTCTTTTACGGGTAACTGGGAATACAAGTTGCTAACCAATTATCATTGTTATTTTTCTCTCACTAGTTTGACTGCAACTTGTCTTCTCCAAGTTCAAACCCATCAGAACAAAGAAAAACAACAAGCTTCATGGCCCATTCTCCTTCTCATCTCCCTTTGGCTCATTCTCCTTCGGTTTCAGTCTCCCATCTGAGCCATCCCGTCTGCATTTCCTTCTCTTCTCGTCTGTTCCGATTTGTATAGGGCAAGCTTTGTTGTTTCTTTCGTCAATTTGACCCATCTGGTCTCCACCATTTTCTACTTAAGTTCTGTTAAACGTTGCAGAAATGATTTGTTAGGTTCCTATTTTCTATAATGTTTTCAATTCAATTTTTTTTCCTTCCATATGATTGTATCGCAAGAAAAAAAAAATTGTCCAAAATATTTCTTTTGGGTTTTGCTTTGGAACTGAAAATCTATAGGAACCTAATAATGATGGTGTATGATCCGCTTCATGCTTTCCCTCTTTGCTTTGGACCATGAGATTATAAACCGAACTAGTGTTTCCTATAAAACTTGTTTTGTTTTACTTTAATCCTAAAGTTTGAGATCAAATTCTTAAGTTCGATCGATTTTATGGTAAAAGTGTTGATTTAGTGGTAAAAATTAAAATTGTAAACCATTGAGCGATTTGAATCTTCTAAAAATACTGAGTTTGAATCTCTTCAAAATTTAACATTGTAACCCGTTATGGTAAAAGTGCTGAGGTAGAATCTCTTCAAAATCGTTGTAAACCATTAACACTATTTGAATCAATAAAAAAATTCCAATGACTAATTTTTTTTTTATAAAGATGGTATCCAATTAATCCCTTGTGCCAGAAATATGTACACAACCATGAAATCGGTGAGTTTGTATCCCCTCAATTTTCCTCTTTGGTTCAGTTAATCAGTTCCCTTGACGGATCTTTGGCACTGTGGATTTTTCAGTAGCATAGATTGAAATTACAAAATTTGTATTGTTTTAGTAAAAAATAGAAATCCATATTTTTTTTTGAAATAAAAGAGGGCCTAAGCACAAAAAAAGGATTAAAATATAATACTATGGGGTATACAACCCTAACAAAATCTACAAAAAGAAAAGAGAAGATATGAGTTGAAGGTTGGTCGTAAACAATCAAACTGCTAATGCATCAACACAAGAGTTGGCTTTATAGTCTAAAACCAGCAACACAAGCATCTCCATTCTTACATAAATTACTCACCACAACCTTAGAGTTTAAAAAGATTTCTACACTCAACCAAGTTTAATTAGAAGGTACTACTACAAAAACCAGCTAAGATTTATTTCAATACTAATAATAACTAAGAAGTGTTGTTGGTGAAGTGGGTAATGCTTCTTGCTTGCTTATTCAATTCAATCCTTGCCTTTCTCCACCATAGAATCTGCAAAATTAAATACAAAGAAGAAAAAATACAAAAAAAAAATGCAAATTAGATTGTCTGAGCCCAGGTTCGAACTGGGGACCTCTAGTGTGTGAGACTAGCGTGATAACCGACTACACCACCCAGACCTTATTGTTTATTATGATTCAAGAAATTAAATTAAACCGTATTATATTTTCAGCACTATATTTTATTGATTTTTGACGGAAAGAATATACCTTTCATTAAAAGAGAAAAAGAAATAATAGTATTATTTGGGTAATGTTAATTACCTGGACCGCATCTAATCGTGCACTTGAGCTCACACCTTGCCGTAAGCCTTGCTGCATGTCAATATAACAACGTAACTACGCCATAAGTAAGAGTCTTAAATCAATTATTAAGAAAGTTTAAAAGGATGATTGAGAAGAGTGACTAACAGTCTCTTTGAACGCAGGCAGTTTGGCAACCATCAAGGCAATCAGAAGCATCAGGAACAACGCTATCCATTTGAGAAAATATCACAAATAAAACCATCATAGCAACCACACTCTTCTTCATCACCATCTTCACTAACTTTACTTTCTCTTTGATCGTTTGGTAGATATATTTATTGATTCAACTTTAAAGAAATGACCATAATAATATTGAGAAACTACGGAAATGCCAGTCATAAATGCACAGCTATCCAAGTGGAAGTGCATGCATACTTGCTTAATTGCCTACAACTGTGAGCCATTAAATACGACTAGTACATTGTCATCCATCCTAAGCCGCCTATATTGAACCGTATAAATTTCTTTTTACTATCACGTAGTTTTATATGGGTTGAATTAGTTTGAATTCATATTTCAATAACATTAATAATGGATTTGGATAATGCTATTAGCCTATTAATACGTAGCTATTGTTACTTTATACATTCAAAAAATAGTTAATAAATATTACCTTTTAACCCTAAAATGTTTCTTATTCATCATCTAAAATGAACAAATTACAAAATTAATTATTACTCTTACATTTTTAAATACAAGTCGCATTCAACCGATCCTAATATACAATTTTGTTTTTTAATATTTTTCTTCTAAGTTGCAAAAAGAAATGGTGAAGGACTGCTGGGCTGATAAATTTTTGGGCTTCATACTGCTCTTTACGATATGCACGACATATTAAACAACGCTTGCTATAGACACCCCCTATACAACAAAAATTTCTTGGGACCCCTACATGGCCAAATAAATTATCCGGTTCAATAATGGTTCAAACACAATTCAATCGGTTGATCTTTGACTCATAGATCAGCCGATTCAACATCCAATCATGGTTTTAAAAACATTGGTATTTTGGTCTTACTACAGCTTGGACAAACTAAAAGCTCTAGAATTTGTGAAAACATTTTCTAAAATATGTGTTAATTTTAGTCATTTCGTCTTTAATTATAGACCCGTTTGAAGAAAATTTGTGTCTGTAAATTTAAGTTTTAAAGCAATTTACTAAGATTATTTATTTATTTTATCTTTCAAACATATAATCACTTTTATTAAATGCATGTACAAAAAGTAAGAGATGCTACTTGGGGGGGTGGAGGGGCTCTATAAGAAAAATAAGAGATCTCTCTCTCAAAAAAAAATAAGAGACCATTGACGTGAACGAATAATTTAGCCTTTTTTTTTTCTTTTACATTTTCGAATCCATTACCCTTAGAAGAAGAAAAAATAGAATTGAAATCTGTAGATTGTACATGTAGTTCATTAGTTGACTAGGATATTGAAAGAAATAAACAAAAACATTAGCGAACAAATTAAACTAATCTGTACTATTAAAGAAATGCTCTCTGCAACCTCATTTCGTCCGGAGCACTTGAATAAAATATTTCAAACGCATTAAGTAGTAGATCATTTCACTACTTCTGCACCCCAATACTATTAATTTCTCCATTTTTTGACAAATTATCTACATGTAATTTGTCATGATCCTCTACTATTGGTGTGGACATAACAACAACTTGTATAGCTTCAGCCTCTTGGGTGTTTTTTGATGGCACCAACTGAGCAATCTTTTTCATCTCTTTACTCTTACCCCACAAAACCATGTACAACCCACACACAATCAGCACTGCTCCAATTGCACTATACAACACAACAAAATTATGATCAATATATAACCATTATATTAGTTAGGATGTTATATTAATAGTGTACCGTGTCCATAATTATAATATCTTTTAAAAAATGTTCTTAAATATAGTAGTATCGATAAAATTTTAGATGTATTTAAAAACATTATCTTAGAAGTCACACATTCAATTTTTTTATTAGCTAGATGAATATTTTACTTTCCTATATTAGCAAAAAATAAATATTTACCTTCCTAAATATAACTTTTCATCCAACATCAAAGAAGCGACAATAGTCACAAACAATAACATGAGAGGGTTGAAGACAGATGCAAATAAAGGCCCCCTCATCTTTATGCACCATGAAGTCACAATAACCACTAATCCAGAGGCAACAATCCCCTACAATATTAAAATCAAACATCACATCAAAAAATTTATCAATTCATACATGAAATTTATATAGAATTTTTTAACTGTTGATTTAAATAAAGAAGAGTATATATACCGAGTAAGCCACGGCTAGTAGCCTGATATTCCATCCCAACTTCCATTGGCTCCAATCTCTTTCAACACAAAGACCAAAAGCAGTGGCTTGTATTGCTCCCATCGTAGACATTAAAGCTGTACTTGAGTAATGACTTGGATATTCTTTGCTCATCTTAGCCTATGCCAAGACCCAAAACATGTCAATTAAACAACATTTTTATATACAGTGCATGATACACTAACATGCTTATAAAAGAAACAAAATAAGATGGTTTACTCTCTAAGTCTCCCACAAATGAGCAAACCGATCCTAAAATAACTCACGAAAGATATTTGTTTAAGTTTTCAAAGGCTAGCTCTTAAATATTGTTTTTCACGATAAAGAACAAATACGAGGGTCAAAAGAGCATTCATCAAATAAAAATCCATTCGTTAAGCATCATAAGAAAAATAAATTAAGTATCCAATAAATCTATAACAAACTAATAAAAATTTGAATTTTTTTGTTCTTTTTTCACAAAATAAAAAAGGTAATAAACAAGCTCTTTTAGCATACCTGAATTATGAGCCATAAAGCAAAAGAGAAGCAACTTGCCACTGCACAAAGAGCACCCAACCATTTACTACCAAAGTCAGCATGAACTGATGCCACGTGGCTATTTTGGTGTTGGTGTGGATGCATAAGGTTTATGTGGAATGGCCAGATATTAATTTCTAAACCTTTGAGAAATATCAACATCATTGCCCCACCAATTCCAATCAGTGTTCCCAACACTTTGGCTTTTCCAGCTGCTGCCCTCAAATTTAATCTTTCGAAACTGTATGTACAAAGTTTGAAGTAAATATTAAACCTAAAGTTATTAAGAGATATTAATTACATGAAAATGGTGATGATGATTAATTACCCGCATGAGATGGCCATGATAAAAGTGATGGCTGGAATAAGATTGTAGATAGCTGATGCAAATGTTGCTGATGTTAAAGCCAAGGCCTCATAGAAAAGGTTTTGAAATAAACTTCCCCTGCAACATTCATTACATAACTAAAATTACCATTTTGATTTATTATTCATATCTTAACTACCTTATATATATATATATATATATATATATATATAGTTATTATTACACGTTCATTGACAGTTACTAGTATATGTTTATTTAATTTAAATAACATACCCAAACAAGCCACAAAGAAATGCCATGAAAAGTACCCTCCAAGTCAGCTTTGGCCTCTTATTCCTTCATAGAAGAAAACAAAACAAAAACCATTTAATTAATATGTTCATTATTTGATCTTCCTATAAGCAATTATAATTTAGAAATTAACAGAAGGAGCTGCAAATATAATATATATATATATATATATATATATATATATATATATATATATATATATATATAAAATAAACATAGTTATAGATATATATTGAACCTTTCAGAAATGAGAGCTAGGGGAACGGTGAAAGCTGATCCAAAAGCAAGTCGGTAAGCAGTAGCAACTTTAACAGTCATTCCATCATTGATAGCAAGTTTATAGAGCACATTGACAGCAGCATATGCAATTTGAACCAGCACCATAAGGATCACTGGTTTCAAACCATGTACTCCATTCCATATTCCTTTCATTGTTCTTCTCTATCTATATAATATTGGAGACAAATCAAGAACTATATATGAAATTGGAAGCAATAGAGAAGTTTGAAGGTGTATGAAAATATATATCCTCCACCAAATCAAAGGGGTTATTTATAGTTGCTTGTAGAGGGGGATATATTCATATTTGAAGATTCAGATTCCAAAAAGAATGATTGGATGATAGTTATTTACATAAAGCATGTATTAATTAGTACACCTTTTTAATATATTAACTTTCTTTTTTATTGTTAAAAATGATATGAAGATTAATATTAAAAAGTACTTCACTATTGTCTTATTTTCAACTTAAGTTTCTCTATTCTCAAACTACGATTTTGGTCCCTCAATTTTTAAAATATACGACATTTCCCATCTTTGTATCTGGGGTCGATTTTGTATGATGTGACAAGTGAGATATTTATGTGACAATTGAATTGATGACATGTAAACTAATTATTAAGTGAGAATTTATTTGAAAAATGCATGTCTTTCGTCAATATTTTTTTATAGACAGAGGAAATGACAAAGTGATTGGTAACTTACACAACATTAGTGGAAGAGTTAGTTACAACACTCGATCTAGCAATTTTGACATTTTTACAAATTAAGTAGATTTGTGAACGACTTTCATCAAATTTGATGGTCGTATAAATTAATTTATATTTTGATTAAATAAAATTATTTCTTAAGTGACAATCCATCTATCTACACACTAGTGATCAACCTTGCCCCATCACATTTGCCATATCATCAAAATGTATAGAATGGAGAAAAAGTTACATGTTTAAAATCTGAAGGACCAAAACCGTGTGGATTTAGAAGCAGGATGAATAAAAATTTGAATGGTTAAGCTTATAAAAGACATTTACATGGTACACTATATATGATTATATATATTACTTGTTCTTATTATTAGTTCTATAGAAATAGTCAAAGTGAGTTCATCTTTACGTAATAGAGGGAAATTAAGAAGCATGCACAAATTTATAGACACGTGCAAATGATCAAGTTGGTCAATCAGGACGTCTTGCCAATTAGACATTAAGCTTTTGCCTTTAATTTACTTTGCTTTATTTATGCTGACAAACACTAGACAATGGAAGACAATAGTTGACAAATTAGACTGTGGCAAGATTACATGAACTGATTATATAATATTTTATAATTTTATAATTGCTTGTGAGCATTATTGGCCTACTGTGTAGGACCCTTAGGGTTCATGTATAATTAGTTTTAGAATGTACTTGGGGTTTATTGTCTTTTTGTTCCCTCAACAACTATTCATAGAAATATCTGTCGTTCTTAATTTTGTCACCCCCTTGTTTTAGAATTTGGCTAGCTAGCTCTTGGTATATTTACCAAAACTGTAGATGAATATATTAGAGAATATATACATATACAGGAAGAATTTGAACGGGTAAAAACTCTTTTCGTTTTCAGAATAAATTGATTTTGTTGGACCAGCAAATGAATTGACTTAGCAAATCAATTTCAGTTTCTCTCACATTTTTTTGGAAGAAAATGATTGTGTAGGTAAGCTAGCTAATATTTGATAATGATATTGCTTTACATAATTTTTTTTTTTTGAAGAGATATATTGCTTTACATATTGTCGACTAGTTTTCTCTTGTCAAAATAATAATAATATTGTCGACTAGTTTTTTCTTTCTTTCTTTTTCTTTTGATGGTAAAGCTTTATATGTTGGTATGTTGCTTTAATTTTATATATTGTTGAATAGTATTGTCAGCCGTTTTTAATATTTCATAACTTATTTATTTTTTTAGAGCAATATTTCATAACTTTATAAGTTATATGACACTAATTGTATTTTTTTTCTTCCTAAGCATACACTAATTGTATTTGAATTGAAGTTATTGATTTGGTAAAGCTATTATGTATACTTAGGAAAGTAGCCAGTCCCATTATCCCATATTTGATTTAGGTTTATTGCACTTTTAGCTACATGATGAATTCACACGATTTCACGAATCAAAACACCTTTACTAAAGTGTTAATGTCCAGTCCTTTTTTATTAAGTGCCAGCATGCATGTGAACTTTATTTGGTACACAAGAACTAAATCACTTTTATTTGAATAATTAAAATATAGTTTTTAATCTTATACTATTATATTATATATGATGCACATATGATGCACCTAAATAGGTAACTTACACTACATGTGATACATTTCACTCGGTTTATTCAAAAAGCATAGCCTTCACCAGTGGAGCCACTTCACCAGATCCCCCATGCCTATCTCACATTCAAGTTGGCAAAATCCAAGGAAGAAAGCCGGAAAAAGGGAAGGACCAAATCCCATATCCCATGAACGAAAAATCAAATATATTTTGTATTAAGATTCCAGTATAAAACATCAACTCATATAAAAAAGTACAAAACATCAATTGAATGAATTATATTGCACTTAAAAAGTATATCATAATGACTTGGACACAAACTTGTGCGATACTATCGATCAGACTATGATTTGGTGTTTGGTAAACATGATTATGATCAATAAATGAATTTGATTTTGTAAATTACTAACTATAATATGCATATATTCATGCCATGCACAAAAGAAATATATTTTTTAATTACTAACTAATTATGGTACGTGAGTATATATATCGAAAATCAAGTTTGATTCAAATTAAGTAACCAAATGGCTATATTTTAGAAAAATCACATTTCATATATATAGGAGATAAAATCAAATTTGACACTTCCTTCAACAAAATAATAATAATCAGATTTGACACTAGCGTTTGAGGTCCGGAAGCAAAACTAGCGTTGGTGCTGAAAATCTAGCGTTAAATAAGTTTTGGTTCTCTAAATATATTGAATATAAGATTAAAAACTATATTTTATGTTGCGAATTATGATGTTGTTTTAAAGTTAATTCATGTGTATCATTTATATTTTTAATGATTTTTTAGAGAGAAGTTAACAATCCCACCCACAAAAATTTAGAATATGTTTTAACAAAATATGATTTTTAAGAGCTAAAAACTTAAAAATTCATATTTATACCTTGTTAAATAATTAAAAAAATTGCAAGAGATATTTCTACAACGTACTAAACATGACCACGAAAATTAATTCAAATTTTGAAAAATATACATTAGTTTACCTAAAAATAGGGATCAAATGTTGTGCGAAAAACATAAAATTAATCAAATATCTTATTTTCAATGGGTGGATATCAATTCAAATCCAGCTATACATGTATTTGTTTTTGAAAGAATTATATCCTAATAGATTTTTTTAAACATATCTTTTTGACAAAATTATTTGATTAATATTAAAAATAGTTTCTTCAAACAATTTTTTTTTATTAAGTTGAAAAAAAATACTTTTATATTAATTACTTTAATAAATGAATCATTTAAACGAAGACAGTGCTTTTTATTTTATTTTAAAATAAGCAAAAATTCAATATATGCGAGTACAAAAGATACTCAAACCCATATACAAAGAGAAGCTTACAAGAAAAAGGAAAAGATTATGCAGCGGACTAGAAATCCAATCATAATATTAGTGAGATGTTGACTCAACATTGTTTCTACAAAACACGCACAAGACTTGATTTGATTCATCAATAATCTCTCTATGTTTAAACTAAGATAGTGCTCTGATGACCCCATGGTGGGAGATGATAGTGCTCCGATGGCCGTCAAATCAAGTATTTGACGACCCCAGGACGACGGATGCAATACTTTGATGGCCCATGTGGTGGCAGACAACGTAGCGCTGGCGATATCCACTTTTCCTTTTCTCTTCAGTTTTTTACTTAAATTTTGAAATTAATTTTATAAATAAAGAATTTGTTTACATATTTTATCCAATGAAATTATATTATGATGATTCAAGGTGATCTATATGGATGGGTTCAATCTAATAAATGGAGTATTAATAGATGAAATATCACCCCTAAATTTCATTCAATTTCATATCAAATTCAACTGATTAGAGACCTTATATGGAGTATATTATTGTGTCCAATACTTAATTTTTTCTCTCTCCAAATAATACCAGTTTCTTTTCGTTTTTGTTGGAACTTACAAATTAAGTTTTCTACTATATCTTTTTGTTAAATAAAATAAAATCAAATTGTTATGATGTTAATGATCTCAAGAGATATTGCGCACAATAATGAATCTTGCATGTGGTTTTTATGATTGTAGAAACTCTGTATTTGTCTGGGTTGAGCCAAATCGATCGAATGCTGGAATACTTATCTTCAATTGGGGGCCAAATATTCTAACATCGTCAAATTCAAAATGGTATAGACTGTTGTAGCATGTGGCATCTTGACAAACAGACTTTTTAAGAAGCACAATGTATGTTCTATATCATGCCAAGTCATGTCACCATTTTTATTATACACTAAATAGTGGAATGGAACACAAAAACAGACGTACCTCAAAAGTTAGGGATGATAACATTATTTGTCACGACTAAGGACTTGTATGAGGTGCTCAAATAAGCATCGGCTTGTTTATAGTTTTTTTTTTTTTTGACGAGGAATTGTTTATAGGCTTTATATTAATTGAGTAATTACTTTCTATTGTAATAGTAATAATATACAAATATAAATGTCCGATCTGATTAAAAAGAATATTTAGGCATCCTTCAAATAGAAAAAGTTTTGTAAAGCGGATAGAATTGTACATAGATTATGATAATCTCTCTAGTCACATTGATAAAAAAACATTTTTTTAATTCATTGAATAACTAATATATCAGATTTATATATAGACCGAATAATTTAGTTATTCAGTAAATATAAAAAGTTGTTTTTTACTTGTAAATGTGATACGAAGAAGTGTAATAATGGTTTATACGGAGTTAAAAGAAATACATAAGATCAATAGCATTGTAGGAATGTTCAAAAATAATAGTAGTAAAGAGTGGAATAGAGATAGTCTATTAAATTTATTGGAGTGATAGAGTGTGTAATAAATTATGAATTTTTGAAGAGATGAATAGTGTATCACAACACAATTGTTTGGTATGAAGGAAAGTATGAGACATCAAACATTTTTTTTGAGAAAGAAAAAAAGATAAAGCGTATGAAAGAAAAAACTTTTTTTTGAGAAATAAATATATATTAGATCTTTATTTACATTTTTTAAATCCCATGTTGGTTTCAACTTTCAATATTAGAAATGGAGGACTTTTTTTTTTCTTTTTCAAACTAAGTATCTTTCACATGTAATTGTGAAAAATAATCTCTCAAACATTTTATTATTCAAATGGACGACAAATTTCTGTAAATAATAACCTTGAACATTTTATAATTTATAGTGTCAATAAATTTTCCTTAAATTTTTAAGATTGTTTTTGCCATATTCAGATTAACCTTGGTTAAGATACTCAATATATTATTAGCCCTAATAAATCAGCTTAGGACCAATAATTGACGGTACTCTTGGTTTCTTTTGGTGCAAGACAGTACTTTTCTTTATTCTACCTTCAATATCCATCATTAACATATCTACTTTCACAAAACTTTACACATCAATTAAAAGCAGAAAATACAAGTAAAAAAAATTCTTTATTCCACCATTGACCACTCTAATATCTACTTTCATAAGACTTGTCTTACATATCAATTAAAAGCAGAAAATGCATGTAAAAAAATTCTTTATTCTACCATTGACCACTGTATGCAGATTCATCCCCTTTAGGTAACTTGGTAGTTTTCTTTATTCTCTACGATGACGAATTAGAAAAATATATGCATGTTCAATTAATCAAGCCAAGAACTCTCGATGCTATGGAAGGTGAATATTATTTCTTTTATTATATTTTATTGTGTTTCATCAAATTGTAAATAGGTGTAACAAAAAAAAAAAACGTAAATAAGTGTGTTTCAGTGATTTATAAATTATTTTAGAGGGTTTTATAATTACAATTTTTATTACTATTTATAGAGTTTAATGGTGGTGGTTTACGGTCCAAAATAAATTTGCACGTATAACCAATCAAAACATTCTGAATTGCTATGTAATTGAGAAGTCAATTGTCCCTCTAATTGAATGTCCAGTTTCCGAACAAGGGTGGCGCGCAAGTGGTTTGTGGAATGACATTGAATTAGTGCGACAACAAGTTACTAGTGTTAATTAGATCACTAGAACGCCGACCCGTGCGCCGCACGGGTCTTAGGAGCCGGAATGAAAAATCATAATACATAAACAAAATTTATCGGAGTCACCAAAGCTACCGTATTGGGAAGTATCGTATCACAAACCAAACATGCCTATAAACCAATAAATCAACAAATGCCTATTAAAAAGTATTTATATAGATAAGTGTACTCTAAGTGAATGACAACATCAAATGAATCACAACACAAACATGTCTTTAAAACTGCTTTTATGGAGATCAATGAAATTTAAAATTTAGAATGCATAAAACATATCGTTGAAGCAACACAAACATTAAAAAAAATCTTGTTAAAAAAATCCTTAATTAGAAGCATATGATATTGTACAAAAAAAGAAGCAGCATAAGGTATGCTCTAAGGAGGATGAAAACCAACGATATAAAGATTTTTAAGGCAATTAACACCAACTCTAAATAAGAATTACATAGAGTACACCACTTTAAAATCGGTGAGGACTATCTCAAGTGCAAGTTTCATATATAGCTTTTATATAATCCCGATCCACTTCCATTCATAAATAAGATGTTTGTACACATTATATCTCTTTGAATGGAACAAGTTGAAGTTAATTCCTTCAAAAGAGAGATAAGTTATACCACATGTACATATTGCTTACAGATTATCTTCTGTCATAATATTGGGATGACTGATATTTATCAATGCAAATTAGGTGCAGAATTGCAATCCTTCATTCATTCTAATCTAAAACCAGTAAAAAAAATTGAAGTTGAATTTTGTTTATCATTTGTTAAGGACACTATACCAAATATACATCGAAACAAAGTATGCTACATAAATTCACCAATAAATTAGTACTCAATAGGCATTTGAGTAACTAAATCCTCCACCAATTCATCTTAAGTAGATAGATAATCATTTCCAATAGGATGGTATTGAAAAGGAAGCATGTAATCAAATTTCTTTTTACAGG
Organism: Medicago lupulina; assembly: GCA_958299785.1. NCBI lineage: Eukaryota > Viridiplantae > Streptophyta > Magnoliopsida > Fabales > Fabaceae > Medicago > Medicago lupulina. The sequence goes on from OY283139.1 coordinate 1,530,747, forward strand.
AATAGACATCAAATGAATGACAACACAAACTGTTATGGAGATGCTATTCTAATATCTTTCAAGAGCAATGCAAATCATAATAGTATCACATGAGTGAATCAAAAAATATAAAAAGCAAGAAGGAACCACAATTTGAGATATCACTTTCTTAGAATTGAAACACTCAATGAAATACCTCAATGGAGACTCACAATTAATAGAGGAAAAAAACTTTCTTTAAATTTAGACTTCTAATATTGGTAATGTGTATTTGTTTTTGGGTACAAATAAACACCGCTGCTTTATATTTGACAATTTGTAGGCGACTTATTGAACACTGTCAATTTGCCTCTTCAATTCTAATGGAGGAACACTTGAGAAAAATTAAACAACTCTAAAAGAAATATGAACATACACAGTGGATCCATAGAACTCCACCTTTTTAAAGAAGAGAAGAAACCCAAGCTCATCCCAAAAGAAACTCCAAAAGAAGGAAAGGTGTGGCTATCAGATAGAGAGATTGAGACATTGGCAATGGCATTTCACGACCTTGGTGTGTACGAAGAAATCTAGTGTTTGGCAAAAACATTATCACCAGAGTTCATTTTGCTCGACAACATCGCATCTGTGGTACTTCTTAAAATCGAACCAAGTCACTCTTATTCCACCTTCCCACGAATCCAAAGAAACCTCATCTATATGACATGAGACACAAACAATAGTTAAATCTATATTTAACTCAAAAAAAATTCATAGCAAAGAAGTAAACAACTTCAGAAAGGAAAATACAAAACAATCTTTGAAAATACGAAACAAATATGAAAGAACTGACATTGACAAATAGAATAAAAGACTATGAAAATGGTAGACCACTCTAGAAAAAGGAAACATGAAGAGAATGCTCAAATTAATTGTCATCGTCTAAATTACAAACATCGCATCCATTGAAATCACTATCAAACAGACCCTGTGAATTAGAATAGAACTGAAAGTTTGTTACCAACACTAAAAAGTTGTCTTTTTTTTTTTGTAAACACAAAAGTAATAAATAAAGTTATCCTCTGATGGCTTCATGTGAGCCAGCTTATCATTAAGACTACCTTTCAAAAGCTATAAGCACATCACAACATAAAAGAACTTGTTAGCCATATTTCCTTTCACCTAACTCGGCTTCTAACATCACAATAAGGAACATGATCTTGCTTACCTTCATATGTGCTTCAAACAAATACTCAACACTCTAATGAAATTAAATGTAACATAGAAAGATATTTATATTTCATGAGCCAATCAAAAGTTCAAAATACTTCAAATATTCATTGAGCAACCATCGAATGTAATGTCTAAACCAATATCTAACTGAAGCATAAGTATTATAGCATAGAATTTATTATTTGTAGGAATAGGAAGCTGCCTCAACAGAATGGTGAAGGATAAATTTTAGAAAAGAAAAACTATTAATTTATACAAAACAGGTTTAACCCTATAAAACAAAGCAAGAGGTTTAATACACAAAGGTCTGCTAAATCTTTAAAACTATTCATTAATGGGAAGGAATTTTTTTACGTTCCTCACCATGGTTATGGCTATGACCTTAGCAAGCACGATTGTAGAATATTTCCCCTACAATGAAAGCCCAAAAATAGGGACTCTAATTACATACTGTTTCCTAAAAGCTAATTGAAAGGTTATTAGAAGCAGAACCGATTTTGCAAGTAATGCATTTTAGAACCGTATGCAAGCAATTCTTGTGTATTAGTAGCATGGGTAACCAAAATAAAAAGTGAGAAGTCATGTCATACAATTTTCTTAGAATAATCATGATTAACTTGAAAGGCTATTAGAAGCAGACCTGATTATGCAAGTAATACACTTTATAACCATTTGCAAGCAATTATTGTCTATTAACAACATGATCAACCAAAATAAAAGCCATTTCAATGAATTGAGATATGTAGATGGATGGATTGATAGAATAATTGATGAACTAATCTATGGCTTAGAGAGAGAAGAAAAAATATTGAAAGAAGGGAGGCTACCTACGATCGCGAACAACAGCTTCGCCGAGGAGAATTGCGAACACGATGGACTTCTCACTGAGATCTCCGAAATCAAACACCAAATCCATTCCTTATAGCACCAATGGAGAAGAAGTTCAACAAATATTTAGAGAAGAGAGGGAAAGGATATGGGACTGTGATATGTTTCATTGAAAACGAAAATTGAATGTTGTTCAACCAAGATTTTAACAGAAAACACACGCATATATATATATATATATATATATATATATATATATATATATATATATATATATATATATAACACATGTAGATAGTGGCATGGGAAAGAGAGTGGATTAATTTCTGCATGAGAACACTAACAGGCACGTTGGAAACAAAAAAAATGAGGATAGGCGCTATTAAATGCAAACATTCATATGCCTTAGGTACATGCATTGCAGACTACAATTTTTATGGGAGGGAAATTTAAAATTTGAATTTAGCTTGATGATTAGGAAAAACACTAAGGAGAATTTAATGCTTAGATGATGGAGGGAAAATATTAGGTTAAAATTAGGGTATAATATTGCTTGACCAGACAAGCTTTAGTAAGAAAGATTTATTCATTTTTGTTTTGTTACAGCAGCTGTCCCATTCACAAACAGAAATGCTAGCTTCTATTCTTTGGAGCTTATCGAAACTTGAGGTTTTGGCTGAACGAGATTGAGGACAACATGCAAATCATTGAAAGAACGAAACATGTCTTGGAAGATTGGATGCTGGCAAATAGGAACAAGGGACAAGCATTGCAAGACAAGTAACCAACTCGCGTCTAATGGTGCAACATCACTAGTAGCCATCTCCTTCTTCACAATGATGGCAAAGGTCGGCGTTAGGAAGGTTCAAATACAATATTGATGCTTCCTTTTCAGCAGCACACAACATAGTAGGTACATGGATGTGCACTTGGGATGATATTGCCATGTATGTACTTGCTAAACATTATGGTTCTCTTCTGTGTGTTAAGTGGATACGGGAGAGACGTTCGGACTCTAACATGATATTATATGGGCCAATAAACTACGATCGACAAACATTGATTTTGAGGTGGACTACGAAAAAGTTGTCGAATACTTTAGGAGAGGTAGCATAGATATTACAGAGTTTGGGGAAATTATGGAATCTTGTAAGTACTAGTGTAATTTATTTTTCAAACTCTCATGTCGAGTTTACTCAAAAACATGTGAATTAGGTCGCCCATGCTTTAACAAAGGTAGCCACTTTTTTTTTTGAAGAAGCTAAATTAACCCACCTAAATTGACACCGGCGAGAATTGAACCTGAGATCTCGAGGAGGAGCACACTCCCATATCCAAAGCCAATACCACTAGGCCAACCCAAGTGGGTTTAAGGTAGTCACATCTTGAACTAGTCCCCACATCTTTATTGATGTACCCATGTGTATTATCGGTTTGATATCTAATAAAATGACATAAAAAATTTCCTCTAAAAAAAGATATCTTCAAGCAAATGCTTGAGAATTTCGGTTTGATTTTGTTGCTTTTTGTTTGGACTTAAATTATGCCAAAATATAATTAAATAAAGAATAAAAAAAATTGGTATGTAACCTAAAAAAAATCACTTATTCACATCTTAAAGGAAATTAATGAGATGTCTGAAGTTCTAACTCCAACTCCTAACTATATATACAATGTCTCTGTTAACTGAGATAGGCTTACAGAAAAGAAAAATCAAGTTATAGACATATATGTAAAAGGTTTGATAAAAGAAAAAAATGTATTTCGTCCAAAAAATTATTAACTCAAGGTAATCAGTTTACCATATAGAACGGTAGTTTGATTTTTTATTTTTAAAAAATATGTGGTACAACAATTATATTTGAGAGGTATTCCTATGGAAAAAAAAATTAAAATCTTTTGCAAAAACACCAAAACTTAGAACACATGTTTTTTGAGAATTTATTTTTTCACTATACGTCTTTCTCACGCATCCTTCAAACTTTTAATTTTGTCTCTTTTTGGACTATGCTAACAACAAAAAAATATTTCAACTTTCGAGTTTAAATTTTAAGAATATAATATTGGTAAAGGCTCTGAATAAATACTTTTGTCTTTCATCTAATCTTATCCAACCTGAGAGTTTGTAAATCCATATATATTAAAAAATATTAAAAGAAACCAAGTGACGCACACTTTTCTTTTTAAATTATGGATATTTAATTTTTTTTAAAATTAAATAATAACATGATAAATGATGGTATAATATTTCAATCATATTTAATTAAATTATTTTTAAATTTTTTTTAAATTGTCCATCATTTTAAAAAGAAGTAATTTATCCGCCCTCTTCTACTCCTAAACTTTTAATCTAAACACACTTACTTTAATTTAGTGTGTGACAAGTACTAAGGATAAAATATGTAAACATAAAATCTTCAAAGAACAAAATTAGAAAGAAAAACAAAATTAACAAATAGAACTAAAGTTGTAAAATTAACTAAAACATATCAATATAGGAATAGGTCAATTTAGAATATTCTTATTTACAAATTTTAGGCCATCATTCAAGCTTCATTTGAGGGTTTGAAACCAATTCTTATCTTCCCCTACTTTAAGTTCCTTGTCCTTCTTGTTCACCTTTGGATGAGTTATCATATTCATGTTTATGATCCTTGTCAACAATGTTGCTCTTACAATTGGTGTGGTTGTTGTTGCTACAATCATGATCTACTATGGTGGACGTGACAACAACTTGAATTTCTTGGAGTTCTGAAGTGATTTCTAAATGAGTCACTTTTTTGGTTTCTTTGCTTTTGCCCCATAACACCATGTACAGTCCAATCATTATTAGAACTGCTCCAATTACACTATAAATATTTCAAAAACCAAATCAATATAAGTATTTGACATTAACGTTTGAAAATTATGAACTTATTTTTTTTTTTTTATGAAAATTTTTGGTTTTAATTAAAAGTAAAAATATAAATGTTTATTGTTTTTTTTAATGACACGAACAATAATCTTTATTATAGAAAAAAATTGTTTAAGAGTATAATTGAAATAATGAAAAAAGTAAGTATAAATATACTCATCTAATTTGTTATATATTCATATCGTGTTTGTTATATTTGTTTTAATATTTAAATTTAGCGAAATGCTAACAGGTGCCCTCAAGGCACTGTTTAAGGATATGAATAAGGAAATTATATAGTAGTTAATGCATTGAAATTATGTAATTAATTGATAATAATGTCAAAAACAACTTCCTTTTATGGTAATAATTCCCTTTTATGGTATGCTTAAACAATGTCCTGAAGGCACCGGTTAACATGACCCTTTCATTTAATTAGAGTTCAATATTTTACAATTATTTTAAAAAAAATGCACTTGTGAAGTGTAGTTATATAACAATGATACATTCTAATTTCTTTTATCCAAAATAAATGACACACTCTTATTAGTTGTTAATATAAAACTAATTTATTTCAACGATGCATCTTTGTAAAACTTTGATAAATTAAAATATACTTAGGTATACTTAATGTGTGTATACCTTCCTAAATATAGGTTCTCATCCAACATCAAAGAACCAGCAATGGCCACAAGCACAAGCATTAGAGGATTGAAGACAGAGGCGTATAGTGGACCTTTCATCCTTACACACCATGCAATGACGATAATCATTATTCCAGAGGCTACAATTCCCTGCAACAACACCAATTAAATTCACCATGTTAAAACTTAACATAAGAAATTATGCTAATCAATAATCATGAAAAAATTAATTAACATTTAACATACGGAATATGCTGAAGTTAGGAGCCTTATACTCCAACCCAACCTCCATTGGCTCCAATCCTTCTCAACACAAAGGGCAAAAACAGTTGCTTGAATTGCCCCCATTAAAGACATTAATGCCGTACTTGAATAATGTCCTTGGTACTCTTTGCTCATCTTAGCCTATAGTGATGCCATATATTAGATTAAAATGATATCAACATAAAAAAAATTATATTGTCATGTGATTTACGATTAAATCAAATGTCGTTGTTTCTTTATAATTGAACCCAATAAATTCTATATTGTAACTAAAACAAGTTATTTTGATGATTTTTACCTGAATAATTAGCCATAAAGCAAAGCAGAAGCAACTTCCAAGACCAAAAAAAATACCGAGCAATTTGCTACCAGAGTTATCATTTAATGTTCCATTGTTTCCCTTATGCAAGAGGTTAATGTGGAAGGTCCATAAGTTAATTTCAACACCTTTAAGAAATGTTAACAACATTGCCCCTCCAATACCTGTTAATGTTCCCAACACCTTAGCTTTGCCCGCCGGCGTTTGGAAATTCAATCTTTCCAAACTAAACAAAATGAAACAAAATATAAAAAAACAATTAATGTCAATTATATAATACGATTACGATCTATGTCATATTTAAATAATAATAATACTCTATCAACGAATTAATGTGTGTGTGTGTCTATATATATATATATAGTTTGTACTAGTGAGAAATATAACCAACTATAAACTAATGATTAACTTGTAACGACCTTACACATTATTCAATAAATTTTAACAAATCACAAATTATCTTTAACTGAGTTGAGTTTGAATACATACCCAAAAGAAACGGCTAAGATAAAAGTGACGGCAGGAATGAGATTATAAACCGCTGAAGCAAATGTTGCCGATATCAATGCCAATGACTCAAAATAAAGGTTTTGGAATAAACTTCCCCTGTTATTTTATTGTATAATCATATAAAAGAAATTGTTAAATCAATCTTTACTTATAATACATTATTATTTAACTAAAAAGGAAGTGGAAATAAAAGGGTGATGAAGTTTCCGTAACCTTACCCAAATAGACCACAAAAGAATGACATAAAAACTACCCTCCAAGTCAGCTGTGGTCTATTTTTCCTGTAAATTAAGAAGTTAAATAACAAAGTAATTAAATGAAAAATAAAAATATATTATATATGAATGAATGCATGGAGCAATTAAGGACCTTTCAAAAATAAGAGCTAGTGGAATAGTGGTAGCTGCGGCGAAAATGAGACGGTAAGCTGTAAGTACTCTAACACTCATTCCATCGTTTATAGCAAGTTTGTAGAGGACATTTACTGAAGCAAATGCAATCTGAACCATCAACATCATCAAGGCTGGCTTCAATCCATGCACTACTTTCCTAATATCTCTCATTTTCTTTTCACTATATATATATATATTATTTAGCTGCTGCAAAAGGGTTTTGTGAATGAAGAAATTAAATGGTAAGTAAAATGATATGAAGTTATTATATATATAAGTTCAATGCGATGGGTAGTTACATATAAAGCAAAAATATACTTGGTGGAGAACACAGATTTCCAAATTCAAATAAAAAGGCATGCTTTTTTTATTCCGCTTAGTTTAGTCAATTTTGATAGACATGTATATGATGTCACTGATTGTGTTTTCAAGTTGGACCTTTGATTAACAAATTTACATCGCGGGGTTCATGAAGTAAAATCCTAATTTGTTGCAGCTTGTATAACATTGTGTTTGTGCAACTATATCATATATCATACATGGGATCAGGTGTACTTAGACATAGAGTGCTGCTAGTGCTAGGAGCAGAAATAAGGATTCGACACTTCAACTATATATAAAACTTGGGAAATGTTAACTAGTGTCTCTGGGGTACTGGTTAATGACCTAAAATAATAACTTTTTATAAAAACTTGTGTAATTAGTGTATTAAAAATTAAAAACTTTTAAATTTTGAAAAAATAATTACTTTAATTAGCATGCTTAAAGAGTGTCTCGAAGACACTCGTTAACAAGAGAATTATTTTCATGACTTTAAAATGTGTTCACGTGTAGTTAGATATATTTAAAGCTCAAACTTATCATTTAAGGCACTGCATGTTTTATTTTTTTTAATAAAATAAAAAGAAACAATTTATTTATTTTTTTGCATGGTTGGGGTGTGATAATAAATTATTGGAACCAAATATACATAAGTCTATTACCATATGCGCAAACAAGCACATAGAACTATATTGTTTTATGGGTTTGGTAGTGCAATGCAACTGTTGGAACTTAGAAGCACACACAATATAAGATAGAAGTTTGGGCATCAGACATTTGCGTGGCAAGTTTTTTTTTTTTGTCAAAAGAGTTTAGTGGCTAGAGCTCACACAATTTAATTGTGAAGAAGTGGAGTGTCCGGGGTTCGAACCTCAGCCCCTACATATAAAATACAATATCTCTACCAACTGAGCTAAACTCACGGGGATTTGTGGCAAGTTTTTAATTAGCACTCAGAGTTTAATAATTATATAATTTAATAAAGAGGACCACTTGTTTCTTTAGTAATCAGAAATTGCATTTTCATTTACAAGAGTTCGTTTCTTTAGTGGGAAGGGAGTAGGACCACTTGTTAGAGTTCAAAGTTAAAACTAGACATCTACCCGTACGAGGCACGGGCAAGTTTTGATGAAATTATTCATAACAATTATAGTTAAAAAATAGTTCATAATATATTGATGTTATTTTTTGAGAAATAATTGTTTCGAAGACAACGCTACCAAGTTGTTGTTGATGTTTTGTACCCAAAAAAAAACTTACTCCCTCCCTCCGTTTTAAAATAAGTTGCGTTTTAACCAATTGCACATAAATTAAGAAATTGAATAAAATAATTATTAGACATAACACTTTTATTAAACTGTTTAAGAAAAAGACAAACTTAAATTGCATTGAAAACTGTGCGAGAAAAAAGTTGAAGTATTTATTGAAGGTAAAGTTGGGAGAAAAAAATTAAAGTTGCATTGGAAATGTAAAACGACATTCATTTTAAAACAATATTTTTTTTAGTAAAGCGACACTCATCTTGAAATAGAGGGAGTAGTAATAATGTGTGTAACACTCTCGATTAAAAAAAAGTGAAGTGGGATAAAGGTAGAATATGAAATTTAAATATATGAAAAACAATGCAATTAGTATTGTTTGTATGACAATATATATTTTCACCCTTTCTTATTACCAACATTGAAGAATTTAAATTTTTTATTACAAAAGAATAAGTGTAGTTCTTTTGTTGAATGCATGACTGATTATTTATTGTTTTGATCTATCAAATTTTTAGCAAACCATAATAAGAAAGTAGAAAGTAAGATGCAAGAAATGATGCTCACCAAAATATTATTGTTATATGGGTTGAAGAAATTGTGTAAACAAGGCAAGGACAATCACATGATATCATTGAGTGAGCCTAGACAGAGTTTAAGCCAAAATAAAGAAGGAATAAGATTTGGTGGAAAAAATTAATCAATGAAATTCTGTAATTTATAACCGAAAATGCATATATATATATATATATGTATATATATATATAAGTGGACAGAGTTTAGAGGGAAATTTTTTTTTTTTGGAGGTTAACGTGGCATTGAGGGTTAATTTTATTTTTAATTAAATTGGGTTAATGTAGGGTGGGAGATGGTTAACGTGGGGGTGGGGGTTATTGTTTGTTTAATTAATTATTCTTAGAATTTATAGGAATGGAGGTGTGGATAAATTTGGAGGGAAAACATTAATGTCATTACTTCTTTATTAAAAGTAATGTTGTTGGGAGGTGAACGTGACAGTGAGAATTAATTTCATTTTAATTAAATTGGGTTAATGTGGGGTGGGACATGGTTAACATACTTCTTTATTAAAAGGAAAATGGATAGTTTTTTTTTAAATTTAATTTTTAATTATTATTTAATTGATAAAAAAAGAGTTTTTATTTTATTTAATTAATATAAAGAGAATAATTTAACGACGCCGGGTTCAATCCTTGTTTAGGCGTTCACGTCGAGTTAGAGCCTTCGATAAGGTTAACCCTTTGGGCGCCGAGTTAGAGCCTTCGATAAGGTTAACACTTGTTTTGGAGTCAGGCTTATTTAACGACACCGAGTTCAATCCCTGTTTAGGCGTTCACGCCGAGTTAGAGTCTTCGATAAGGTTAACCCTTTAGGCGCCGAGTTAGAGCCTTCGATAAGGTTAACCCTTGATTTTATTTAACGACGTCGAGTTAGAGCCTTTATTAAGATTAACACTGTTTAGGCATTCGTGCTGAATTAGAGCCTTCGATAAGGTTAACCCTATTTAGGCGTTCCAATTTATTTTCGAAGTGATGATAGTAGAGCCAGAGTGCACAACAAGATGTTTTTAAGAAAATAGGGTGCTCATTAAAAACTCTGCCCTTGCAGGGGAAAAAGAGTGCTCCCTTATCCCTTTATTGAATACTTTTAGAAATTAAAACATAGTTTGAGGCGGCAACTCATGCCTTATTCTGTAGGAAGATAAAAAACAGAAACAAAAAATCTAAAAACTTCTCATTTAACTATAGTAATGGCGCATGTTAGTCGTATTCCAGGTTCTTGGCACCGGGGTTCCATCTAGCTCCTCCAGCTTGCAAGCTCCATGTTGTAGCTTCTCCTTTATTCGATACGGTCCCTCCCAACTTGGTAGTAACTTTCCAATTCTGGTCGGGGGGACAACCTGTTTGAGGACGAGGTCACCTTCCTTCATGCTTATGGGGATTACTCTTGAGTTATACCTGCGAGTTGCCCTCTGTTTGGCGGCAAATTCTCTGATATGAGCCTCCTCTCTTATCTCGTCGATCATGTCCATCTTGCATTTGACACATATCTCATTCGCCTTTGTGTTGCAAGAAATCAGAGTGAGTATTGTGAGATACCTAAAAACATGTTATGTTATTTGGCAAATAGAGGTCAAATTAAAACGGATGGGGGCGGGGACCTGAAAACAAATGGCTGTCAGTTTGGTCGTGAGTGTGGAACTTACCTTCTTCCATAAAATTGTCACGGCGCCAGGTTGGGGTGTCGATTTCGACGGGGAGCATGGCGTTTGCGTTGTATACCATAGTAAACGGAGTCTCTTTGGTCGTTGAATGTGGGGTGGTGTGGTAGGACCAAAGCACCTCGTATAGCTGTTCAGCCCAGAGACCTTTGGCTGCTTCTAGCTTCTTCTTAATGTCGTTCAGGATTACTTTGTTTGCCGCTTCCGCCTGTCCGTTCGCCTGAGGGTGGATTACTGATACGAATTTTGTTTGAACGCCGAGTTAGGAACATTAGTCAACCACTCTGGTGCTGGCAAACTGGGTCCCATTGTCAGTTACAAACTATTTGAGAAGTCCAAAACGGCAGATGATCTTCTTCTAGTAGAATTTTTTAACCCTGTTCGCCGTGATTCTTGAGACCGCCTCGGCTTTGACCCACTTAGTGAAATAATCTATGCCCACGATGAGGAACTTTAGCTGCCCATGAGCCAAAGGGAAAGGTCCCACGATATCTACTCCCCACTTGTGGAAAGGCCAAGGTGAAAACACAGAAGTGAGCTTGTCGCGTCATTTTTCGGAGATCAAGGCTATTTGATTAGCTTTTAACTCACTAAATTATTTCACGACTTTGAAAAAAATTATTTAAATTTAGATGGGGTCCGGGGGTTGGTTATATTTAGGGAAGGTATTAGCACCCTAAATATTTGTACTACTCTACGAGAACCTTTCGACTTTATTTCTTTTTCGTGCTATAAACTTACTTAATTTTGAGGAAAAGAATAATGGTGAATAAGGAAAAAAGAAACCTATTTATCTACATTTTTATTGATTCGGAAGGACAAGTGCCCTTTGCCTACATTTTTATCTACATTTCTTTTTGTGTTTTTTATTAGTTTTGAAAAAGGTTTTAAAGTAAAGAGCCAAGTGGCAAAATAAGCTTCTATGTGTTTTTTAATATTGAAGAAAAATTACTCAAAATATAATTAAATTGATTTAACATTTGATTAAAGAAATAAATAGACTGTGCCAGTTTTTTTATTCATTTTTCATTGTGTTTCTCTCTCTTACCCTCTATCTTCTCTCAACGTCCTCTCTCTTCTCTCTCAAACCTGTTCTTATTTTCTAACAACCTTCCGGTGAGCTTCATGAAGACCGCCGCTCCCCAGTTTCCGACGAGGGTTCCGGTGGTGGTTGGCCAGCCGTCGCGGCGGCGCCACCACGCCGGAACCCTAATTTTCATTATTTTTGATTTCGAACCCTTTCCTTCACCTCTATCTGTTTTTAAACCTAATAATCACGAAAACAAGACCCTACAACCTAGATCTACAAAAGGAAAGAAACTTTTTATACCTTTAGAGTCTTTTGAATGACTCGGATCTGGTTCTGATGTGAGATTGACGACCGGTCTCTGTACTGCTTGCGACTGTGTGATGCGTCTGTTGTCGTGTCTGGATTCGTGAGACTGTTCTTCGTTGGTGGCCAGTTCCGGTTCATTTGTGTTAAAGGCGATTTGAATGGTTTTTGGCTGGATTTGTGAAACGTTGTGTTGTTGCGCGTGCAGTTGTTTTGGCAGGTTTGGTGTTGTGTGGGGATCAATGGTGATGATGGGTCTGTTTGTGACTGTAATGTTGTGATTTTTGTGTACGGTGATTGTGTGCGCAGGTTATTGTTGTTTGATTGATTTTTTCTTTTTTTATGTGTTTTGTTGGTGTTATTTATAATGTTAGGATTCTAGGTTAGGGTTTGTTTGAATGGAACACGAAAAGTGCCTTGGCTTGGGGAAGAATCTGCATATTCATAGTGATTGCTTGCTTTAATCCGGATTTGGACTATTTTTGGATCATCTTGACTGTTTTGGACCTTTGGACTTATCGGATTATTAATTGAACGTAATGTAAAAAAAATAATAATAATGATAATAAAAAGGATAATGATTAAAATAAAAAATATAAACAAATTTTTTTTTAAAACAAGAAACAAAATTGAAGTTAGTAAAAAGATGGAATTTTTAAAATTAAAATAAAAATAGAGAGAAGAGTGTAACACCCCGTTTACCAAAATGACGTAATAATAATATTAATAATAATCATAACCAGAGTTATCCAACAACAACGGAGCATTACACTACTTTTTTCAAAATTATTTAAATAGAATATAAAAACTATTTAAAAGCATCAACAAATTTCATCATATTAAAAATTCTGCAGCGGAAAATCTTTAATTTGAATCATATTCAACAACTACATCATATCCTTGGCACAAAGGCCATCAACATAGTAAAATTATTCAACAAATAATTCTTTAACAACATCTTCTTCAAAGAAATGATACATAAAGGAATGCAAGAAAGACAACGATTCCCAATCCCTGTTACGTATCAGAGCCTAGGACACAAGAGCCAACAATCTAACTAGTCTTCATTACCTGCACTTGCCCACAACGCGGCAATTCCAGCAGAAGGGGTGAGTTCACAAATCAAAAGTAATATATAGATATATGAATCATCAAAGTGAATTGAAAACGACAACAATAATAATAACCAACAACAACATTATTAACAATATCATCTCAACATTAAAATTTTGATTCATCTTTGATTAACATCAACAACAACAACCCTTGTGGTGACATCTCACCAACAACAACTCCAACAAGACAACTCACACCTACAACGACTATGCAGGACCTCGACTACAAATGCAATGTGCATGTGGTACCATACTACGCGCGTTGAATGCTAAACATTCCAGGGCAATAAGCCCCCAACAGTTGGATGGTTAAAGCATCCCAGGGCAATAAGCCCCCAACAGGTGAACGATAAAGCGTTCCAGGGCAATAAGCCCCCAACAGGTGAATGATAAACATTCCAGGGCAATAAGCCCCCAACAAATGCATATGAGTATGAATGACTCTATGGTGTATATCTGCATACAACCCAACAACATCTAATGGAGCATATCAGCATGCAACCAACAACAACAACTACTTAGGACATCAACGACTGTGTCTAACAACTAAGACACCCTCCCCAAATGGATAACACCACTCAACAACATCAAGGATAACTTCAAACTTAGCAAAGCATACTTAATTTCATGTAATCATACATAAATCCATCTTAATCATCTTCATGTATAAGTTTTATCATCTAAACAATTCTTAATAAATCCAATAAACAAGTTAGGAAGCTTAGGTTTGGGTTAGGAGCACTTTGAAAAATTGCACAAAATGGTCGCACAGGACCAATCTCGCTTAAGCGAGCAGCTTCTCGCTTGAGCGAGTCAAATGACGAAAGTTTGGTTTTTCCTCGCTTGAGGCTCACTTGCGGTTCGCTTAAGCGAACGGCCAATTTTCTGAAATCTGGGCAGAGTTTGGCGTCTCTCGCTTGAGCGACGGGCATTTCGCTTAAGCGACGCAAATGACGAAAGTTGGGATTTCACTCGCTTAGCGTTCGCTTGGCTCACGCTTGAGCGAACGAGCAAAATTCTGAACTGGGCACAAAAAGGTGTCGCTCGCTTGAGCGACGGCTGGCTCGCTTGAGCGAGTGTTCATCTGGGCAGAATTTCAACTACGATTTTCTAAGCCCTAAATCATCCAAAAACCCAATTTTGATCCCCCAAACACCCAAAATGAATTAGAACAATGTTTATAGGTTCACTACACATCAAAACAACAGAAACATCTCATAAAAACATCATCCATTACACATAGTTCATCAACAATGGCATTTTTCATATTTCTTAAACCTAATACAACAATCACCAATTCCAATCCATTTTCATGAAATCATATACATATACGTTAACAATTGAAAAGTAAACCCACCCTTACCTTAATTCAGCAAATTCTACAGCAAATGGACAGGTTCTCTCTTCCTAGCTCTTCCCTCTTGGTTCTTCTCTTAAAAGCTCTTGTTTTCCTTTTACTGGTACGTACAAAAATATTTTGTCTGACTTCTCCTATTTCCTTACCAACCAAAATATAACCTCTCTTTACTCTTTACTCCCTCACTAACTTTCTATTAATTTCTCATTAAACCTTCCTTAATTCTAATAATTCTAAATAAATCCCCTTTTTTCTAAAATGAATATTATTTCTTCAATTTTCATAAAACAATGCAAATAATCACCAATTTTCATATAAATGAATATAAATCAATTAACACACCACATATCACATAATTATATATAAATTCAAATAAATTATGCAAAACAACTAAAAATGACAAATTAGAAATTAGAGCGTTACATAGAGGGCCCGACTCGGAACCAAAAATAAAATACCTCTCTGCCGAAATTTCGTTTGAAAAGTCGGAGAATATTCAGGACCAAAGGACACGTGTAAGTGGTGTATTAGGTCAAAAAATGGGGTATGACAGAGCTCGTTGGTGAGAGAGTGCTTTTTGTCGGAGAATCACTGACACTTGTCACACTTCTTTAGGAATGCGGCGCAATCTTGTAGCATTGTCGGCCAATAGTAGCTTGCCCTTAATAATTTAGCCGCCAGAGAGCGCCCCCCGATGTGGCTTCCACACACTCCTTCATGTACTTCTAGTAGGACGAGCTCAGTTTCTTCCTCGCTTAAGCATCGGAGCATGGGCGTGGCGCGTCCCATCTTGTACAATTTACCGGATACCATGGTGAATTTGGCAGCCCTCCTTTTTACTGTTTGTGCTTCTTCTTCGTTCTTGGGAGAAAAAGAACCTGTAAGATACTCGATAATGGGGGTCATCCATCCTTCTACCTCCTTATTGAAGACGAGGACCTCTTGTGACTCCGTGCTGAGTGACGCGACGACTTCCTGAATCATTGTTCTATTGTTGCCTGGGCGCTTGGTAATTTTGCTAACAAATCTGCCCTTGAGTTTTGCTCCCTTGGAACGTAGATTGCCTCAAAGAACTTGAACTTTTCGGCCAAATTCTGAACCTTTATCAGATACTTGCAGAGTTGGGGGTCCTTGGTTTGATATTCTCCTGAGATATAGCTTGTTATCAACTGTGAATCGTTCTTTGCCCTGAGGTTTTCAGCTCCCATTTCTGCCGCCATATTCATTCCCGCGATTAGGGCTTCATATTCCGCCTGATTGTTGCTGGCCTTGAACTCAAACCTTAATGATTGCTCTATAAGTATGTCTCATGGGCCTTCCAGGATGACGCCCGCCCCGCTTCCCTTCAAATTTGAGGATCCGTCTACTAATAAGAGCCATATAAAAGGGGCAACGTTCTAGGCGGGAGGCGTGAACTCCATGACAAAGTCGGCCAGGACTTGAGATTTGATGCTGCTCCTCGGGACATATTGCAAATCATATTCGGATAACTCAACCGACCACGACACCATTCTTCCAGCTAGGTTTGGTTAATGAGGACTTGCTTTACGGGATAGTTCGTTTTCACAATGATCTTGTGACTTTGAAAATAAGGGCGCAATTTTCTGGCGGTTGTTATAATCGCCAAAGCTAGGCGTTCAATCTTTTGGTATCGTAACTCAGCTCCTTTGAACACCTTGCTAACGAAATACACTAGCCTTTCTCTTTCTTATGAATCTTCCGTCAAGACGGAGCTCATAGCGTTGTCAGATATGGACAAGTAAAGGGACAGAGTAGCCCCCGATGATGGACGATGTAGGACTGGAGGGCTTGACAAGAACTCTTTTATGTTGGTAAAGGCTTCTTCACACGCGCTAGTCCACTCGAATTTTTCTTCTTGATAGAGGCAAAAAAGGCGAACGCCTTGTCGCCAGCGCACGACAAAAATCTGGATAAGTCTACAAGTGCTTCTCATGTTAATGATGGCTTGGCATTTGTCTGGGTTGGCTTCTATCCCGTGACTGGTAAGGAAAAAACCGAGAAACTTCCGTGCCTGAACCCCAAAAGTGCACTTGGTTGGGTTTAGACGCATGTTGAATTTCCTTACTTGCTGGAAGATCTCGCCAAAGTCAGTGGTATGAGCGGCGCTTTTTGGCGTCTTGACTACGAGGTCGTCGATGTATACTTCCATATTCCTTCCGATTTGCGCAGCGAACATGGTGTCCATTGATCTTTGGAAGGTAGTGCCCGCATATCGTAAACCAAAAGACATTACCTCGTAGTGGTAGTTTTTGTTGTTTGTCATGAAGGCAGTCTTTGGGGCTTCCAGAGGGTCCATTCTAATATGGTTGTAGCCTGAATAAGCATCCATGAAACTCAGGGTCTTGAACCCCGACACGCTATCAATTAGACGGTCTATGTTGGGCAACGGATATGGGTCTTTGGGGCATGCCATGATCAGATCGGTGTAATCTACGCACATTCTCTATTTTCCCGAAGCTTTTTTGACTAGGACTGTGTTTGCTAGCCAGGTGGGATATTTGATTTCGCTGATGAAACGGGCCTCCTGTAGCCTCTTTACCTCTTCATCCACTGCTTTTCTTCTCTCCTCGCCCATCTTTCTCTTTCTCTAAACGACGGGTTTTACCGTTGGGTTTATGTCGAGGTGAAGGCAGGCCACGTCGGGATCTATTCCTGGCATGTCTGAAGGAGCCCAGGCGAAAAGATCCAAGTTTCTCCTCAATAGCTGAATTTAATCTATTTCTTCGGAAGGTGTTAAAGAGGTTCCGATCCTCGTTGATTGGTGAGGTTGAGAACCGATCATAACTTCTTTAAGATCTTCAGTTGGTTCCAATCTCTCTTGCTGGTATTCTTCCCGAGGGTCGCAGTTTGAGGCTGGCTAGATAGCATTCTCTAGCAACCTTCTGGTCGCCTTTAATCGTCCCAACCCCGCCATCGTCTAGAGGGTATTTCATTACGAGGAACTTGGTGGACAAGAGGGCGCCTAGCTGGTTGAAAGAAGGACGTCCAATAACTATATTGTAAGAGTTTGGAGCATTGACGACGAGATACCTTATTTTTATTGCTTTGAATTGCTTTTCAGCTGCAAAGATGGTCTTCAAAGTGATATAGCCTCGAACGTGCACCCTCTCTCAAGTAAATCCAGAAAGTGTGCCTTGGAAAAGTTGCAGTTGTTCTTCGCTTAAGCATATCCTTTCAAAGGCCTCGAAAGTCAAAATATCTGCAGAGCTGTCGGTGTCGATGAACACTCGTTTGATGTTCCAATTGAGTATTTGGAGAGTAATCACCATAGGATCGTCGTCATGGGGAACAACGCCTTCATCGATAAGCATAATCTGCCGTGCATAGTTCTTTCGGGAAGCACTTGATTCACCGCCTCCGGCGAAGCCTCCTGAGATGGTGTTCATGGTATGTTTATTCTCCTCACCCCGTCGGTTATCTCTGACTTCATCTGTTCCCCGCCTGTTCTCATCGTGCCTTCCTCTCGGGTAACCCCTTAGCTTACCGCTTTGAATTAGCTTCTTGATTTCTCTTTTAAGGTGTATGTAATCGTTAGTGTCGTGGCCTCTCACACGATGGTACTTGCACCAGGCATCCTTGTTGCTGCCCATGATATGAGTTCGTGGCGGGTTGGCTTCTGGGATAATTTTGGACTCATATACCTCCTTCAGGATTCGTTCTAGGCGCATCATCAGAGGAGTGAAATGTTCTGGAGCGTATCGGCGAGGTTGGCGATCCCGCTCAGGCTGTCTTTTGAAGGTCCCTTGGTCTCTGCTCGGGGGAATGTCATAGTTCTTGCGCTCTGAGCCTGAGCTTCCTTTCTCCTTCACGTCGCGCACCCGCTTCTCGGCGTTACTTTCTTCTCCTTTGATGTAGCATTCGGCACGGGAGATGATCTCCTCCATTGAATCGGCCGGCTTCTGAGCGAGAGACTCATTGAATTGACCGGCCCTCAGGCCGTTCTAGAAAGCCCCGACGAAAAGCTTCTGGTATGGATTGGATACCTTGATGGTAGAGTCATTAAACCTGGCAAGGTAATTTCGCAAAGACTCACTCTGCCCTTGGCGCACATTGAACAGGCTGTTGGAAGAAACTTTGCGGTGGCGGCTTGCGGAGAATTGTTGAGAGAGTTTCCGGATCATATCTTGGTAGCTTACGATGGAGAAACGGGCAAGGTTTATGTACCATCGCAGCGCAGCATCAGTGAAGGTTCCGGCTAGATGTTTGCATTTGAGAGAATCGGCTGCTCCGACGACGGCCATACGGGTGTCGAAGGCCGTTACGTGCTCCATAGGATCGCCCCTACCATTGAAGGTGGAGAGATGGGGCAACTTGAAGTTATCTGGGACCGGGGTGTTCCAAATCTCCGTCGACAAAGGTTGAGGCTCTGGCTCGACGGGGTCGCCGTGGTGAGATCTAGCTTTCTCCTGCAGTTGTTGTTGTTGGATAGTTTCAACCGAAGCCTGTAAGGCCTCATTTTGCTCGATCAATTGGGCGATCTGAGCCTTCATCGTCTTAGCTTCTTGCTGGGTAGCCATGGTTGAGGAGAATCGCTTCACAACTGTTTTGATGAAACAATGTGATTTGGGAAACGTGGTCGGAGGCTAGTTTTGCCACTTCCCACAGACGGCGCCAACTGTACTTGCAAAAAAGTACGAGTAGTGAATACTAGGGTCTGTATCGCTTTCTAGGGTTTAGACTGCTCTAAAGGGAGGTATTTATAGCCTGCTAGGGGTTTGAGTTTCGGTTACTTAACCTCCTAGTAATAGGGGTATTTATGGTATTCAGGCGGTTTCTAGATAGTTCTAGAAGTCAAGAAAGACGGCGTCCTAGAGGGGCACGCCTAGGCCTTTGGAATCCTTCTGGAGGGCGTCCAAGCCCTTCTAGAGGGTGCTTAAGTCCTTCTAGGGGGTTCTTAAACCTTTAGGAATATTATGACGGTCCATATATATATATATATATATATATATATATATATATATATAAGTTTAGAGGGAAGTTTTTTTTTTGGGGGGGAGGTTAACGTGGCATTGGGGGTTAATTTCATTTTTAATTAAATTGGGTTAACGTGGAGTGGGAGATGGTTATCGTGGGGTGGGGGTTATTGTTGGTTTAATTAATTATTATTATAATTTATAGGAATGGAGGTGTGGACAAATTTGGAGGGAAAACATTAATGCCATTACTTCTTTATTAAAAATAATGTTGTTGGGAGGTGAACGTGGCAGTGGGAATTAATTTCATTTTAATTAAATTGGGTTAATGTGGGGTGGGAGATGGTTAACGTACTTCTTTATTAAAAAGAAAGTGGATAGTTTCTTTTTTTTTGTAGGGAAAATTTACAGGAAAAACTTGTAGGATGATAATTATAAATGATGATTTAATTTAATTAATTTAAAATAGGAAGAGTGGGAGTATTTTAATTTAAAGAGTGGGTTTTTTTTCTTTTTTTTAATTTAATTAATTAATTAATTAATAAAACTAATAGGAGGTTTTGTAGAGAGTGGGGTTATTTTCATATCTGGGAGGCAACTACAAACAAATGCGTCTATCTTATTTTTTTTGGTAGATAGATCAAATGACAATCATCACAATTGAAAACTCATTCAAAAAAATGAAAAAGGCGATGTTCAAACCCCGTTCACAGACTTATGACATCCGACTTATAGATTTTGATAGGTTTAAAGAATCAAATATATTTTAGAGACGACTTTGTAATGGTTATTAATTTAATTTGATTTTTATCTAGTAATATTTATGTTCAAATACGTGGAAACAAAATGAGGTATAATATAACTGACCGTACCTGATCAGAAGGTGGCTGCCAGTGCTTTCTTTAATGCGGCGGTTCATGGTGGTGATAATACTTCAGTGGGCGTTGGACCGAATGAGGGTGTGTACCTGCAGACACTCTGACGCTCAAGTCAATAGAGGTTCAGAATGGGGGGTTTGAGAGTGAAAGAGATCCTACCTTGGAGGCTGCGAGGAGCCTCCTATTTATAGAGGTGGTCGAATGCAGAGCCGTTGTAATGGCACACATGTGTCCGGCGGTTACGAAATCATGAGAAGTGTAACCGCCGGTGAGATATTCGCGGGAACGTGGGAAAGAGACGTTATTGTTCGTTTGAACATGTCTCAGTTGCTTCGAGCACCCGCCTCACGGAGAGGGGGATGTTGCGAGTAAACTGCCAAATGTAGCTTTTGGGCTTGATTTGTTATTGGACCTAGGTCTTTGACCGATCCAAAACAATAGCCACCCAAGTTGTCGCTCTTGATAAAAAATGATGACTTAAGATTGAACGAGTGAATTGATCGATTGGTGCTTCCAACAAAAGAATATTGGCCAATTTGATCCACTATATATTAAACACTAACTCATGTAGAATTCAGGCTTGTATAATTGCCACCTAAATATGATAGTGGAATGGAAATTATGGACGAAGCCACTCTGCTTTTATCCATTTCCAGGACTACCATCAATGATACTATGATAGTGAAAGTAACTTTGTTCTTCTACGTACTCTCTAATTCCATAGTTCCTTCTTATAGGCTTTATTTTACCACTTTTTAATATGGAAAATCTCTTCCAAAATTAGACACTTATTCAGCGCACTTGTATTCCATTAATCATTCAATTCAAGCATGATGGCCTTGGTACTGTTGATGGGTTTGGCAACCCATATGGAATTAAGAGAAGGGAAACTAAATATACTAAAAGGTGGAAAATAATAAGTCTGCCTTGTGATTCCAACACCACTCATATAAACAAGTTGGTACCCTCAATCTCCCCAACGTCCATTGTCAAGAAAAAACCTTTATATCTTCCACTATCTTTACCCTCATTATTTAAAATTCTATTATTTCTGGTATCCTAAATCAACCAAATCAGTCTACCAAATAAGCCAAAAACCCTAACACACCTCGGTGTTCATGGCTTTTCTACTCCTACACTCCAAATGCACAAACAAATTTGATGGGGTAAGCAATAAAGGAGAATTTCAACCATCTCATCTCCAGAAACCAATCTCCTCTCGTAACTTCACGTAACAAAAAGAGATGATTAACCGTCTCTTCTTCATCACAGAAAGTTCAATTTGATACAATTTGTGCATGTCTTTAGTATCTCATTTTTTTTTATTATCGATTAATTTATATTTGTTCCAAAATCCTATTCACATTGTAATTTTGGAACAAATATATATGGTTGATGATAAAAAAAATGGATTCCAAATTTTCAGTTCTTATTAGCTTAAATTCAATTAATAAGTCATACTAAGTTATACATGGTTTATATAAATTAGTTAAACCTATAAGATTGAAGGGTGTATATATGTTGAAAATTACTATGTATTAGAGAGTATAATTTAAGCATTTGTAGTAATATATGTTTTCATTCTGTAAAAAAAGCTACATCGATCAAATTGAAGGAAATGATAGACGAAGAAATTTATAGTATTTTATTAGATATCAAACCAGTGATACATCCTAAAAAAAAATCGGTGAGCATGATGATACATCAATAAAGGTATTATAGTTAGCTTGAGATATGGCAACCCGTGTTATTGCATCAACGACCTTATATTTGTTTGTCTTCAAATAAATTCGACATGAGACTTTGCAAAAGATAAATTACAAGAATGAATACAAACATCTATTATGATCTCAAATTATGTGATATCACTGCTACCTCTCTCAATAATCAGCGACTTTCTTGGAATCAACTTTAAAGTCAACATTCGCTAATTGCAATTCACTGCTCCAAATAATAGCATGATCAAGGTCCAACGCTTCCCCTATTTCCTTAGAGCACACCCGTGAAAAAACTACATAGTTTTGGCAAACACATAACAACGCTTCCCCTATTCCCAATGTCCATCTTGTTGCGGGTGGACGAAAACAACACATCTATGTTGCAGTGGAGGGTGAAGATAATAATTTCCGCATTGTTATTTTGCTGCATTAACAATTCAATGTCAAGCCAAAATCCACTA
Source organism: Medicago lupulina (assembly GCA_958299785.1). NCBI lineage: Eukaryota > Viridiplantae > Streptophyta > Magnoliopsida > Fabales > Fabaceae > Medicago > Medicago lupulina. The sequence goes on from OY283139.1 coordinate 1,553,403, forward strand.
GCATGACAGAATTATATTGACAAAGGACATTCGAGTAAAATATGCTTGTCGTCCTCATACGTATCATTGCATACAACACAATTTAATGGACAATTAATTCCTCTATGACTTGTTTTTTCTGAATTGGAAAGCATCCCCTATAAATCTTTCATACAAGGTTTTTCACCGTTTGAGGTAACTTAACTTTCCAAATGCCACTCCAATACCCAAGGTCTTATGAGATGAGAGTTATCGACAATATTCTCAACACAGAGACGGTAAACACTTTTAACGGAATATTGACCATTCTTTTTCGGTAAGCACTTTTGAACTTTTATACCTTACTCTCTTTACATTTTTTTTAAATGAATTGAAATATGTTGAATATTCATGTATTAGATTTTAGCACTTCTTATTTTGATTGATCATGAAAAAAAAACCAATTTTAACAACATTCTTGATTTAATTGTTTTTGATTAGTTATATAACGAATTGCAAACATCTTCATTGAAAATTTCAACATAGGATTCAAATTGTTGTAGATTTTAGTTGATAGTGTTTATTGTAATAAAATCTAGGTTTGGATTTGTGATTGTTAAGTTTTGTACAACTTAGGAATATTAATGAAATTGTTAGAGATTATTTGCTTATTTAATTTGTAGTTTCTCATCCAACATTGAAACTGACAATCAATCAACGTGTAATTTGATTTCAGCTTTCATGTTCTGTATTCGAATTTTAGCTAATTACCCTCCAAAATTCCAATACAATTAATTCTCTTAATTTTTTTTAAAAACCATCATTTTTGCAAAGCGCACTCGGATTAATCTATTCAACCAACCTTCTAGATGTTTACATAGTTATATTGACCAACAAGTGGCATCAGAGTTCGATCTTTTGATCAAGGTCTTCCACCTAAAAGAAAATATGACTAGTACAATCCAAAGGAAGCGTATAATAGAGATCTAGTGCTAAATGACCAAAATCATGACTACTGGAATGAACATACGAGTGTCATTATCATGCCTATTGATATGAAAATATGGAACACCGTCGAAAATGATTGCTTTTACTTTTGGCAATGTAATATCATGCTAACTTTCCCCGTAGTAATATCATGCCTATTGGAATGAACAACCTTTCCTTATTTATTTTTGGAACTTTACTAGATTCTTATACATTGAGCGTAACTTTTTCCTGCTCATGCTTCTTGAACTTTACCAAACATTGATAAGAAAAAGTTAGGTAAGCTCAAGAATTATGAGCACGAAAAAGTTAGGCTCAATGTAAGTGATTTAAGTTCCAAGAATAAGGAGAAAAATAAAGACAATGAGAAGAAGAATATCACTCTAAAGACCTCCACTTTCTAGGCTAAAACATTAGATCAAGGTGTTAGTGAAGCCAGTGAAAACTCCTCAGATGAAGAAGATATGTAGTTGTTCGTGCACAAATATATAAAAGAATGGAGTGAAGCATAATTATAAGAATCCAGTATACTTCCAAAAGTCAACAAGGAAAGGACAAGACCATAAGAAGAAGGTGGCATTTAGAATGCACAAATGTATTAATTTGTGCATGAAACACAAATTTGTGCACAAGAATAAAAGAAGGACAGCTGGCAGTTGGTGGGGCATAGGTGACCTGTCAAAAATAATTCAATAATAAAATAAAACATATTTTAATCAATATATTGGTTTTATTGTTTTTGCTTAACACACCACCCAAATCTGAAAATGCATAGTAGCAATTCACACCTTCATCCAATCTCACCCACTAGATCAATCTCAGAAACCATAACATAGAAGATATCTTTTTCCCATTTCACAGCCCAAAGCTAAACTCCTTTGCCGTTATCTCGCCGCGCCACCGTTTTTGGCAGGTTTTCGCCGTCTGACATACCTTCACCATTTCAAAAACACTCACGCTGTTTAGAATCACACTCTCCGTCTCGTATAATTCTTCTTTCAACTTATGCTATTTTTCAAATAAAAATGGGATTCATGAACTTCATCCCTTTCCGCTCATGAAATTGGGTGTTTAGTTTTTTGTTTCTTCAAACAAATTGAAAGCCAGAAAGATGAGTTTGGTAGGAAGCAACGAATCCAGAATTGAAAAACAGAAGGTCAAGGATGAAGTTGGGTGGAAGCAGCGAACAGGATGGAGGCAACGGCGGCGAACGGCGGTGAATGAGGAAGTGTTGCCATTCGCCTGCTTCCTTCATCGATTTTTTATAGAGATTGGGTAATTTTCTCTTTCGAATTGAGCTAATTTCCTATGTAGTTTTTCTGTTTTAATGTTAATTTTGAATCCACAAACAAAATTGCTAGCTTGTACATTTTCCTTTTTGAGTACTGTTTTAGTGATGGAATTACAGATTCTCAGGTTCTTAATCATTTAAATAGGTTGTCTTAAACTACAAAATGATACATTTAAAACAAAAAGTTCTAAATTCTATGAACAATTGTTTCACATTTTCTCAAGTTCTTCTTATAATACCCTTGAAAGTGGTGGCCTAAATATCTTTTGCACACTGTTCTTTACTTCAAACTTTTCGTTCCATTATATAATTCTACTTTCCCATTGTATATGTACTTTTTACTTCAAACTTCATTCTTGTTTGTGATTCAGAGGGATTCTTGTTCTGCATAGTAATGAGTTAAATGTTACTACAGGTTTGTTCTTGCCTTTGATGTACTATTTTGACTGTTTGGTTTTCTTCCATGTTGAGTGGATTGATAGGCATCTTACAATAAAACATTGTTAATGATTACAAGGGTTACATAAATTCCCTGTTTGCTTTAATAAACTAAAAGAAAGAGCTCCGACCAAATGGACACCATCCCGCTTGACGATTTAGTAATCGACAACAAAAGACAAACTAAATTTCTTAAAAAGGGCATGATTGAGTATATTTCATGTTTAAGACGCCATCATAGTTGGTATAACCAGTCAATAAATAAAAAAAACATTCAATGCTTGTAACTATCAATGCTCAACATATAAAGGTATGTAGGTGGTCAAGATTAAAAACTATATTTCAATTAATGAATAGAATAGTGGAAGATTTGGAAAAGGCTTTAAAGGTATGTGAGTTGTGTTTCTGGCTGTTGGGGGGAGGGGGTTAGCTTTGCTTTTGCAGTTTTGCTGGTGTAGTTTTTCTGTTTTATATAGCAGTTCAGTTTTTTCCTGCTGCAGTTTGTGTTTCCTACTGTGACAGTTTGTATTTTGTTAGCTTATTTTTTGAAGTTACCATGTTAACTTGACATTTCTTGTTACCTCATTTTTCAGGAATGAAATAAGGACTGATTACTCTACATGACTTACTGCTGGACATTACACACATGAAGGCAGTGCATGCATTCACAAGGAAACATAGTGATGACATGAGACTGATAAATTGAAATACGGCAACAAAATGAAGACGAAACTATTTATTGATTGAAGCGTGTTCAATTCTATTTCTTTGCTCATCTCACTCAATTAAGACAAAACTATTTATTGATTGGAGCGTGTTCAATTATATTTCTTCGTTCATCTCACTCAATTAAGGCGGTTTTGCTCATGGGGTTTGCGGACCTGTACAATAACTGGCACTAGAGTGGTGTATTTTTTTATGTTGAGTCAATGTAGGATTTTTATTTGTGGTGTAAACTTTGTAGAAATAGTCTGTAATTAGTTTGGCAAATAAGTAGGGGGGTTAGTTACATAACTCAATAGCATTGTTAGGGCTGAGCTACTATAAATGATCCCTTGTAATCACTTTTACACTAATTAAATAAGATGAGATTTATCTGACTTTGCTCCTCTCTGTGTTCAGTTCTTTTAGCTTATTACATACTGTGTAAAAAGTGTATCAAAGATATTTTATTTCAACACACTTAACCAAATAACACCACAACCAAGTTACTTAAAACACGACAACTTTAGGAATTGCCCAGAAAAAAAATGCAGTTTTATGCCAAGCTTAAACATATAGCATGAGCCCTTACAATGCAGCCTTACTTAGCAGATTTAAAAATGTATAGAAACCCTGTGAAGACAAATTTCATCGAAACATGAATATATAACCTCCCTATACCACTCCAATTCTTAAACTTTGGACATATTTGAAAACGTACAAAGACGTACAAGACATAACAGTTGTGGCCGTAGGAAACCAAGACAAGAAAACCAAGGTACCGTATATATGCGGCTACAATGGGAAAAACCAAAACAGAATACACCCTAACACTGTTAACAATAACTAACATCAGCAACACCCCCTAATGCAAAAGCCTGTGCTGTCAAGGAGGCCAACTAGCCAAAACCTGTGAAGCACATGACGCCCAAACCAAAACCTGTCAAGCACATGACAGATGTAGTAGTGCCCCCAGACTTGAAACCTTTGCTGCCAAGGAGGCCAACCAACCCAAACCAAAAGTCCAGCACATGACAGCAGTAGCAGTAACATTGAAACAATGCAAAGGACACTCACTATTTTAACCCATCTTTTCATTAGTATTATCACTCTCATCTATACTTTCATGTGAGGAGGTTTTAAAATTACTTTGTGGCATGAAACTTAGATATTTGATCTCATTCATCCATATTTTGCTTTATTCTTTCTTGTCGATATCCTTTTTATCCCTTTTCACCCATCTTGTTCATATCCTTCATTTTACACCATTACAACAATATCAAATTCACATCATAAGCTCTTTTAAATCCGTTTCAAAATCTGATGTACATTTGATAATTTTCTGAAAGTCAGGTAGTTTTGATGCATCTGTTGGAACAACCTGAAATCAGACATCTTGAGTGACTATAATATCTACGAAAAGAACCGATAATAATATCTATGAAAAGGATTTGGCTACTTCAAATGCAACTCACCAATATCAGCTCCAAAAGCTAATAGAATGATTCTTCTTTCAAGACTCATCGAAGCAGACATCGTAATTATGAGCTTGTAACCCTTGGCCGCTTCCTTGAAGGCTAATCCTATGTCAGTATTACCACTTGTTCGTTCAATGAAGACACTCTACAGTAAAATAAGAAACCGACATGCAAAACAAGTATTAAAGGTCAACTGCAAGGCACAGTAAATTAATACCCATGATTCCTTTCTTTTCCTTACCAATTTCAAGCATTATGATATCAGTTGCAAAAATAAATGATGTATCATTACACATAACAGTTGTCCAAATTATTTCATAGCAAAGATTGACACTTTATTTAAATTTGAGGTAAAATTCCACGGATATGATATAAACCTTCACCAAAAGATATAGTAAAACCAAAACCCTCATTTGTTTAAATACAAGAAGATTAATAAAGAATATCAATAGAACTTGTGTGTGCTGAAGAAGAATTAAACCTGGATCTATAATTTATTGAAGTAGCAGAAGAAAACATATGACTGATAGCCAAAATAAATATCATATAGTACCTTTTGAGATATCACTTCCAACAGAGGCTTCACATGTTCATTCCAATGACTCTCAGCCACGGACTAACAAAAAAAAATCCATGAGTCTGATCATTAACACCAGTAAGCATCAATTAATAAAATTTGAAATCCACAATATACCTTGTCTGATAGTTTATTTTTATAGTAAACTATCAGGAATAGAACCAACTCCTATAGATATGCTGCTTCCATTTTTAGAAGGAGCTGGAAAATCTGCAATATTATTATACAATAGTTTGATCAGATCAAAACATGAAGATGGTTTTAAATCACGGTTTGAAACAATAATTGCGGCTGCATCATAAAGGATTTTGAGGTATCTACAACAGCTTACTTTTAGGACAGACAACGCTTTTCAAACATGAAACCATTCCTCTGAGATAATGACAAAGGACACAATAAGTTAGCATAATGAAAAGTCTACATTAAATACTCTCAAACATTGTAGAAACAATGCATAATGTATAACGAAAGATAAACTAAAGTCAAGTTATTTTCAAGAGTTCCTACAATGTTTATCGAAATACGCTGTTTTTATATGCTCTCCCAAACAGTATGCTAGTAGATAACCTCAAATAAGTCAACTCAAACAAACCCTACAATCATACTTAACCGTATAACTTAAATATATTAGAACTAAAAGATTAATAAGAATAACCTGTGGAGCAGGAACACTTCAAGAAAGAAGTATGATAAGATCCCTAGCTTTAACAATAATATAAGGATCCCTAGTCTTTCTGGTTGTTGAAACTGTCATTGAACCCTCAACCTGTTAATTGTGAAAGTAGTAAACAAATAAAGTATTAGCATTGAGTAAAAATTAATCAATTAGACATTCAAAAAAGCGTGTTAAGTAAAATATCAATAGCATACATACCAAGTTGAGTTCGGCAGAGATACCGAATTCTTTGAGGGAGGATTTAACGAGTGGCCAAGTTGAGTTCTCTCAAAATTAATCACTGAAAATTTGATAAAGGATGAGCACCGTAAATTAGGGTTCAAATTCAGCTTCAAATTCAAAAGAATCTACAAATTAAACACATAAATTAGTAAAGAATGGGAAGAAATTTCAATTAACAAAGAATAAATCTGAAACTGACCGATTCCAACTGAGAAGAGCTTGCGATTCCAACTGAGAAGGAAAGAGTGATTCCAACTGAGAAGATGAGAGAGGTTGAGAGAGCGATTCAGGGACTGAGAAGGAAAGATCGATTCAGGAACTGAGAATGAAAGAGTTATTCAGTGAAGCTTGCGGGTAGAGAGAGGCAGAGAGAGGGAATCGATTGTGCTGAGATATAGTAAGGTTGTTTCAGAGATATATTAAGGTTGTTTCAGTTTTCAAGAAAGAGGGAAATGAATTGTGAAAGAGAATACTGTGTTTTGTTGATTTGGGAGAAGAGATAGTAAAAAAATGGGAGAGAGAATGACAAAAAAGAGCGCCTTGATAATTTTTGGGGAGAGGGAAACAAAAATGTGAAAATTAAAGGGGGGAAATGTTGGAGCCCTTTGTCAAAGTGGTGAAATTAGATTTTGAAAAATTTATTTTGGAGCTTCTTTATTAATAAATTTGATATGTTAGAGACAAAAACGTGAGGATGATAAATAAGGAGGGAGATGAAATTTAATTATTTTAGAAGAGGAAAAGAGAAATAATTTCGCTAAAAAAAATGGTTAAAATGAAATTGAGTTTTTTTATTTTTTAGCGATAACTTAATTCATTTCCTTATAATTTTTTGCATGCCAGTTTAGTCTTTGACAAAAAAAAAACCTTAAATTGTTCTATGATATAGAATCTGTTTGTTATAGTTTTTTTAAGAAAAAATCACATTCACTTTTAAGAATTGTGCATCCGTTTGTTACGACTTTTTAAAAAAATCAGAATCCAACAAAAATCTAAAAACAACTTCAAATAAGAAGTTGTTAAGAGCAACTTCTAAAAAAATAGATTTTTTTTAGAAGAGAGAGAAAATAATGGTCAAAAGATTAAACAAATTTTGTAACAAAAAAAACATTTTATATAGTTGTATCCAAACAAACTAAATTATTTAAAAAAAATGATTTTTATTACGGTAAACAAACTTTGAGAAAATAATGGATTTAAGGAAATCATGGTGAGTTTAGTTAAGAACCATACGAAATGCACCTAAGGAATTGTACCTAAGTGAAAGAATCTTGGAATCAAAGTACTAAGATGAACGTTCAACGACTAATCAAACTCTTGTTAACGACTAACAAAGCTTACAACTCTCACCCTAATGACAAGATTAAACTAATTGAAAGATGTTAGCACGACTGATCAAACTCATAACTCTTACCCTAACTGAAAGAATCTTGGAGTCAAAGTACTTAGATAAACGTTCAATGACTAATCACCGATCACACTCTTCTTTTCGACTAACAAAGCCAACCCTAATGACAAGTCTAGCCTTAATGACAACAATCTTTGACCTAAACTAATTCAAATATTTCAAACCGACTGATCAAACTCACAACTCATACCCTAACTGAAAGAATCTTGGAGTCAAAGTAGTCGGATGAACGTTCAATGACTAATCAAACTATCTATTGACTAACAAAGTTAACCCTAATTACAACTCTAGTTGTAATGTCAACAATCTTTGAGCTAAACTAATTCAAATATTTCAAAACGACTGATCAAACTCACAACTCTTACCCTAACTGAAAGAACCTTGGAGTCAACTCTCACCCTAATCAAACTCTTGTTACCTACTTACTAAGCTTACACCTCTCACCCTAATGACAAGATTCTTTGACCTAAACTAATTCAAAGATGTCAGCACGACAAATCAAACTCACAGCTCATACCTTAATGGAAAGAATCTTGGAGTCAAAGTACTTTGATGAGCATTCAATGAGTAATCAAACTCTTTAACGACTAATCAAACTAGTAACTCCAACCCTAACGATTATAGTCTTTGACCTAAACTGCTTGGAAGACTACTAATAGTTAGGTCAAGAGGTCACAACAATGATTAGGGAGTAGATATGTGATCAAGATAGGAAAAGTATTTCGATAAATGTTAATTGATTAATCAAGATATTCACTACGTGGAATGTATTTAATGTTTTTTTTTACAAATGTATTTACTGTTTATTATCATTATTATTATAAAACTAAATTATAAATTATATGTAGATAACATAATACATACTACAATATTTAAATAAACTCAACGATAAAAATACTAAAACAAATTCTTAAAAATACACAAAGTTAAAATTACTTTTGAATAAATGTTTTGCGTATTTTAATGTTACCAAAATAAAAAACTTTACATTTTATATCTATTCAATAATTAATCTATGTGGTTCTTAATATACATCACACGCACTAAATTTGTTTATAATAGTGAATAGATTGACTATTATAACCAAATTTATTATTATTCTACATTTTTATAAAATTAATAAATAATCAAATTACACAAAACAATCTAATTACTAAAATTTAATGTAATTATTAAATATTTCAAATTTTCGATAAATAAAAAAAATTTAATTTTGTCCATCCCAATAACCAGCGCACGACCGCGCAATAATAAAGCACGACCGCGCGTGTTCATATATCAATCTCAAAAATTCGTGCGCGGCCGTGGCATTGTTAAGCGCGACCACACGTAAATATATATCAGGCATTTATAAGCCAACACAACATTTTCCTTATGGGCCTTGTTTGCCACTTAAAAGCCCAGTTTAACATTTGCCAAAAAACTAATAAAATACTTAGATTTATTCTTCAGCTGGGACCCGCATGTACTACCATCAGCAAGTCACCCTTTCATTTATCTCTCCAGATCTGAACCGTTGGAATAAAATACTAATATATCAATGGTCCACATGCTTCCAAAAGTTTTGTGCACAAATTTGTGCATCATGCACAAATTCAACAATTTTCCCATAGTAAACCCCACCTAAGAAGAAAGATAAAATGATCAATTGCTATGAACCTTGGCATCACAAAAATGATTGTCTCGAGACGAATGTTTTACATAGCCTGTGAAGATAAGAACAAATCCTCTTCTACACATGATTCATACAACGAAGGAATAACACATTTATGTCTCATGGTACACAATAATAAAAAGCATGAAATGGGAAATGTATTTTTGTTTGTTCATATTAGAATATCTCATTTAACATTGAAACATAAAATTTATCAACATTGTTATATAATTTGTTTTTTACTTTCGTGTTTTGTATTCAAAGTTTAGCTATTTACTCGTCCATAATTCCAATACAATTAATTCACCGAAAAGATTTTAAACACAAATGTTTCAGCAAAGCACATTCAAATTGATCTATTCAACCCGTTTTAGATCCATTTACCTAGTCATATTGACCAACAATAATATTTGTTTTAAATTGTCTAACTTAATTCTAAAAGAGCAATGATATTTCTCCCGAGAGGTATTGTGTTGAATGACTAATGATAATCAATTGTCAAATCAAATTTCTTCCTAGCCACAAATCAAGGGAGGTGATGAGACATAACTTAGAGGAAATATTGAGTACATGTTATCTCGTGAAACTCTTGAGATAATAACTCTTGCGATAATACCTTTGATAACATAACAACAACAACTTGTGTGTTTGTCTAACGAAATATGTGGGAAGAATAACAAAGTTATATCTAAAATGACATGGAGGTCCTATGTGGGACAAAAAGCTTAATAGTTCTTTTAAGTTTAGATATGATATTAGTTTCTTGACCATTATATCGTTTTTTTTTTTTTAGATTCCGTCCTTCAAAATTTAAAAGTTGTTGCTTTAAGTCCCTTGCGCCACATGTGGCCCAACAAGCTTACTTCAGAGATTAAACATTTTTTTCAATTTGCAAAGACCGAATCTAAACAAAAAAAAAACTTATAGGAATAAAACCAGAAAAACTATAATTGTTGGGACTAAAATCATATTTTCACTAAATTAATCTGATAATCAAACATCTTGAAGAACCTGAAGATATTTTGCATATATTGTATTTGTATGTAACAGAAGCTTATGAGTATCAGAACAAAACATAACATTGTTTTTTTTTTTTGAAAGGAAAATATAACATCGTTAACAACCATGAGATATATAAATCTAAGCAGTTTAATAAAATTCTAATTGTATATAACAAAGTCAAGTCCAGCTAAGAGTTCACTCAATTAAACACTTTTGTTCTTTAATATGTTGAATTCTAATATGTTTCCCTTTTTCTTCATTATTGTTCTTCAAATATTTGTTAAGCTCTAATATATTTTAGTTGGAGAATCAAAATAGCTAGGGTCCGCAGGTAGCATTTTGGGCCAAATCTAGAAGGATGTCACGTTCATTTTGGACCAACATGCAGGAGTTTGATATATAATAATTTGATACTCCATATTTTAGGCATTACACATGCAACTTCTTTTACCCCCTCCTCATTTTTCTTGACTTTCTACATGTTGACTTTGTTGTTCATGTTCATCTGCTTGTGAATCTTCATTATCCTTAACCACCTGTAATGTATTACCATGATTATTGTTGTTGTGGTTGCTTTTATCTTCTTCTATGGACCTCACAACTATTTCAACTGGGTCAAATTCATGTGGCTTTTGTGATGGCACTAATTGATTCTTTTTCTTCATCTCTTTACTTTTACCCCATACAACCGCATACAAGCCACATACAATCAACACCGCTCCAATAATGCTGAAATTGTTAACAAATGTAACAAATTTTAAGTGAGCCAATAAAGTATTAGATTTGACCTCAAAATATTAGGGTCCAATTAAACAACTATTTCAAAACATTCTTAGAATGATTAATAAATTTATAAAAGCAAATATACCTTCCAAGGTGTAGTTTCTCATTCAACAAGGTACAACCAGCCAAAGCCACCATGAGAAGCATTAAAGGGGTAAAAACTGAAGCAAACAATGGACCTCTCATGTGTACACACCATGAAATTAGAGCTACCATTGCTCCTGAAACCACTATACCCTGCACAATTCAATTTATATGGTATATCTTGAGCCTCGTGTAGAATTAATAATCAAATACCCATGGCTAAACATTATTTTCTTATTACACTATTTTTATAATATAAAAAACACATTTAAATAGGAAAATGATTCATGAACACCCTTTTATTCATACACCCCATTATACACCTTATGTATTAGGGATATTTTGGTAAATTAATCTCACAACCACACTTTCTCTTTTATTGTGTAGGGTCCAGGTTGCCACGTGTCAGAATTTTGTGTGGGTGTAAAGGGTGTATTGCCACATGGGGGTGTCCATGTATCACCACTCTTTAAATACATATCTTTTTACCTTTATTGAAGTACTATAAATAAAAATTGTGTGAAAATTATAACATGAAAATTTAAAATCCAAAAATAAAATATAGGAAATATTAACTGATGAGATTAATTTCCATGCACTGATGATGTAATCCAATCGAATCATGACAAATAATATTTTTTAGATATATTTTAGGCACTAACTTAAAAAAAATGATATCATAGAGTATTTTGATTGGATGCATGAAACTTATAAAAGTTTTACACTTTTGATATATACATATTAAACATTATACCCAAGAAAAAAAAATATAGTTAAAAGCTCATACATGAGAAGTGCATTAAGCTAACATACCGCATAAGCAACGGTTAGAAGTCTAATATTCCAACCCAATTTCCACTGACTCAAATCTCTTTCAAAGCATAGAGCAAGCACAATGGAAACAAGTGATGCCCAAAAAGATATCAACGCTGTACTTGAGTAATGAGTAGGGTATCTTTCACTCATCTTTGTCTGTATCCAAAATTAATTTATTATTAAAAAAATTATAGTTGAATTAAAATAATTTTCATTGATTGATATTGGTATAATTTATTAACCAAAAAAACATCAAACCTGAATAATAAGCCACAGTGCATAAGAGATGGCACTAGCCAAGGCACATAGAGAACCCGAAATGGTATTAGCAGTGGAGATAGTGTGTGATCCAACACCATTTTGATGATGTAAAAGATTTAAATGGAATAATGAACCCATTTTAATTTCAACACCTTTAACAAATGTCAATACCATTGCCCCACCAATTCCTGTTAGTGTACCTAATATCTTTGCCTTCCCTGCTTTCGTTCTCAAATTTATTTTTTCCATACTGAAATTAAAAGCTCCATTGGATCAGCAAATTATATATTAGCTTTATGATTCAAACTTTCGTAGAACATAATTGTTTTGTAGAAAATGTAAATAAATAATTAAGAAATTGGTACAATGATAGATTTTAAAAATGGTTACTTTTCTTTTTTTGAAGAAGCAAATGGTTACTTTTCTTAAAGTATCTTAAAGTAGTAGATACTTGATATGGCACTATGAACTAGACTGAGATAGATACAGTTCTTCTGATTCTGCTGATGATGTTCTTACTTTTTTTCCTCTTACAGAAAGATGCTTTGAGGTAGTTTTTTATTTGGTATACCATTTATAAATTATTACACTATAAAAAATGTTTATTTTTCTCTAAAAAAAATGAATTATTTAAAAATACTATATCAAATATTTTATTTTAGTATCTAAAGTCTATGAAAATTTATCATTTTAATTCTATGAAGACTATTTTCTATTTATGTACATATATATTACGTAATAATTTGCAAAGAGAGTTTATTTTATTTTTACAGAAAGAAAAAGAGTTAATATATAAGTATACAAATTTGATAGTTTAATCTTTGATGCTAACTCTACATTTAAAACAACACATATAATAGTAACTTGTAAATTATAATTGGATGACAAAATGAGACTTAACACTTACCCTAAGGAAACGGCCATCATAAAGGTTACAGCTGGTATAAGGTTGGCCATTGCGGATGCAAATGTTGCTGACGTTAAAGTCAAGGCTTGTAAGTAAAAGTTTTGAGTTAATGATCCCCTACATGAAAAAATAAAAAAAAACATACATATGTAAACTATGAAATATGAATGGAGATTGAAACAACATATTTAAGCATTTAGATAATAAGTTAAAAATGAAAATATAAAAAAAAAAATGAAAATATAAATATTTAAACTTTAATCATAGTAAATATATAATTCTCAATATTATACTTGTATATTTAATTTTTTAACATGTGTTCTAAAAGAACAAATTGACATTTCCCAACATTTTATACGGAGTTTGAAACATCGACAATGTCCACTTTTGAAAGATCAAGTTAGCATTTCTCAACATTTTATAATGAGTTCGAAACATCAACTATGTCCACTTAAAATAATTGGAGTATATGCTTGTTTTTTGAAGTCTTGAAAAGTGGACGTAAACATAGGGACTAAAAATACAAATCAACTGTTGAGAAAGAGTCACACATGCTTTATAGTACGTGGACAGCACAATTCGGAATTTTCACCACTACTACATTCGTACTTGAGATTTGTCTCTCTTCAAACTTGTTAATCGAATCAAAACATAACCATACGAAAATCTTCATGAAAACGATAATTAAGGAGCAAGCATATGCTATAAAAAAAAAAATGTGTCACTTACCCAAACAATCCGCATAGAAATGACTGAAACAGTATCATCCAAGTCATCTTTGCCCTCTTCTTCCTGCAGCAAAATTAAGAAAAGCATACTTATCATTATGTTCTAACTTCTTGTGGTGTAATTAATTAATCAATTAATAATGTGATTTACTGTCATTATTGGCATATTACTAGCTTCTCCACTGTCCTAAGCTATGTTATGTATGAAAAGAAATGATCGAATCTTCAAAAGAACGTTCTCAAATATTTTTAGCTTAGAATAAAAAACATATATTCTCACAAATTGATTTGATTTAATTAAATTCCATCAAATATTTATTCTCCATTGATCATAATAAGAGTGAATGAATGAAATGAAAGAAGAAACACCTTTCAACAATGAAAGCAATTGGAGCTATGAAAGCAGTTGCGAATATAAAACGGTAGGCAACAACAATCCTTAAACTCATGCCATCGTTTGCAGCTAACTTGTATAGAACATTAACACCAGCAAATGCTATTTGCACCATAACCATTAACAACGTTGGCTTCAAACCCTGCACTACGTTACAAAAATTGTTCTTCATCATCACCACGAGTGTGTATATATATTGATCAGTCTTGTCACAAATTAACTAGATAATATTTATGTTGAAATTTCACTTAATTAAGAGAGTGAATATTAAGTGACACATGCATGAAATGAAATGAAACAAAGAAGGGTGTGTGTGTATTTATGGTGAATGAAGAAGATTCCAAAGGTGAATTAAAGCGGCAGTGTTTGTTTGTTTGGTTACTTAAACGTCATCATCTACGTTGTTATTATAGAAAAACTTACACGTTTAAGCTTCCTATTTGACACGTGCGAAATTGGTCTTTGTGGGCCTCAATAATAATAATAAGGGTTTGCCTCTACTGCATGCTGCTATGCATGAAACTCAGTGAGATGAACTTACTCCATTTCCACCTCTTCAATAACTCCACCAGATTGATTAATTCATGCTCTCTGCGCGAGGAGTGATTTCTTTCTCCATGTTAATCAACCACAAGTAGTACTGCGATCAACATGTTCAAAAAACAATCAATAAGTAGATACACAAGGGTGGCAAAACGAGCTCGTTAATTTTGACGGGTTAGGTTAAAGTTTTGAATTCATCCCTTTAGTTGGTTTGTCCATTTTAACATGTTGAAAAAGCAAAGCGAGGTTTGTCCATTTTAACATGTTTAATCCTATGTTGACTATAAATGAATTAAATGTTAGATTATATAAGAGATGTGACCTCTCAAAAAGAAAACAGACGACCCATATAATACATTATAGTATATCGCAAGATTTTGGGTAGAGATGTGTATATCTCTCTTGTGGTCTTAAAGCGTTAATTTATATTTATTTTTTAATTATTTTTATTCCACTTCTAAAAAAATATTCATATGTAACAAGTGTTTTTTTATATAAGAAGGACATTTTGCTGAGTGTAATCTTTCTTTTTAAAAGCAAATGAGAGCCGGGAGAGACAGACGCCATGGACACTATTTTTCGGAGGCACCAAAATTATTAATTTTACTTCGTTGTACGTAATATATACATTTATTTCTTTTTGACCCACTTTAGTCAATTCTATTCTATTGAAAAATATTTTTAGAGAATCTTAAATATGAATAACTCTTTTTAATAAAAAATGTAAGAACAAAAATATTGAATAACTAAAAAGACACAACTATTTTGATTCGTCAAGGCACAAAAATTCTTAGGATCGGTCATTGGTATTTACACACCACTCAACAATATTTTATCAGATAGTCTATATTTTCTTTTACCGCTAACAAATATTCTCAAAGTACTTGTTAGAAAAATAAATAAAAGTAGAACTTTAATTTGAAAATAAGAATTTTTAAATTTCAAAAAAGTTTAATACATACTTTCTAAGATAATAGTAATACTATATAAGTTTTCTTAAATTGTGTGTTTGGGACACTTTTAAGTACATTTGCAATCATTTGACACGTTTTTTACCATAATCAAGATTAATATAACTACGTAAAAATCCTTTCAAAAAATCTATTACGTAAAAATTTACAACATGAATGATTCATATGATATAGTAAATTTTTAATATAACTGCAAGTTTTGTAAGTACTAATATGTAAGTATGTTAGTAACTAGTCATTACAATAATCTCTCAGTTCAAACCAGTTAAGTTATTGGACCCCTACATTGACGTCATTTGATCTCTTCTTGCATGTATGGGGGAGGCTCATCCAATATAAGTTAAAAAAGTTTTCTGAAATGGACTTCTCATTGCAGATACAATTGCTCATAAAGGAAGTTATGAAAAATCAATTCTTGTAAGTTTCCAGTTAACATCATGTTTCTTTTTCTATTTAGTATTTATTGCTTTATAGTGTTTTCGGTCATTGGAAATTGTTAGAGTTTGTCGTCAAAGCTCAACATATATCTATCGTAAACGTAAGAAGCAAATGTCATTTTGGATGTTAATACTGGCATAGAAATTTATGCAAGAACGCACACCACACCGAATGATCAAAAAGGAAAGTTGCAGAAAGGCACGTGTAATGGCTTAGTGGATCTTAAAATCAATTAATTTATTAAAGGTTTAAGTATACTTTTTTGGTACAAGGTTTAAATATACTTTAGCCAAGCCATTGTAAAATTACTTTTTGTAGTAGTATTTGCAAATATTCAATTTCTTGGTTTTGATGGTGTTTTGTTTTAGTCACAATAAAATAAGTTCATATTAAAAGTGGTCGTGTGGAGTATTATTTTGGTTTTTATTTTGCTGGATTAACATCAAATATTTTATGAGAGTGCTAGCAAATACTAATAGCAACACATTCTCTAAAACATTTTTTTTAGAGGGATATAAAATATTTTTTTATTGGTTGAAATTAAAATGGGACACACAAAATATGTAGCTTCCACATATATTTAGTGGAACTTATTTAAATTTAAACCGATTAATTAAAGCGTATTGAATAGAGTGTGTTGCTAGTGTAAATAAAGTAACATATATTGCAAGAATTAATAAAAAAACAAAAAATATTTTTACCAAAACTAACACCAAAACTCTAACCATTTACATATTTAACCTTTATTAAAAAAGGTTTAATTGCAGTTTTAACCCCTTAACTTTCACAAAGTTGCGATTTTGGCCCCTTAAGAAAAAAACTACAAAACGGCCCCAAAGTTTTGCATTTGTGGCAGTTTTGGCCCCCAATGCCAATTTTGACTCGGTCTACGCTGACGTGGCACAGTAAGTGAGGTGCCACGTGTATTTTATTTATTTTTTTTTGGTCTTGGGGGGCCAAAACTGCTACAAATGCAAAACTTATGAGGCCGTTTTGTAGTTTTTTTCTAGGAGACCAAAATCGCAACTTTGTGAAAGTTAGGAGGTTAAAACTGCAAATAAGCCTTAAAAAAATACAATAATCAAGCAAATGGACAAATGGTTAATAAATTCCACTAATGATGAATTGGTTGGGAGGTCCTAAGTTCGATTTCTGGTGGAACAATTTTTCGTTAGGCTTTACTTACCTCACAACTGAACTACATATTACCAAGGGGCCCTTTTCTCTGAGAATCGAAGGGTTAACACCCAAAAAAAATACTAACAAGTGTCACAGATAAAGAAATAAATGCAATTAAAATATCTTGGAACTTGTATAGTCCAACTCTAAAGATCGTTAAAAAAAAGACTTATAATAATATAAAATTTACTTCTCTTTTGTTTTTCTTAACTAGTGTCTCAGCATAGGGATGGCAATTGGACACCCGCAAAAATATCCACGATAGACAGGATAAATACATGTATTTATGGGTTCGGACTTGGCATCGGTAATTACCCATAAATTTAAATCGAGAGGGTGTAACTCTAATGTCTAACCCGCCCCAACCCTCACATATATAATATTATATACAATTTAAATTTATATATCATGAAAGTTAATATGATTTCTTCTTTTGTGCATCCAATTTTTGTTTTTATCCTTAGTCATCTATAGATACATATGATTTTAAATACGATTTGTTGAATATCTCTAAATTATTTGTTAATATGTTTCTTTCATTGTTGTTTTTTATTGTCTTTTTAATGTTTAAAGACAGGTAATAAGCACATGTACGAACACTTAGATACCCATAAGACATTAGGACGGAGATTAAAATCGTTGTCTATGGGAGTATTGGTTGGGGTACAGGCATTTTCTATGAATCCGGGTATGCGGACGGACATTATATAGCACCCTACCCCAACATCATAGCATGACCCTATTAAAAAACAAAATGACGTGACTTTAGAGCCATCCTTTCGCGCAGTTTCTAACATGCTTCCAATTGGAATTTTGTTGGTGGTGATATATAAGTGTCTGCTTTGCATATGCTTTCAAATGCCACTAAAATGACTAGTAGATTAGTAGTATATAGAGACAAAGTATTTAAGGCATAAAAGGTGCTTATTTAATTCTTGGCCATATCTTAGTGCGCATGCGTGTCACTTTAATCAAAGAAATAAAATGCGGTCTGTACATCACACATAGTTTCAACTTCAAGTATGTGTACTACAGTAGGATTTAGATGACATGATAAAAGATATGTTACACTTTAATCAGAGGTCTTGAATTTTAATCCAATCTAAAATGTTAAATCTCTTAAATAAGAGTTTGTCATTCATCTAAGTTGACCTCAAATGATTAGTTTATTTAGGTGATACTTTATTCAAATAATAAAAGTTGTATAAACAAGAGTTGAGAGCTCTATCGCAATTTTTAGATATTCTAATACATCATGAAAGTTTTTTGAGTAATTTTTAATTGACATCATTTTTAATAGTGATTTTGATTCTATGTTTTTTCTTAAAAAAAATAAATATTCCATTTATTCAAATAGCTAAATACACCATGTAGGTCAACTACTCACTATCAGGATAAAATATAGTAAAATTAATGCAAAATCAATAAATACAATTTTAAGCATTAAACTTGCTCCTGGTTGACACGACTATCAGATCATGGCTACCTTGGCTAGTTAAGAAATAAACAAACACCCAAACCAAAACCAACTAGCTAACAAAGAAAAAACAATAAAAGAAGAAGAACAAAAAAAAACACGGGTGAGGAGACATAACTAAAAAAAACAAGACAGCAGAAAAAGCATTAATGCATTCATTGGAAAAATTGGGGTTGAAACTTGAAGATTGACCACTCTTCTCTAACAAGAGAAAACAGACCTAGCCGAGCGGCGCTAAGCAGATATCATGTTGGACACCGATGCCTTTAGAAAAATTAATTTAGAATTAAAACGTTCAAATACAATCACCAAATAAAAACTCTAGTAATTATAAATGAATAACGTATGTTATTAAATATTGAATAATGGATTTCAAAAAATAAATTGTTCTCGTGAGTTTATCTCAGTTGACGGTGATGGTACATACTTAGTTGATTTGAGTTCCATTTCGTCTTGTTTACATTTATTGATGATCCAAAAGAACATAAATAAATTTGAACATATTGAATTTAAAAACTTTGGACAATAACAACAATTAACCATTTCATCGAAATATTAATGCAAAGCTGGTGTTTGGGAACGATTTGTTTTCGTGCGTAAAGTTATTTAGTGCATATCTACATGTCTAGTAAAAGTACAAATATTTGACGTTTATTCTTTATGCATTTATATTGTTCATGTGTGATGCTTAGATTTAATATAATGGATTGTATGTTTCTTCTCCAAGTGAAAAAGATGTATTTTCAACGATACTTTGATGTCAAATTATAGCGGTGTGTAAGTAGATAGCAAATAAATGAGTAGAATAATGAGTCATCGTATATGGAGAGGTGAGCCCTTTAGTCACACGATTCATCTAAATAAAGTCTTTCAAGAGGTCCAAAGATACATGAGGTTGAACTCCGAGAAAATGTACAAATAAAGTTCTAACATAAAAAATTATGATATTTTATCCCATTGAAAGTGAGATCGAAGTCAATCCATACAAATGTGGGGTCGTATTAGAAATCCCTAAGGTTCAAGAAGGGAATCTATGGGCTTAACACCGTCTTAACAACTTTATCTTGGTTCATTACAAGGTCATCCCAACACACTACCATTCAATAAGTGGTTGAGGAAGGGGACACAATTTGATTGGGACTTCAGAGTATGAGGCCACATTTTCTCGACTAAAACAAATGATCTTTGAACCTCTGTTAGATGGATTCCATTTGAGGCCACATTTTTCGTAGGAAGGTGAACCATTGTTTGTATACTTGTTAGTATTCTGTTAGGAAAGTATTATAGGGCCCGAAGACACAATGTTAAGGGATGGAAAAGGTGTGTTATTCAGGGATCATCAGTCAAGAGGTTGAAAAACTATTTTTGGAGACATGTCAATTGAGAAGTTGAAAAACTTTTTTTTGGCTCATCACATTGCGGTCCGAACATGCCAACCTATCAAGCAAGTGTTATTCAGACTCGATATTGTTAGAAAAATGATCAAATGGATGTCGGAGTTGTCAATATTCGACATTAGCGTATATGGAAAAGGTCGCATCGGTCAAAAGGTTGAGACAATACTTTTTTTTGTATCTATTTAAGTCCAAGAGTAGTAAAAATAAAATAAAAATGTGGTTGCCGAGGTTTGAACCTCGGACCTTTCATATATTATGCATTGTTCCTACCAACTAACCTAACCTCACGAGAACAAAATAGTAAAAATATAATTTTGCATTGTTTCTCCTCATTTTAAACTTTAGTTGTATAAGATAAGATTTATATACATATTTAACAAATTAGTTGATTGATTTTTTATCGGTTTGAATTGAACTCAATATTCCAAAGTTTTAAAAAGTTACATGCACTGCGCATCAACTATAATTATAGATTTGCAAGAATAAGAGAATTTGTTAACGCTTTGATTCCTCGAGAAAGGGGTCGTAGTAATTCAGAGTTCGGTTGAAAGGTAAGTAAATTTTGACTAAAAATTGTTTCAAGCAGGTGGAACTCGGATTCTCCTTGACAATTTCTCATTAACCACTTGAACTCAATTATTTAGTAAAATATGAGTTCAAATTCTAAAACAACCAAAGTTTTTAAATAAAACTAAAACGCTAAACAATCAAATATTCGAGATTTCCCTATTTTTTAACCAAACCAAAAAAATAAAATATTAAAGGTTTGAAATGGAGAGAGTAAATAAATGTCATGTTTCCCCAAATTTGATTAATGGAGTGATTCAAACCTAGTAAAAAATGGTAGGATGAATGTAAATTTGGTTTACCCTGATTAAAGTGCATTAAGTAAAAATAAATTGCAAGAACAAAATGCAAATAATCAGTCAATTGCCATAATAATTGAATGAATTGTCTTGAAGCACAAAATGGAAAAGAATCACATAATTCTAATAATTTTGTATATTTGAAGCATCAAATTAACAGCCCATTTAGGCTTTTAGCTCAGCCTCAGCTTTGGGCTTCACTTCCTCAGGCTTGGGCTTCTCTTCTGTGGCTTCAGGCTTTGCCTCTTCCTTAATCTCAGGGGCTTTCTCTTCTCCCTTGGCTTCAGCCTTCACCTCCACAGTGGCTGCTTCCTCCTTGGTTTCACCCTTCTCTACAGTCTTTTCTTTATTCTATCAATAGAAAATAATCAATCATGACATGAATATACTTTTTTTTGGTTACATCATGACATGAATATGCATATGTTCCTTCCAAATTAATAAGATAATGAAAAATAAATTAACAAGGTTGCACTACTAATAGATTTGTATCATCAAAGGAAATTGCTAGTTATCGCGAAAGATAACATAGCGAAAATTTCACGAATGGCTATTTTATACTTTATATAGCAACCAAGACATAATTTCAGTGTATTTTACATGGTGTTAGATATTCAAAATCGGATTTATGTGCATGAATATGATTTCTTATATATAAGAATACATACCTCATTGAGCAAGGTGCCTAGAGACTTATCCTCGGAGGCCTTAGCGGTCTCCTCAGCTTTGGTCTCCTCGGCTTTTTTTTCCTCCACTGGCTGTTCAACCTTAACCTCCTCGGTGACAGGCTCGGGAACTGGGATTGGAGCGTCACTTTCGTCAGTCTTAGGGTTGCCAGCACAGTTGCCCATGTTCAATGATTATTATAAATAAATGTACAATGTGAGAGAACAAGCCAAGTAATTGGTCTTGTTCTTGATTTGTTCTCCCTTTGAATATGAGCAAAGAAGGACGAAAAGATGGTTAATTATCTACATGAGTTTTATATAGGGGTGCTTTGTTTTTTTTTTGGGTGGTGAAGTTCAATATGTGGCGTGGAAAATTTTAAGGAGTTTAACGGTTGTGTTTTAGTTTAATTTCTAGTTTATATTTAGTAAATGCTATTAATTGTTCATTTTTTAAACAAAGTTGAGAGACTTATTTATAAAAAAAAAAAAAAAAACAAAGTTGAGAGACTTGGTACCTAACAGCTGTGTTATCCACGATCACAGCCTGGGCTCTTGTCAATCCAACAATTCCTTTGGTTTCATTTTTCATGACATAAAGAAATGAAAATGATAATACGTTGCATTTGTATGAAAAATAGATAGAAAATGGTTTCTATGGTTTGTGTTCATAGTCTGCCCATTATTATTTTTATGTATGTATGCTCTGTAAATTATCATGTATGTTCTATCAAAAAAATGTTATGTTTGAACCAAAATAAAATCATTATGTATGTATTTTTCACTGTAACTTTTTTATGTCGTATATTTTTTTTAACAAGTTAAAATAGAATATATTACTACAAACAAAAGCATTCAATTAAACACAAAGAGTGTCAGGACTGAACACTTATAGTTTACAAAAGTTACAATGCCGAAACAAACTGAAAAAACAATGCTATATGCCAAAACCGAAACACAATAGGGGATTAAGCCACCACGCCACATATGATAATCGAAAATAAGAGTAGCCTTTCGTGCTTTCAACCACCAAAAAGAGATGAGCTTTATTTTGTTTACTAGTTGTTGCCGTGATTCTTCCTTATTTCTTTATTTCCAAATCATTCAAACGCATGAAAACCAAATTACATATGAGCATAAACTTTTAGAAGATCCACAATATGACCAAATTGATGGAAATGGTCCGATAGTCGAGATGGATCAATCGCGGTAATGTCAATCCAATATCGAATAAGATCCAAAAAAGCTAACTGGACAGGCTGCTCCACTGTCGTTAACAATTGGTAAACATTGCTAACTGTGTAACCTTTTCTGTCGTAATTTTGTCTTTTATTTTGAAATTTTTCAACCATGAACATGAGTTATACACACGCTATGTTTGTAATATGTGTGTGTGGATGTGCCCAATGCATATATTAAGGATATGTTTGATACCACTAACTTAGCTTACCGCGTATAAGTTCGTATGACCAAAGTAAAAGTAGTATTTGATACTTTTTATGTTTATCGTTTAGTTCAACCGCTAAATTTACCGTACTTTAGCTAGCTTATCTATTTTATTAGTTATCCTTGTTGTAAGCTATATATTCACCATCGGCAACAGCTCATCTGATTTATGCAATAAACTCAAACACTGAGATAACTTGCTACATTGCAATGCAGGGAAAGTTTTGTCTCTACAAGACGATTCTTCTGCCCGGGGTAAACTCATCGATGTCGAGAAACCTCGCTAACGGAACAACCTCAATTCGACGCTTCGCAATCACTCATCAATGCTTTTAATATTAAATATGAAGTTTGATGTGTTTATTGTATGCAATGATACTTAGCTTCACAATTACTTCAATATCTATTTATATTTTTGCTCAAATGTATAATAGTTGCGGCTAAAAGTATTTTTGATGTAATGAGTAACCCTACTAATTAGTATTAACAAGAGAAACGATTGAATTTTTTTGAAATGATTGATAGTACAAATGTTATTTATACAAAAGGAAATGAATATCTTCATCCACCCTGAGATGATGATGATTCTAAATTCGTGACACTTCGTGCCATATAGCATTCCTCCCCTACTAATTGCCAAAAGAGTGAAAGACCAAGAATTGGAACCTAAGCAATCAAAAGAAACAGAAATGGAGTTAATTTTCATGCACCATTTTCTTTAGATTCTGCATAAAGCTCTTTTATATGCTCAATTTCGTCATAGCTTCCAAGGAATATTGGCGATCGATCATGTATTTTCGTAGGAACCAAGTCAAGTGCCTGCAAAACAAATTATCATATGAACATGAGATTCTTCAGATGTAATATATAATGACCAATTCAAAGATTAAATAATTGATATATGGTATAAAGTATGATTCATGATAGTATAAAAAAATGTATGATTCTTGTTAATTTAATCTTTGATACAGTACACCATATTGAAGATGCAGAGATGCATGAGTGAGTAACAAATTGAAGTGTTGCAGCTAATAGTGTTACAGTACACCATATTAAAGAGTTATGTAGCAATATAAACTAATAGTGCAAAGAAAAGGTGTAATACCCTTTGTTTTCCTGTGAAAGCTTGACCTCCTGCTTGCTCCATCAAATATGACATTGGAAAAACTTCATACAGAACCCTGACAATTTACAGTCAAATTTCATATACATAAGTTTTTAATTTAAACATATCATATAACACAACCCATTGCCCCAGCCAATTAAAAGAGATTAGAATTCGCCAAGTTCTCGTCGATGTATGGAGTATTGCATACGGTATCCCAACAATTTAGGCCCTCGAACCTGCTATGGGACTTATTCCGGAGTCGGCAAGGAAATGTCTGATTTTTCACAATGGGTTGTAATGTCTTTCAAGTACTTGATGACTCAAGAAATAGAATTCAGATTCGGAGAATTATCTTACTAACTCTCCTAAGACCTAAGGATGCTAGATCAAATGTTAATTACAAATAGACACTCCAAAGTATATCATAGTCTTACCTTAGCTTTCCATTTGGGCTTTTCTTATCAGCAGGGTACATGAATATACCACCATATAGCAATGTTCTATGGACATCAGCTACCATACTGCATTGTGCATTTTTCGTTAGCAAATAAAATGAAGGAAAACCAAGATAAAACTTCTTAAAGTTCAGAATCATATACCTGCCAATATACCTAAGAGACTTTGGTGCTGAACCATCTTGTGGAAACTTGCAATTTTCTACGTATCTACCGAAACAAATTCAATTGTTTCATGTTAACTCAAAAATCAGGTTTCAAATAGTACTCGATAACAGAATTTCAGAAACTTACTTGGCGGTTGGTTCATCCCAGTTTTTAGCATTTCCCTCGTTCACAGAATAAATCTTTCCTTTCTTTGGTATCTATGAAGTAACACGCACGTTACAGCAAATAAAATTCAGAATTGTCCAAGTAAAAACCTAATAAACTTTATGTTACTTAATTTATTTACCAATTTAGCTGCAACATAATGCATGTACCTTGATGTTTGGGTGAGTCAATATGAACTCTCCAAGGGAAGGATCAAGTGTAAAACCATTCACTCCATTTCCTGTGCTAAGCACAAACTGCAATTCCACAATTTATTCAATCAGAATCAGATGTTTATGACATGAAAAAGTAGATCAATCAATTTCATTATAAAAATGAAACCAAATTGTGAAATGTAAATATCAAATAGTTAAAAGTAAAACTTTATAACATTCTATTTGCATAATCGGTGCTAGTTTTACCGTGCAAGAGCTTCCATACATGCAGTAACCAGCTGCTACCAAACTGCTCCCAGGTTGCAATGCATCTTCAACGCTAACTTCAGTTGTATCTTTCACTGTGTAAATACCAAAGATCTATATGCAATAGTGAAAATGCTAGATATTAGTATGATTTCTATTTTGACGATTTAAAATATAGCAATCAAGTTTGGGATGAAATAAAAAGAAAAAATCCTTACAGTTCCTATTGAAACTCCACAATCAATGTTTGAGGAACCATCCAAAGGATCAAACACAACTATGTATCTTCAAAATCAAAAAGAAAATTTGTTAATGTCACATGAATATTAATATGATCATGTGTAATTTGATAAATATAGAATATTTTGGAACTGACTTGCCACGCTGTGCTGGTGGCACAATGATAGCATCTTCAACCTCTTCTGAAACAAGAAGGCACTGCCAAGGTAACAAATTGCATTTCACTAAAATCAGAGGCAAAACAATGCTAAATACAATGCATATGAATTAATCAAACTTGAACTTATACCAACAAAAAGAACAAAATTAAGCGAATTCGAGTGTGTAGACTTACTGTCCGTCCGCTGCTGATTAAGGCCTTCACAAATACTTCATTTGAAATCACATCCAATTTCTTTTGCTCCTCCCCCTTAAATAGTGGTGATGTTACTATCAATTTTGGAATGTTATATGTACTTATATTAACCTCTTGAAACTTTGTGAAATGTTATTTGACGAGTATTTCTCTTTCACCAAGACCAAGTATTATAAGTTTCTATGTAAATAGAGACACTTAAAGGATGAAAAATAATATGAAATTCATACTTTCATGATCCGAAGTTACGTGAAATCATTTCTAAATTATTTCTTCTTTTCTCTAGTGCACGGGAGTAATTGATGAAACTTTATTCTCTAAACTCTTATCTATCGATATGCTTCAAGCGTGAGTGTGTAATTCACTTCAACGAATCCAAATATTTCGAAAGGAAACCACAGTTATCCTTATCTCTATTACATCAAGTTTGCATAAACTAATAAAGGCAAATTGAATTTAAAACTAATTAGTGTGTCCACACATACTTTAAAATTATTTGTGCAATTATCATCATAAACAAAAATTGATTCATGTGAATTTTAAGTTTTAACAACTAAAAGTGTTACAGTTGAAAATACAATATTAAATGGATTTAAAGGATATGCAATGTTAGTGTAAAGCTGTTTTACACTAGCATCCAATCCAATGAAAATTCAATACACATCTCCCATAGTAAAAAATTTGTGGTATGTTGTTGGATGTTCATGTAAAAATGTTTTACACCAATCGTGTATGTCCATTAATAAACTCATTAAATAAATAAAGTCTTTTTGGTCATAATATTATTTCAGATTTAGATGGTGTCACTATCATCACATAAAAAAAGATTTAGATGGTGTGACAAAGTCGCATAATAACATGAACACGTAACGTTGAAAATATTATAAAAATCAAAACTCACTTGAACATTGGTGTCTCCAGCAAGTCCTAGGATTTTTGCCAATCCAGCCTGTCAGTAAAAAAATTATTAACATTCAATCAATGGTAAAAATAGAAAACAAAAGTGAGTGATGTTAATTTTGTGTAATCAAAATGAATGACATGAGCGTGTGTACCTTGTTAACAGAAGAACAAACAAATTTGCAGCCAAGAACAATGTGATTGATGAGAATGGTGAAATCTCCACGTGATTCAGCATACTTTGATTGCTCATTCAGAACAAACCTAGTTATTGTCATCAAATCAGTTCTGTTAGCATCTGCTTGGTGATCCATATCAACAAAGTGTACAAATTAATTCAGAGAAATATTTTTCATAAGAAAAGAAGTGGTGGATTGAGTTGAGAATATGAATGAGTATAAAGATGAATATTTATATGCTTGTGCGTTTCCTAAGGATCAATATAAAAAGCATTTTCAACGAGTAAGATAGGAACACCACATAGATCATGACCTGTTATTATGGATCAATTCATCTCATTACGTCTATCCTACACTATTTACACTTTTTGTGATTGCACTATTTAAATATCTAAATAAATACATACTAAATATAAAAGATATGAATATTTTTACATTAACTATGTATTGAAACTATTAAATGTTTTCTACTACAATGTTTTTTCTATCTTTTTATTAGTATTTTTTTTTATGCAATCTTCCTTTTTATTACGAACAGCTATTTATAGATTTTTATGAATAACACCTTAAAATGTCCGATTATACTCAAATCTATTAAAAAAATTATTATAATACTAAAATTGTCCTTTTCATTTGCATTTATTGAAAACACTTTGAAACTCTTCTTTCAAAATAAAATATAAAAACTTTGAAATTCTATATATACATGTAGCCATTTTAATTTCAAACACGTTTGATATCCCCTCATCATTCTTCTATTTGCTTGACGTTGGATTGTTTGGTTTGGAAGAGTTGTTTTGCATGTTATGTGTTGACGGTCGGTCATCGGTTGGTAAACGTTTGATTAGTGTTTATTTTAGGATCTATTTGTGTTGTTTTAATTGTTTGTATGGTTGGGGTGACCTACACATTCTTATTGTCTAGATTCAATTTATGTTCTTTTGTACTTCTTCTTGTGATATATTATTATTTGTTGATGAAGTCTAACTAATTCATCGAAATTAACATTAAAGAGAAACAAATCTAAAACATTGAGAAGAAAACACTCCAAAGTCCAAAACAACATCTCTTGATGAATCTAAATAGGTTTTTAATATATTGTTATGAGTATGCCTGCAACCGATTATTGTTATATAAACTAGTGTAACACCCCGTGCCAAGCACGGGATACATTTTATTTAAAATTATTT
Source organism: Medicago lupulina (assembly GCA_958299785.1). NCBI lineage: Eukaryota > Viridiplantae > Streptophyta > Magnoliopsida > Fabales > Fabaceae > Medicago > Medicago lupulina. Next base: position 1,581,912 of record OY283139.1, read on the forward strand.
AACCGGTTTTATATATTAACAGATTTTTTTTAAACATCTTTGTGGATGTTAATACTGTTACCTTATAAAAATATAAAAAAAAATCTATTGAAACTCGAATTACAGACTTTTCTCGAAAAATATTAAAATCCAATACACACGGCTTTTTTAATTATAAAATTTTGTCTTTCGTACTATCACAATGAAAGTGAAGTAATCATAGATTTTAGAATAGTACGACTTTTTGTACGGTTCCAAGCCAATGTCTACTAAATCCTATCTTCAATATTTATCAGTTATAAACTCAGTAATACATGCATTATATTATAAGATAGTATTTATTGGTGAAATGTCTACTAAATCAACCTAGATTATTCACACTTCAATTAACGTAAAATTTTAACTATTAAACTAGTTGAAAAAAATGTTCATCTTCATATTCAAACACATTAACTATAATGTGTTCATGGAAGTTTGTTAATATTAATGTCTTAGACGAGTATTGGATCAGAATAGTAAAAGATTTCAAAGGACATTTTCATGAGAGAGAAGTCTTTGTGGTATTCAATAAAAAAATATTAAATCTGAATAAGTCTTATGGTAACAGAACAAACAATATATTTTTTGAATATGATGTAGGGTTGTTATTCGATCAAACAACCAATCTGTAAGTTGTAAAAAATTATTGTTATATCGATACAACTTACAAAACTATTGTTAAAAGATATAACAATAGTTTTCATGAAAAGATCAAACAAGATTATGATGTAGAACAAACAATCTGTAAGTTGTAAAAAATTATTGTTATATCGATAGATTATTGATCGAATAACAACTGATATATTCAGTGTTGTTATTTGATCAATATCTTTTACAACTTACAAAAAGTTCAGTGGTATATATCGATAGATTATTCTCTAAATAAGATTAAATGATTTTGGTTTTCTAGTGAACTTTTCATGATAAAAAGTTTTGTTTTATAACACAATCTTTAACACACAGGTCAAACTTACCTTTTTTTCATTGATTGAAATTCATACGAATAAATTTTCGTAGAATCTATATAAATTTTAATCAATAAAAAAAATAGTGTTGCCAAAATATTTGTGATAGAGAGTAATGTTACTATCACTCATTGTCCTTTCATTTATAATTCATTTGGTCAAAAAAACTAGGCTTTTATATGTGTTTAGTCCTTGCATTAGGGGTTATTTAAAAAATTGTCCTTATATTCCTTAATCCTGACATTTTACCCTGCTAAAATATAATCACTTAAAATTTGGTCCCTCCCACCACTTAATCACTGTCACGTCATCAAATTACTGACTAACTCGGCAAAAGGGCAAGCGAATTGACAACGCCACGTCAGTAATTTGATGACGTGGCAATGATTAAGTGAGGAGAGGGACCAAATTTTAAGTGATTATATTTTAAAAGGGTAAAATACCAGGATTAAAAAATACATAGATAATTTTTTAAATGATCCCTATTTACAAGGACTAAACACATATAAAAGCCAAAAATCTAATATACTTTAGCTATTAATAAACTTCCATGAACATGTTGCGAATATTATAAGGTTTTTTCTAATAGTATACTTGAATATGGAGCGTTAACTAATGTAGGTGGATTAGTAGATATTTCACCAATAAGTACTTGGTTTTATTAGAGTTTATTACATAGCCTGCTCGTATATATATATATATATATATATATATTGAACGTCAACAAAAAGATGGGATTTTTTTTTCTTTCAAGAGTGTGGGTTATTATTGGCTCGGAACCGTACAAAAAGTCGTACAACTCTCTATAATCTATGATTAGTTCACTTTCATTCTGCCGCATGAAAGACAATTTTTGCATAAAAAAAATAGGGTTAATATGTTTTTACCCTCTTTAATTTGGGTGAATTCTGGTTTTCCCCTGTAAAAAAAAGTTAAGATTCCAACCCTATAATTTAAAGATTCTTTTGAAATAGACCCTGTAATTTGAAGATTTTTTCGTTTTAGACCCTGAGATCATCTGACTGTATAAACCTGATGACGTGGCACGCTGAGTCAGCGTTTTTGGATGATATGGCGCGCTGACTGTATAATTAATTTTGTTTTTAATTTTTTATTTTCATTTATATTAATTTTAAAAAAAAATTAAGATTATTTTTTTTTAAATTGAAAAAATCAGAAAAAAAATCAGATTTTTTTTTTTGAAATTTACAAAATTCGAAAAAATCGTAAACAAATTCAAATTTATTTTCAAAAAATAAAAAAATCTGAAATTAAGATTTTGAAAATTAAAATAAAATAAATTTTTCGAATTTCTTATCTCAATCTGCAAAAAATGTATACTTTGTAATTTTTTCAATCTAAAAGAAAGAAAAATACAACTAAAGAGGACAATAAAAGAAATTAAAGTAAAATAGAAAATGAAAAAATTTATTTTTGGAATAGTTCTTTAAAAAATTTATTTGTTTTTGGAATAGTTCTTTAAATTTTCAATTTTTTTTCAGATTATATAATTTTCAAAATTTTATTTTCATATTTTAACCTGAATTATAAAAAAATTATATTTAGATTTTTAAAAAAATCCAGATTTTATTTTTGTAGAAAAAATTTTAAAAAACTTTTTTTTTGAAAAAAATCTGTACTTTTTTTTAATTTCAAATTTATTTTTTTTTATTTTAAAAATTTAATTTCAGAATTTTTAGAAAGGGTAAAATGTCAGGATTAAGAAATACATAGACAATTTTTTAAATGACCCCTATTTACAGGGACTAAACACATATAAAAGCTAAAAATCTAATATACTTTGGCTATTAATAAACTTCCGTGAACATGTTGTGAATATTATAAGGTTTTTTCTAATAGTATACTTGAATATGGAGCATTAACTAATGTAGGTGGATTAGTAGATATTTCACCAATAAGTACTTGGTTTTATTAGAGTTTATTACATAGCCTGCTCGTATATATATATTGAACGTCAACAAAAAGATGGGATTTTTTTTTCTTTCAAGAGTGTGGGTTATTATTGGCTTGGAACCGTACAAAAAGTCGTACAACTCTCTATAATCTATGATTAGTTCACTTTCATTCTGCCGCATGAAAGACAAATTTTGCATAAAAAAATATTGTGAATTTTAAAAGGTTATATGAAGGAGATGGAAGACTTATGGACCGAATACACGTGATGTGATAATGAGAAGGTGGAAAGCAAGTTAGGAAGAATGCATTTTAAAAGATGAGTGTATGTGAGAAGAGAATGTGAAAATTTTGTGTTTAGAAACATAGTGTTATGCTCCAAATATAGTTTTTGGAAAGAAAAAAAAAAGAGTGAATAAAGTTGTTAAAAAAGAGAAATAAGGAGTGAAACAATTCACACCAATGAGTGAAATGATTCAGACTTATTTTTAAAATATTCTTATAAAACAGAAGAGTGAAACGATTCATCATACAGTAAAATAATTCACACCTTAGCTTAAAGTGAAATGATTCATCCCTTGAAGTGAAACAATTCACACCTTACATCAAAATGAAATGATTCATAGGAGTGAAACAATTCACTCACATAACAACCTGAAAGTTCCAAAAATAAATACAATTGATGTATTCACATTTTTCTAACATACAATTATGAAATTTCAACAAGGATTGTGATCTTGAAATTTTTAGAGTCGCCTAGTTAAACAAATTTTAAACCTACGGTTTTGACATCTAATCAAAACCAAAATCAAGTTTGGTCAAAAGTGTGTATCTCCTTTATATAAATTGAGTAAAGAATAGTTTTTTTTTTTTTGAGCAAGAGTAAAGAATAGTTAAATTGTAAATACTTTAACTTTTAATTTAACATTTATTCTTCTCTCATCATCTTCAACCCATTGAAATTATAGATTTTCTTAAAATTTCTGAGCATTGATCTTCTAAAAAAGTAGAAATTATGCAAGGCAATCATGACTAAACCAAGGCCGGCCAAGTAAGCTACTCCATAAACTGTAACACCAGTAATCCCTCTAAGCAGAACAATAACTTTAGAAGGGAAGAGTGATATCAGGTACCACCAACCTCTTTTAAAGAACACAGGCTCTACCTAAATTTATGCCGTTGATTTTTTATATAAAAAAAGGGGAAATAACGTAGACCTCCCTTGAGTTTCTTTAAATAACACAAACACCCCTTCTAGTTTTAAAATAAATACTAACCTCCCTTAAGTTTTTCATCAAATAAATAAAAGCCTCCTCTATCTCTTAACGGTGATTGTTTCACGTTAATTACAATACAAAAACAGAGAATGATTGAAGTTCACATTATCTTGGAGCAATTAATTGGCATTTTCATTGCTTAAGTCATTTTTATCCCACCAATAGCACCCTATACATGACAGCACCATCTTATTAATTCAATAGGTAACATTAGAGCTTCCAATGTTGTTCAATGACATTGATTCCTACCTACAGATATTAGCGACCCTTTCTTTTTGTTCTACACTGTTATCTCTATCTGTGATCCATCCAATAAAAACATATCCACCCAATAAAATTAGAATAAAAACATAATTTAAAGCATAAACTTGCGATTGGAACATAAATAAATACACCTATGTGAAGAACCAAAAAAGAGTAGGATGATACCAACCCATATATATATATATATATATATATATAATGGAGAATGATGTTGGAGGAAATATAACTAACTGCTCCAAGATAGGGTGAACTTTAACCATTAGGTGATTTTGTAAGGGATGTTTTTATTTATTTTATGAAAACTCGTTAATGTCTATTTTAAAACTAAAGAGGGTGTTTGTGTTATTTAAAGAAACCTCAGGAGAGGTCAAAGTAATTATCCTTTTAAAAAAATCATGACATGTTTAAATCAATAGTCTCTACTTGCTGTATTAGAACATAGGTTATCAATGGGAAAATAGGTATCGGATAGTTTTCTTCAAACAAAAAAAAAAGTATCGGATAGTTGACAGTGAGCTAGAATGGTTTTAAAGATTGATGGGAAAATACATGATGAATATTCTTTATAAATTTTAGATTATGTTTAGAAAATTCAGAACTCTAAAAAAAAATTAAATACGGAGAGGGTGGCATTCATGAAAAAACGTTTGTTTTTTTGCAAAAAAAATTGTAAAACCTAGCAACATTTTGAAAGTTAAAAAGGCCAAGAGCCCAAAACAGTTAAGATAAATGGCCACAATTTTTTTTTGCATTTACTAGTATTAATTTACTACTATAATTTATTATATTGTTATCCTATTTTATGTTTTAAACACAATTAAAAAATAACAGAGAATACTTATTAATTCAGAATAACAAGATACAACTAAAATTTTGTTTAAATCTTGATTTTACTTTTAAGCAAATCAAACAAACCCTATAGCCCATCACCTCATCCAAATAGATTAAGGATTAATCATACAAAAAAACTGAAATTGCACAGCAAACCTCAAAACCAACTAAGCATAAAATAAATATAAACAGAAATGACTCAAAATTCCCTGTCTGGGAGAAATAGATATGCTGAAACTCACCCTCCTCCTAACTAGAGGCACCTAAATTCATGACCAGCATGAAAAACAAATAAAAGAAAATCAAACCAAACAGAACCGAACCTACAAAGTTCAATACCATCCCGCCAATTGCATAAAAATAGTCTGGCTTCCAAGGACCTAATGAAGAAACATATAGCATATTCAACTTACAAATCCATTCATTAAACTAGATATATTTCTATTAAAAACCCAAAGCATCAAATAATAAGTCAACCAAACTTGACTGAAATATGGCACAAGACTGAGAATTTGATCACAACTCGTTGGAACTTGACACAACTCAGAAGCACTTCCGGTGAACAATAGCTGGCCCAGATTCATCATATTCACCCTTGGAGATCCACATCTGCATAGAAGAAAACAAAGAAATTACTCAATGAATCACACAAAATGGTCAATTCTATTGATTATGACAAGTGGAAAAAAAAAATGGAAAAACAATTGAGAAAGGGTGAGTTCATACCTGTTGAAAGGTACTGAGTGATGCCAAGATTGACCCACCAATCCAGACACTGTACTTCCTCTCAGGAGGTGCGACCACCTTGATTTTCATGCTGCTTGGAGCAAGGGCACTAATTTCCTTGCTCATTCGATCAGCAATTCCAGGAAACATAGTAGAACCTCCACTAAGCACAATATTTCCATATAGATCCTTCCTAATATCAACATCACACTTCATGATGGAGTTGTATGTAGTTTCATGAATTCCAGTAGCTTCCATACCGATTAGAGAAGGCTGGAAGAGTACTTCTGGGCAACGGAATCTCTCGGAACCTATTGTTATGACCTGTCCATCAGGCAACTCGTAGCTTTTCTCCACGGCAGAGCTACTCTTGGTAGTCTCCATTTCTTGTTCAAAATCAAGGGCCACATATGCTAGTTTCTCTTTAACATCACGGACAATTTCCTTCTCAGCTGAGGTACTGAAGGAGTATCCTCTCTCAGTGAGAATTTTCACCAAGTACTCTGTCAAATCACGCCCAGCAAGATCCAACCGAAGAATTGCATGGGGAAGAGCATACCCTTCATATATGGGCACTGTGTGACTCACACCATCACCAGAATCAAGCACAATACCTACATAGAACAAACAATTCAAACCATGAAGGAAACAGCGTTATAAGATAGTCCTAAGGAATCACTATAAAATTCCATGTATTATCATCCTCGTACATTTGTTATTGTGCAAGGTGAATATAATTCAATTAAGCTTGCACAAACAAAACCAATACATATAGAATTTCAAGTTACAACCAGCTAGCCAAAGTTTCAAGACATGTACATCTAAAATTGAAGATTGCGACATTTTATCAGATCCGCATATAGAATTTCATGTTACAACCAGCTAACCCAAGTTTCAAGACATGTACAAGTTGAAGATTGCAACATTTTAATCAAATCCGTGTATAGAATTTCTGGTTAACCAGCTAACCTAAGTTTAAAGACATCAACAAGTTGAAGATTGCAACATTTTAATCAAATCAGTGTATAGAATTTCAGGTTAACCAGCTAACCGAAGTTTAAAGACATGTACATCTAAAGTTGAAAATTGCAACGTTTCATTCAGATTCAAACTTAGTTAACTCACGGCATTATTAAGCAATAAATTAAGTGAACTAACCCAATTGAAGACACGTGACCACAAAATAGTAAAACTAAAATCATCCACAAAAACAAACCTGTAGTACGTCCACTGGCATACAGAGATAAGACGGCCTGGATTGCAACATACATTGCAGGCACATTGAAAGTCTCAAACATAATCTGGGTCATCTTTTCTCTATTGGCCTTAGGATTGAGTGGAGCCTCAGTAAGAAGCACAGGGTGTTCTTCTGGAGCAACACGAAGCTCATTGTAAAATGTGTGATGCCAAATCTTTTCCATATCGTCCCAGTTACTAACTATACCATGCTCTATAGGATACTTCAACGTGAGGATACCCCTCTTAGACTGAGCTTCATCACCTACATAAGCATCCTTCTGACCCATCCCAACCATTACACCGGTATGACGAGGTCGGCCAATAATACTGGGGAACACGGCCCTAGGAGCATCATCGCCTGCAAAACCAGCCTGCAAACAAACATAGCGCACAAGACAAACAATACAGATTAAACAATTATCCTTCATCCTTTAAATTATGCATGCAAACAACAGACCAAAAAGTAACGTATACAACAACAATCACGCACGCAACAAGAAATCAACTTTGCAGATCATATACACTAACCTTGACCATTCCAGTTCCATTGTCAACAACAAGAGGTTGAATATCCTCAGCATCAGCCATCTTTCAAAAGCTATACATACAACAGAAAGAACAAAAAAACAGATCAATTACTATCGCACCGTGATCTCATAATTCCTTCAAACACGAAATTATGTAAACAAAAATCATCATTTTCATGCATATGCAATGTAATTAATTTCAACAAAATTAACAGATCGGAAACAAGCATATGAAAGTGTTAATTAAAAACATCATCTGCATAATTCACAAAATCACAAAATCAGCTTACAACAAAATTAAGCAGCTTACAAGTTACAAATCGAAATGAAAAAGAATCAAAAATCAAATCCAGGTGCATCAAAAAGCAGCTTACAACAAAATTAAGCAAAATATTTAAATCTACACAGTCAAAATTAACAGCTACAGAGTAGATCTAGATCAGTAACAGCAACTAAAATCAGAAAATCTCGATCTAGAATTTACCGATCCAGAAACAAAAAAGACCAAGTAAACGAAAAAATCGATTAAAAATAAGCTAATCGAAGAATCGATTATTGAAACGCACCTTGTTTAGAAGGAAAACGCGTTAGGATTTGCAGCGGAGAGCGGTGAAGAAGCGAGGAGTGGGAAGTGTTACGGGAAAGTGTGTCAGAGAGAACAAGGTTTATATATGAAGAGTAAGGTAAATGAGAGTCAAATGAAACTCAAATGCAAATGAATTTGGACAATGCCGAATATTGCGTTTGGTTTTCGGATAAACCCCTATCCCGAAAACAAAGGGAAAGAAAATTACACCCTACTACTGCTACTGTGGAGTAGGTTTTAACTTTTAACTTTGAGGTTGTACATTTTTTTACCATTGACAGAAAATGTTACTTGTTACCGGTTATATTAATATTATTTGATCCAATTAAAATTTATTAGTCACGTGAGTATAGCTCAGTTAGTAGGACAATGCATTATTATATACAGATGTCGGGTTTCAAATCTCGGACACCCCACTTATTCACTTTATAAGGTGAATTCTAACCACTAGGCTACCTGACCAAAAAATTATTAACTTGAGTTTGATTAAAAACTTGTATTTTTTTTAATCAAACTTAAATTAATAAGTCTTAACTCAACTGACAAAAATGTAAAATTGTTAGGCCGAACGTCATTATCGGGGTTCGAACCTCATACCTTCATTTTATGTGTGTGAGTTTACGATGGTTTTCTCATCTCACCTAGCTGCAAAAAAAAAAAAAAAAAAACTCGTATTTTTAAGTTAAATTGAACAAAGGTAAATATGATGATGATGAGTTTGTTGGTTTGGGTCGGATGATTGAATCCATTAGAAATATTTTTTAAAAAATATATCTAAAAGTATTTTTTTTAATTTTCTGCTTTGTTAGAATTTGAACTTTGGATTTTTAGCTCCACCACTTAAAAAAATATAATTCAATGAAATTTTTTAGCAGGTAATTAAATGATATTTTTTTCATGAAAGTTTTAACAATTAAACTATTAACCTTTATTAAAAAAAATTGAGTTCCTGGATTTATAAAATTGGAATCATAAACTTAATATTGGAAAAGGACTACTACATATTTGAATGAATTGATTCAGATAAATGAATTTGAACAAACTTAGATAAAAAAATAATTTATATTGATTTGCATAATCTAGTTGAATAGATCATCACAATATTCATGGACACTCCTACCGAAAAAATGTCTATTTTTTGAAGAAAATATTTGTTCGATCATAATAATTTAAACACAACTAGATCATTGACTCGTGCTAACGCACGGGTCATATTGAAAGTAATATTTGACGGTAATAGGTAACAAAATAGTTTAGTTGAAGATCAAAATATTAAAAAACATATATGTTGGTATTGTACCATGACATAATATTTTCATGACATCGTCCTTGGTACTATAACATAACATAATATTTTAGAAAGTAAACACTTGACATTAAATGCAAAAGCATGGAGGGAAATTAGGAGAGATAATTAGGTTAAAATTATGTTTAATTTTGCGAGACGGGTTACGATTTATAAGTAAGAGAAAAAATAGGATTTAATTTTCGCATGAAATTAGAAACATAGTTTGACTGTAGATAATCATTAAATGCAAAAGTGCATAGGGAAGTTAGGCGAGAGAATTAGGTTAAAATTAAGTTTAATTTTGCGAGACGAATTAAGATTTATAAGTAAGACAAAATTGTTAGTGGATTAGTGGTGAAATTATTGAGAAAACGCCATTAAGACTCGGGTTCGAATCCCTGCAAAGGTTTTTTTCAATAAAGATTTTTTAGATTAATTGCGTGGAGAAAGGAGAGAAATTTTGAGATTAAAATTAGGGTTAAGGATAGCTTGACGGATTAACATTTATAAATAAGAGATAAGAGATAAGAGATGTACTTATTCCTTTTTGTAAATTAAAGTGAAAATTAAGGTGAAAATTAGGAAGAATATTGAATGCACATTTTGAATAATATTATTCCAAAAAAATATGATTTTGTTTCCTTAATAACAATTATCGTTTGCATTCAATTAGGAAAATAAGTTGACTATCAGTGTTGGGGGAAATTAGGAATGCAAATTTTAAATATTATTGATTCCAAAAAAATAATATGATTTTGTTTCATTAATAATAATTATCGTTTCCATTCAATTAGTAAAATAAGTTGACTATTAGTGTTGAGTGAAGTTAAGCATAATAATTAGGTATTTAAAATTTGAGTTTATTGCTTTTCATAAAAGTAGGAAACGATTAGAGAAGGCATCGAAAAAATAAGAAAGATTATTTGATAAAAATGAACCACGAAAAAATAGGAAAGAATATTTGATAAGAATGAAAAAAAAAAGCGATTTAAACCTATGGTTAATATAGTAAAAGCATGCGATAAAATTAGGTTAAGAATTAGGTTAACAAAAACGATACAGGTTAACTTTAAGGAGTAAAAGATTAGATAGGAATCCAAAGATGAAAAGAGAAACAAAGAATATCACTATCGTGTAAACAAATAGTTTTAGAGTAAGCATTACAAAATCTCCAAGATAATTAAAAAAAAAAACGACAAAGAAAGAGAATCAATTCTCTTCTATTTCATATTATGTTTCCTTTGATACTAAGTTTATAAGAAATGAAGTAATTTCAAAAAAAAAAAAAAATAGGAAATTGATTTGTAGTAAGAATTGAGTCTACCAAATTTTTTTTCATATCAGGCACACATCAAAATATATTTGATTATTTTAATATACATAACTAGACTTTTGACCCTTGCGACGCACAAGTCTTTTCGACTATAATAGAAACCAATAAATAATCTTTAACCCGTAAGATTATGAGTCGATCAATAAACGTAAATTAGATTATTATAGATACAATATTACAATCAAATGATAATTAAAAAAATTATTGTCATACCCCAATCCGAAAAATGACGCGACAATTATAAAGAAAAAAGATAAAAAGAATACAAAATTATATTATTACAGGGGTTAATTTTATTTATTACTTTTATAGTTAAATATAAAAAATTAATGCAGTTTATGGTTTCTAACAAATTATTTAGGGTAACCGAGTTTGCATGGAAATTAGGGTATTCTGTTTGTAAACGTATTAAATAAGTGTACAACAACTTGTCAAAAAAAAATCTACAGAAGCAATAAGTTAAATTGTTGTAAACCTAATAAAATTAATAAATAATAAGGATAAGGATTAAGATATCTATTAAATTTTTGCTTTGAAAAATATTCACGTATTTTATTTTTGAACAAATCAAGATGAGATATATTGCTCAAAAGAAGAGTGATTCACCTTGTACAAGGTGTGCTAAAAGTGATAAAACACTCAAATATGTTACAAGACCAAGCACCTTAACACGATGCCACCACCAGAAAAAAAAATATTCACGGTTATTAAAGAGATAAATGAAAAACATATATGATGCAAATTTAGAGTCAAAATTTTAGGATTGAGTTGTTGCAAACCTAAAAATAGATTAATGGAGGAAAAAAATTTGGTTAAGACTTAACAAAATTAATAAATAAGGGTTATTTTTATTTACTTTTTTAAAATATGTAAATGTATTATGCCTAAATAGTTGTGACTATTCAAAAGAGTTTTTATTTTCCCTAAAAAAAGTAAGAGTTTTCATTTTATGAAACCAAACAGAAAACACTTGTGACATTTTTCTTCTGAGCAAACCGAATATTTGGACTGATTAAGGGATCCACGAAAATTCTCAGCCGTCCATTACTTTTAGAGGGTGCTTTCCATCTGTTGCCACATCATCATAGACGGCTATGATGTTCTTGTGGGCCCTACTAGTGCCGACCAATTCTCGAAAGTGTTCCTGTCCCTGTTGGATCCACCTCCTCTCTATCAATTGATCTACCAAACAATCAATGCTCCCATGGAATTATTCAATATTAATATTTAAATACTCACTTAGGTTACATTTATAAAAAAATTGTTTTTTCAAATTTATTAATTTGGACTATAATATAATATCAATTATTTAATAATCTAAAAAAAATAAAATTTACTTATGACCGGAGGAGGTATAGTCTAAGCGTGTGTTTGGTCGTGCAAAAGAGATAATCAGTTTTAATAAAATTGATAATGTAAAATTGATTATGGATGAAAATAATTTTGACTAAAGATAATTTGTACTTCCTACATTTATAAGCAAACCACAACTTTTTAGGTTCATTTAATAATTAATGTATTTGGTCTATAAATATGACCAAATACAATTTTTTTTTTAAAGAGGCTAAAATGAAATATATTACCAATTCAATATCTTCAAACTTTTGGAATAATTAAACTTTTGGAATCAATTTTATATCTTCAAAATCAATTATGATCAATTTATAAGTGAAACTAAGCATACACATGTTAGGAGGAAAAATTGGATTAATGTGTTGAAAAATTCAACAAATAGGGGTAGAAAAAGACCGCACGAAAAGAAAAATAATAAGGAAAATGAAAAGTGGAATGAATAACAAAAGCGTTGAATGAAAAAAATGTGTTTCCAAGTTTCACTCAAAAGCAAAAACAATATGGGGTAAATTATTACGATTCTTAAGATAAATAAACTTAGAGTGTGTTTGGATGGGGTAATGTTTTGAGGGAATGTAATGTTTTAAGGAAATTCAAATATTTTGAGGTGAATTCCATTGTTTGGATAATAATTTGAAGAATTTTCAAAATGATGGAAATTTATGAAGTATTTTGTTCAAGTTAAATTTAGAGAATTTCAAATGACATCTAAAAGTTAAGAATTTCAAAATTCTTCATTGTTATAAATTTTCAAAATTTGCATTTTGGTCCTCAAATTTTCCAATTTTTTCAATTTGACCCCAATAAATTTATAAAAAATTGCAAATTAACCCCTCAAGTTTTTCAAAAATTATAATTTGACCCCTCAATTTTTTGAAAATTTCAAATTGACCCCTAATTTCATTTTTCAAATTTGGCCCAACTTTTTTTTTTTTTATAAAAGTTGCCCAAAAATGATGACAATATTTTTTTTTTATTACTTCATCTAAACAATAACATTTAACAATGAAAGCAATTGAATTGAATCATTTGAATTCCCTAAAATTCTAAATTCTTCAAAAAATTTCAATTACCCCATCCAAACACACTCTTAGAGAAAGTCTAGCCACTAAGTTTTAACTATTTACAGAGTCATGGTTCGAACACAGACATCTTAATTAGCAAAAAAAAAAAAATACTAAGGGATATTGTAGAAAAATAACATGGCATTTAGGTTTAGGTTTTATTTTACATTATTCTTTGATGAATTGAAAGTAATTTACCCCATTAAAGAAAAAAGATTCAATTTTTTTTATCTTTATTCTTATAATCAGTTATCATTTTCATTTCTTATGTTCAACGTGTGATATTCATTTCCTTCCTTCGACATGTCATCTTCATCTACTTTGTTATAGAATTGAATCCTACTTATCATTAGGGGTATATTACCTCAATTCATCAAGGGATAATTTAGGTCTTACTGAATGTCATATATAGAGTTTGAGATTTAAACTCTAAACATTCCACTTATTCACCTTTAAGAGGTGAATTTATAGTCATTACGTAACTTGACAAAAATAAAAAAAATACACATCATATTATATGGTTAATAAATTGAACCATAAATTTAAAACAATTTAATTAACCAAACTTAATTCAAAAAATCAGTTTAAACTTTTTTGAACACTTTAATTTATATATTACAAGTGTTTAACCAATATAATTTTTAGGAATATATATATTCCTAAAAAAATTATATTGGTTAACACCAAATTTGAGTCGTTTATTTTGTTTGATCTAATGGTTAATAATTATTTGCTAAATTAATTTGTGTGATCTTTTCTCCTGCAACTCATCTGATTGCAATGTTTTTATACTCCATCTCCCATCAACACACCAAAGTTCCATGAAATCACGTTTCTACTCACGTTTCAAAATCAGATTCCTTAAAATGATTTTCTTCTTCTCACTTGTTTCAATTTCAACACCAAAAACCCCATCGGTTGTAAAAAAAAAAATCATCTAGAATACCCTAGTTTCAATAACTTCCTCAAATTGAGAATAGATGGAGATGTAAACAAGAATAAATCATGATGCATCATGTATGCAATCTGAGTTTTTGAATGATTGAAAACAATAATAGCGTGAGATTGAGAGAAAGAGTGCACACAGTGAGTTAAATTAGAAACTATTGTGAGCCTTCGATTAAATATAATGTAGGGTTGAAATTTGGTGTCAACGAATCCGTTGACACCAAGTATCAACGGATCCTGAATAATGACCCTTAAATTAAAATGAATGGCTCACATTAAAAAGTGCGGTTTAAATGGCAAGTGACTTTACTTCTCCTTTCCACGCGCTCCCTTCGTCCCAACCGTTTCTCCTTCCTTGTTCTCTCTCAAATCTCAATGGTGATACACCCTCCAGAATCTTCCTTCTATGTACTTCGTGCCCTAATTAGCATTTTCCAAAAGCATTTGAGTTATAAAAATGAGAAATTCAATCAATTCCATACCAAAAACAAGGTAAAATGAATGTAAGTAAATAATGCAATAAAAGTGGTCAAACAAGAAAAATAACATGCACAGTAATGAAGCAATAAATGTTTGTGTAATAAAAGTGGTCAAACAAGAAAGACAAATTGCACCATAATAAAGCAGTAAATGTAATAAGACATGAAAATGATTTTTTAAGGGATACTCATCTCATCTATCTATATCTATAAATACGCTCCAATGTTCTTGCAAACAAAATATCCAATAGATCAAGGTGTGAGTTCATTATGTATTCATTCTATGCTCTCAAAATTCACTATTAATTTTTTTTCCTTATTACTTCGTCCAACTTTTTATATATCTCTATTGAGTTACTTGTACTGCTTGTTTGTTTCTATTAACCCTCCCATGTATAGTATCTACATTAGTTTCTGATCACTTGTGTTAGTTAACTTAAAAACCTTTGTTTTACATGATTTTATTTTTGTAAAGGATTTTTCTTACTTCACAAGCAGTTAAAGCACTAAACCCATATTTAACATTATACATTTATGAGCTGTGTTATTTTACTTAAAAAATCTGTGTTTTACATTATTTGTTTTTCTAACGGTTGTTTCTCACTTCCCATGCAGTCTCTACTATTAGTTTCTGACTTGTGTAAGTTACACTAGAAAATCTTTATTACTTAACATGATTTGTTTTTGTAAAGGTTGTTTTTTTACATAATTTTAATTAAGTCCTATCATGCATGTATAATTTTTTTTTTGTCGTTGATACTTGTAGGAAATTATCAGCATTCACACATAAGAGACGATGAAGAAAGAACTCAACCTTATCTCTCTCTTTATTCTCCTGTCATCTATCACGGTAAGAACCCTATATTCTTTCTTTTTTTCATTGTCACTGTTCAAAGGATCAATTTATTGTTTCCTTTATATCTAAAATGGGTGTTCATCAAACGCAGACAACTATCGCCGAGCATTCGGTCGTGATTCATTCAAACAAACAAGAGAAGTATGAGGGTAACAACATGTTTCATCCAAGCAAGCAAGAGAAGTATGTGGGTGAAGTTGACGGCGTGATTCATCCAAACACTTATGAGAAGTATAACGGTGAGGGTGACAATGTGATTCATCCAAACACTTATGAGAAGTATGACGGTGAGGGTGATGTCGTGTTTCATTCCAACAGGGAAGAGAAGTATGACGGTGAGGTTGACGACATGATTCATCCAAATACTTATGAGAAGTATGATGGGGAGGGCAACTACATGATTCATCCAAACACTTTTGAGAAGTATGACGGTGGGGGTGATGTCGTGTTTCATTCCAACGGGGAAGAGAAGTATGACGGTGATGGCAAAAGAATGATTCATCCAAACACTTTTGAGAAGTATGAAGGTGGAGGTGATGTCGTGTTTCATTCCAAAGGGGAAGAAAAGTATGACAGTGAGGTTAACGACATGATTCATCCAAACACTTACGAGAAGTATGATGGGGAGGGCAACAACATGATTCATCCAAACACTTTTGAGAAGTATGACGGTGGGGGTGATGCCGTGTTTCATTCCAACGAGAAAGAGAAGTATGACGGTGAGGGCAACAGAATGATTCATTCAAACACTTTTGAGAAGTATGACGGTGGGGGTGATGTCATGTTTCATACCAACGGGGAAGAGAAGTACGACGGTGAGGTTGAGGACGTGATTCATCCAAACACTCATGAGAAGTATGACGGGGAGGGCAACAATATGATTCTTCCAAACACTTTTGAGAAGTATGAGGGTGGGGGTGATGTCATGTTTCATTCCAACGGGAAAGAGAAGTATGATGGTGAGGTTGACGACGTGATTCATCCAAACACTTACGAGAAGTATGACGGGGAGGGCAACAACATGATTAATCCAAACACTTTTGAGAAGTATGACGGTGGGGGTGATGTCGTGTTTCATTCCAACGGGGAAGAGAAGTATGACGGTGAGGGCAAAAGAATGATTCATCCAAACACTTTTGAGAAGTATGAAGGTGGGGGTGATGTCGTGTTTCATTCCAACGGAGAAGAGAAGTATGACGGTGAGGTTGACGACGTGATTCATCCAAACACTTATGAGAAGTATGATGGTCATCACATAGTTATTCATCCCAATGCTCAAAAGAAGTATATGGTGGAACCATTATTTTTCAGAGAGAAAATGTTAAAGGAAGGGGTCGTAATGCCAATGCCTGATATTAGAGATAAATTACCTAAAAGGTCGTTTTTACCTCAGAGTATACTTGCCAAATTACCACCGTTTTCTACTTCAAAGATCGATGAGTTGAAAGGATTTTTCAAGGTTTCTGATAACAGTCGAACCGAAAAGAGGATGAGGGATTCACTCCGAGAGTGTGAAAGGGCTCCTGCTAGAGGCGAATCCAAAAGATGTGTGAGGTCCATGCAAGAAATGGTCGACTTTGCAACTTCTTCTTTGGGTCATAATGTCGTGGTTCGCACAACTCAGAATGTAAATGGGTCAAGTAGGTATGTTAAGATGGGTCAAGTTAATAGAATCAATGGTGGTAAGGTGACCCGATCCGTCACATGTCACAAACATATGTTTCCTTATATGTTGCTCTATTTTTGTCACTCTATTCCAATGGTTCGGGTTTATCAAGTGGATCTACTCGATCCCAAAAGTAATGATAAGATCAATCAAGCTGTAGCTGTGTGCCATTTGGATACTTCTTCTTGGAGTCGTGCACATCCTGCTTTTGTAATTCTTGGGTCGGGTCCTGGACGTATTGAGGCTTGTCACTGGATATTTGAGAATGATATGTCATGGACTCTTGCTAACTGAATAGAT
Source organism: Medicago lupulina (assembly GCA_958299785.1). Taxonomy (NCBI): domain Eukaryota; kingdom Viridiplantae; phylum Streptophyta; class Magnoliopsida; order Fabales; family Fabaceae; genus Medicago; species Medicago lupulina. The sequence continues at coordinate 1,599,546 of OY283139.1, forward strand.
GTTTTGATAGGAATTAATAAATAAAATTTGTGTCTAGTTTTCTTCAATGTAACTTTCAGCTTAATTAAGTTCTACTATTAATTATCATTATGTACCATTAGTAAAAGATCCGTGCATTTGCATGAGTTGCGTAATATGACGATAACTATATTAGAGATAAATGGGAAATAATGACTCCTGATTCAGAGTAGTGTTAATAACAAACAAAAATAAACTTCACTTGGAAGTTGGAACTTCGATCACACTACAAAACATCAACAATAATGACCAATATCACTGAATATTCAACCTACTGGCAAGTTGATAAACGTATGACTGTACCTACAAAACATGCATAATAATGGGTTAAAGATGAACCTCTGCAATGTCAACAAAAAACAAAAACAAAATAGGACAAAGAGTGCCAAAGGTAGTCTCGTTGTGACTTTTGAGAGTGACATGTAATCAACAAACAAAAATAACATAAAATAACGGTTACTATAGATTAGCGTCTTACTTCCAATAACAACTAATACCATGTATATGCCAAGCTAATCAAGGCTCCATCTCTAAAACTTTCAAAACCATATTAATAGATTTTATGTCTCAAATCTCTTGATCCAATTCAAGGGGATCTATTTGCAAAAACGCCATACTTCAAATAAAGTGCATGACACCATAATTAAAGATTTAAAGTCATCTATGTGTATAGATAGAACTTAGAAGAACCCCATATATAACTCCAAAAAAAATAATATTAAATCAATTGTATGCTTATGTCAAAAATATAAACACATTACACATCCCATGGAGATAGGAGGCAATATTATACAATATTAGACTAATCTTGTCTGTTTGGTTGTGCTTGTGAAATAACATCTCCAAACCAATGGATTGTGGTGACACCAGTAATTAGACTAATCTTGTATATTTTTACTTGTACTTTTCTTTACATGTATAAAGAACCTAATATCAAAACAAAAAAAAAATGCTTACCTCAGAAACATAAAAATGTGGCAGTGTTAATATGCCAAATCTTTTTGACAATGCCTACATGTCAATGTGTCGTATATGACAAAGATATTATCATACTTGAGGTCTGAATATATTATATTAGAATTAGGATAGGATGATGATTATAGATGAAATGAGAACTGAAAACATGTATCTGAAATCATATATGTACTTATTTTGCTCTTTTTGGCTTGTCATGACTCACGCCGACTCGGTTACACGTGTCACAAATCCTAAAAATCGCGATTTAACTGTGGATTCTAGTGACCGGAATGTTCCAGTGTTGAATGCACAGGTGTTGTTGAGTGTGGAACAATGATGCACCTTTGCATTCACCACCGGTGGGCATGGCTACATCATTTGTTTGACTTAGTAACTTTGTTCATGGTAACTTAATTCAATGTCTCATTAATGATAATTAGAATAGAACAAATATAAGAATCAATTATCTTAGCTTTAGAAAAAAAATCAAAAAAATTGAATCAAATAGATTTTTCAGTGAACCATATTGTAAAGTTACAAGTCATTGAAGTGCATAATTTAAGAACCTAAAATCATCTACTCTTAGCAGTACTTACTCAGTAGTTATCTAAATATATCAGCAACAGACTATATCAGCCAACTACAATCATCTGCTTCGAATACTAATTGCATGAATGGTGGTAACTATCTTACAATATTTTCGAATGAAGTGTTCCAGCTAAAATTGCACCAACAACATGAAATTCATGGAAAAATATAGTTGAAATTGCACTAACCAGGTCAACTAAACGGGTGATTAATCAATCTACTACATTGAATTAGAAAGAACAAATAAGTTAACAAGAGAATCAATTCAAAAGCAAGTTTATACCATAACGAACACGAAAGTATACAGTTTCTAAAATCAAAACCAAATTAATCATCATAACCTCAAATCTGAGATTCTAGCTTGTGTTTGGGTGAAGCATGAATCTGAAATTGAGAATCGCAGATCGTAAATGAGTATACTCAATTATAATCACAATGATGCGTGATTCAGATACGAGAATCGAAGGTAAAGAGAAACCGAGCGAGATAGTAAATCTAAGAGCAAACCATAAACGGTTTATGGCTCCAGAAATAAATTAGCATGAATTTTCTGCCATAGAATGAATTGATGCTAGAATCCGCCACCGGCCTTTGTACGTTGCCATCAATGTCGCTGAGTTTATGCAGATCAAAGCATGAATTGATGCAACGAGTATTGGCAGATCCAAGGCTACTGTAGCATGAGCACTGACTTGTGCTTGAAGCTATTGAAAAATTGTATACATTCTCAGACTTATAACCATCATAATCAAGTTAGTCGGTACTTCCCAGATCACCAAAAAATAAAAATGATGGTGCATTTGAGGGAATTTTACCATCATGAAAATTAAGAGAATATGTATTAACTGACCGAAAATCCGCTTTAAATATCCCCCCTTCTACTTCTTCAATTTCCGATTTGGAGGGAGTAAGAGGGGAGATGTTAAGAGTGGATTTTCAGAATATGTTCCCGAGACAACCTCAATGCAGACTCAACCATCTCAGTAAGTTAACAATTATTCTCTAGTTTTTCTTATTACTTCCCCTGTACACAACAGCATTTTTATCTTTTGAAAGCAAATATCATAAGGCGCATTACGAAGAGGAACATAAACTATGAATGAACTAGAATTGAAAAAGAATGGAAATAGCTTGAGAAAACAAAGAGTACTACTAGAAACTGTAACATGATTAGACAGAAAATTATGAAGAGGAACATAAACTCAGTAATGGTAACATGCTCTTCATGATCAGAATGAAGATGCTAGAAGTTTTAGGAGAGATTTGTCGCTCATTGTGGTCCTACCAACCTCAAGGGATTACTCTCTTCATTTACGCATATGATACCGAGTTAAAAAAAAGGTGAATATTTTTTTGTTTAACAAAACAAAAATGAAAAGGTACTTGTTTTCCAGGATTTTGTTTTAATAATAATTAGTCTTAGACAGTTAGTAATTTGTTATAACCCACTATATGTTCATATTCTTTGTGGGCTATGTCACAATAGGTTTAGCTCATTGTAAAAATGAAACAAATAATATTATCATGATAGAAGTGAATAAAAATAATGCTCTTGTATTTTTTATTTTTTTAGGATTAAAGAGAAAATTTTGAATTGAGACACAAAACTCATGTACAACACAGAGCTATACACGAGGGCTACACATCAAGTCAACATAGCTGCTTAAGTACCTATTTGTTTCGGTAGGGGGACAGCCAAATGTGTGTCTGAGAGAGTAACATTCGTGGAAATAGAGAAGCTTGGTTCCTAGCTTCCACGACAACACGATTTTTTGCCGCAGTTTTGAAAAAGCAAAGCCACTCCAAATTAAAACATAAATATCATATTGTTTTGATGGCTCCCATTTCATTTTGTGAGGATCAAATTAAGTGTCAAACCATACTCAAAATCACTTTCATAATGCATGTCAACAATTTGGCATTACCTTACATCAGATAAGCAGCTATGAATTACTTCTGTTAACCAAAATACATCCTTATTAGTAATTAAGCTGGACTTCTCTTTTAATGAATCTCTATATAACTCTGTCAAAGTTGAGCCAATATAGAATAGGAGTACTTAGTATCATAATGCAGTATTGCAGCACTATTTAATTCAAATCACATTCCTAATAATTCTAACAAAGTGACCAATCCTAAGAATTGACACCACTTCAAATAACCAATCAGAAGGAAAATAGCTTATTCCTGCCTCGCCTTGTATCTTTCATGTTATTATTCAATCTTAGGCTTGAAATTTTGATATTCTTCCTGTGTAGGACCACTTTATCTGATCGGAACAAACGTCCGATCCTAATCTCTGCCATGATGCAAATGATGTGAGTTGTGAGTAGTTTAAGAAAAAGAATGTACCAAAATAAAAACATCTACTTCTAATACTAATTACATGGATGGTGGTAACTAACTTACAATACTTTGAATGAAGTGTTCCAGTTCAAATTGCACATACAACAAGATACTTTGAATGTGTTTGAAGCCATCGCCAAGGTAGCCAGTACCATCTAGATCAGCAAAGCATGCGAGGGATGTTTACTGTCATGAATATCAGATTAACTGTAATATGATAAACTCGAGAATATATTCGTAGTTTATCATATAATGTTCTCGGGTTTATCACATTACAGTGAATCTGATACAAAAACATTTCTATCTTTTGAAAGGCGCATATGTGATTCCTTATGCTTGGCCAAGATCATCATCATCTGCAGGTTTAGAGATTGATATTAAGGAATTATGACGGCAACCCTAGTTTCAAGTTTGAAACAAGATTGTATGATCAGTGTCTATATATACACAATGTTGCCACAACCTGGGCCTTATTGATTTTTTTCTAGGCTGTTTCTTTTCACACTCCTATTTTGTTATAATATACAATTCAGAGTGAACTATTTTAGTTAGTTTAGAAATAGAATTTGTGTGAGTTAGTTAACACTTAACATCTTTGTTTGTGAAAAATTGAAGAATTAGACATGCATCAAAATAAATTATGAGCAAAATATCTAATGGAAGCAAATGAAACAGCATGAATTAAAAATAGAGTAAAAAAGTTGCACCGACATTCAAAGGTTACACCATTTTGATCCCTTATTTCTATTTCAAGGTTCATATTGGTTCCTTAACACAAAAAATGTGCATGTTAGTCCTTTAAATTGATTAAATGGTATCACGTTAGTCCTTTCCATCCATTCGGTTAGTCAAAGTAAACAAAATTAACGATTGAAACCATGTGGCATTGATGTGGCTTTTGAGAAACAAATGGGACAAATAGGAAAACGAAAGGACTCATAAGCGTTTTTATCTTTCAAAATCAATGGTTGATTAATACGACGGTGGAAGAATATTAATTCGTTGGCTTCCTAAAGAATTGTTGCCGTTTTTTTTTTCTTCTCCGTTTTTAAGATTTTTAAATGGTTTATTGTTTGTGAACATTTTTAAGATGAAAAGCAACACAGTATATTGCATTTCTTGAAACTGATTTGAATATAATGTGTGTCTTAATTTTTTTTGTTGTTGTTTTAGGGTTTAGGTTTTACAACAGATGGACGGTTTCATCTCATGATTCATTTTGGAAGGGATTTCTTAGAGGAACAGTGGTTGAAATACGAAGGGTTATAATCATATTATAGGTGTGATCTTTGTACAACATCCCCTATCACAATCACAACCTAAATTTTTGTACCGACCTATAATTGAATAACTTATTCCTGTTTTTAATTTTGTAGACGAACATGAAGTTGTGGATAACAAGTTACGGAAGAGGAACATATTGTTGCTGAAGAAAGACTTGCAGTGCATGATGATACTCATTTAAATGTTAAGGTGAAAGTTATGATGATAGTCAAGATGAAAGTTGTAATAAAGATAACACAAGTGATATAGATTTTGAAGACTCTAATGATGATTTTTTTTTTGAAGTGGATCAACCATATGATTTGGAGCTTGACCATGGAAAACAAGAAAGGAAGGCAAGTACCGAGGAAAAGAGCCAAGTGCACAACAAAGTTACTTGAAACATGGGACAACATTTTTTATGAAAGAAGGGAAGATACTGAATATGAAATATTTGCTAAGGGTTCAAGAAAACACTATTGTGGAGGGACAACAATGGACAAGGTAAAAGTGAAGTTGATTGTTAAAAGTTTGTGAGCTCTTGTGAAAGTGATGAAGACCTTAGACCAAAGAATAAGGACTTTCTAATTTTTAAGACATGAAAGAATATTACATATTAATACAAGTGAGAATTAGGTACTTATTTTGTTGCAAAACATTACTTCAAGGAAATAATAACAACATATGCGGTGCATTCTAGAAGAAATTTAAAGTTAAAAACGAAAAGAAAAAAGTGAGGGTGATATGCAAAGATGTAGGTCAATGACAAACATATTGTGGAAAATTACCAAATGAAGACACATGACACTGAGAAAGGTGGTGAATATTCGTAAGCAAAAGATATTTTAAGGTGAGAAGGCCAAGCACACAATGGCTTTAAATAAGAATACGAATATATTTTTGTTTTTTTACAACAAATAGAAATATTTTTTAAAACCATAGTTTTTAACTAGTTTACATGTTACCTTTTTTTAACTTTGAATTGACCAAAAAAAACTTTGGAAAAAACTAATCATAATAACTTTTCATTTTAGAATGAAAAATATATTTTTTATAAAATCATTTTTTTAAATCCAAACAAACAAACACTTCAAAATGATGAAAATCACTTTTTTTTTTTATTAAAGAAATAGATTATTTGTTAGAAAAAATCTGAGAGTAAATAGGCAATCATCCCCTTGAAATTGTAAGTTTCGTCAATTACTCTCCTTGAAATTAACAAAACTTCAATTACCCTCTGAAATTGCACAACGTTAATCAATTTACCTCATCCGTCAAATTATTATGTTAATCAACATGATGTTTTGCAAATATTCCCCTGAAGTTTTGCAGTTATGCGCAAAATGCCCTCCGAACTTGAAAATTTATATTTTTTTCTCATCTATAAAAATGACTGCATTATCACTGAATTGTGGAACATATTAGCTAAGTTTTAAGGATAAAAAAAAAATGGCTAAGTTTTATGGGATATGTTGTCCTTTTGGAATTTGCAACTCGAGTTCACCAATATGCAGTTTTAGTGGCACAAAAATCATTTATGCATCAATTTTTTTTTTTTTTTTTGTGTACAATTATTATTACCTTATAGTAGTTTGTTATCACATTCTTAGAAGGTCGATAAATCCTTGTTTGGTGGTTAAACTTTTTCTCATGTCTTATATAAACATAATAATGTATTTATATGACTTACGAGAGCATCATATGGTTGTATATCGTCAAAACTTAGCTAATATGTTTCACAATTTAATGATAATACAGTCATTTTTAAGGATACGAAAAAGAAAAAAAAATCAAGTTTAGGGGCATTTTGCACATAAGTGCAAAACTTTAAAAAATATTTGCAAAACGTCATATTGACTAACAGAATAATTTAATAGAATAAATAAATTTATTAACGGTGTGGAATTTCAAAGAATAATTGAAGTTTTGTTAATTTGGAGTAATTGAAGAAACTTATACTTTAAACGTGTTTTACATTCTTATCTCCACCCACACCATCTATTATTATCTCGTGTTGATCATTTACGACTGCGCGATACCAAACGAAACCACAACGCCGCCTACCACCTGATCTCTCTGCAACTTCTCTTCACACTCCGCCATGTATGTTTCAAAGCTTCTCTATTTCTTTCATTTTTAATCTACTATTAATATTCGATTCGAATGCAAATACTTCTTATTTCCCCAATTTTTAAATCTAGGGTTTTGTAACCTTACTCCGATTAAATGTTATTTAAATCTAGGAAACCATGATCTGAATCTGTATGATTGTGTGCTTGTTGTTGATTTAGTGAATATTAATCTAGGAAAAATTATTATGAATTTCGTTTAATCATTTTGACACCCCTGTTTAACGTGCATATGCTTTTTTTTATTATTCTTTGTATTAATGCTTATTATTTTTCTACTTTGACAATTATGCTGTCAAAATATTGTTATGACTTCTTATAAGGTCATGTTTGAATTTTATTGTGAATTCAGGGCTGACGAGGAACCTGTTGATCCAAAGAAGCTTCTCGAAGAGTCTTGCAAACCGAAATGTGTGAGACCGTTACTTGAATATCAGGTGTGTGGAATTATTATTATTATTTTGAAGAGTAGAATTACAAGCTAGATCGTTTAAAGACGAGCTTTGTTCTTAATTTAAGCGATCAGTAAAAAAAAATAGAGTTTAATTCATATACACTGTCAGTGTAAAGAATTTTAACACTGTCGATCAATCATAAGCATCAAATAATTAGAAATGTTTGTTTTGATTGAATCTGAATTTCTGATGTGTTGACGGTGTGAAACTTTGACACTAACTGCTTGAAAATTGAACTCATCTTTTTTTACATGTTTAAGAACTCATAGTAGTTAGACGTTTTTAGTGGGTATTTCATTTATCAGTTTATTCTTTACTCAAAAATGTGATTAGAGAATTTTATAGTCATTAGTTTATATGAAAGGAATGTGGAAGGGAGTACTAGCAAGGATAAGGTCAAGAAATGAAAATAACAAAAAAAAAGAAACAATTTAGCGAAGGAAATGTTTGATTGTTGGAGGAGTTATCTGGCAGAGGCTATACAATATTATCTGAGTGATTTAGACTAAATGAGTGGCTGCTGGCTAGGTAGTCATGAAACTAAATTATTATGCTGAGCTACAACAAGTCAGCCTAACTTTTAAGTGCTTTTCCTTTATGCTGATACATTTTGCTCTTCTTTCATTTGTCATTCTATAAAAAATACAATTCTTCTGCTGTAGTATTTTGTGAGGGATTTTAGGATTCTGTTCCAAGTGAGGAAAATTAATATAAAAATGCAAGTAGATGGATTATAATTTATACACAATGAAACCAAGGCCTCAACATACATTTTTGGGGCATGCAGAATAGGGTAGAGAGATCACGGTTTCGGCTTTGTTGAATAAAAGTTTATTTTAGTAGGGGCTGCCTCTTATATTCCCCTTCCTTCTTTTGAGCTGAGACTTCGAGAGAACCACATTGTATGACGTTAGTGGAAAAATCTCATCTCCTGATTTGTTTAGTTGAATAGTAGATACATGAGTGATTGTCAATGGACAATAACAAGCAGCTCCATTGTGGCTGTGGCTCTGGGGAAGGGTAGGCCATAGGCCCATTGTAGGTTGCCTTATCTTGCTTTATTATGAGGCTGACTCCACTCCAACACACATGATAGCAACTCCCATTGATGCTCCGAGGCTGACTTCACTCCAGCCACACGATAGCAGCTCCTATTGATAGCAACTCCTATTGATGCGCCAAGACAAATTTAGAATAAAAACAAGTGTTGGCAAATTTTTATTCCAACTTATTTTTGTTTTTGAAAGAACTTCATGCAAAGAAAACTAATTCTGTAAATTTATACAGGCATGCATTAAAAGGATACAAGGCGATGATTCTGGGCAGAAACACTGCACCGGACAATATTTTGATTATTGGTATTGCGTTGACAAATGTGTAAGTATTCGTTTACGTTTAGTTTGTTAATAGCCATTGATCCACTTCATTTGCTTTTGTATGCCTGATAAATCATAATCTTGCAATGCAGGTTGCACCAAAGCTATTCACCAAACTGAAGTAATTGGGGAGAATATTTTGGTATTATAATGTTGTTTTGTTTATCTTCGTTCTCAAATAACTACTCCTAAACATGTGCTTTTGTAACCAAAACTCGTGTCTTGTATGGTTTTTATTTTGCTTATTGGGAATTTCTGATCCCATGGAGACATTGGGTGATAATTAATAATGTGTTTGGAAACAGGTATAGACCAACATTTTTGTCAAGTTTGAAAAATGTGTTTGGTAACCGGCTGTTTGGATTTATTGTCTGTCTCACCGCTTTCCCTTAGCAGTGGTTTGTCGAATTCCTCTTGTTTTGTGAATGACTGAACTGAGTATTGGGGGATTCGTGGAATAATGGTCTTGAGGTTCCTGCTAAGGTTGATTCAAATTTTTGGGACAAAATGCATGTTTCTCCCTTGTAATAATTAAGTTTTTTGTTTGTCATTTCATTTTTAAATGCAATCTTTAAGCTAAGTTTGAATAGCTTAATGATATGGCCATTTGGGGTCATTAATGCGTTTAGCCCTATTTATAAAGGCAATCTTTTTTTACAACAAAGTCATTTCATTTTTACTTTTTTGTTAATATTTGTGTTGATGTTAGTGGATTTCCTTTAATTTATGTAGAATTTTTTTGAAAGTAGAAAAAAAATAGAAGCAGCAAAAACAGCATAGTTATTTTTATTTTTTATTTTATTTGTAAAATTGATAGAAAAAGTAGAAACTTTTTTTCCATGATACACACCCCAGGGCGTTCAGTTTTATCAAAAGGGAAAGGTTGTATCTCCAAACAAAATAGTTAGTAAGATCCTCATTACCTAGAAAATCAAGCACCGATGATTTCCAACTTAGATGATATGAAGTAAGAAAACCTGCATAAAAGTATAGAGAGACATTTGAAGCAAAGCAAGCAGATACAGCAAAAGCAAGCAGATACTATGTGTTTACCACCTGCAAATCTAACACAGATTGCCTTTTGGGCTAAACTTTAAGCTAGTTTGATGCATTGAAAGAGAAGGTCTTCTCCAACTACTCTCCCTAAAATGCTCTTTAAAATAATTAAAAATACCCTTCTTTTAACTCTCCTTGTACATGAAATTTGCTTTCTAAAATACTAAATTAATCAAATAAATACATAATTAATCAATTTTACAAGATTAAGCTTGAAAATGTCTGATTTAGTCTCCCAAATATCAACCTATCAAATACCTACTCTTTTTTACCCCTCACTAAATTAATACTCCCTCCCGTCTTAAAATATAAGCAAAAAAATCTCATTTTCTTTATCTCAAAATATAAGCAAAAAAGACGAACTTTATGATATTATTGTGTTTTTTCAAACAAATCATCTTTTCCAATGTAAAATTAAATGCATGTTGCATTCAATTTGTTCCTCTTTTTATTTTCTCCATAATTTTTAACCAATGAGATTTATTTTTACATCTTTCCATGAAACTTATTCCAAGGAGAACACAAAAAATTATACCTCAATTCACTAAGTATTGCTTTTCTTAATAAGTGTGAATTAATGTTTTTTGCTTATAAAAAAAAACGGAGGGAGTACCTACTCTCTAAAGTATTTAAAGTTCATATTTTTAAACTCTTTTCCTTCCAAATTATTAGACTATTTATAAAAAAGGATCGTCTCTAAATATAAGGCCCTCTATCAAATTTTTAGATAGAGTTTTTTTTACTCTTTTTTTTTTTCCTTCAAATATGTTTTTCTTAATACTATCATTTTGTTTTAAAATATGAGAAGTTAATATTAGTTATATGTATATCAAATGGTAATTTAGTCATAATTAATCACACACATTATAGACAAATTTATTACTCCAGCAATTTATTTTAATACTTTATTTTTTGTTACAAAGTTATATAAAAAGAGATGTTGGGAGTAACATAAAGTATGTGAAAGTTCAATCTATTGGTGGATAACAACTTCTTTTTTGAACAATGGTCGATAACAACTTAACAACATGGACTAGTAAAACTAATTTCATATATAATTTTACACGCACCGAATATCTTATAATCTTGCAAATCATATACTACAAATTTTGAAACCAGCTGAATGATATGATAGATTGTGGTTTTTTTACCGAACCGCAATGAAAAACTATTTTGAAATCAGTGCATTTTTATTAAATTTACACTTTATTTTGTCAAGCATTCATACTTGTCACGAATCTACGATCTTGTGTACGAATAAGGTCATGTCCTAATTGAGTCCACCTTGCTCCATTAATCTCCGGATACGAGATACGATACGAATATGATATTGCAATGATACGTCGATACGAAAAAATTTCAAAAATCAAAATACGATACGTCTGAGATACATTAATAAAAAAAATTATATAATTAAATATACAATGTAATTATGACCAATTTTTTTCATATGCAAATATATTAACAAACAAAAGAAACCAGTCATAGGCTCGTAGCACATCAACATAAATATAAAGGCATAATAACACTGATGATTAAGAGAGTGATGATTAGTCAATTATATACACAATATACCCCAAAAAGAATATCATCAGTGCTACACTATATCCAAAAGAAACATTGTTATTGCTATACTCGATCCAAAAAAGAAACACTATATCCAAAAAAGAACACATCAGTTTTCAAGAGTTAAGTTATTATAGTTAACATTAATTGGGAAATATCAGGACATGTATCGGTGCATGATAATTATCAGTCCTAATACGTATCGGGCATCGGGAAGTATCAGACAGGTATCGGTGCACGATACGCAGGGGATACGAGTATCAATGCTTCACAGCTCATAGCTAAAGAAATACCGTGTGTATTTATTGCTTTTTTAGATAAAAAAAAAAAAATTAGAAATGATGTAGGATGATTTGACCCGAAATAGAGAAACCGGATCGAACCCGAATGGAATAGGAGAGAGAGAGAGAGAGACTATAGTTTAGTTGATCCCAAATTACGATTCTGCAATACCACAACGAAACAACTCTCTGCAACCTCTCTTCGCTCGCGCACCACCATGTATGTCTCTATTCCTTTCATTTTTCATCTCTCCATTCCAATTTTAAATCTAGCGTTTTCATTTGGACTGTCCGATCTATAATGAACGATTGAGATTAACTTTTACTGTGAATGAATTCAGGGCTGATGAGGAACCTGTTGATCAGAAGAGATTTTTCGAAGACTCTTGCAAACCAAAATGTGTCAGACCGTTAATTGAATATCAGGTATATGAATTATTTATTATCACTTTTACATTCGTAAAGTTTATTATGATATGATTTATTCAAAGAAAAATATGATCTGAGAATTGTAAGTGTATATGAAAGGAAGAAGTAGTAAGGACATTTAATAAAACTAATGAAGGACTAGGTGCTTTTCCTTCGGGGTCAAGACCCAATTTGGTCTCTCACAATTTTCAAATTGGGGATGAATTAGTCGCTCTGTTATAATGAGGAGTTGGAATTGTTTTTTCTCGCGACCCAATTAATATTGTTTTTTGTAAGGGGCTAAATTGAAACGCTAGAAAATTGTGAGTCAACAAATGGGGTCTTTATTCTGATGCATTTTGCTGTTTTTCAATTCTATCGAAAATATAACACTTCTTCTGCTGTAGTTTTCCGTTGAGGATTTTAGGATTATTCTTCAAAATGCAGTTAGATGGATTATGTCCATAAGAGTGTGTGTTTTCTATATTCTTTTGGAGAGCTGACTTAATCGAATGTGATGTAAACAATGTCTTAATATCATGTTTTTTGGGTTATTTCGGATTAGTCCAGGGGTTTAAGTAGACCAGATTGGGTAAACCTAATGAACCAGAAAAATCCAACCCGAAAATTACTTGTTCATCGGTTCGGGTTGGTTCGGTGACAGGTTTCAGCTTTGAAAACAAGCACCCGGTCACCCAACCGAGTACTACCTAATACCTATTACTAATTTTTTTATTAAACATTTGGGACTGTGCTATTACCTATTATCGTGACCCAGCCCATTACTCCGTTAAACCCTTGTTTCATCTCAACCAACAAACTTAGAAACCGTAATGTTCACCTCTCGTTGCCGCCACCCTCATCTCTGACACTCGTATCATTGTGGCCTTCCCTCCGTCACACATCTGTTCTCCGAACGTCCCACACTGCCACACAATCTCCGTTCGTCCTAGTCCCATGCGACCACGCTTTTTTCAACTTATGATGTTCTATTGTCTTGGGTGGGTGGCTATGGAAGTCACAGCTTGTGAGTCGCAGAAAGTGGGGTTTTGGGGGGCGGTGGTGGTGGTAATTTGGCTTTTGGATTTTGGAGATTATGGTAGATTTTTTGTGGTCTCCTCTCTCTATTTCTCTCTGGTTTGGGATAGATGCAACAGAGAGGTCGAGTTATTGGGAAAAATTGCAATTTTTTACTGTTTATTCTTTAAAAGCTGAACCAACCACCCAAACCTAATGAATCTGTATTTCACCAGGTTAGCTTGGTTAGGGTCCCCAGTCACAATAATAGTGTAAAAGCAAACCAAACCAACATGTACATATTTGATTATTTGGGTTTCCTCCCGTTGAGAACCAAACCAAGCCGACCCGTTACTCCCCAAGGAATATGGATAGATAGATGATGGTATCAGTTGTGTGTTGAATTGAAGTTAATTTTAACAGGGGTTGCCTCTTACACACCCTTCCTTTTTTTGAGTTGAGAGAACCTACATTGTATGAAATTAGTGGGAAAACCCTGGGTTCTGACTTGTTTAGTCGAATAGATACCCTGAGTGAGTGTTAATGGACAATAAACAGAAGCTCTGGTGTGGGTCTGGGGAAGGGTGGCCCCTGTGTGTCTATTGTAGGTTGTCTTATCTTACATTTTTAGGCTCATTCTACTCAAACTCACAAGATAGCAATACCAATTGTTGCGCCTAGACAAATTTAAAATAAAGAATAAGTGTTGGTAAATTTTTGTTCCACCTTTTTTTTTGTTTATGAAAAAAGCTCTTGCAAAGAAAAGTAATTCTCTAAATTGCTACAGGCATGCATGAAAAGGATACATGGTGATGATTCTGGGCAGAAACACTGCACTGGACAATATTTTGATTATTGGTATTGTGTTGACAAATGTGTAAGTATTGATGTTTAGTTTGTAAATAACCATTTAGCTACTTGATTTTCTCTTGTATTCTCTGATAAATTATGATCTTGCAATGCAGGTTGCACCAAAGCTATTCACCAAACTGAAGTAGTAGGGGAGAATGTTGGTATCATAATACCGTTCTGTTTTATCTTTATTCCCAAATAATTGCTCCTAAACATTTGATCTTGTAACCAAAACTCATGCCCTGTATGGTTATTTATCTCATTAAATGCATATCATTGACTTATGAAGTAAAGCAAATCAATCACATAAAACCTTGATTTATTTACCATAATAATATTTCTCTGCCTTTCGTAATATTACTGATATGGCCGTTGGTGCCTAATGTGCATATATACACATTGTACCTTTGTACAGAATCATCCAAAACAGTTATCAATAAACGTATTTCTTAAATTTTATTATATATCACATAATATTAAGGCGTCGTTTCATTAATGTAGTCGATCTAACTTAACACAATGTCGTTTAATCTATGTGGGATTAAATTATGATATATAATAGAATATTATAACATCGTTTGATTTATGTAACCGATCTCACGTATTGGGTTAACCTGGTTTGATTTTGTTGTTGCACTTTCCTTACTTGGGAATTTGGATTTACTCCATTGTATACTCTTGGTTGAAAGACATACAATGACAACCACCGAAGCACAATCCCTTAAAGAAAATCACTGAAATTAGAAATTAGTAGAATAATTCCTTAACTATTTTTATTGGTAAGAGTTTAGTGTTGTAAGATGATCATTATTGTTATTTTCTACTTTTTTTTAATAAGATTTTATACTTTTTGTTATACATATATATACACAACGCATAATGTGGCAGATTAATTAATGTTTTCGCAATTGAGCAGTACAGTCTCACTCACATATATGAAATCTTGTATGTTTTGTATAGCTCCACAGCTTTAGAGAAATTAATACTACCATTAAAACATATATTTCCTGAAAACTTATGCATAGTTTACCGGTTTAGGAAAAACACCAGTTTTTGGTCCAATTCAGTCTCATCTTTTTCATTTATTATAATCACAAATGCATCACTTGACCTACTTGTCAAAAAAAAAAAAAATGCATCACTCGATCCATTATATAAAAAGCTACTGAAAATTTAAAAACTATGGTTGTCCCATATATTATGGGTGTCTTCACTTCATCTGTACGCGGAGCATGTTACGTTGATTTACAAGAACATGATTCGGGGACCAGTTGCTTCTCTCTTAATTATGGGGGGTCAGCTATATTAATGCTTTAATTAATTATGGTTCACCAACATCAGCGAACCACTCAACAAAAACAAAAGATTGTTTGTCCTATAATGCAAGAAATATTTTCATGTAACAAAGTATCATCACACACCTAACAGTCTGACACCACACCACCCCCTTCCCTTCTATTTAATCCCCACTCACATCACACTTCACACATTAATACTGTGCATTTGCAAAGAAAAAAAAAGTGGTGTTATATGCTTCCATATTTTTATCAACACAAAAACACTACACATGCACGCTAAAAATCTTGTGAAAATACATGGGTATGGGTGGAATTGGAAAAAGGTGGTGAATCTATCTCAGCATTTTGTTCTTCATTTGCTCTTGTTTCTCTTCACTTATATAATGATTTTTTTTTTCTGGATTTATTGTTTTGTCAGGACAATGGAGGAGGAAGTTATGAAGTGAGGGAGCCAGTTGATGATGAGATTGCTGAGGAGGATGGTGATGCTCATATAGCCGGTGTATTGGATAGAGTATCATTTAGGTTTGTTTGCTTTAATTTTTTTATGAAAAATCTATTTCATTGAATTTAATTTATGAAAAATTAATTAAATTTATGAAAAATCTATTGCAGGCTACCCATACAATTTGGATTTCAATTATGGTGTACTCTCTCAACTTCAGCAGCACATTGGAGATTATGGTTTCGACCCCTGGGTGTTTGAAGTTGGTGTTTTGGACCGGTTTGCCATAGGATTTGGAGAAAAATGAGTATTGGAGATATATAATAAACTGTGGAATATGGTTTATTTATTTGCTTCAACATTTGTAAAGAATCTGAAATATGGTTTAAATGACTTTAATGGAGAGAGTTGTTCCAAGAAATTAGAAAACAAGTAAACAAATAAAGGAGTGTGTGCTCCACACTGAAGAACTAAGCCATGGGTGTATTTTATTATTCTTTTAATTAGAAAACCAAATTTGAAGCAAAGATAATTTTTTGCACGCTTTAGATATGTCAATCTCTTATGACCTTATGGGAGGTGGTATTACGTTGTTTGTTCTAAACTGTGAAGGAACTTGTCTTAACATTGTAGTTTGTAATTCTCTCTTGGATTTCCCAGAGGTAATGTTAATTTGTACTATACAATTGAATGATATCAACCTTCTTATTTATGCGAAGAAATTCAAATCCATACCGCAAAAACAAAGAGACTTAAGTTTGTAGCATAACACCAAATCTTTGTATCTATTGTCATATTTGTATGAGAAACGTACCAATGATGTCTAAATGTCATAATAAACTATTAATAATGGAATCAACAACTTAACTTAATTAAGTATTTGTAGCTCTCTCACCGCACATGACGTTTGTCTTTTTATTTTTTGAAGTATTTGCATTGCGGTAACAACCTAACTTACGAGTAACACATACAGTTACAAATTGTTAGTTTGTTAAAATTAAATGGTAATAAGTAACACATACAGTTACAAATTGTTTAAATTAACAAAGAAGTCAATACTTTTCAATCCTTTTAAAAGTACTTTTCAATAATTCGTTTCACATGAGACGTGATTATTATTTTATTTTTTTTGTGCTAATGTAGGCAGCTGAAAAATGTACAATCACAATACTTGGGCATTGGGGAGAATATTGAGATTCCTTTATTACAACATTGGGGTAAATATTAGGATTTAGTTTTCTTGTTTCTAATGGAGTTTGATTCTCTGCTATTAATTTGAACCTTTCGTGAAGACATAGAAAATCCCATTTTGTCCTCTTTTCCAAACATGTCACGAAGCAGTTCTTCAGCGACACAAAGGGATGTGATGAACTTCAGTTGTGTGCGTTTTGATCCAAAATTGGTTGCTTTAGAACCATTTAATATTTTTTTAAGTGCTGAGTTTGAGAGATTTTTTATTTTCTTAGTCAAATGGGGTTCAATTATGAACCAGCTGCATCACGCTATAAATGTATAAAACAAGCGGAAAAGAAAAGAGACGAACTCAGATAAAGTCCTTGAGTTAATCTAGTAACATACCCTAGAGTTTGAGAGATTAAATCTTATTAAGTATTAATTATAACAACAAGTGAGAGGTACATACGAAACTCATTTAAGCAACCAAATAGAGAGGTGTAATATGGACGCTCTAATAATCGATTAACTTATCGATGAAAAATCTCTATCGAAAATAATACAAAATAAACACTTGCTGAAGTTATCAATTTTCAAATATTATTGTTATCATTATTAATAAAAATATATTGATTTTTAATAATTTATAGAAATACTAATTAAATGCATCAATTAAGTTTGCTAAATAATTTTATATTTGATATTTTTTCGAGTTATCATGAAATTGGTACCAAGTTTACATCATTGCTTAATAGTGACTAATTTTGGTTGAAAAATCTGTGGGGCACATAAGGTAAGTTCTCTCATCTCAACTGAATATTTTTCATTCATATGAGACAAAAATTGAACTACTATCCACATGCTTAAGAGGCTCTAATCTGTTATCACTTTTTCAAAAAAAAAAAATCTAGAGTCATAGGTTACATGTTACTTCTCGGTGTTCGTACAACCAGTTCATCCTTCAATATTTCTTTGATATGTGGATTTGAAAAGAAAAAAAAAAAAAAGGAACAAGGTTGCTTTCTTCTTAAAAACCAAATTAAGTATTTGGGACGAAACACATGAATCGTTACTAATTTGTGGCTTTTGATCGATATTAGTTTTGATGATTTATATTGACAAAATTATAAAATTTATATGGATCGATTTTCAATATTAGAAAAATGTAAGGACTAATTTGTAAAAAAAAATTAAAAAAATATGAGGACCACTTTGAGATTAACATTGTAAAGAGTAATGAAATTTTAAACTCATTACTTCATAAAATTGTAAGTTTTGGGGAGGTATTTAAAATTCATTGCTTTGAGATTAAAATTGTAAGTTTTTGGGAGGTATTTGAAATTCTCTATATGACAAAATATTTTATAAAATTTCTTTATTTTGATTTACTCAAGTACTATGCGAAGAAATTCAAATCCATGCTATAAAAACAAACACACGGATCCTCTCCTGTCGTGCTCTCTCCTTCAATCCCTCCAACATTATTCAGGGGCATTAATCTGATGGCCGAGGGACAAAGCACCATCTCAGCTTTTGCTACACGCCATCCTGTTGTTCTCATCTATGCTCCCTTTCACTTTTTTTTTGGGCAATTCCAAATTTTAATATGCAAGATCGTTAATGCTTTTTTCTTCAAATCTATATTTGTGCTTTCATTTGTAATTTCAACTCATTTTTATTAATTTGTTGAAGATTTGGATAGTCAAATTGAAATTACAAATGGGTTATCACACAATTCAAGCCTTATTGACAAAGTTTTAAAATTTTAAGGGGATGCATATCATATCAAAAAACTATAGTTGGTGACATGTACAAATTCGGTTGAAGGGAGAATTGCTTCGTGACACCCCAATCTGGAGTTGCAGATACATACTAAAAGAAGCCATAATAACTTTTAAGAAATCAATAAAAAGTAAAGAGAGAAGATACAGGTTGAAGAAGAAGAAGAAAAAGAAAAGGATATCCAATTTGGTCAAGAACAATTTTGTAATTAAGTAGGTTGTATTTTATTTTGTGCAATGTGTTTTTGTTTTAATCATTTGTTCTTTCAATCTTCCATCCATTGGATTAATCTAATGTTTAGATTTTATTGTTGAGAGGATTGAGAGAAAAGACGGATTGAGAGGATCCGGATCCTAAAAACAAAGAGACGTAAGTGTGTAGTATAACACCAAATCTTTGTATCTATTGGTATATTTGTTTGAGAAACGTACCGATGATGTCTAAATGTCATAATAAACCATTAATAACGGAATCAACAACTTAACTTAATTAAGTATTTGTAACTCTCTTACTGCGCATGACGTTTGTCTTTTTATTTTTTTTAAGTATTTGCATCTTTTTATTTTTTTTAAGTATTTGCAGTAAATAAATAATCAACAACTTAATTAACTAAGTAACACATACAGTTACAAATTGTTTAAATTAACATATAGTCAATACTTTTCAATAATTCGTTTCACATTCTTTCCAAAAAAATAATAATAATTCGTTTCACATTTATTGTAAAAAAGAAGTAAATCGTTTCACATGAGACGCGATTATTATTTATTTTTTTGTGTGATTGTACTGTGCTAATGTAGGCAGCTGAAAAATGTACAATCACAATATTCGGGCATTGGGACTAAAATTGAGTAGAATATTGAGATTCCTTTATTATTACACATTGGGGTAAATATTAGGGTTTAGGGTTTAAGCGGATGTAAATATTGAGATTCCTTTATTTACTACTTTTTTTTTTTTTGAAGGACCTTTATTTATTACTTACTAATTAGGACCAAATTAAGTCCAACAATTAATATCATAGGATCAAAATAGTGTTTGAATACAATATTAAGGGGGACTAGGTCAAATATTTTTTAAATAGAGAATGTTTATACATGTGATTGTAGTTTAGTTGTTATGTACATTGCAATACTTCAAAGGAGTCGGGTTTAAGCGGTAATGTTTTGCTCCTTAAGTTAATGTTAAAACGTTTTATAGGTGTTTTAGCTAAAAAAAAATCATTTAGCCATAATAGGTAGGCTACTTAAATAAATAATTTCCAATTTTTTTTATTATCATCATTATTATAATATGATTTGAATTCAATTATAAATTTGTTAACATTTTGTTCAAAAAAATAAATTTGTTAACATTTTTAGTCATTTAAGTTTATTAGTTTATATTAATTTTTTGCATAATTAAACGTATTAATGTAGTATAATTGAAATATGACATCGTATAAAATATCATATTTTATAAACTGTCATGTTAAATATCAAAATGGATCGAGCTTAATCTCACTGATCAATTAGTCTGTTGTTCTATTTAATCATATGTCAGGATACTCATTTAAATACATTCATAAACAAAAAATCTTTAAATAAACTACCAAATCAAACTAAATTTAAACCGGATCAGCTTTACAAAGTCTAACTCGATCCACAATTATTTTTTATTAATCTTCTTATTTTTTAGGCGAATCAGCTTTCCATAAGCAGATGCTTATCGTAGCTGTCGTTCACATTTAGCAAACGAAACTTGCTGTTATGGTCTAATCATAGTATTTATACATATGGTGTGGATACTTACAAAAAAGTTCTGTAAGCATAGTGTGTTGAGAATTTCAACAAAATCGCAATTGCTTGGGCCTTAATTTAGTCCTTCTGTAAAAGTTTTGATGTACTCCTAATATATAGGCTACGTTTATTTTGACTTTTGAGAGAATATAGGTTATGTTATTACGTGTGTACGTACTTGTTGTATTTACTCCATATTTGCACATCTTGTTCATGTGGGTCGAAGCGATTCAATAAAATCCATTCTTTACTTTGCAAAAAAATTGATACGACAGAAAATGAATAATAAAACTCTCTTTTAGCGATATTCCTTTCACACTCTTTGCACTTATTTAACTTTATTAAAAAAAATGTCATAATAAAAGAATTTATTAAATAATATTGAATCATATGAGTTATTCAAATTTTTGGTACAAATGAATGAATAAAAACTTGATTTAATAATTTGATACGATTTTTGAAAAGAAAGATTAGTCGGTACAAAGAGATAATTACCATCCAAAACCAAAGTATGAACGCATTAGATTCCAAATTAAAGTTATTAAAGTGTATAAGTTGAGTTTTCACGCGTGGCACCCACTAATTTAATTCTATAAATACCTTTATCCGAAGGCGTGTGTCTTCCACACTTACTTCAATATCCAAAATATTCTCAACTCATATAGTTTCATTTCACATAATTAGATCTATGGCAGAAATTCAGCACCACCATGCAGCTACACTAGCACGTAGTGAATCAAAAGTGTATAACATGGATGTTGAAAAAAAAGGAGAAGAAGAAAATGATGAAAAAGATTATACTCAAAGAGCACAATGGCTTAGGGCAGCTGTTTTAGGTGCTAATGATGGTTTACTCTCAACAGCATCCTTAATGATGGGTGTTGGAGCAGTTACAAAAGATGTTAAGACAATGATTCTAACTGGAATTGCTGGTCTTGTAGCTGGTGCATGTAGCATGGCAATAGGTGAATTTGTGTCTGTTTATTCACAATATGATATTGAATTTGCACAAATGAAAAGACAAGGAAACATTTCTCAAAAAGATAAACTGCCTAACCCTTATTATGCTGCTTTTGCTTCGGCCATCGCTTTTGCGGTCGGCGCCTTTGTGCCGTTACTCGGTGCGGCGTTTGTGAAAGATTATAAGGTGAGGTTGGGAGTTGTGGTTGGTGTTGTTAGCCTTGCTTTGTTTGTTTTTGGATGGTTGAGTGCTGTTCTTGGGAAAGCTCCTTTGGTGAAGTCTTCTTTGAGGGTTTTGATTGGTGGATGGCTTGCTATGTCTCTTACTTTTGGTTTAACTAAGCTTGTAAACCATGTTGTTGTTTGATCATTTTGATCAACTTTAATTTCTTTCTATCCATGGCACTTAATTTGTAATTTTATTTCACATCTTCCTTTTGTTATAAGATAAGTTTACTTTGATGATATGAACATCTCTTATTTTTGTTAATTAGATATAAAGTTTGATGTATCCATTATGGTCTCAAAATTTCATTTTGAATGGTTAAAGGCATAATTTCATGAATTAGCAGTCCTCCAATTTACTAAATCATTTTATTTTGTTCGCAACTTAGTTCGGTTAGAAAATTGATCTTTTTTAGTATAACTTAATTATAAGATAATTAATTTTATAGTTAAACTCCTAGTCTATACATAAATAAGAGAAAGTTGTGTCAACAAAATTAATTGACTTATTTGATTAAATTTTTTATATCAAATGCATCGATTTTTGTTGACTCGATCTTCGGGGCTAGAGGAAGTTAAACTATAGATATTTCAAATTTAATTCATATACAAAATTTATCCATTTATAGTGTCCACTTTAGAGATCTTGAATTTCAATTCGGCCTTGAAAATACAACAATGTTTAATCTTTTGAGGAATGGCTTAACCATCAATTGCGGTCCTTTCTAATTTGAGATATTAGTTTTTACAATTACACGAATGAGATAATTGATTTACCCTAAAGACATTATTTACCAAACACATTGATAAAAATAATATTCCTAATAATAAAATGTAGACCTTGCAAAAATCATAGGAGACTCGCACAACCTATTCCACCTTTATATAGGAGACAATGGGTGTAATTTTTATTTTTTGAAATAAGGAGACAAAGGGAGTAATTATTTTCACCATCATATACATGAATGCGTATATTTATTTCAAGTAATAAATCATACTATATTTAGCAACCGACTTTATCGACTATATTTAGCAAGTCAATACTATAAATATTGTGTAACATAAAGTACACACACCCTCTCAAAAAAAAAAAAAAAAAAGAGTAAAAAATACGCTCAAACAAAGATTAGAAATATTCATGAAATATAATACGTATTAAGATGGAATATTACAAGTATACAACTCTCTTTTTTCTATAAAAGTGAAAATTACAATGAAAAAAAAAAAAGAAACGCTGTGAGAAAAAGACATCCTTCATCCCCTCAAAAAAGAAAAAAAGGTATCCTTCTTTTTTCTGTTACCAGTGAGATATAGGTTGGCTAACTTGTGAGCACACGTTGTGGTCTGTCCTTGACAATCAAAGTTTGGCAGTCAAATAGATCTTACTTAACGGTGAAAAAGACATTTCTGCATGATGAAAAACCATTTTGTTTGTGCATGTTAGAAAAGAGCTTCTGAGCTACAATGCATTTAGGGTTAAAAAAATTATTGATAAATGTGCAAAATAATTATATAGTGTTTGTGAATTTCATATGTTCTGTGATAGCATATAATACGAGATTTTCCATTTTCCTCCCTTGCAAATGAACCATATAAAATCTGTTACCAAAAAAAAAAATTGGAATCCCATGAAATTATGAAGAATAGCAATATTGAAACGGCAAAATATCAGGAAAAACGTCTCTATATTAAGTTGTCAAAAAAAAAAAAACTTACTACTTTCGTTCTTATATATTTATAGCCTTCTTTGACCAATTTATAAGAATTAACAAAATCAAAATAATTTAATTATTTATTTTATAAAATTTCCCTTCAATTATCGAGATTCGTATCTTTCACTCATTAAATAATTGTTTGTCCTAAGTTTTACATAATTATGAGGAACAATTTTTTAGAGGAACAATTTTTTTTTTTAAAAGAAAAAAGAAAAGGGAGAGAGACTAATAATAGGAAAGGAGGAAATATATTCTCTTTGGTGGTTGACAAGGAACCTATATTCTTCTTTGTGTTCTTTACTCTTAGTGAGCTCACAATAAAGCAATTAATTTTTAACGTTTTCTTTTTTAAAGCAACAATGCTTACTTTTAAGCTAGCTAGGTAGTGCGTATAAAGTATAAACTGCTCAATATCTATTTTTGCTTCATCAATGTCGGCTAGCTAACAGTCTATCTATATTTATTTTGATAAAATATGTCTCAAATTCAATCTTAATTAAAGTGGGAGAGTAGTGGAATGATTTCTTACTAATAAAAAGAGAATAATTCAAAACTTTGGGTAATATTTCTACTTAATTTGTCTAGTATACATATACTAACTAATATCTTGGATTATCAACTAAATTAATTGGATGGACTCAAATCCAAAGCTTTAGCTAAACTAAGTGGAACCAACCATTAAAGTATTGGTCTGTTCTGTCACTAATCCAACTATACATAGATAATGGAGATTAAATAAATTATTGTCCTGTTCATTATGACCAAACCATTACACATGCATAAAACAATGAATGGGAAATTATACCAAAAGTTGAATCAAATTGTGATTTCTAAACTGAGCCGACGATTTTGAAAGCAATAGAAATTGGAAAGCAAATAAGCAAAGTAAAGGAGTGTGTCCTCCACACGAATCAACTAAGCCATACATGTATTTTATTATTATTCTTGGTATAAGCAAATAAGATAAGCACAATTGCACACAGATAATATTTTACACCCTCTGTATTGAGAGAGAGGAGATATCACACTTTTTTTTTTTAAAGAAGGAGATATCACACTTCTAGTCCCACAATTTGGACTTATTCAATTTTTTGGTTCCTAAACTTTTTTTTTCCAAATAATTAATGGTAAAGTGCTCTACTTAAAAAATTAAGCAAATAGTATATGGGTCGTTACAGCTTACAACTTACAATAGACTTGAATTAGTACAGTTTTTTTTTTTTTTTGAAATATTGAATTAGTACAGTTGAAAAGAAAAATCTACTCCCATTTTTATGTGAGTAGACTAGCACGGTAAACCCACCATGTTTAAAGATCCCTAAAACAAGTTTTACAATATTTTTTTTTTTAATTAGAAGGAAAAAAAATTAACATGTATAAAAAAAACTAGAGGAGTGCTAAATATCGCAACAAAGTAAACAAAACAAAAAATATCGCGACAAAGTATCTTGCGAAGCACCCACAAATTCTATGTAACCAATTAAAAAAGTTTTGGGCAAGAAAACACACATGCACTGCAATATATTGCCACGTTCTCATCGATTGTTGTCGATGATTACATTTTCAATTTTAGCTCCCTGTTCAGAGGCCGAAAGCAGCAATCTTTAGCTTCAGTCCCCCAACAAAACCTTAAAGAATGTTCATCGTCTCTCTTCCTCATTGTCACCATACCAATTTGCATTCTAAACATTAAGGTCAATGGGGAAATTAAAGTTAATGGAATAGAGTATGTGGAACGTTTTTTATTAAAACAGATTAAAAATTATACCCTTTAATTTCTTTGGTCAAATAAAAAACCAAGCCTATCGTATCAATTGTTAAGATCATGAGTGCTCTTTGTTCATGCACAAAACTCAAGCATATCATATCAATTGTACTATAGTATGCACAAAACTAACTCTTCTCGCATCCATTTTGACGACGACCAAACAATTCGAATTTGGACGGATTTGCTTTGATTGTTGGTCATTAACTTCGTTGTGTTGAAGCTGATGAAGAAGAATGAGCGTGGATCAGGTGAGTCAAAGGAAACAAGATCATGCGAGTTAATTTAACAGACGAGTCAAAGGAAACAGATCATGCAAGTTAATTTAACAAATAACTACTGATCATTAGATTAAACAAAATAAACGGTTAAGATTCGAAACGGATCCTAACTATAAAACTATAAAAACAGGTATTGTTGAGTTTAAGGTTTGAATCTGGGTCATAAAAGATATGAGGGCCTCTTTTACCTATTAAGTTTCGCCAACGTCTATAATCAACTTAAAGAAATGAGGCTCTCATTTGCCATATTGATGTTCAACATTTTTATGTGCAACGTTGGCTTAGTATAGTGTACATTTTATGTATTTAGTACTTCTATTAAAGAATGTAGATTATATTGTATATCAATAAATAAAGATTTCTACATAAACCCCTCCTAATTTCACCACTCCAAATAGTTACTGTGCAATTTGTGTAAGTGTTGTAAACTTTTAAATATCAAGTTTTGCAATATCATACCAATTGAACTGTTACTTTACTCCTCACCCCCGATAACCTATTAACCAATTTGCCAGTTTGTTTTTCACATGAGTTGTGACCACTGACCACTATTAAGATTGGTAGTCGAGTTCAACTCCCACATAAGGTGGCGAGCATTACAATGAGTAGGTTCAACTCCTGGTGGTTTTGAATCTCTCTTCTCACTTTTTCTTTGACTAAGAAACCAAGGAAAGATAAAAATCACAGTGACTCTAAGAAAGCTTTCTTTTCCACAGGCTTTCATCCATCCGTTTTATTTTAACTAACTTGGTAATTGCAGCTTTCGCTGTGGAAACTGAACAATATATGACCAATAGCAAGCCAAGTAACGGCTATTTGACCAAATTTATAAGTAACAATATATGGCCCAGTAAGTACGATAGCAAAGACGATTCTAAATGTTATATAAGTGCATCACAGTGCTGATAAAACACACCACATAAAAAACTCCAAACAAACAACTACTGTTGTAAACTCTAGGTTCTATTGGATGCTACAATTACTTATGCAGAGCACATAGGCAACTGTTTTCACCTACATCTGATGCTATGCAATACGGTTGAAATGTGCCATCTTCAAACCAGGTAGCACGCTTCTGCACAAGCTCATTTAGAAAATCATCAAGCTTTTCAATAGTGACATTTGGCATCACCACCACATGAGCGATGTTCCCTTTGCATGCTAGCTGCCACTTGCGTATAAATTCTTCATCATGTGGCCGCTCAAATACAACCGTGCTGCTGAGCTCATTAAGCATTGCACCAATCCCAGCCTCAATAAGGCGGTCTTTGAAGTAGTGTGCATTCCTCAAGCATTTCTGTACCTCTTTCTGAAAGCCTCTGTATCCTTTCCGGTTCAAGGTATACCAAAGGAAGATGGGAGCATGGCCATTTCGACTGCCCATGATTGTGGCATCCCTAGACGCAAGGTATTCCACATTCCTGGAAAGAGCATTAATATGCTCCAATCTTGTTATCTGCACACCACAAGGCATAGGGCACCCCACAAATTTGTGGCCAGAAACACTGACACTGCCAATAGGCTTCTTAAAAGTAACTTTTGGAGCCTGACAAAGCACAATTTTTTTATTAAGTAAAATGTTCTAAATATCAAATCTGTCGATCCATGTGAAATGGATACAAAATAACAGAATATGGCACGATCCAAGTAGCTACAGGAATAGTTCTCATTTTCTAAAGCTAGCAGCCAAACAATCACATATCATCCAACATAGATGTATTGACAAAGAAGCAACAAACTTAATATTGTCTATTTTTTAAATATAACCAGGGCCGGCCCTAGGCATAGGCCGGGAGTGCGACGGCCTAGGGCCCATGCCGTTAGGGGGCCCCTAAATTTTTTTTATTGATGGGGATGTATATAGAAATACTGGGTTTCTGGGGGGTTTATATAGTAAAGTTCACTAAAAGGCCTGAAATATTAACAAGATGAAGAGTTGGGCCCAAGTCAGTTAATGTTTTAGGCTCTTTTGGCAAGATTTGCTATATATACCCTCGTATAACACAAATTTCTTTATACACCCTCCCTATAAAAAAAATTGGTTTTTCTTAACAATTTGCCAAAAAATATATTATCGAAGAAATTAAAAATATTTTTTTGGGCCCTTTGTTCCTATTAATGTGTCTCACTAATATTAAAAGTATAGGTGATATTTATTATCCAAAAAATTGAGATAATTTTCATAACAAAACATTATATTTTAGTTGAAAATGAACCTACAAAATTAATCTTAATCTTTACTTTCTAAGGTTTCCAAAAAAAAATTACTTAATCTTTACTTTCTAAGGTTCCAAAAAAAAAATTATATCAATATTGTAATGTCAAATTTCTTGAATTGATTGAAAGGACTCCAAAATTGAATTTGATAGTGTAAGAACATGCAAGAGCATTCATGATCATGCAACTGATTTGAGATGCATTCATTATCATTTTGCAGGAACTATTGTTATCTTCTACGGTATTTTATTTTGTTTTGGTGTCTATAAAGTATTTGATTTACTTTAAGATGTTGTCTAAAAAAAGTAATTTGGTAGTTAAAAGCGGGAAAAAAACAAAATGAAGAGCTAATAAAATTACAACAATGAGCTAAAAAAAATTATGACGTATTATACCAGGGACCCTTTTCTCATATTTTGCCTAAGGCCTGTAAAACTCTAGGAACGGCCCTGAATATAACCAGGACGGAATAAAGGCAAAATTCTCAGACTTAAATTGAAAAAAGTGGTGCTGTTTCTTTTGAATGTAAATAGTCACCAATAGTCATGCTCATATTTGTGTAAATTAGGCTAATCAATAAGCATTAGAAAAGCAACTCAGCTATCATATATGAACAAAGTTTGATCATATAATAATTGGAATAAGGTCAATGAAGTATGACCTTATTGCTAAAGTGAAAATGCAGAATAAATGAGCCACTGTAAGATAGAAAGGGTATGCATGGAAGAACCAAAATGCAGTGCGCAAATATCAAATATGCAAACAACCAAAACAAATGGCAATGACACATCAGCATTCTCTATCAGAACATATGGAGATAGCAGTCGGAGGTTTCAGCATTATATCTCACATGTTACTAGATTTATTCATGGTAACATTCACACTTACTCGTTTCACAAAAGGCATCATGAGACCAAACAAAGCCCCATCAACGTGGATGTAGAACCTGTCCTGTGAAAATCCAGCTTCTTCAAGTTTCTGTAAGACCAGATCAAGATCATCCACAGCTCCTTTCACAGTTGTACCTGCAAAATTTCAGTTCTATGAGCCAGAATCAAAAGAATGAAGATGAGGGGAGGCATGGGACTATTAGAGAGACAGTGTAGAGAAACTTACCTATGTTCACATTTATAATTGCTGGCTTGTCCTGATGGCGAAGAAGTTTGGCCTTGAAATCATCACAATCAATTTCGCCTGAATTAAGAGTCTCAACCTTCTCACATTCCATTCGGTACATTCGGGCGGCTTTAAAGATTGAATAATGTGACTCTCGTGAGGCATACAAAATCCCATCTGGCAACACCTCTCTCCTGCAAAAGTCATTTAAACCATATTTTAGGTTCTTTACAAAATTTTAAAATGCTGAAGCAGATAAATTTAGCTGAAACTAACCCAACAAGGATGCCGTGGAGATTGCCTTCTGTGCCACAGTTTGTTATATAGCCCCAGTACTCATTTTTCTCCAGTTCCCACAATCTGGCAAACCAATCCAGAACACCAACTTCAAACTGCCGGGAGTGGACACCGTAATTGCTTTCAATAAATGGATCTCCAAGGTTGTTTATGGAAAAGTGCTGAAGTTGAGAGAGAGCACCATAATCGAAATCCAAATTGTAGGGGTAACCTGCAATAGATTTTTCATAAATTAAATGAGATACTAGGCCTAATTAACTACGGAGATTAGTTGAAGAAATGAG
The DNA here is from genome assembly GCA_958299785.1 of Medicago lupulina. Lineage (NCBI taxonomy): Eukaryota > Viridiplantae > Streptophyta > Magnoliopsida > Fabales > Fabaceae > Medicago > Medicago lupulina. The sequence continues at coordinate 1,629,194 of OY283139.1, forward strand.
CTTCAACGGTTACACAAACAACAAAAACCAAGTCTTATCTGACTAAGTACATGGATCAAATGCCGCCATAATGTTTTATCATATAGCATATCCCTGTCCAACTCATTAATTAATCTCTAGATCTTTCTCAATGATTACACAAAATCCTAGTAAAATGAAGTTACTTCAAAATGAAGTTACTTCAAAAGATGGGAATAAAAATGATTTAAATGCACTGCTAGAGATTTGTTAAATGATAAGTTCCAACATCCAAAAATATATGCAAGATTACAACTTTTTTTTTTTTTAAATTCCCTCTATGAAGGGATTTTATGTGTCTTTTCGAATGTTTTTTAGTTGTATTGTACAAATCTACTTTCTCACATGCACAACCTTCAAAGCTGTCTTTTCGTGAATCAATGTAACATCCAGTGAAATTGTAATAGCACCGGCGCAGTTGCAAATTCATTCTGAACATAAGATAACATAATAAAACACTCAAGCGAAGTATGGATGGAAAAAGGATTCAAATGATTTTCTTGGTGTCAACATGGAAAATATCAAAACTATGTTTACTTTTTTTCCAGAGTAAAATGCGGTGCTATTCACCTCCAGAATAAGCCATAATACTTGGTAATAAAAGAACAAATAATCTGACTCTGGTTCATAGCCCATATACAACAACAACAACAACAACCAAGCCTTATCCCACTAAGTGGGGTCGGCTACATGGATCAAATTACGGCATAGTGTTCTATCATAAACCAAATTTGGATCCAACTCATTAACTTCTAAGTCCTTTCTAATGGTTTCTCTAATAGTTTTTCTAGGTCTTCCTCTACCTCTTTTAACATGACTTTCCATATGTTTGAGAATAAATGAAAGAAACAGGATGATTTTATCAATGAGATCTTTCTTAGCCCTGGATCAATGACTAACCTGGTATCACTCTCTGTACTACTTTATCCTCCTACATCTTAATATACTATTTCTGCCAAATTTTACAGAATTCCAATTAACAATGACAACTGTAACTCCCTTTACAAACAGAAAGTAACCCGTTGAGTAATCTAGAACTTAAGCTGCAATTTCCTGCAGACACAATCAAGCTTCCTTCCTAATCTGGGAATAAAGATTTGAAATAGAATGATCAAGGGAAATAAAGAACGTGAATGGAATACCCCACCAAAATGGCTATGGGTCCATTTACTGAAAAAAATAATAAGAACTCTTCGTGTCAAAATCTCCAACAAATAAAAATAAAAAGACAGGATTCTGCGCGATGTTCAATCATTAAAAGCTTCTTCAGGGTGTGCATGGTTAACCAAATCAAGTGAAACCAAACCAAACCATTTGTCACAAACCTTCTTCAGGGCATTGCATTTTGCTGTTAGTAGTGCAAATCTGGTTTGCATAATCCTACATTGCCTACTGTGTTGTGACTGTCTACCGTGATGCGTTGCTAGTTTGGTCTCTTTTGTGCAGGGAATTTTTTTTTAGGGTTTGTAATTAGCTCGTTAGAATTAACACGAATGCTTAAGTTTGAATAAATATTTCCTATTAATAGACACTATTTTCTTCTATATCCAGAACTAGCACCTACAATACCCAGATACAACAATAACATAAATGTAATGTATTCAACAAAGTAAAAGGTTCAAGAGAGCAAGCATTGTCAAACCTAAATGATGCTTTGTCCTTTCAGTTAAAGATTTTCTGTATCTGGCCAACACACTTGCCATATGAGCATCACGATCCCCGGTAATTTCATCATCTGCTTCTGGCTCCGTGACTTCTAGACACGTCGTATGAATATTTCTTCCCAGAACTATTTCTCTTTTCTCTTTTCCTCCATTGATCTGTGCCTCCTCCTTGTCTATGCCATTGTCTGCAACTACAGGAGGCACTGGATCTTTGACGATGGCTGACACATCAAAATCATCAGGCAATAGTTCAACTGCTCCATTAGTGCTCAAACCATTGACCAAAACATCAGCGCTGCCAACCATTTTGTTATCCACAACAGAGGAACAGCTGACAAAAATTGGATTACAAAATTAAGAGTAAATCATAAAAAATGGGAACTAAATCCAATTTTTTTAAAAGATACTAATGAATCCCAAAACACCAGCAAAAGGAAAATGTTTCACTTCCACAATATATAGAGCCTGTTTGTTAGTTGTTACAACTTTATCAAACAAAATAATCAATTATAAAAGTTTTCATCCATTTGTTAAGTATTTTAAAAAAATTGGGAACAAAAATCTAAAAATTGCTTCAAACGAGAAGCTGTTTTAATAGCTTTTTCTGAAAGAAAAGAAAAATTATAACTGACTTTATTTTTTATAAAGTGATTTTCATTTTGATAAATAAACACAAAATAACTTGTCTTTTTTTTTTTAAACCTCTAAATTATTGACTATCAAAATCATTTTCTAATCCGTAACAAACAAGGCCATAAAACCTAGCCCTTCCTATCCATTGTGTTAAGAAGAACATGACATAAAAATGCATAAATCTTAGAAACTTTAATTAAAAACTCCGCATGCAAACAAGAACACACAAAAGGAAGTGAAACAATACTTCACACAAGATCTACGTAAATCTCCTTTAAATTCATAATAACTTTAAGTATGATCAAGTGCATGTTTGGTTCCACTCTTGATGGATCCAAAATCGATTATAAATCTGTAGAACAGATTTTAACATATTTGATTACTCTCAATTAGAACTAATTTTGCCTCTACTTGAAGCTAGAAATTGCAGCTTCTGATTCTATAATTGAAAGCTATAAATTATAAAATTGATTTTCACAGTCAAGTTTATTGTTCAACTTGTATATTTTGTTCCACTGTACGAAAAACTGATTATGTAAATCTGATTTGGGCAAATCTAAATTGAGTTGAACTAAAAAATAGAGTGTAAAAATGAATTATAGAATTAAAAGCTACAGTTATAATCAAGTCTAACTTCAAATAGAATCAAGTCTGCATGCAAAATCAATTATAATTACATGTATCGAATTGATAACGAAAATGCACGAAGATGATAGAGATCTGAAAGAAACTTACAGAATAATGAGATTGGGAATCGAATAAAGAGAGAAGAGAACAGTGGCAAAAGACAATGAAATGAAATGAAATGGGGCAATCAGAGAGGGTTTCGGAACTTACCTTTTTTGTCTATTTATACTACAAAATACACAACAGTTTCCATCCGTTAGATTCTCTCACGCGCTACGAATCAACACCGTTGCCCCACATACACGTGATGCTTTGTCACTCTTCTTACGGACTCATTCCCAATGCCAATTACCAATTGGTTACATTCAGATTTGTACCCAAAATCATTAATTCAAGACTCTTTTTAATTTTTGCACAAATGTTTTATGTCGCCAAATTATTTTTTCTTTATAGTAGAAAAATAGGATCCAAGTATATCATTTACATAATTAAATTGGTTGATTTATATTTCACCAAAAAAAATTGATTCGTTTATTGTAAAACAAAAGGAGTAATATGTTTGTAAGACACTAAGCTCAACTTGTAAATATGTAGAGACCTAGTCGGAGTTCTAACCCTAAATATCTTACTTATTCGTCTGGAAAAAATAAATTTCAAATCATTGTAATACTTGAAGAAAAAAATGACACGGATGAAATAGTAAAGTAGATAAGACTTAAGAGGTCCCATAAAAGAGATTTTTTTATCACATGTCACTTTAACTTTTTATTATATTTTCTTTAATCCATACAAATATCTGCAATATTAATTATTTTTTAAAGAAGTTAAATTTGGCCACTTAAAATATATTTTTTTAAGAAACTAAATTTGTCACTTAAATTGAGATCGGAGATAATCGAACATGAAACATTGAGAAGAAACACACTCTTAAATCTCAAGTCAATACTATCAAGGTAACCCGAGTGAATTTATCTCCAATATTAAATTGAAAATGCTCACAATGATTAATTTGTATACATTGACAAAAAAAAACTATTTTATATATGTATCTTATCAAATCACATCATCAATTCTCTCATAAAAAAATCAAATCACATCAATTGAATATTTATAGGGGATTTTATGAATAATAATATAATATTATTTTATAAAAACACTCTCAAGTATACCAAAGGTCCTCCTAATAGTTATTAGATTTGTTTTTCTTTATATAATGGTAGAAAAACGTGGTTTGATCATAAACACAAATAAAAATTACTTAGGCACACAAACATAGATAAGAATATTTTTAAAATAAAATTTAAGGGAAAGAACATTTTAAAGTATAAAATAATGTGATTAATTTATTTTTCTTGTAGTTTTTTCCATTTATGTATGTATATTTTGATTTGGGTGATCGACTTGGTAAGAATTGCTCATTATTTAGATAGTATACATAGTTAAATTTGACCACTTATTATATGACGAAAGGGGTAACATGTTTTTTTTTTTACAAGAAAAAGGTGTAACATGTTGGTAAGTTCTTTTTGAACGCTAACAACTTCTTTGCCTTCAAATAGAACATGAAATTTTGTCCATAAAAAAATAACAATACTTCACTTAAATTTTTTATTACAAGTATGAAAAATCTTTTTGCAAACGATACTTACTTAATTTCATATTGAAAAATATAGATTTGTTTTCTCTCTTATAGAGGTATTCTTTTATGATTTTTATGATATGATTAGATCAAATGTAGAATGTTTGAATGGAGACACATAAAAGAATGTTTGAATGGAGACACATAAAAGATTTTTTTTTCTTCTAATAATAATGAAAAAGAAGCTCATAGAAAGGGATTTGATATTTTTGGAATAAATCCCTTTATGTGCCAAAAACATTGCACATTTGGTCTTGTGATCATAAAATAACACCCCTTCTTCGGTGATATCAACAAGTTTAATGATGATGATGTTTTATAATTAAATATTATAATAAGATACTAAGGGAGTTTTTTCATAAATTTAGTTCAGTTTATATGGATATTATATAATAAATCTAGAGACTAAAGTTCGAACTTTGTTTGTCTTACTTGTTCGTTTTAAAAATTGAATTTATAGTAAGTGGATTACTTCGAGAGAAAAAAAATGACATAGATGCAATAATAAAGTAGATAAGACTTAAAGAGTCCCCATAAAAGATATTTGTATCACCTGTCGCTTTAGCTTTTTATTATATTTTACTCAACGCATACAAATATCTACCGTATTAAATTGAAAATGCTCACAATGATCAATTTGTATACATCAACAAAAAATTATTTTATATATGCATTTTATCATATCACATCAATTAAATATTTATAGTTATTCAAATTACATGAAATAAAATGATTAATTATTTTATGAAATAAAAATAAAAAATAATACCAAGATGTGATTTAATTAAAGTCAACCCTACTTTTTTAGTGAGAGAAACTCCAACTTCTCTCTAATCTTTCTTTCTCCTTCGTTCATCGAGAAGGGGTGATTTTAGGTCATTTTTGACCTAAAATCACCCCCTCTGCATCTTTTTTCCCCTTTTCTTTCGATCTAAATAAATGGTTTTCACAAATATTAGTTTTTCCTTTTGTGATTTCGTTGTCTAAGTGCGGTGTTGTGTTGTTCGTCGCCTTGTACGACGTTTGATTGTGCGTCTTGTCGCGGTGTTCATTTAGTTCCAATTGAAAGATCGACATCAGTCAATTACAAATTCAACCAATGATTTGGACGTCAACATTGCAGATCCGGAAGTATGGGTATTTCGGTGACTTAGGTTTTATCATATTATTTGTAGGCATTTTGCCGTAGTATGCTATTAACTTGGATGCTGTGAGTTTGTTCGCGGATTCACCATTTACGTTTTTAGCGATGTTTGTATTGATGTACTTTATCGATTTGAATGAATGAATATCATTTTGTTTTTGTCAAAAAAAATATGATTTGATTGAATACACGCTAGAAAAAATTATATCATCAGCGAGTATATAAATCATTCTCAATCTCATAAAAATAATATCTATTCAATTGTATTTTATCGTGACTTTGACATCGTGTCCAAATAATATTATTATTTTATAAAAACATCATTATCAATCTCATAAAAATAATATCTATTCAATTGTATTTTATTGTGACTTTGACATCGTGTCGAAATAATATTATTATTTTATAAAAACACTCAATTATTTCTGTCGAAAAAAAAAACACTCTCCATTATACGAAGGGTTCTCCTAGTAGTTACTAGGTTTATTTTTTCCTATTTAACCTTTCAATGATTTGAATCTACTAATATACTTTCCGATCTTAGATATAATTCAACTACTAATCATGGGCTAGAATTTCGTCGTAATTAAAACATTAGATGAAGATATATTATTCTCATTTATGTGGTTGCTCTATGTTTAATGAGTAGATCAACACCAGTGTTGGCTCTCTCCATAAGGTGCAACGATGGTATCATAACTCGATTCGACTTTGCGAATAAAGCATAGGTGAATCCCATTGGCAATGTCGGATGCGGAGAGTCTTATACCTAGGTGAGATACATTGATGTGTCGAGTGTGAGCTAAAGTTCCACCTTGGATGCAAAAGAGATGTTGAGCAACATATAAGTGATGTGATCCATGTACTTAATTTCTTAAGGTTTAGGTAAAGATGTGGTATTAAACTTGTTTGTGTGGATTCTCTTTGTCTGTTGAAATGATCAAACTCGATGTAGAATTATGCGAAAATTACAATATTGTAATCAACCGTTTTTTTTTAGTTTTTGGTTGTCATTTGTTTGATTTTTATCTTAAAGTTTAGTTTTTAGATGTCATTCTCTTTCATATGAATTTTTTCATTCAACGTCTAATATTTGAAATTTATTCACTTTTGGACTTTGGTGGCAAGTGAAAATGGGAAATTGTTGATGTGTTATGTTGAGTTGACAGAAATATATGTTTATTAGACAATTTAAAATCATGTAAAAAAAATATTACGTGACGTTTTTTAATTGAATCTATTTTTTTAGTAAAATAATTACCCAAAAATCTCGGACTCCTTCAACCAGCCCATAAAATAGGCATCAACTCACGCTATTCTCTATACTCTCAACAAAAAAATGCACAATACTTATTTTCTTTCGCATATCTTCCCTCGTGTTTCAATTCCTCTTTTTTTTTTTTTTCTGCTTTTAGTTTTCTTTATTTATTCTCATTGAAGAAAGAAATATAAACCCCGCTCCATGAAACCACCACGAACCAAACTTTTTGAATATTTTGTGCCTTCATTTGACCATATTTAAATATGTCATGTAATTACGAACGTGGATAGTTGAAAAGTTACTTTTGGCAGTGGGTTTCTGCCACGTCATCAGCAAAAGTATAAAAGCCTTTCTTCTCATTTCAGAAAGATTTTTATTGGATATCATGACATTTTAGGGAGAGAGAAAACAGGGGAAACACAGAGAGACCATTGAAGAGCAAGGAGCACAAGGATTGAAGGGATTCACAAGATCATTGAGACATCATGGCTTGCTTCCATTCCATCTCTTCTTTCCTCCTTGTAAGGTTACCATGAAAATGAGTAGCTAAACTCTTTTGTTGGGATTAAATGTAATCAACTCTACTAGTATGTATTCCTTTTGATTATGGTGTTGTTTGATTTTGATTATCTTATGATGTTGAGGTTATTCTTGTTTTCCATTACAATCTAATGGGTTTGAATTGTTATTGAAAAATACCTTTTGAATCTAGGTTAGAGTAACTCTCTATCAAAGCTTTTGTTCTAGACATGGAATTTAGGCTTTGATAATCACTTTGAATATTGGTACCCAACGCTTTTGTATCGCTTAATAGTTTGGGAAATCAACTATACAACGATACAATCGACTATTGGAAAGTTTAATAGTTTGGGAAATCGACGATTAAACGATTCAATAGAATTCATGACATCATTTGGACACGAATGATGTTGTTGAGCAATATGTGATAATATCAATTGATAATTAGAATCCGCAACACTAATCCGAGAATACGTATAAGTAGGTTGATGAAGTTTAATCCCAACATAATCATTTCCCTGTTAACTCTCATATTGTTTACAATTTCATAGTTTTCGAGTTAATGAAACAAAACTTATCACCACTCCCTTAGCTCATAACGATATCGATTGTTGAACGGCTTATAATATCGCACCAGTCCCTGTGGAGACGATAACAAAAATACTTACTTTTGATACTACATCAAAATGGCGCCGTTGCCGGGGACTGGCGTTTAGATATTCGAAGCATTGCGACAATTTGTATTGTTTTGAGCATTTGTATATAATTTGTATATATTTTTATCTTTTGTATAGTTGTTTGCACTAACCCCTCTTTGGTATACAAAGAAAAGTTTCTTGTTAGTTGTTTCCATTTCAGGTTTGTCACAAATACGAAATCATGGCTGATCATGGTTACATCAACTTCTACACTCCATTCGCGTATGAATCATATCAACAATATCAACAAGATCCTTCTGAAGATGAACGAATATCCAAGATGGAAAATATTTTGAATCTGTTCATGCGGCAATCTATGATAAACATGCAAGATACTAGCCAAAGATTGAAAAATTTATCATGTCAAATGGAGAAAATGCAGCTGCAACTTTCAGACATAGATGTTCAAATCAACAATCGATTCCTTCATGAACAGCACGAAGATGTTTCAACTGAGAATGAGGAATTTAGTGAGATTGTTGAGGAAGATGTTGTTCAAACTGAGGAAGGTACAACATTAGAAGGATGTGGTGAACTGGAAATTGCAAAAGAAAAAGAAACACCACAGGAAGAAGAATTTCCTCAAGGACGGTCAGATACTGAGGAGGCCGAAACTGTTGAAAATGAAGAAGTGATGGAGATGACAGAGAAAAAGGAACGGTTACTAAGCAAGGAACAATCAATGGAAGCAAGGGGGAAGATGTTAATTGACAAAGTACATGCTTATTAAACATTTGAAAATGAAGTGACGTTTTTTTTAATTAAATCTAATTTTTTGGTAAAACAATCACCAAAAAATCTTCAACCCCTTCAACAAACCCATATAATCACTGGCAACTCAGTCTATTCCCAATAATTTTACGGATAAAACACACTACATATATTTTTTCCTTATAATTTTCATCATGTTCAAATTCCTTTATCGTATTCTAGTTTTTTCTTTTTAATTTCCTTTCTCTACTATCATGAAATAAATAAACATAAACTTGCCTCCATGAAATCACTACCAATCCACCTTTTTGAAGATGATGTGCCTCCGATTGACCTTATTTGACTATGTCACATATTTACGGACGTGGATAGTCACACACTTGATTAACAGATGTTAATGTGTCAAGTGTGAGTTGACGTTCTACATTGGATGAAATAGTAGATTTTGAACAACATATAAGTGAGATGACACATGTACTTAATGCATTAAGATTTTTTTGTGAAGATGTGGTGTGGCAATCTCACCTATATCGTTGCTTTTGACCTAATATGATGATTCAACTCAATATAGGCTTATCCGAAAGTCCGAATATTATCCCAACATTATGATAAACTGCTTTGTTAGGTATTGGATGACATTTGTTTAATATTTTATCTTAAATTTTAGTTATTGGTTGTTATTCACTTTCATGCTAATCTTTTATTCAACCTCTATTATTTTAAATTCATTCACTTTTAGTCTTTGATTGGATTTACCAATGGAAAATTGCATGTGTTTTGCTAATAGGACAAAATAAAGGTTTGTTATGTTTATTAAAACAACGTGACATTTTTTTACTTAGTTTAATTTTTGGGTAAAATATATACTAAAAAAATTTGAACTCCTTCAACGAACCCGTAAATCACCAAGAATTCATTCTATTCTATATACTCCCACAGACAAAGCACAAGCATTCCTTTTTCTTTTTTTATTCTCTTATCATCTTTCTATGATTGAATTGCTTTTTTTGTCTTCTTTCTTTTTCTAATTTATTTTCTCTCTTCTCATGAAAGAAAAGAACAAAAACCTCCATTCATTAAATCATCATCAACCCACTTTTATAGCATGATATGCCTTCTCTAATGAGATATGTTAATATGTCATATATGAGTGAAAACTCCATATTGAATGAAAGAGTATATGGTGCAAGGGGTGGTCCTCCTCCAACTGCCCAATGAATCTGTTATATTGGAATGTCCGAGTTCAGGGTTCTGTTTGGTTGGTCACGCTTCCCGTGGAGTTGCATACATATTTCTATCGAGGCATAATTGGCTTGCCCGATTATAGATTTCCGTAGTCTTTTGATTAGCTTTTTCCTTTTGTTTTTTCTTTGAGGGTTTTGGCCTAGTCCCCCTCTCCTTGTATATATTTTTCCCTTTTTAATAAATTTTTAGAGTTTGGCGGGCAGAGGTAGGAGGTTTCTCGGGGTGCCCACCTAGTTGGGATGTCGGTGTTGTCTCCTGACGTCTGTCATTCTCCCTGCTTAGCAAAATGAAATGACTCATATACCTAATGCATTAAGATTACGACGAAGATGTGGTGTCAATTTCACCTTTATGGTTACTCTTAGCTTAATGATTATCCATAAGAAGACTTTTGGTATTTACTGGAAATTAACAATAGAAAAATATTGATGTGTTACTTGAGTTGATAAATTACATGTTTATTTAACATTTTAAATGATGTGACATTTTCTTAATTAAATAAAAAAAAATAGTAAAAAGAAATATCATATTAAATATTCCCCTAATTTATGACGTGATTGTAAAAAGAAGTGGTACACTTATTCAGTCATTCAAATTGAAAACAAATCATACTTACGTTAAATTGAAGAAATTAAATAGGTTAAACAAGAACGAGTGACAAATGTACTTTTAAAAAATAATTAAGGCAAATGTTTATAATAGAGAATAGAGAAATAAAGTTAGATTTATTCATAATCATAATCTCTTCAAACTTATCTTTGATTTTTTTATATAATATTCCGAAGAAATCTCTTTTCAACGAGATGCGCGGTTATTAATATAACATACGCGTTCATTATTTCACATTTCCATTTTAGTTCCCCAATTATAAGGCTTAGAGCATTAGTTTTTTTTTTTTTGTGAAGGATAGAGCATTAGGTTTCTCTTGACCAAATTTCAAGTCATGAAATGATTATAAATATTCATTTTCTCTCTTTTACGCTTAGGTCTTGCTTGAATAAACGACTTAATTTGTAGCCTAACGTGTAGATTTGTTACGTCAGATGCTTATGTATGATTTATTCATATAACAAAAAATGAGATAAAGTTAGATTGTTCTTATAAGTAATAAGCAATCTTTTAAAGTGTACTTGGAGAGATTATGAAAATGTAAAAAGTTGTTTTCACGAGTTCTTTCGAGTTGTCTTATAAGTATACGTGTTAGTAGATAAGTTCAAATAAGTCTATATAAACCAACACTTATGGTCTTCTTCTTCCTTTTTTATATCCAAAAAATGGAAGCAATATTAATGATTTATGCACCTTCGTTTAACTTAGCCATCAAAGATTCACAAGATTGATCTTTTCTCGTTGTTAAAGACTCTTTGAAGAAGAAAAAAAAGACATGGGTAGTAATCATGTTCAAAGATGAATTATTTGAAAGTGAATTAATTTCTCACCATGATGATGAGGTTGCATTTAATGTGATGAAAGGTGGAGTAATTGAAAATGAGGTAATTTCTCACCATTTTGATTTGGACAAAGTCTCTAGTGAAACTTTATCTCGGACGATGAAAGTGATGAGAGATGATTACCTTGAGCCCGTAGAACCCACCTGACCATCACACTAATTGGAGATAAAAAACAAACTCGGGAACCGATCCTTAAGGGAAATTGATCCCACCCAAGGTTCCTTCCAAAATGAGGTAGATAAACCATTACCAAACACCTTCATAGTTTAGCTTCAATTCAACTCCATAGCATTGAGACATCATTTCACCAGGAAGAAATCTTATATAGCCTTGAGAACACCCTACTAAATAAGAGAGGTGGCCTATAGCAGCATATATAGCCATATGGTTCTTTTTCCACAATCGAGTCTCTCCAAAGTCAATAACGCCATATCCCAAGCAAGGCCAAGTTAACCCACCTCAGATATCCAACCTTTGCACCACTATGGCCTTCAGTCTACACATATCCTTCCAACTAACCCAAGGGAATTTTCCTATCCCATTTAGACCCATCCCATAATTGACCCTATCATAAAAGATAATGACATGATTCAAGACATAACTGTGAAACATATAAAAATTAATGGCTAAATGAGATTAGTTGATAGTGATGGTTAAATATATAAATCAACTGGCCAATTTAATATAGTCAATGTTTTTTTTTGTGTAAACCAGATATCTTCCTTAAGTAAATGTGAAGATGAATATCTCGAGCCTTATGTAACCCAAATGAACTACAAACTCTTCTTAAAAACTTTAATGTTGTTGCATGTTGAAAATTAAATCCAAACTTAAGATATTAGATTCTTGATTAAACTAAAAGAGATTCGCGCAATTAAAATAATTTTATTATCAACGACTTATTTTTATTTTTAAGGAAATATCAACAACTTATTTAAAAGCACCCATAAAATAAAGAATAATTTAATCATTCAGTCATTTTCGTACTAATTAAAAAGAGAAAAAGAAACGGAGAAAGGAAAGATACTTTTTTTTTTTTTGAGAGAAAAAGGAAAGATATTTAAACTCAAAAGTACCACTCGCAATGATAGCGCGTAGAAGAACTTGAATATTCCACTGTCCCACTCTCTCTCAAATCCCTAATTTCTGAAATCACCAAAACCCTAAAAATTCAATTTCCAAAATCGGAAGATTCTACTTCACCGGAATTTCGCCGGAGATGGTGATCCTTGAACCGGAGAAACGAAAAGAGTCACAATCACAAAGCCCTGAGTCGTCGGAAAATCCTTCACATTCCGATCCGCAAAAGAAAACTAGGGATTTGCCGAACTTAACCGAATGCCATGCTTGTGGCTTCAAGATTGATGTTTGCACCGGTAAGAACAAACTTCAAACCCTTTATAGCGAATGGCGCATTGTTCTTCTATGCAAAAAGTGTTTTTCTTGTGTTAAATCTTCCCAAATTTGTTCCTATTGCTTTTCTGAATCATCTTCTGATTCGCTTCGTTGTGTTAAATGTAAGCATTCTGTTCACAAAAATTGTTTCTTGAAGAACAAAAATGTTGCTCCTTGGTCATATTCTTGTGTGGGTTCTGAATTTTCTGTTTGTGTGGATTGTTGGGTTCCTAAGCATGTTGAAGTTTCTAGAAGAAGAAAAATGAAAAGTTTAAGAAAAGTGAAGAGTGGGGTGATTGTGAAAAAGGGTAGGGTTGATTTAGTGAAAGAGAGTTCTAGGGTTTTGAAAAGTGGGAATTTGATTAGGTCTATGGAGAATGTGGTTAAAGATGCTAATCATAAGGTGAAGAAGAAGGTTGAGGCAGCTGCTATGGCTAGAAGCATGGCATCGAAGAAAGCTGTGGCGGCTAGAAGGGCTGTTGAGTTGGCAAACAAAACCTTGAATATAGTGGCAAACAGGGAAGAGGGCACTCTGAATTTGCCTTCTTCCAAAATGGATCCTGTTAAAGTTGTTGGCTGTTCATCCTTGGCTTTTGACTTGCGTTTGAATAGCTCGCCGAGGATTTCAAAGAGTCGCTGCTTGTTGAATACAAGCTACTTGGATGCTCCGAAGAGGTGGGCTTATAGTGTTGATTCATCGTGCAAGACATCAAACTCAAGGAATGCTAGTGGTTCTTTAGGATCCTTGGATAGTGATTCTTCAACTGATCTGAGTTGTCCATGCATGGGAAGGTGTGACACGATAGCTAGCCCAAAAGATGGTGAATGCCCTGCTGAATTGAAGGAAGGGGAGGGAAGTTGTTCTGATCGGCTGATAAACTTCAGTGGAGAAAATTCTGCATTGCATGGGGAAGAGCGGTCAGATCGTTATTTCTTCAAGTATGTTAGGAGGAAGTCAGATCGTTATTTCTTCAAGTACAGTAGGAGGAAGTCAGATCGCTACTTCTTCAAGTACAGTAGGAGGAAGTCAGATCGTTATTTCTTGAAGTATAGTAGGAGCAATCATTTAAAACCAAATCTCGATAGTTAGCCTTGACTCAGCATTTGACTGTTTGGATTCCATTCGATCGTTCCACACAATTGAGAACAATATCCAATGCTTCATGTTAGTCATGTAATGCTTCTTTATGTTAATCAGCTCGTCAAAGTTGCTATTTCATAGAGCTGTCGTAAAATGGAATTGGTACATATAGTTTTCTCTTGTAATTGTCCGTAGTTAAAATTTGAAGCTGTTGTTATTCATATTGTTTGTTTTTATTTCTAACGTCCTATTTGCTCTTCTACTTTTACGTTTAAACCTATGGGAAAATGAACAAAGGCCTAATAAAGAATTAAAGTTATGTAGACTTGAAAAGGAGTAACGACTAGAAAATGGTATCAGTAATTTCATCAATGAAATGATATGTTTTAGTAAATCATGTATTGAACAAAAGAAAGAATCTAGTTCAAATATCTATATCTATCTACATCTACATATATATAAGGTATAGGCTGATTTGATTTAGCCCTATTTTCTTACCAGTTTTGCCATTTACAATTAGTTACCTTATAATCTCTTTTCATTTCTATTTTATCCTTGGCGGTTTTCATTCTCACATGTACCTGCAACTTATCAGCAGTCTTTTTTTTTTTTTACACCATGATAACGGGACCTGTGATGCTATTCATTCTCATTGTCAACCAAGGGAGGAAACCTAAACCAAAACAGAAGTATATGGGCCGTGGTGAACGTTTAGCGCAGACTAAACGAGAGTTTGGGGTGACAAATTCTAAACTTATGGGGTTCTTACTTTCAGTACAAAAGTCTCAAAAAATAGGCAAATAATTTAGTTTTTATAAATCTCTGGGCATGTATATTTTGCATGGTTTATGTATTTAGCTGTTCTACTACAAAATGGCTGATAGTTATTAGGGAAAATTATAATGACCTCCCCTGAGGTATGTCTAAATACAACAAACACCCCCTTTATTTTTCCAATAATCACTAACCTCCCCTGCCGTTAGTTATAGTCAAGTTCTCGTTAAAGGAGAAAACAATAACATTCTGAAGGTGATGTTATCTTTAGTTTTCCCTTTTAAAATCCATACACACACAAAACTAAATATTTTCATTCTTGTCTCATGATGTATCTATCACTTTTGTTCTTGGTTTACATCCTTGCTCTGTATTCTATGTATCAAGTTGTGTTTCCCATTGTTTCTCTTGCAATCATTCTTGTTGTCGCTCTCGAGAGTCTCGACGGTTAATGCGTCACCGCTCTCCCGATGTTTTTGTTATCATCGTCATTCTTTTAGTTCCTACGGTAGTTCGTGTTGCGGTGTTCAATTCTCATAACTCTTGTATTGCTCGATGGCAAGCAAAACCTTGAATATAGTGGCAAACAGGGAAGAGGGCACTCTGAATTTGCCTTCCAAAATGGATCCTGTTAAAGTTGTTGGCTGTTCATCCTTGGCTTTTGACTTGCGTTTGAATAACTCGCCGAGGATTTCAAAGAGTCGCTGCTTGTTGAATACAAGCTACTTGGATGCTCCGAAGAGGTGGGCTTTTAGTGTTGATTCATCGTGCAAGACATCAAACTCAAGGAATGCCAGTGGTTCTTTAGGATCCTTGGATAGTGATTCTTCAACTGATTTGAGTTGTCCATGCATGGGAAGGTGTGACATGATAACTAGCCCAAAAGATGGTGAATGCACTGCTGAATTGAAGGAAGGGGAGGGGAGTTGTTAAACCAAATCTCGATAGTCAGCATTTGACTGTTTGGATTCCATTCAATCGTTCCACACAATTGAGAACAATATCCAATGTGTTGAAATTTGGGGCCTAACTCAACTTCACAAAACCGGCTTGTAAAGTGAGGATTGCCTCCTCTATATAAACTCTCATCAAGAGTCTCATCTATCCGATGTGGGACTTGGGTTTTTCCCAATATAATGCTTCATGTTAGTCACGTAATGCTTCTTTATGTTAATCAGCTTGTCAAAGTTGCTATTTCAGAAAGCTGTCGTAAAATGGAATTGGTACATATAGTTTTCTCTTGTAATTGTCCGTAGTTAAAATTTGAAGCTGTCGTTATTCATATTGTTTGTTTTTATTTCTAACATCATATTTGCTCTTCTGCTTTTACCTTTAAACCTAAGGGAAAATGAACAAAGGCCTAATAAAGAATTTAAGTTACGTAGACTGGAAAAGGAATAATGATTAGAAAATGGTGTCAGTAATTCCATTAATGAAATGATAATCAATAAGATGCCTTCTTCTATTACACTGGAAGTAGAATTTCATATGCTCGATCACTGTTTAAAGGTATTTCACTGTATAAAATTACCATTCTGCTTGAATAGCTTTATGATGGTCAGTAGTTCTCTGTAAGGTTGATTGCTCTTGTAATGTCACGTTTTCAACTTTAGATGTTTTCATTCTAATAATGATAGAATGCTTCACTTCTCCTGTATTGATCAGTGGTGGCATATAATGGTTTTTACTTTTTACTGAATGTATGGTGATGATAAGGCCAGACTTTTGGCTCAACAAATTCTAAACTTACGGGGTTCTTACTTTCAGTACAAAAGTCTCAAAAAATAGGTAGATATAATTAACAGTTTTATAAATCTCGGGGTATATATATTTTGCATGGTTTATGTATTTAGTTGTTCTACTACAGAATGGCTGATAGTTATTATGTCTGCTCCTTCGATCAAATAAAAGCTTAGTGAGACCATTAGTAGTTATCATTTGTGTCCCTCCCTCTCTCAAAATCCCACCACTCATCATTTTGAGCACTTAAATTCTACACTGCACGGCCATTGTCCTCTCCCAAAAAATTATACTAATTATCTGTGAAACTTATCTTAAACACATTAACATGTAGTTTTGTACACAGAGACAAATTGTGAAGTTGGAGAAACACATTAACATGTAGTAAACTTATCTTAGATATACTGTAAGTTCACATTGTGAAGTTCCAGTTGGAGAAAGATAATTTACTTTATTCGAATCATTGAATGCAGAATTTTATCCCTAATAGTAATGCATTTCTGTATATCCATTCTTTGAATATTGAATGCCCTCTCTCAATATTCATGCCCTTAATAATATCCACTTAGTAATGCATTTTCTTTATTAGAAATTTTTGCAGATCCATTCTTTTCAATGTAATTTTTTTTCATGGTTTATGCCTTTATGGTGTTTTATTGTTACTATTGAAAGATATTTATGGTGATTTATGATTTTTGATTGTTGGTTATTATTATTATGGAAAGTATTTATCCTCTTGACTGGTTTTTAACATTCTGTGATTGACAGGTGATACTTACACTAAGCTATATTTTGCTTGCTTGGTATATTTGTATCCTCCTGTGAAATATATAATTGAACAAAGTGAAAAATTCATATCCTCATCTGATTGTTGGAGTTACTGTTTGCGCATAATCAATCTTGAAAGGTTGAGATTTTTTTAATAACTTGCTTCAGCAGCGCTTTTGCTTCCCCAAAATGTTCCTAATTATATCTCATTTCATTGTTACATAACCTTTGGGTGATAGCAACGGAGGCAAAGGCATTATAAGAAATGGTTGAGTAAGGCATTATAAGAAACTTTATAGTTTTTAGACACTTATTGGTCATGTCCTGAGCTTAACACCCTCTAGATTGTGTGCTGAATTTACCAGTATAAATATAAATAAACCTTTGCAAAGCAAGTCATGGCCTTTGGATTTCAGTCACTTGATCCATAAGTAGTATAAAATCAATGCCCACCATATCTGTCTTGGCCATGTTTTTTGTATTTAACACTTTTGAGACAATATTGTACAAGTTGTTAGTTATATGTTTGAAGATGAATCCTTAGAATAAGGCTACTTCAACACACTTTTGGCGCATTTTTACCATAAGGAAATGATAATCTGTTTAAGTTTGTGTTTGCATTGCTTTGCTATAGATTGCACATTATGCTATATCAACACAGCTGTAACATCTGGGCAGTTACAGATTTTGGGAAATTGGTATCAACAACCGTTAAGAATTGTATTGTTTCACTGGGCATTGTGACCATTCTAACAGTTGCCACCATTTCAAAATCTGCCTTTAAACGGATAGGTCCAAATTGTCATACTTTCATTCTCATTCCTATTTGCACCTTCATCGATTAGAGATTACAATGAATAACATTGATAATGAAGAGGGGAATTTGTCCCAGGCTTCTGTAGTTTCTCATTTATAGTGATGCAAATAGGCCTCATCTTTCAAGCTTATTGGTTCGAATCAGAGAAATACTGGATCATGATTTTGATGCCATCACATACGATGAATCACATATCGATAATTTGCTTCAACTAATTGATGAAGTTGCGGTCTGGAAACCTCTTCTAACTGACGTTGAATTCAGTTTTTTTATTGCTCTGAGGTTCTTTGTTGATGTCTTTTCTTCTGACATGAAACAAATTGACAATGCTCTTGCAACTCTCACAGCAATACAACAGGAATGTGATGTCGCAGGAGATGATTCCAATGATGCAGATAATCAACGTATTGTGAATGCCAATACTATTAAGGAACTTTCAATTGCAAAAAAGTCTGCAGATATCTACATCAATGATCTTGAGGACAAGTTTCAGAGTACAAGAAAAGAGAAAGACATTGAAAGAGAGATTGAGGCATTAACTAACACATATAATGAAGTGTTTGCAAAAATTATGGCAGTGCAGAATAGGAGAACAAATCTTCAGTCTAAATCGGTGAAAGCACAGAGGGATTATGATCAAACTCTTCAAAAAAAGTCAAAATTGATTGAAGCATGGTCAAATTTAAAGTCATTCATCCATATGAAATTTCATCAATTCTTTGTACTGTAGTCCTTGCCTTAACCACTGTAGTCTCTGCCTTAACCATGGCCTTTATGATATTCAATAACTATCCCATTTCAATTGTCTCCTCTATTATTGTAATTTTGTGCTCGAAGTTTTAATCTTGGTTCTAATTTGAACTGCAATTTTGATCTTGTTGGCAGTTTTCTATACAATTTCAATTAAGATCATATATTAGTTCTGAAATAATTATGTTTTTCGTTAGAGTTTATATTGGTTTTGTTAGAATAGCGTTTATATGTCGTTTGTATAAGCGTAATCATTCGATATGCTTAGACAGTAAGTTAGCAGCACTATGAATAAGTGGGAATATTGCTATGTAGATACGCTATCTGCAGTTCTGCACAATACTTTCGAGTAATGGTGATATGCGCTTTTGAGTTTGTAAGTACTGTCCGTCGTAATCAATTACCCTTGCACAGGTTTTACTACCAAATGTTCAAGGAATTGGTCGCGATATATGACTGCATAGATAGGAGCCAAATTCCCTAAGAGCTGATCGCCATGTATGAGTGCATAGATGTGAGCCAAGTTCCCTAAATTAACAAGGCTACCTGTTAAGACTAAATCTGCAATTAGAGTCCATGTTTGATTCAATAATTAAGGCCTATCAGATAGAATCAAAATTCTCTGCATAATACTCTTGAAATTAATAATGAATTGTCTTGGTTGTATTGTATGTGATGTCTCTGTATAGATTCAATACCATGCTTCGTGGCTATAACTCCACATATATATTTGTTTCCCTAATGAAATATACCTGTATTTATAACCTTGGTCGAAATTTGGATTATCTCAGGTCCACATGGTGTGATAAAGTGTACAAGATATCTTTGGTTTAATAAAATAGCTAGCTCTCAAGCTAACCACGTAGAACAACTGTACCTTGGCATATGCAATCCATTAATTAAAGTGGTAATTAGGTTTTTTCATACTAAGCAAATATATATTCACTGATCTATTTTAACCAATTATAATGTCAAAGGGGTGTGTATAACTTATTTGGTGAGGATAATAAAATTACGGTTGTATTTAATTTTTTGATAATGAATATGTGCGTTTTATGCAAATACTGATGTGCAGACCTACTCTGTATATCCTTGAGAAAGTTGTTGTAAATTATGACTGAAGTTTCTAGACATGATAACAACCTGAGGAGAGTCTTTGAAAAAACAAAAGCTTAAAAAATTATACGTTTAGGATTAATGAAATGAGACCGTGTCTTTTGTAGGAACAAACTAAACTAATGCACGTCTTTTTTATAGATCTAATGTA
The DNA here is from genome assembly GCA_958299785.1 of Medicago lupulina. Classification (NCBI taxonomy): domain Eukaryota; kingdom Viridiplantae; phylum Streptophyta; class Magnoliopsida; order Fabales; family Fabaceae; genus Medicago; species Medicago lupulina. The sequence continues at coordinate 1,649,396 of OY283139.1, forward strand.
TGACTGGACAAAAAAAATTGCAATCAATCTCGAGCATTATCTTGTTCAAACAAGCAAATTATACCCATTATAGTAAAATGAGATTTTGTAATCAACCTAGAAGAGACTTATCATATAGCTTATTCAAACAAGCAAATTATATTCGTTATGAGATCAACCTAGAGCAGACTTATCCTATAACTTAGTCAAACAATCAAAATATATTATCAATAGAAAGACCCGCGTGAGGGGTCAAGAGTCTAATGCTATATAATATATACAGTATGAGTCGGGATCCGTTGACACCAGGTGTTAACAGATTCGTTGACACCAAATCTCAACCGTATATTTTATTTAATCAAAGGCTAGTATGTTTCAACTGTGTGTATTCTTCTTCTCAATAGCATTTAATTACCGTTTTTAATTTTAATAATTGAATATCCCCTTCTTCAAAAATAATAATAATTGAAAATCCAAGGATAATTTAATTTTTTTTTATATATTTTTTGCTAGATTTATTTATTTTTGTCAGAACAATGGAGGAAGTTATGAAGCAATGGAGCCGGTTCGAAGATAATAAATTTGTGATTTAAGAGACTAACAAAAATATACGAACCGTATAAAGACTAAAATATATAGAATTTTCAGAAAGGCTAATATTAAGTTTTTCTGATAAAGACTCACAAATCAGAAATTTTCAATGTGGTATTCTGAATTTTTCTTTTTTCAAACGGGAGATATTCATCGAAGGTATCCAACAAATTTATCATATGAGCTATTTTCTTATTCAGAATAAACAAGGGTGAACTCATACTGAATATAGAAAAGTTGTACCTAAGGATGACAAATAAAGGAAAATGATTGGAAGACACACTTGCTTTATACACCCTTTTGTACCACTGGGCATTATAGTAATTTCACACACTTTATTATTATTTTCTTCCACTCTCTCACGTGAAACCTCTCTAAATCCCTCTCAGTCTGCGTTTGCCCCTTTCCTTCCTACCACCGGTGAGACCGTGAACGGCGACAGCGACGAAGGCACGACAAATTGCGGAGGGAGGCGACGGAATGGTGGCGAGGAAGATGGTGGAGAAGAGAAGGCAAGTTCCCTTCTCTCTCTACCCTCTCTCACAGAGCGCTCTCTCTCGACCCTCTCCCTACACCCTCTATATCTCTCCTGAGCTCTTACCACCGGCGTCGGATAACGGATCTGAGCGAAGGTGAGTATGGAAAGCTGGTGGTGGTGAGGACGTACGGATGGCAGTGATGGGAGGTCGGTGGAACAGTGGCGAGGAAGATGGTGGAGAGAACGGCGGTTCTGAGGGCGGCGGCGATAGTGGTGAGTTCTGATGGTGGTGGTGACGATTACGACATATGAAAACGCAACAGAAAAAGAGAGGATGAGAGGGAATGTTAGGTGAGACCGGCGGCGTGAGGCGGAGGGTGGGTGGCAACTGGAGTGGTCCGGTGGTGGGGAGAGAGCAATCAGGGAGAAGAGAGCTGAGAGAGAAAGGGACATCCAATTTTATTTTATTTTTTAAATTGGCAATGTTTGGATTATTTTATGTTTTCTTTTTACATGTGGCAGGTGGTACAAGAGTGGTAGCCACGTAAGGATGTCTTTGTATCACTGCTCCAAATAAACGTGTGAAAAGATAAATAGAAAAAGGGTAAAATTGCTATTTATAAAAATTTTAACTCTATTTTATCTTGACGTGGTTTAAATGATCTAAAATTGATATTTAATACAGTGAACTATGGCACCATGATTGTTATTAAATTTGGTCAAGAGCATATCCACAGTGCTCTATCACTTGCTACTATTTCTAAGAAAATACATACATCATTGTTTTCTAAATAAATTTTGCAATCCAAGCTTTTAAGTGTGAGTTTGTGCACTCGCATGTGTGCGCGCGCACACACGCATGTGTGTTTTATTTTATTTTTGGTGAATCAATAGTTTGAAGTTGGCTTGGAGTAGAAGATTTTTGAAAGTTCATGTTTTTAGGAATTCTTTAAATGCAATTACACTTCTAAAATATGGTTGTAGTACTACCCGTTCAACACAAACATTAATAGAGAATATTTATCAGATTCATAATAATATTGTTGAAGTGAATTGAAAACATATTTTCATAGAGGCTAATCAGGTTCAATTTAACTCATGAACACTCTCTCATACAATTTCAATTTAGTCGTAAAATTAAATTTTAGTTTGACATGAATTTCATACTGCAGACCTACTTTTGTAGGCATATATAAACATAGAAGCACACATGATTTTTCAGCATTGCCATATCTAATGGCGCTATTCAGTTGTGCTCTATGGCTCTTATACGGATTGATGCAAGCAGATGCTACTCTGCTTGTATCAATCAATTCTTTTGGATGCCTCGTCGAGGCTATATATATCATTATATATATAGTCTATGCACCACCTCATATTCGGGTAAATTCGAAATTCTAACCTCTATATTTTATACTTATAAATTATAATTTTCTTTATTATATTATTCATATAATTACATTTCTTTAATTTATTTTTAAACACAAAGATCTTTTCTCATACTCTTTGCGGATATGAATGTGGGTGCAACTCATCTTTTTGATTGTACGTTTTGCTGTACCTGCTTATGAGAGTGTCATCACACTTGGTTGAATATGTACATGCGTATCCATCGGTCTTTGTGGCACCGCTGAGTGTTATGATAAGTCAATTTTTTCCATCTCCCAAACGTGAGATTCACTTTGGCGACAATTTAGATCGCGTTATATATATACTTTTCTCGGTATGGACATACAGAGCACGCGACTACAGATGAGTTTGTGCACTCGCATGTGTGCGCGCGCACACGCGCATGTATGTTTTGTTTCATTTTTGGCAAATCAATAGTTTGAAGTTGGCTTGGGGTAGAAGATTTTTGAAAATTCAAGTTTTTACGAATTCTTTAAATACAATTACACTTCTAAAATATGGTTATAGTACTACCCGTTCAAAACAAACATTAATAGTGAATATTATCAGATTCATAATAATACAGTTGACGATCTTATAAAACAAACAGTTTATCTTTAGACAACAATGTTAACACTTTTGAGTTTTCTCCATCTTTTATTTATAATGTCTTATCGACAAATGTAGTCGGCGTTGCTTTCTTTATATTTTCCTAGTTATTATTTTTTTTTGGTGTGTATCTCCTTTTATTCACACACAAATATCAAATATTAATTTAAATATCATCTTAAATAACACATCTTATTCAAAAATTGTCATTTTTAAATATTTATTTATTTAATAAAAAAAAGTTACCCAAATTTCAGTTAAATTCAGTATGAGTGTGGCACGTGCGAAACAGTGGTAGACCTAAGTAACTGACGAGAAGAGAGAGAGAGAGAGGCGGAATCTGAAACAGGCGCGCGCGACCGGAAGAAGCTCGTATTCATCTACTCACTCTTAGGTATTATTGTTCTAACATATTCATTCATTCTTGTTCAATTCACTATTCATATGTTTCTGATTCAACTTTATTTTGTTTTGTTTTGATTTCATTCATGTTGGGAAATCATGGGTTTACTTTGATTTTGGTTCTAAAGTTCAGAATTCTAATAAAGCTACTACCTTTAGTGTTCTTTTGTCATTTTTTTCGAATTTAGGGTTTTGGGTTTTGCAAAAATATCCATTTAGTTGTACACTTGTTCTACTTAATTGTGCATTTGAGGTTAATTTGATTGGGTTTATTCATGTTGTCTATGTATATATGTGGTATGGAATTTGGATCTCTACAACCATGGTTTTTGTTTTGATCTATGAAGTATGGATACGGACACAGAACACCACACGGACACTGACACGCCGACACAGCTAATAATTTGAAAAAGTCGCATAATTCAGTGTAATTACAAGTGTCGGTGTCGTGTCGGTGTCCGACACCGGGACATGCCTAATCCGAGAAGTGTCCGTGCTTCATAGGTTTTGATTCATGTACTAGAAAGTATGGGGTTCTTAGGTTTACTTTGATTTTAGCCCTAATGTTGAGAATTGTAATAAAGGTGATGTCTTTGGGTTCTACGATCATTTTAGCGATTAAGGGTATCGATTGTGGTTCTACATGACAGTGCTGTAACAAACTCATTCTTTTAATTACTTATGAGCTTGCACATACATTTGATTGTGTATTTGATTTGGTTTCTTCTACTTGTTTATGTATGTGGAATGGGATTTGGATCCCCTATAGCTGATTTAAATATTTGAGGCTAATACTGATTTTCCTTCGAATGTGTAGTTTCGAATGTCGGATACGGATGAGTTTCGTTGCTTCATTGGTGGCCTTGCATGGTCAACGTCTGATAGAAGATTAAAAGATGCATTTGAAAAGTATGGCAAGCTTGTTGAAGCAAAGGTAATTAATTTCATATTTTTACTGTATTTGCTATGTTTCTTGTTTTTACCAATCTTTGTTACAGTTTCGTACTTGCTTGTTGTTTTGCATCATATGTGTATCCTGCTTTACTTTTGCCAACTTCTGTGATTTTTCTTTTATTCTTTTTATAACATTGGATGAAAATTGCAGTACGCATTGAACTTAACATAGGATATTGGTGATGCCCCTGTTTGGATAAATAGTGTAGTTAGGCACTTATAGCATAAATATTTTTGATATAAGTGCTTATGTATATGCTATTTTTTGCTAAAATGAAGTCAACCTGTTTTCGTAGATGCTATAAGTTATTTTCATAAGCCATCGTAGAGTGTTTCTGGACATGTCATAAAATGTTTTCATAAGCTCTCACAAACAGTCTCACAAGTGCTTATGCAGTAGATAAAGATCAAATAAGTCAATTCCAACAGGCCCATAAAAAAATTGGGTTTCTACTGAATTTATTCTTTAAGTGGTCATGTGACCATCGACCTTGCATGTATAATTGTATGCTTGAGATTTACTCCTCTCACTCATACAAATAACCCTTTCACCATATACATCCCGATCACACATTTTCTCGCTAATAATTATTCATTGACATTTAAGGTGCTAAATATTTTGATTTAGGTGGTGGTTGACAAATTCTCTGGGCGTTCTCGTGGTTTTGGGTTTGTCACATTTGATGACAAGGAAGCAATGGAAGAGGCTATCGAGGCTATGAATGGAATTGACTTGGATGGACGGACTATTACTGTTGATAAAGCCCAACCACAAGGATCTAGAGATGACGATGATCGTCACCGAGAACGTGGTCGTGACTCACGTGATCGCAATCGTAGCCGAGATTATGGAGGTAGTCGAGGGTCTAATGGTGGTGAATGCTTTAAGTGTGGTAAACCTGGTCATTTTGCAAGGGAGTGCCCTAGTGAAGGAGATAGAGGAGGAAGGTATGGTGGCAGGGAAAGTAGATATAGTGGTGGCTATGGTCCTGATAGGAATGCAGATCGCTCTTATGGTGGCCGTGACAGGGATTCTGATGGTCGTGACAGGGACGGCGGTGGACGTGACAGAGATGGCGGTGGACGTGACAGGGATGGTGGTGGGCGTGACAGGGATGGTGGTGGGCGTGACAGGGACCGTGATCGTGCTGGACCTTATGAGCGTCGTGGATCTGGAGGCCATCGTTGAGGTACTTAACATGCATTGAGTTCTACTTTTCGTACATGTTTTTCATGGTTCTGATGAAACATCTATTGTGATTTTTGCAGTTTTGAATTGGAGGGTTTCTGTGCTGCTTCAACTTTTCTTTTGATGACAGTGTTCTTGGATATTTTTATGGATGTATGATATTGATATCAGTGTTTTGATTTGCAATACTTGGAAAATATATCAAACTTTTTATGTTCATAACTGTCGATCATTAGCTCTATTGAAATCTTTGTGCATGTTTGAGTTATTGTCAAATATGATATTGAGCTCTATGCTATCATTATTTACTGCTGGTTATCATACACAGACATATTAGTTACTGGATTTACTGCAGTGGGTTCTAAGTTGTGTGATTTGTGACTCGTGCATGAATGGTTACATACATGGATATGTTAGTTGCTGGATTGATTCAGTGTTTACACGTAAGTTGTGTCATTCGATGTTTTTTCTGAATGACCAAAGGAGGTGTTCCAACTCTGGTGTTTGCTTAAGCCTTAAAAATACATGCCTTACTCGACTTTATCGTGATCCAGATTTTGAGTAAAAGTAGGCATGCGGGTAAATTGTTGGAATATTTTTGTCATACTCCTACTTTCTTATTATGCAACATATATTTTCATAAAGAGGAGCCTACAAACAAATATTCAGGGTGTGTTTATACTTACTAATGGTACAGGAGAGATACTATGTTTTATGTTAAAAAAATAAAAAAGTTATTCTGTAAAAAAATTTGTCCCGGAAAAGAATTCATGTTTTTGTCTAGGTCCTTTGCTAGTTGCTACATGTTTTGTCCAATCCCATGATAAGTTTATAAATAAAAGAGGATGCAAAAAAATTGTCTAGTCTCGTGTTTTTTAGTAAATAGAATGCACCATCTAATGCACCCTTAGTTTGAAATCTTACCAGAGGTATATTTGATTCACAAACTTGTTTTCTGATAACTAGGAAGTTGAATCAAAGTCAATTCTTAATATTTGCAAAAAATGGCTAGCTTTATGCCTCAACATGATACACTAGTTAGCAAGATATGTAGTGGAGAATGTATGAATGTGATAAGCATTCTGCTAAAAAATCAACTGCCAAATTCATAAGAATCTTCCATTGAAGAACTTTATATAATTTCCAGAGCGCAAACAAGGAAAACAATATTTAGAATTAGAAGAATGTCGACATTCCAGTTGATCAACAAAATGTGGCTATCACGCTGCAAGGCGAACTCTGCTTCTATGACAACTTTTTTAGTTGAATTCAAATTATTTTTTTCGAACAAAAAACTACTAATTAGATTTGAATCACAGTATCATACTATCTTTTAGCTCAGTCTAAGAATGTTGGTTCTTTCTTTTTATTTACTTCATAATTCCTTTAGTTTGCAATGAGAGTACTTGGCTTTCTAGACAATGAGGTATTGAGATGAAAATTTATATCCTAATAAAGACATTGGTTAATATGCTACGTATATTATTTTGTTAGTAATTAACTCCTTTTAAACCACCCATCCACATGTGTATTCCAATCAAGCACAGGAACCAACGATTCAAACAATTCGTATAAATTCCGGGATGTATTTTTTCGCTCTAACCAATTAGACAAAAGGAGGAGAAAGCAGTCAACGCAATTGACTAGGATATTCTACTTGGCTATGTAATATTAATACTTTTAGACTTAATAGTATTTTATATATGTTACTTTTAATATTTGGAGACCACTATCGACGTAGAAGTACAACTATGTGTATATTTTTGCAAAGGACCCAAAGGCAGCCTTGTAACAAACAGTAATAAAATTCTTGTAAAAAAAAATTGTTCGCAGGAACTTCACGGGAGGCTTAAATATCGAGGGTGGTCTAGATCGATATATTGAACTAAGAGTAATCATAGAAATAAATCTCATTTATTTACATTGTTACAATATAGTGGTTTGACTATGAACATATTTTACGTGAAATCTCGAGTGCGAACCGGGTCACTACATTTCAATGTGCGGCACAAAGCCAATAGCAAAATAATAAAAAATAAGGCGAGCCTTATTATCTTCAATAAAAACTTTAAGGTATTAAATATATGACTCTTCTCATTTATACGTTGTTCAATATCTCTTAAAAAAATGTTGTTCAACATATACGAGACATTTGACTCAAACTAGACACATCAACAAGTGAAATAAATTCTCTCTTGTTATCTATTTTATTCACAAACCTGCAATGGTTTCTCTCGGTTGTGTTGGCATATTTGGACTCAACATGAATAAATTGTATTTCAGAAAGGACAACTCTGTCTCTAACACACACTACTCTTTAACCATGATGTGAGTAATTAAGAATCAAAGATATTTATCAAAATGCCCCAAAATAATGTACATGCAACCATGCAAGTTGCAATGAATCAATAATAACTCACACCGTGCCAACACAAGAAGATACGCCTCCACCACAAAACTCTCTAACCATAAATAGTCATGAGATGATGTTTACGCTTTTCTTTTTGAAGGCAAAGTTTGTAATTGTTGTAAGACGAGGTGACAACTATTTTTTATCATAAATATAAGGCATTGTCACTACTCACTAATATAGTCTTAGATGGTAGTATATATCTAAAAAGTTATAAATACATACTTGTATCCAATACATAGTGAGTAGTATCTACGTAGCTTTCACAAAATCACATGCATATTTCATGCAAAGTAGATGAGATCATGATTGTTGAAGTGGTAAAGTAATATGGACTAGGACAGAGGAAAGCAAGATATATAATCACAACAAGACATTGGCCTCCTTGTCCATACCAACTACATGATTTCCTTACTCAATTTGGGAAATTGATTGTGAAGGATTACTGTGAAAGATTATAATATTCCAACAAATCACGTTATTTAAGATTTTGACAAGTTTTCAGGATTCAAGAAATGTTGACATAAAATCTACCACTTTGTTTTATGTGTCTGATGCTGACCCCAACAAAAAAATAAAAATAGAAGGGGTCTTGGGTCTATAGGATTGTGAATAGTGCTATGTTTCATTTATTCATTTAGGATTATGTTTATTAGAAAGGATTTGAAGACCTATATGTTTCAGTAGTAAATAAATACGTGGAATCGCAAAAAGACAAGGTGTGACACATTTGCACCTAATTGTAATAATTGCATTTGTAACTTGTATTATACATCGATCCTCTAAAAAAACTTGTATTATACATACATTAAATAAAGTTTAATTGGTATTCAGTCAATCAGTAACTAGATAATCGTATAGATACATTTGGAGTTAATATAACAACGTGTTATGATGGTGAGATATGATTGAACACATGTGTATATTTCTTACACCAACAACAATGTATATCAATTAATCTTATTATGCAAACGTTGTTAATTTCTAACCATAGTGGTTTACTATTATGAATTCAGCTGCACATCCAATTGAAGTCAAAGTAAACAAATTTCGACTAAAAAAAGTCAAAGTGAATAAATAAAATTATTTAGCAAAATTTTCCTTTCTTTTTTTGATAAAAAGGCAAATGCATTAAAGCATTAGACGAGCAAACGAAGAACCATTAAATCATTTTTTAAAAGAATGTATATATAGTGAAGAGCCAACATAATAAAAGGAACAACAAAAAGGGCCTTTGCGACCCTCATGAGCTAAGAAATCCGTACAATAATTTGCTTTGCGTAAACAATGAAAAACCAATGCTTTTCAATATGATAATTGAAGGAAATTAAGAATCTCTTCAAAGAGATCAATTTCAAAAATGACTTGAGATATCTCTATATTGTGAACTAATTCTTGATGTCAAGTAGAAGGGTCAACATTTCAGCACTAAATCAAGGTTTTACAACTCGATAGTTTACCTCAGCTTATTTTGCTCAGGTAAACTCGATTCGTAAACTCGACTCGAGAACTAGTGCGAGTTTACCTAAAATTAAAATTAAATAAAATTTATTATTTACATGACATATGTAAACTAATATAATATTGTAAATAGTCCAATAATGAAAAATATAACTAAATTATAAAGGTTTTCAACCACCATAATAAAAATTATGTTTAACTAAACATCAAAATACAAAATAAACTTGCAAAATCATAAGTCTCTTAAGTGTTAACCATCCAAAAAGGCAAGTTTCACAAGTTCCTAAAGTAATAAAACTATCCAAAAAAACAAATTAGACTTGCATTTCGATTTACTCGAGTTTACCCGAGTTTATCCGATTTTACCCGAGTTTACCGAGTTTGACTGAGTTAACTTGCGTCAAACTCGTCAAACATTTCGATTTTACTAGAAATTGAGTTTACCTCCGAACTGACACGTTTTTAGTACCTAAAAACGTAAATTCGATTAACTCGACGAGTTAACACTCGATTTATGGAACATTAGATTACTACTTCCGTGGTTGCAATAGAAACCTTTGATGAGTTTACCTATAGTCCAATCATGTGACAACTCTTTTATCTCATCCTTACCCTCATCATCTTAACCAAAGCCCATCATTACCCTTTTATAATTTAAAATAAAATTGTTATTTTAAAGAATTTATTAATTGACGTGACAACACATTATATATATATATATATATATATATATATATATATGTGTGTGTGTGTGTGTGTGTGTGTGTAAAATAATTATACACCAACAAAATATATCTGTTTTAAATGCAGTAAAACAAGAGATCAGACTTCATATGTGCAAAAAAGGAATAGAACAGTGAACTTCTCATATATTCGATATAACGTTTTAGCAAAAACAAAATGTGTTGCTACGTTTAACTTTCATATCTTAATAATATACAAACATGAAGCAACAAATAGCAAAAACAAACCTCTCAATCCAATGTGTCACAATTCTAAGCCTCCTCCAATAAATTTCAATTTTTTAATGTCTCATTTTATCATCAAAAATAGTAATAGGGATCACAAGACCATAAAATTCTCAATTTTTCACAATAAATAATTCATCAAAATTCATTTTAGACCATAAAAATTTGAAAGTGTTGATTTTCCTCTAAAAAATGTCATTTTCGGGTGCACTATTAAGAAAAAAACAAATTTTCAATTTGAAATTAGACCCAATGTTGTTAAGCACAACATTATTTCAGCTTTTTTTTTTAGAAACATTAAATACAAAAAAACATAAAGGGAAGGTTTCCCTGTTCCCACGTTCAAAAGCAAACCACCAAACCCTGATTGCAAGCTATGAGACAAACAACCTCTCTGTACCACCCATCTCTTTTCTGAAGCACCAGCAAGTAAAATGGCTTTTAACACAACTCAAATTCAAATTCAAATGAATTCACTCTCTCTTACCTCTCATCCCAACTATGAGACAAACCACCCTCAATTCAAATTCGAAATTTGAATCCTCCCTTAAATCTTTCACTCTCTCTCTACGAATTCACTCTCTCTTTTCTGTCTTCTCTCCTATTTTCTTTCATTTTTTCAACTGCGATTTCAACAAATGCAATTCTGAATTACAAATCAACCGATCCCAACCGTTATCGGTACAAGGTTGATTTTATGAAGAAGCATGTGAACGGCGACGGAGGTAAGAATTCTAAATCATTATTTGTGTTCATGTTCAAGCTATTGAAATCTTCTCTTACTCTCTCTCTCTCTCTCTCTCTTTCTCTATTTGATGTTGTTATAGTTTGGAAATAACTACGTATAATTTCGAACTCTGTATTCATTTCAATATAATTGGATCTTCAAGGTACCCCATATACTCAGCTCGAAGTGAATGAATCGTCTATAACTCAGGTGAATTTGTGTTAACCATCACTTTGTTGATTTTATCAAATTTTGATTAAATGCAAATTATGTTGTTTAGGTCATTTAGTTTTGTTTTGCTGTTGAATTGGTCTTATTTTTGTTTTTAGATCAACAAGATTGTTTTCATTTCATTTGAATTTTTTTATTCGGCTTGATTTTTATTATTGTGAAATTGAGAACTCACAATAAGAAAACCAATGATATTAAGAGTGAATAATAGGTGTTTGAGGAAATGTCTCAAGTAAGAAAACCTATGATATTGTTAGTTATGGTAATTTGATTTTAGGGTTCAAAAACAAGAGTTAGTAAGATTATGTTATTTAATTGATATTTCATGAAAACAAGAGTTGGTAAGATTATGTTAGTAAGATTTTGTATTTTATATTAATTTGAAGCTTTGACATAAAATGTTGTGTCTAATCACAATGTATCAATGACACATAATAGTTTATCTACTATAAAAAGATTGTGGCGATTGAAGTTACAATTATTCAGTACATAGTTATTTTTTGTATATTAGTTTTTGGAAAATTTGAACTGTAATTCTCAATAAAAAAACTGATGAGTTTTTAGTTATTAATTTTATGTATAGCAAAAAGTGGATAAATTACGAAGATCTCACGATTATTGAACTGCAAGTGTGTGTTTTTGTTATTGTTAGAACTAACTCAATGTTGGTTATATATTGCTTGATTGAAGGTGTACGAAGGAATTCCACATCACAATAAAAAGATTATGAGAATGGTTGTTATTGATGCTCTTAAGCAAGTAAGACCAATCTTATGTTTTAATTTACTTATTTAAATTCTTTAAATGAATTATATGGATCTTTAATTTTTGGAATAAGTCCATACCAGGTGAAATTTTTTTTTTGAACAAGCCCCATACCAGGTGAAATTATTAGTTATATTCAATTAATTGTTAAGTTGCATACTTTAGCTTATCTCAATATGCTAGAATATCTCTGGAACTATCATTTCCACTAAATTTTGTTGATTTCTTCATTTGTCAAACATCATCTTTCTTCGTTTTATTATTAAGTAACTATTTAAGTAACTATCACACCATCTTTCTTCATTTTGTGGTAGGAACTTCTTGGTTATTCTCATTGTTTAGTATTTGTATGATTGAGAAAAACTTCTAATAATTAGTGTGGTGCATAAACGGCTGATGTTATATTGAAGAATGAGTTCCACACTAATATGAGCTTTGTGTTGAATCAGGACATTGTTTTTTAAGATTGTCTGTTACTTCTAAAACCCATAAAAGACCACACTAATCATTAGAAGTTTTAAGACTGTGTGTTGAATCAGGGCATTTCCTTCCTCTGGTTTGGTAAGCTACTAAGCTACCTACCTTAAAAACTTTTGATAGTTCCCATGTAATTTGTTATGACTGCCTTTTGATAGAGTATTTCTCCTTCCACTTATGGCTATTATTTAGACTTTTCATTAGTTTTAGACACTTCAATTTCAATTTCCTTTTTAAAAACAATATTGATTAGTGTAGATACCAAAATTTAGAAATTAACTAATGATATACTTGCATAGACCTAACCAATACGTCATTTTAATACTTTATTTGGTTTTCCTTTTTTTTATTGTTTTATATTCACAGTAGTAACTCAACAATGAAGTCAATTACCTTTGATGCTTAATCCATACAAGGCTTTGAACATTTATAAATTTGTTGTAACTTTTGCTTAGATGTACCATGGGTTGGATTTATTAATTTGTGTCATTAACAATTATAGGCTGTAATTTTATGGTGTGGCTGAGATTGATGAGTGGTTCTTGCAGCTAAGCACAGAAGCTCATACTGTAGGGACCTTCATAAGCATTGCTACAGGTTGTGTACCATGTCTCAGTTTTCATCATTTTATTCCATAAATTTATACCATAATTCATTACTATAATTATCTTTTGTGTTGTTTTTTTTGTCATGACTATAACTGTCTGTTTATGCTACACTTTGTTTTGCTAAAAATCAATTTTCCTTTTATAGTTTGAATTTGATCAAGGGTCATTTGAATTTTCCTTTTATATTGTGTATCACTATGGAAGGAATTGGTGAATGAGCTCAATTAGTGATTTATATAGTGTCTTTAGGACTATAATATATTAGTTATGTCGTTTTTAAATTGCAGAATGAAATAGTGTCTCCCAAAAATTAATAAAATCTTGCCAAATCAGTTTTAAAAACGACCCGTGCAAAATAATCATGAAAATATGATTCTTCCCACCATCTCCCTCTCCCTGTTCAGTTGTGCTACTTCGTTTCTCTCAGTTGAATTAGATTCTCATGTACATGATTAGTATATTAGGTAAGTTTATTTTCTATGTCATAAACACAAATATTTGGTGATAGGTTTTATGTTAATATGTTTTGTTACATGACAAATTTTATTACATTTACTTTAATTTTTACCTTTTTTGGTGACAAATTGTATATTAAAATGGTGGGAGCTATGGGATATAATCATTCACTATAGGAATTTGTTGGGAGAAGAACCAACTCAAATTATAGTTGGAGGACTTTGATGCATCTAATTGGTATGTAGTTTTTTCTTTCTATAGTTAATGACCTTTATAACTGAATTATTTGGTATAGTTTTGAATGCATTTGGACCTAAAGTCACATTCTATTTAAGACTTAAATGACTATAAGATACATTGTGTAGCATCAACTATTTTGATTGTTTTGCTTGCAATTAGGGGTGGGCATGGTTCGGTTAACCTAAAGTCACATTCTATTTTGAATGTACATTCTGTATTTTATCAGCTTGCTTTTTGCTAAACAAAATATTCATTTGGTTTCATAGATAAACATATATTAGGATTATTTTTTACTAAATAAACATATATTAGGATAATCAACATTAATATGCATATTTTTATATGAAATAAATGATATTTGATTTCTATTTTAGTTCAACTTATCTCTTTCCCATTTGTGAGTGTGTTTGCTTTTTATTGTTTCTATATTTTCTTTCTGATTCATACTTTTGAAACAACTTTATATTGATCACGATTTCAATAAAGAATTTCCTTGCATAATTTCAAACAACTTTATTTTAGATCTATCTCTCTAATAATTTCCTTGCATTGCATTATATCAGTTTAGTTATTGACACTTTTTTTAATTATTGTGTAGATATACCTATGACAAAATTCAAGAACAAGACAGTTTTTTTTTTTTTTTTTGCATTCTAAGATAAACAATGCTACAAAGATTAGTTACTTTTTCTTTTACTTTTTTGATGATTGGAAAGTTGTCTAACATAGATTAGATTCGATTTATTTATTAACATGATATTATTTTTACAATAACTTGCATCAAAGTATTTACAAAATTTACATTTCAATCTTATATATGTATTGAATTAATGTACCTTCAATTCGATGTAATTAACATTCATTTACTTAACTGTTGTGATCTAATGATTCAAAATGTTGAATTTGTTGTCATATAACTAACCAATTTCAAAAATATACTATGTAGGATTTTAGCCAATGAGTTTTTAGGTAGTGCATGTGTTGCTATTCAAATGGGAGCAGGACTTAATAATGTTGTTTCATCCTCAAAAATAGACTCATGACGAGAAGGAAAACTGAATATATCAACATATTTCTCAATTTGTTCAAAACCAATATGCAGTTCGATAAGAGTTTAGTTATATGTATAATTAATTAATGTCCATTTCAATGTATTGTAAAATTATGGTGCTCCTGTTGAACAAGCTTGACCATATTAGTTGCTAATTTGGATCTAATTATGTTGTTATCAGTCTTCATATTTTAAGTAGTTATTTAATTACTATGTTTAACTGTTTAGTCAAGTTGTATGGTGTTTGTTTATTACTTTGTTTTACTTACTCATTGTTTATTTCCAAACATATTATCAGTTAAGGCCGAAAGTTAAGTATGGTACACACTTAACGCATGGCCTTGATTACATGTCCATATTCTTCAAACACGAGAGGCTTTAAGTATTTTATTTAAGTCTAAAGTTTTATATTCCTAAAAAATAGGGGCTATAAGTATTCAACTTTACTACTTCTATTTATAACATAGGTATAACTAATATTGTTATTAACAATTGTATGCAATATTTTTAATATATTTAAATGCGTTTTTTAGTGTTGAATCACATTATATCTTTTAATTTGTATTATATATGTTGTATTTTGTGATATGTTGAGAGTAAATGATAACATGCAAAATACACCAATATTTCAGCTCGTTCTGTGTATAATTCAAGCTTGTTTAGGCTTAGATTCTCTTGATTTTGCCTATGTTATGCTGGTTGTTTGGTTATGTTTCAGGTACACAACATTAGAGGCTTCCATGCGTAGAAACGACGAAATTCAGCAAAGAAATACCAAGTCCTGAAAATTCAGCTTCAGGGTGACGGCCGTCACCACCCGTGACTGGCAGACCGTCACCCTTCAACTCATCCGGACCGTCACCAGCCTCTCAGGCCGTCAGCACCCGTGACTGGCAGACCGTCACACCCTGTGACGCCCGTCACCACCCGTGACTGGCAGACCGTCACACCCTGTGACGCCCGTCACGGGTCCGGGAGAATCAGTCTCCCCCACGTTTCAGAAGCAGTTCTGCAGTTTTCTTCCCACTTTCTCCATCTTCAAGTGCACGAATCAGACCACGTTCTTGAGCAGATTTGGCTTATAAATAGGTCCAAAGAAGAGTGAAAAAGGGTTGGAAAGTTTAGAAAAGCATAGAAACTTACAGAATAGTTTTTCCTTGTAATTTGCATAATCTTGTAATTTACAATTTCTACATTCAAGCTTGTTACCGTACAGAATAGATTGCATTTGGAATTATACTCAATTAAAGTTTCCATCTAATTACAGGTTCTTTGTTTTCCAATTTATTTATTCTGTTTCTTTGTTTTTCCAATTTGCTTATTCTGTTTCTTTGTTTTCCTGTACGAGTAACTATGCTGAACATGAATATCTATTTATTTTCCATTTACACCATGTCTGAGTAAATTTATAAAGTGTCCGGAATGTAGAAACAGTCGTATCAATGACATTCAGCTGAAAAGTATGATTAAATTTTATAGAAGGATTTATTTTTATGTCTGATTATTCTGATTTTAAACGATGAATTTTATGGTAACTGTTTCGTATCGAAAGAACGAGACTCATAACTGTCTGTAGAATAATCAGGAATTATTTTAGTGATTTAGCGATAGCAATTTCTTAAAGTAATTTTGACATTCTTAATTTTCAAAAACGCTATTTTAAACGCTAAGTCATACACGCGAAAGCTGATGACTGAGAGTTTAAAATACGGAATTAGTATTGTGAAAGCATACTGATTTCTTTAAATTGGAATTATTCTAAAAATAACTTTTCAAACAAAATTGGATTAAATTGAAATAAAAGGAATTTTGACGTTATAAGGCGAACACGCGAAAGCGGTCGAATAGATTATAAAGTTAGGATTTTTTATGTTGCGATCGTGAAAGCGAGGTAACTGCTTTTTAATTTAATCCTTTTACGTGCGGAGATATTTTCTTACTATAAAATTAACTACTACTCAGCTGATATCAACGGTCGACGTATACTATATTCCGGGCACTCTTCATTAAAATTAATTAAAACAAGTTTTTTTCTTATTTTGCAACTAAACTAATTATCATCGCCTTAGATAAACAACGTGACAATAGATAACGGTACTTGACATTGGTCTCTGTGGGATTCGACATCTTTTATACTAAAACCGATATTTCCGTGCACTTGCGGACCTATCAAGTTTTTGGCGCCGTTGCCGGGGACCATTTTGGCAATATCGTAACACCATTGTTACACCGTATAGACTAAGGCATTTATTTTCTTTTTTTCCATTTTTCGTCGATCATATGCCCCGTACTCGTACCTCCGAGGACGAGCTAGAAAAACCAATCGACGAAATCGAACGTTTTCTACATATTAGACGCCAAGTTGAACTAATACGCGCTCAAATGGCGCAAGCTAATAACGCGAACCGTCCTCTTAAGGACTATGCCGTCCCATCCCAGGACGAGCCTCACTCGAGTATTGTTAACCCGACGATTCAGGCTAACAACTTTGAGTTGAAACCCTCTCTGCTGCAAATCGTGCAGCAAAACCAGTTTTCCGGTAATTCCACGGAAGACCCGAATTTGCACCTCTCCGTGTTTGTGCAATTCGCTGATACGCTTAAGTGCAATGGCGTCGATCCCGAAGCCATTCGCCTGCGTTTATTTCCTTTCTCCCTCAGAGATAGAGCCAGAGCTTGGCTACAGTCTCTGCCGTCAAATTCCATTACGACATGGAATGAGTTGAAAAAGGCGTTCCTAGCAAGATATTTCCCTCCTAGTAAAACCGCCCAGCTCAGGAACCAAATTACCTGCTTTAGGCAGACAGACGGCGAGTCGCTTTTTGAAGCGTGGGAGAGGTACAAGGAATTAATGAGAGCTTGTCCCCATCATGGATTAGAACAATGGCTCATAATTCACACGTTTTATAATGGCGTGCTCTATAATACAAGAATGACCATTGATGCCGCAGCTGGCGGAGCCCTAATGGACAAGCCTTTCCAGGAGGCATATGAGCTTATTGAGAATATGGCACAAAACCATTATCAATGGGGAAGTGAACGCACTCCTGTCGAGAAATCTCAACCTAAGGGAGGTATGCACGAAGTCAGCAACTTTGACCATATGAACGCTAAAGTGGATGCTTTGTTTCACAAGTTGGATAACTTGAAACTCGCTCCACCAGCTACAGTAGCTGCCGTGACTCCCAACTGTGAAATATGCGGAACCCCAGGGCATGTTGCTGCCGAATGTCAGTTGTTAGCTGAAGCTGATCAAGTGAATTACGCGCAAGGAAATCCGTACGCTAACACGTACAATCCAGGATTTAGAAACCACCCAAATTTCTCCTACAAAAATAACAATCCTACCTTTGCGCCAAGTCCCGCACCTGTAGCACCCCCCGGTTTCCAAAATCAAAGAGGAGCCCCTGTTGCTCCGAAAAAGTCTAACCTGGAGCTCATGATGGAAAACTTCATTTTAGCTCAAACTCAGCAAAACAAGGAGTTTATGAACCAAAACGTTCATACGAATGAATTGATTAAGCAGTTGGCACACAAAGTTGACTCCATGGCCACTCATAACAAAATGCTTGAGACGCAGATATCCCAAGTGGCCCAACAACAAGCAGCTACAGCTGCCCCAGCCGGAACGTTTCCGGGCCAACCGCAACCAAATCCTAAGGGACATGTTAACGCGGTAACGCTACGAAGCGGAACTGAGTTAGATAACAATCCCACTGCTGTGAGAGTTAGGAGCCGTGATGAAGAAAAGGGTAAAGATCCTGTGAGTAAACCAGATGACGTTGGAGAGACATCTAAGTCTCAGGAGGTAAAAGAAAAAGAGAAAGAAAACCCTTATGTACCTCCTCCACCTTATAAACCTTCAATCCCTTACCCTCAAAGACTCGTAAAGTCTAAAACTGAGGGTCAGTTTAAGAAGTTTGTAGAACTTCTAAAATCTCTTCATCTCAGTATTCCTTTTTCGGAGGCGATTACTCAAATGCCTTCGTACGCAAAATTCTTAAAGGAAATTCTGACTAACAAAAGGAAAATTGATGTTGATGAGACTGTAGCACTTACTGAGGAGTGCAGCGCTATAATTCAAAATAAGATGCCACCCAAGTTAAAAGATCCAGGGAGTTTTTCAATTCCTTGCGTTATAGGCAGTCACATCATTGATAAAGCCTTGTGTGATTTAGGAGCTAGTGTGAGCTTGATACCTCTGTCCATCTGTAAAAAGCTAAACCTAGGAGAGTTGAAACCAACTAGAATGTCTTTGCAATTAGCTGACCGTTCGATTAAACATCCAGTGGGGATAATAGAAGATGTTCCTCTTAGAATTGGTCAACTATACATCCCCACTGACTTTGTAGTCATGGATATTAGTGAAGACTCTATTACTCCTATCCTTTTAGGAAGACCTTTCCTAGCCACCGCAGGTGCCATCATTGATGTCAAGAAAGGAAAACTCACATTTGAGGTTGGCGAAGAGAAGATTGAGTTCATTTTGTCTCAATTTATGAAAAGCCCCTCCATAAATGATACATGTTGTTTTGTTGACATAATAGATGCATGTGTCAAGGAGTTTTCAACTCAAGCTGAACCATCTGAGGAAATAATTGAAGATACAATAGAGGAAGTAGAAGAGATGGAAGAAGTTAATGACGAGGAGGCCGAAATTTCTCGCATTCTCGAATGCCTCGACCAAACTTCCGATCCATCTTTCGAGCCAGATCACCCCAAGATCGAGCTAAAGGAACTTCCTAAGAACCTCAGATATGAGTTCCTAGATAAGGAGCATAATTACCCCGTGATAGTTAGCGCAGAGTTAGGGAAAGAAGAGACGGATAAACTCCTTGATGTTTTAAAGAGATATCCCAAAGCCATAGGATATAAGATTAGTGATCTCACCGGGATCAGCCCCTCTGTGTGTACACATAGAATTTTGCTTGAAGAGGACTCTAAAACCTCTAGAGAGCATCAGCGGAGGCTGAACCCCAATATGAGCGAAGTTGTCAAAAAGGAAGTTATGAAACTCCTAGATGCTGGGATCATATATCCTATATCCGATAGCAAGTGGGTTAGTCCAGTGCACGTAGTGCCAAAGAAAGGAGGGATGACCGTAGTTCAAAACGAGAAGGGCGAATCAGTCGCCAAGCGGACGGTAACGGGATGGAGGATGTGCATCGACTACAGAAAGTTGAACACAGCCACTAGAAAAGATCACTTTCCTCTCCCGTTTATTGATCAAATGCTCGAGGGTCTTGCAAGGCACTCATACTTCTGCTACCTTGATGGTTATTCGGGATTCTTTCAGATCCCTATCCACCCGGATGACCAAGAAAAGACCACATTTACATGCCCTTATGGAACATTTGCTTATAGACGAATGCCATTCGGATTGTGCAATGCACCCGCCACGTTCCAAAGATGCATGATGGCAATCTTTGCCGACTTCCTAGAAGATATTTTGGAAGTCTTCATGGACGATTTCTCTGTATGTGGGTCTAGTTTTGAAGACTGTCTTGGTAATCTTGAGAAAGTTCTGGAGAGGTGTGTGAAAGTCAATCTAGTACTTAATTGGGAAAAGTGCCACTTTATGGTCAAAGAAGGCATAGTACTTGGCCATGTGGTGTCTAATAGAGGAATAGAGGTTGACAAAGCAAAAATAGAAGTTATTGAGAATTTGCAACCCCCCACAACTGTAAGAGAGGTCCGAAGTTTTCTTGGACACGCAGGTTTCTACCGGCGGTTCATTAAAGACTTCTCAAAAATCACCAAGCCTTTAACCGGCCTTCTGATGAAAGACGCTGAGTTCATCTTCGATGAACAATGCCTTGAGTCGTTCCAACTGCTGAAACGTGCATTGATCTCTGCCCCAATAATGCAACCTCCGGATTGGAGCCAACCTTTTGAGATCATGTGCGACGCTAGTGATTATGCAGTAGGTGCCGTTTTAGGACAGCGCAAAGATAAGAAATTGCATGCAATCTATTACGCTAGTAGGACACTTGACGAAGCTCAGATTAACTATGCCACAACTGAAAAGGAGCTTCTAGCCATTGTCTTCGCAATTGATAAATTTCGTTCCTACCTAGTAGGATCGAAGATTATCATTTACACAGACCATGCAGCTATCAGATACCTACTAAGCAAGAAAGATGCAAAGCCGAGACTTATTCGGTGGATATTACTGCTTCAAGAGTTTGACATGGAGATCCGAGATAAAAAGGGAACAGAGAATGTAGTCGCGGATCACCTGTCAAGAATTCAAGATGGTCAGTTGGAGAAGGTGCCCATAAATGATTGCTTTCCCTACGAAAGACTGGTGTCTTTTGTGAAAGCAGAGTCACCTAGATATGGTCACCTCGTAGATTTTCTGGAAGAAGGGAGTTCCGGCATTAAAAAGATACCAGAAGAAGCAAGTGCTTTAAGTAATACCGCTGCCCCATGGTACGCTGACATCATAAATTATCTGGTTGCTGGAATTCTACCTCCCGACTTGACCTATCAGCAAAAGAAGAAATTCTTCCATGACCTTAAGCAATACTACTGGGATGATCCCCTCTTATTCAAAAGAGGAGTGGACGGTATTTTCCGTCGGTGTATCCCAGAAGAGGAAATAGAGAGTGTCATAACACACTGTCACTCCTATCCCGTTGGAGGACACATGAGTAGATCGAAAACTGCAGCAAAAATTCTTCAAGCTGGTCTCTATTGGCCCACCATCTTTCGAGATGTTCATGTTTTCGTTTCGAAATGTGACCGGTGCCAGCGATCAGGAAACATCTCTAGTAGGAATGAAATGCCACAAAAATTTATCCTAGAGGTGGAGGTTTTCCATGTTTGGGGAATAGATTTTATGGGTCCTTTTCCGTCATCGATGGGAAATAAATACATACTTGTTGCTGTGGACTACGTGTCAAAATGGATCGAGGCCATTGCCTCTCCCACTAATGATGCAAAAGTAGTGGTTAAAATGTTCAAAAACATCATATTCCCAAGATTTGGTGTCCCTAGGCTTGTCATTAGTGATGGTGGATCTCACTTTATATCAAAAATATTTGAGAACCTCATGACAAAGTACGGAGTGCGGCACAGAGCGGTTACCCCTTATCATCCACAGACGAACGGAATGGCAGAAATCTCTAATAGAGAAATTAAGCAAATCCTAGAGAAAACTGTCTCCGTCTCAAGGAAAGATTGGTCTTCAAAGCTAAATGATGCACTTTGGGCCTATAGGACGGCATATAAAACCCCTATTGGAACAACCCCTTTTAAGCTGGTCTACGGAAAATCCTGTCATCTCCCAGTAGAGCTAGAACATAAGGCTTATTGGGCCATCAAAGCCCTGAACATGAACCACAGTGATGCCGGAGGAAAAAGGATGTTAAACCTGCATGAATTAGAGGAGTTGAGGTTAGATGCGTATGAGAATGCCTTGATTTATAAAGAAAGGACTAAAAAGTGGCATGACAGGCGCATCACCAGAAGGGAGTTTAATGAGGGCGAGCTAGTACTGTTATTTAACTCTAGGCTGAAACTATTTCCTGGAAAACTTCGCTCTAGATGGAGTGGACCATTTGAAGTGACTAGAGTTAACCAATCCGGTGCTATTGAAGTCTGGAGTGAATCCACCGGAAAGTTCATAGTAAATGGCCAGAGATTGAAGCACTACCATCCTGCAGAGAAAGTAGGGCATGTCGCTACTCTAGTGATGTGTCCTCCTTAAGGGCCAAGCACTAAAAAGTCGAGCTACCGACGTTAAATGAAGCGCTGCGTGGGAGGCAACCCATGAGTTTTAAATTTAGTTTAGTTTAGTCAGTTAAGTGAATAAAAAGATGCAATCGAAGATGATCAACACCATAATCCACCCCCTCCCCATATTTTCATGCTAACTTTTCTGCAGGTACAAACCACTTCATGATCAGGCGTATGTACACGCCCCCTGTTGATTCTATCGACGATTGTTCTTGCTCGGTAATATCTTTCTTTTTCTCATATTTTTGTTTATTTACATTGAGGTCAATGTAGGTTTTAAGTGTGGGGGAGGATTCTTCCACCTTAATAGTTTAAGATTTTCATTTTCATTAATAAAGTAGTGTTATCGAGTCAACTGCATGCACTGTCGAGTCATTTATGTTGTTGTTTTTGCTTTGTTATCTAATTCTCCTGTTGCTTGAACCACTTTAAGGCTGAGTTTGATGATGATTTTGTGCATAAACACCTTTTCCTTTTTAAGTTTCACTAAACTCATATCATATTTCAATGTGAAAATTCTCTTTTTGAGAAAAGCACAAAGTTGCAGTCTTTGAGTAATTGTGTAGGTAGTATTTTAAGGAGCACGTTCTAACTTCAATGGTAAATTAACCCTTAAAAGTTTTCAGAGTAAAAGTAGTATAAGTTAGTGTGGGGGAATAAAAGATCAAAACAAGAGGGGCGGAAGCAAATATAATTATAAGGGAACATCATTGACTCTGGGGGGTCGGGAGTAGGCCTCACTTGCTTCCCACGTGAAGATGGTGTTTCTGAAAATCAAAAGTAGCTTCCGTAATTCCTTCTTATAAATGAGAAAAAGGGGTCAGAACAAATACATATATATAGGGGGCATCATTGACTCTGGGGGGTCGGGAGTAGGCCTCACTTGCTTCCCACGTGAAGATGGTGTCTCTGAATATCAATAAAAATTCTGCAGTTCCCCAAAGTGTATAAGTATTAAATGATCAAAGTGATTCCCACCTCTCTTATATGAAATGAAGAAGGAACTTTTCTCGGTTTATTTACTGTTGAAGTTAGAACCTGTTTTCCTCATAATATTTCTTACACAGGCGCAATAAAAAGGCTGGACTTCACACACACACTCACTTGAAATATTGTTGTAGGGTTGATGTGATCCTTAATAAGTGTTTAGGTTGTGATAAATGCACCCTGAGAACAAAGCCTTGAAACATTAAAAACATAATTGATTTTTAGTTGATTATAATATTCTGAATTATGTTGCTATTGTCCCCTGTCTCTTGCTTGAGGACAAGCAATGGTTCAAGTGTAGGGGAGTTTGATAACATGCAAAATACACCAATATTTCAGCTCGTTCTGTGTATAATTCAAGCTTGTTTAGGCTTAGATTCTCTTGATTTTGCCTATGTTATGCTGGTTGTTTGGTTATGTTTCAGGTACACAACATTAGAGGCTTCCATGCGTAGAAACGACGAAATTCAGCAAAGAAATACCAAGTCCTGAAAATTCAGCTTCAGGGTGACGGCCGTCACCACCCGTGACTGGCAGACCATCACCCTTCAACTCATCCGGACCGTCACCAGCCTCTCAGGCCGTCAGCACCCGTGACTGGCAGACCGTCACACCCTGTGACGCCCGTCACCACCCGTGATTGGCAGACCGTCACACCCTGTGACGCCCGTCACGGGTCCGGGAGAATCAGTCTCCCCCACGTTTCAGAAGCAGTTCTGCAGTTTTCTTCCCACTTTCTCCATCTTCAAGTGCACGAATCAGACCACGTTCTTGAGCAGATTTGGCTTATAAATAGGTCCAAAGAAGAGTGAAAAAGGGTTGGAAAGTTTAGAAAAGCATAGAAACTTACAGAATAGTTTTTCCTTGTAATTTGCATAATCTTGTAATTTACAATTTCTACATTCAAGCTTGTTACCGTACAGAATAGATTGCATTTGGAATTATACTCAATTAAAGTTTCCATCTAATTACAGGTTCTTTGTTTTCCAATTTATTTATTCTGTTTCTTTGTTTTTCCAATTTGCTTATTCTGTTTCTTTGTTTTCCTGTACGAGTAACTATGCTGAACATGAATATCTATTTATTTTCCATTTACACCATGTCTGAGTAAATTTATAAAGTGTCCGGAATGTAGAAACAGTCGTATCAATGACATTCAGCTGAAAAGTATGATTAAATTTTATAGAAGGATTTATTTTTATGTCTGATTATTCTGATTTTAAACGATGAATTTTATGGTAACTGTTTCGTATCGAAAGAACGAGACTCATAACTGTCTGTAGAATAATCAGGAATTATTTTAGTGATTTAGCGATAGCAATTTCTTAAAGTAATTTTGACATTCTTAATTTTCAAAAACGCTATTTTAAACGCTAAGTCATACACGCGAAAGCTGATGACTGAGAGTTTAAAATACGGAATTAGTATTGTGAAAGCATACTGATTTCTTTAAATTGGAATTATTCTAAAAATAACTTTTCAAACAAAATTGGATTAAATTGAAATAAAAGGAATTTTGACGTTATAAGGCGAACACGCGAAAGCGGTCGAATAGATTATAAAGTTAGGATTTTTTATGTTGCGATCGTGAAAGCGAGGTAACTGCTTTTTAATTTAATCCTTTTACGTGCGGAGATATTTTCTTACTATAAAATTAACTACTACTCAGCTGATATCAACGGTCGACGTATACTATATTCCGGGCACTCTTCATTAAAATTAATTAAAACAAGTTTTTTTCTTATTTTGCAACTAAACTAATTATCATCGCCTTAGATAAACAACGTGACAATAGATAACGGTACTTGACATTGGTCTCTGTGGGATTCGACATCTTTTATACTAAAACCGATATTTCCGTGCACTTGCGGACCTATCAGTAAACTTTGTCAACACCACAACAAAACTGTTTTCGCTCGTGCGTTGTACAGGTAGATATACTAGATGGAAATACTAGATGGTTTCTATCAGTTAATTAATTTTATACTTCTATAACTTTCT
This sequence comes from Medicago lupulina, assembly GCA_958299785.1. Taxonomy (NCBI): domain Eukaryota; kingdom Viridiplantae; phylum Streptophyta; class Magnoliopsida; order Fabales; family Fabaceae; genus Medicago; species Medicago lupulina. The sequence goes on from OY283139.1 coordinate 1,675,108, forward strand.
AATTCTTCTACTAACACGAGTCTACCGTCATATCTTACGTTATTGTATACAGTTAACTAACTAAATATTTTGTCACTTTTTACTTATCAATTTATGCATCACGGGAGGCTATAAAGTATTTGATTTAAAATTCTATTAAATGTCCAAAGTCTCATATTCCTTTAAAACATCGAGTTACATGTGTTTCAATTAAGTTTCTATTTAATTAAGTATATTCTTCAAAAAACATGGGAGGCTATAAGTATTTGATTTAAGTCATAATAAATCTTTTCTAGCCCGTGCGTTGCATGGGTGGAAATACTAGTTTAAGATAAATTGCAACCCATAAAGTGAAATACATAAAAATAAATTATACCCTCGATATACTGCTCTTCGCCGTCCATGTCGTAACCGGTGAATAGGGATGGCGAACCATCATCTTTGGAACAGTGACCGGCGAAAAATACGACGACAGAATCACCGCTCCTAACAAGACATGTAACGTCGGCCAGCTTTGCCATAATGACTTCTTTGCTATCGATGTTAGGTAAGTTTGCTTCTACGCCGTTGAACTGGTTCGCGGACGGAGAATTGTCGATTAACAACCATGTCTTTTCTTTTTCAAAATTCAAGAATGAAACCATAGCAGAGTGGATTTGAGCAGCACAGTTCACAGCTCCGTTGAGCATATCCTCCAGTTGTCCAAATGGATGTTCCATTCCAATGGAAACACCATACATGGCCATTGAAGCTGAGAGAGATAGCAATGACGAGATTTTAGGTTCTTACAAAGGGGTTATAAATAAGGGTTTTCCTCCTATTTCCAAGGATGTTTTTTAACCCAAATTTTTGGATACTAATCATCAAACAACTACTTTCGTAAACCATACAATCAGCACAATATTTTGGACACTAATCCCTTGATATTTGTTTAAATGAATTAATGTCGTATTTTGGACACTAATCAACAACTAAAGGTTGATCATTAATACAAACATGAAGCAACAAATAGCAAAAACAAACCTCTCAATCCAATGTGTCACAATTCTAAGCCTCCTCCAATAAATTTCAATTTTTTAATGTCTCATTTTATCATCAAAAATAGTAATAGGGACCACAAGACCATAAAATTCTCAATTTTTCACAATAAATAATTCATCAAAATTCATTTTAGACCATAAAAATTTGAAAGTGTTGATTTTCCTCTAAAAAATGTCATTTTCGGGTGCACTATTAAGAAAAAAACAAATTTTCAATTTGAAATTAGACCCAATGTTGTTAAGCACAACATTATTTCAGCTTTTTTTTTTTAGAAACATTAAATACAAAAAAACATAAAGGGAAGGTTTTCCTGTTCCCACGTTCAAAAGCAAACCACCCAACCCTGATTGCAAGCTATGAGACAAATAACCTCTCTGTACCACCCATCTCTTTTCTGAAGCACCAGCAAGTAAAATGGCTTTTAACACAACTCAAATTCAAATTCAAATGAATTCACTCTCTCTTACCTCTCATCCCAACTATGAGACAAACCACCCTCAATTCAAATTCGAAATTTGAATCCTCCCTTAAATCTTTCACTCTCTCTCTACGAATTCACTCTCTCTTTTCTGTCTTCTCTCCTATTTTCTTTCATTTTTTCAACTGCGATTTCAACAAATGCAATTCTGAATTACAAATCAACCGATTCCAACCGTTATCGGTACAAGGTTGATTTTATGAAGAAGCATGTGAACGGCGACGGAGGTAAGAATTCTAAATCATTATTTGTGTTCATGTTCAAGCTATTGAAATCTTCTCTTACTCTCTCTCTTTCTCTATTTGATGTTGTTATAGTTTGGAAATAACTACGTATAATTTCGAACTCTGTATTCATTTCAATATAATTGGATCTTCAAGGTACCCCATATACTCAGCTCGAAGTGAATGAATCCTCTATAACTCAGGTGAATTTGTGTTAACCATCACTTTGTTGATTTTATCAAATTTTGATTAAATGCAAATTATGTTGTTTAGGTCATTTAGTTTTGTTTTGCTGTTGAATTGGTCTTATTTTTGTTTTTAGATCAACAAGATTGCTTTCATTTCATTTGAATTTTTTTATTCGGCTTGATTTTTATTATTGTGAAATTGAGAACTCACAATAAGAAAACCAATGATATTAAGAGTGAATAATAGGTGTTTGAGGAAATGTCTCAAGTAAGAAAACCTATGATATTGTTAGTTATGGTAATTTGATTTTAGGGTTCAAAAACAAGAGTTAGTAAGATTATGTTATTTAATTGATATTTCATGAAAACAAGAGTTGGTAAGATTATGTTAGTAAGATTTTGTATTTTATATTAATTTGAAGCTTTGACATAAAATGTTGTGTCTAATCACAATGTATCAATGACACATAATAGTTTATCCACTATAAAAAGATTGTGGCGATTGAAGTTACAATTATTTAGTACATAGTTATTTTTTGTATATTAGTTTTTGGAAAATTTGAACTGTAATTCTCAATAAAAAAACTGATGAGTTTTTAGTTATTAATTTTATGTATAGCAAAAAGTGGACAAATTACGAAGATCTCACGATTATTGAACTGCAAGTGTGTGTTTTTGTTATTGTTAGAACTAACTCAATGTTGGTTATATATTGCTTGATTGAAGGTGTACGAAGGAATTCCACGTCACAATAAAAAGATTATGAGAATGGTTGTTATTGATGCTCTTAAGCAAGTAAGACCAATCTTATGTTTTAATTTACTTATTTAAATTCTTTAAATGAATTATATGGATCTTTAATTTTTGGAATAAGTCCATACTAGGTGAAAATTTTTTTTGAACAAGCTCCATATCAGGTGAAATTATTAGTTATATTCAATTAATTGTTAAGTTGCATACTTTAGCTTATCTCAATATGCTAGAATATCTCTGGAACTATCATTTCCACTAAATTTTGTTGATTTCTTCATTTGTCAAACATCATCTTTCTTCGTTTTATTATTAAGTAACTATTTAAGTAACTATCACACCATCTTTCTTCATTTTGTGGTAGGAACTTCTTGGTTATTCTCATTGTTTAGTATTTGTATGATTGAGAAAAACTTCTAATAATTAGTGTGGTGCATAAACGGCTGATGTTATATTGAAGAATGAGTTCCACACTAATATGAGCTTTGTGTTGAATCAGGACATTGTTTTTTAAGATTGTCTGTTACTTCTAAAACCCATAAAAGACCACACTAATCATTAGAAGTTTTAAGACTGTGTGTTGAATCAGGGCATTTCCTTCCTCTGGTTTGGTAAGCTACTAAGCTACCTACCTTAAAAACTTTTGATAGTTCCCATGTAATTTGTTATGACTGCCTTTTGATAGAGTATTTCTCCTTCCACTAATGGCTATTATTTAGACTTTTCATTAGTTTTAGACACTTCAATTTCAATTTCCTTTTTAAAAACAATATTGATTAGTGTAGATACCAAAATTTAGAAATTAACTAATGATATACTTGCATAGACCTAACCAATACGTCATTTTAATACTTTATTTGGTTTTCCTTTTTTTTTTTATTGTTTTATATTCACAGTAGTAACTCAACAATGAAGTCAATTACCTTTGATGCTTAATCCATACAAGGCTTTGAACATTTATAAATTTGTTGTAACTTTTGCTTAGATGTATCATGGGTTGGATTTATTAATTTGTGTCATTAACAATTATATGCTGTAATTTTATGGTGTGGCTGAGATTGATGAGTGGTTCTTGCAGCTAAGCACAGAAGCTCATACTGTAGGGACCTTCATAAGCATTGCAACAGGTTGTGTACCATGTCTCAGTTTTCATCATTTTATTCCATCAATTTATACCATAATTCATTACTATAATTATCTTTTGTGTTGTTTTTTTTGTCATGACTATAACTGTCTGTTTAGACTACACTTTGTTTTGCTAAAAATCAATTTTCCTTTTATAGTTTGAATTTGATCAAGGGTCATTTGAATTTTCCTTTTATATTGTGTATCACTATGGAAGGAATTGGTGAATGAGCTCAATTAGTGATTTATATAGTGTCTTTAGGGCTATAATATATTAGTTATGTCGTTTTTAAATTGCAGAATGAAATAGTGTCTCCCAAAAATTAATAAAATCTTGCCAAATCAGTTTTAAAAACGACCCGTGCAAAATAATCATGAAAATCTGATTCTTCCCACCATCTCCCTCTCCCTGTTCAGTTGTGCTACTTCGTTTCTCTCAGTTGAATTAGATTCTCATGTACATGATTAGTATATTAGGTAAGCTTATTTTCTATGTCTTAAACACAAATATTTGGTGATAGGTTTTATGCTAATATGTTTTGTTACATGACAAATTTTATTACATTTACTTTAATTTTTACCTTTTTTGGTGACAAATTGTATATTAAAATGGTGGGAGCTATGGGATATAATCATTCACTATAGGAATTTGTTGGGAGAAGAACCAACTCAAATTATAGTTGGAGGACTTTGATGCATCTAATTGGTATGTAGTTTTTTCTTTCTATAGTTAATGACCTTTATAACTGAATTATTTGGTATAGTTTTGAATGCATTTGGACCTAAAGTCACATTCTATTTAGGACTTAAATGACTATAAGATGCATTGTGTAGCATCAACTATTTTGATTGTTTTGCTTGCAATTAGGGGTGGGCATGGTTCGGTTAACCTAAAGTCACATTCTATTTTGAATGTACATTCTGTATTTTATCAGCTTGCTTTTTGCTAAACAAAATATTCATTTGGTTTCATAGATAAACATATATTAGGATTATTTTTTACTAAATAAACATATATTAGGATAATCAACATTAATATGCATATTTTTATTTGAAATAAATGATATTTGATTTCTATTTTAGTTCAACTTATCTCTTTCCCATTTGTGAGTGTGTTTGCTTTTTATTGTTTCTATATTTTCTTTCTGATTCATACTTTTGAAACAACTTTATATTGATCACGATTTCAATAAAGAATTTCCTTGCATAATTTCAAACAACTTTATTTTAGATCTATCTCTCTAATAATTTCCTTGCATTGCATTATATCAGTTTAGTTATTGACACTTTTTTTAATTATTGTGTAGATATACCTATGACAAAATTCAAGAACAAGGCAGTTTTTTTTTTTTTTTTTTTGCATTCTAAGATAAACAATGCTACAAAGATTAGTTACTTTTTCTTTTACTTTTTTGATGATTGGAAAGTTGTCTAACATAGATTAGATTCGATTTATTTATTAACATGATATTATTTTTACAATAACTTGCATCAAAGTATTTACAAAATTTACATTTCAATCTTATATATGTATTGAATTAGTGTACCTTCAATTCGATGTAATTAACATTCATTTACTTAACTGTTGTGATCTAATGATTCAAAATGTTGAATTTGTTGTCATATAACTAACCAATTTCAAAAATATACTATGTAGGATTTTAGCCAATGAGTTTTTAGGTAGTGCATGTGTTGCTATTCAAATGGGAGCAGGACTTAATAATGTTGTTTCATCCTCAAAAATAGACTCATGACGAGAAGGAAAACTGAATATATCAACATATTTCTCAATTTGTTCAAAACCAATATGCAGTTCGATAAGAGTTTAGTTATATGTATAATTAATTAATGTCCATTTCAATGTATTGTAAAATTATGGTGCTCCTGTTGAACAAGCTTGACCATATTAGTTGCTAATTTGGATCTAATTATGTTGTTATCAGTCTTCATATTTTAAGTAGTTATTTAATTACTATGTTTAACTGTTTAGTCAAGTTGTATGGTGTTTGTTTATTACTTTGTTTTACTTACTCATTGTTTATTTCCAAACATATTATCAGTTAAGGCCGAAAGTTAAGTATGGTACACACTTAACGCATGGCCTTGATTACATGTCCATATTCTTCAAACACGAGAGGCTTTAAGTATTTTATTTAAGTCTAAAGTTTTATATTCCTAAAAAATAGGGGCTATAAGTATTCAACTTTACTACTTCTATTTATAACATAGGTATAACTAATATTGTTATTAACAATTGTATGCAATATTTTTAATATATTTAAATGCGTTTTTTAGTGTTGAATCACATTATATCTTTTAATTTGTATTATATATGTTGTATTTTGTGATATGTTGAGAGTAAACTTTGTCAACACCACAACAAAACTGTTTTCGCTCGTGCGTTGTACAGGTAGATATACTAGATGGAAATACTAGATGGTTTCTATCAGTTAATTAATTTTATACTTCTATAACTTTCTAATTCTTCTACTAACACGAGTCTACCGTCATATCTTACGTTATTGTATACAGTTAACTAACTAAATATTTTGTCACTTTTTACTTATCAATTTATGCATCACGGGAGGCTATAAAGTATTTGATTTAAAATTCTATTAAATGTCCAAAGTCTCATATTCCTTTAAAATATCGAGTTACATGTGTTTCAATTAAGTTTCTATTTAATTAAGTCTACAGTTTCATATTCTTCAAAAAACATGGGAGGCTATAAGTATTTGATTTAAGTCACAATAAATCTTTTCTAGCCCGTGCGTTGCACGGGTGGAAATACTAGTATGTATATATGTGTTGAATATATTTTATTGTTTCGTTTAAATTTTTATGAAGTATAAAAACCGAAATGAAAATAAAAACTGGAGAATAAAAGTTATAGTACTAGATTAGCTGCACGGTGGTGTCAAGACAGTTTCCTTGTATGAGTCTTAGCCATTGTCTTTAAATGCATGTATATCATTTTGTTTGCAGCCTTGTGGGGTCAAGTCCAATAAATTCTCATATTTTTTTATATAAAAAAAATAAGTTGACTCATCATATCTAGTTTTTTGTGTTAATATGTCATCGGTACGAAGTTTTTCCTCGTTTCAGTGGTGATTAATTTCTATCGAAAAACTCTTGGTATGAAGGTGAATTCTTCCCTCTCAATCGAGCTTTCTCTATATACAATAGTTAGATATATAACAATACATTATCGGTTCCTTTGTGTATATATATGGCCAAAAACAATGTATTGCATGCAAATTGCAATGAATCGGTACGTCTCACACACCACGCCAAACAAGAAGATATACATATGCCTTCACCACGAAATCTCTCTAATTATAAATACTCATGCGGTGATTGATGTTTATTCTTTTGTTATTGAAGCCAAATTAAGTTTGTAATTGCTCTATGAAAATTAAAGAGTTAACAACAATTTTTAACATAATGTAAAGGATTATCACTATAAATACACATTTCTATCCAATAATTGAAATGGAGGAAGCAAAATTGCTTTGCTTCTATATAAAATTGTAGTGGAGATTTTGGAGTTAAACCAATATTCCTTACCATTAATTAAAGGGACAAAATATGAACTACCACATTGTAATTATTCTCATTTTCACATTAGACATTTATTGACACGTCTTTGAAATTTAGACAACTTTGCTTTATTCCAAAATGAACTTGAAGAAAAATCAGAAACTGTTATTGGTATACAAAAGTTGAAATGCGTGTGACTGATTTATTCACAAGTCTTTGATAAAATAGAGAAATGACAACAATGCAAGATTGACTAAAGATAGAAAATAGGTTAAGACTTCTTGACACGTTGCTAACTTACTCTTCAAGGTGTCAACTTAAGGATATCTAATTATTAAACTCACAACGTTAACTTGTGCAACGCGCACGAGTAGAAATCCTTGAAAAAAAAAATCTATAGTAGGTATTGTGTTATGTTCAATTATTGAGTAGCATCATCTTTTAGAAATAATATCTGAATATTACATTAGACATAGATTAATAGTGTGTATAACTTGTTAGTATCACTTATCGGGTCATGAGAAGAGTTGGATGATCATATCTTAATTCAAAATTCAAAACTTTAAAGTATTCTACTCTTGAGTCATCTTATTTATAGTCACATAATTCATTTGATATGTAGCGAACCATGAATTCGTATATGCGTTCGCAGTACTTTTGAGAATTGGTTTGCATAAATTCTTCTTTAATTCGTGGAAACTAGTAAACTAGCGAATTGAAGCAAGTGGATGAAGATCTAAGAAAGAGTAAGAAAAAGTTGAGTAGGAGATAGAAAAACCTTCGATCAAGTAGATAAATTTTGTAGGAAAACCTCCATAAAAACGTCTCTTGCAAAGTAACACCAATAAAAATGAACAAAAGAGAAAGAAAAGTGAGCATAAAAAAAGTTTTGGAAAGTAACATTAGTTTGTTGCAGCTCACTGCTATAATTTTTTTTTCACTATTAATTAATTTAATTAATTAAATATTAAGAGGTTTTAAGCATCAGAGTGTACAGTTGGAAAAAATTCACATCGAGATGATACACTTTTATAAATATTTAGTGATTATTAATAAATTTTAAGTTTTGTTTAAAAATTATGGTAAAAAATATTTTTTTCTTCAAAATTTATAGCTTACTATACTTAATTAATTAGGTAATGCTAGTACTATAAAATAAACCAACACATACCAAAGCAATATACCTTTATATATACCGAATTCTTCTCATGTCGTCGTGTATGTTGAACCCACACTCATACCACATACCAACGTAAATTACGAATAATGAAAATACGATCTCAGATATATATACTACTCAATATTCATTTTTTCATCCAATACAAGACTTCTATCTCATATTTACTAATTTCATAATTCCATTTTTACTACATAATTCCATTTTGAAATTTACCCTTCACCTTTTCTTACTTTTTACCATTATTTAATCTGTGCTTCTGACAGACATATCTATTAGTATATATATCTGTGTGCCGAGTGTTAGCAGATATACCATATTGTATTGTACTTGTAATTAGTGATGGCTCACTTTGTTTTTTTGTCTCTCTTATTCTTATTCTTAATTGATGGTTGTAAGAGTCAGCTTCATGTTGGTTTCTACTCCAACACATGTCCTCAAGTAGAGACCACTGTCCGTAATGTTGTTAGAGAATCTGTTCTTTCTGACAGAACCATGGCTGCTGTTCTTCTCAGGCTTCATTTTCATGACTGCTTTGTTGAGGTCTTTCTATATATATGGCTTGTGTTTTAATTTGTTTTGGTTCTAACATTTTGTGACATGATTTTGATGGAATTTTTCAGGGATGTGATGGTTCAATACTGATTAATAATACTCAAAATCCAGAGAAGACTGCATCTCCACATCAAGGTGTTAGAGGATATGATGTGATAGAAAGAGCCAAGGCACAATTAGAAGCATCTTGTCCAGGAGTGGTTTCTTGTGCAGATATTGTTGCATTGGCAGCAAGAGATGCAGTTGTCATGGTCCTAATTCCTAACTTACTCTATTATATTTCATTCTTCAAGAAGTTTAATGCTTCTGCATTAACTGTTAAATCCT